>CM064528.1:39777961-40037961 GCA_032716605.1 Paralithodes platypus
GTCGTTGTTCAATTTCCACAATTTCTCTATCTATTTTGTCTTTTGTCTTTCCTGTAGATTTTGTTGTGTGCGTCTTTGTGTTAGTAATTTTCTTCTTCTGTACAGCTTCCTTCTTTCCCGTTCTTGTTTGCTTCTTCGTCTTGTTTGTCTTTCTGGTATGTGGTGGCTACAGATTTGGGTCATGGTTTCCGTTAATAGGACTAGGCATTCTGATGGTGTCCGGTTGTTCATTAAATCTTCCCAGTCTATTTCCTCCATTTCTTGTTTTTTTTGTTATTTGTTTTTCTTTCTATGTGAGCGAGGGAGGCAAAAGGCAGAAATGCCTATAGCGAGTGCCTCCCCCATAGTTGAAAGAGTGACAGGGCCAAAATCAAGGGACGTTCGAGCCAAAATGCCTGGACACACGGAGTTTGAAGCAATTTAAGTCATAAGAAGAGGGAAAGACTGATTCTGGGAGAGAGTTCCAGAGCTCAGCTGTTGAGTAGAAGAAAGTTTGAGAGTAACGTTTCACTCTTGGGTTGGAGAGTTGCACAGAGTAGGGGTGGGATTGAGTTGCAAGACGAGTACCACGTTCCCTACGTAAAGGAGGTGGTATACACTGGGAAAGCTCTGAGGAACACTGATTATTATAGTAGCGATAGAATAGCGAGAGAGATGCAACATTGCGGCGGAGAGAGAGAGATTGCAGAGAGTTGGTGAGTGGACGGGAGTTAATGATACGATACGAAAGGCCTTCCTTTCAACTTTGTCTAGGAGAGCGGTGTGAGAGGAACCTCCCCACACATGTGAACAATACTCAATACAAGGACGCACTATGCCCCTGTACAGAGCAAGAAGCTGTGCAGGGGAAAAGAACCCCTAAGGCGGTTGAGCACACCAAGCTTCTGGGAGGCTGCCTTAGAAAGACTGGTAATATGGTCCTTCCAACTGAGAGCAGAAGAAAAGGAGACACCAAGAATATTGAGAGAAGATGAAGGATTGATTTTTGTATTGTTGAAGAATAAGGGATAGTCCGCTGGGAGTTCCTTACGGGTAGATAGATGGAGAAATTGGGTTTTGGAAGCATTAAAGGTAACAAGGTTTTCTCTGCCCACCTAATATTTTTACTATTGAAGTTAAATTTGCTGAATGGACCAGTTTTTGGTCTAGTTTCTGAGGTGTTCTGTACACACGCTAGGGTTGTTTGGATCTCAATTAATTTATGTTCCGAGTATGTTGTGTCCGATATGTTAACACTGTGTACTAGGTTGTCATTATTAGTGAAGACAAGGTCTAAGATATTGTTTTCACGTGTGGGTTCGGTAATATGCTGGTTAAGACTAAAAAAGTCGCAAAGTTAAATAGTTCTCTTGCATTTGCTTCTCTGGCGTTTATTGACACTACTTGGTCTTCTAGTTGCCTCCACTTGATGTTTGGAAGGTTAAAAATCTCCTAACCACATAATATTTGTTGTCGGGTTTCCCAGGGCTTCCACTTCTGATTTTATCATGTTGAGCTGGGTTTTGAATTCTTCTAAGGATGAGTCAGGAGGTCTGTATGTAACAATAACTGCTAGGTTTAGGGATTCTATTTTAACTCCAAGTATTTCTACTACTTCGTTACTGTTATTTAGAAATTCAGCAGATATCAGCGAGTCATGAATGTACAAGGCTACACCTCCACGAGTTCTATGCGTTCTGTCCGCCATATGTAGGTTATAACCAGGAATCCATACTTCACTGTCTGCCTGATCTTTAATGTGAGTTTCTGTGAGAGCCGCAAATATAGCGTATCCTTCTTCTAGCAGGCCCCTAATAAATGGTACTTTGTTTGTGATTCTATTTTTAAGACCTTGGATGTTTGCAAACAAGACGGGGGAGGGGCTACTATGTGTACCTAGTAGTCCTCGGGGGATATTTGGTGTTCTTCGTAGAGCACATCCTTGTGCCACGCTCGGGAGGACAGGAGGCACTCTAGCTGGGCTATTTGTTCTTCCAATTCTCGCACTTTGTTCATCTTGTTCTGCCATTTCCCATAGTGCCTTCTTCCTCTGTCTCGTCCTCGCAAAACTGGAGAGTTTTTTTGGTTAGCATTTGTGTTGTTTCTGGCTATCCTCCAAGTCCCCCTAATATGGAAATCTGAGCATTTGTTATCATAGCATTTCTTACTCTCTAGTGATTACTGGCAGAGGGGTGGGTGGTGGTATTTGCAGTTTTCACCAAATCTGCATTTGTCATCTCTGATCATAATGTTGCAAATTTTGGGGTGCTCAAATCTGCATTTTACTCCATTAAGTTCACCTTTTGGTCCAAAGTGGCACATTCTTTTCAGGTGATATCTGCATACAGGTGAAGCTGTATTGGTTGTGGTTGGAGCACCCTGTACTGCCGTGGTTGTGGTAGATGGCAGTTGGTTTTGATTTTGAGGGCTATCCCCTTCATTCCTCTTACGTTGTTGTTGCTCGGGGGAGTTGGGTACAAAATAAAGTCCTGCCTGGGTGGTGGTTTGGGGTGACATAAGGGTCTCGGTTGGGCAGATAGAGGGTGGAGGGGGCGGAGGTGACTGAGAGGTAACTTGTGGGGGAGTGGTTGGTTATGAAGGGCAATGTGGGGGCAATTGAGGTTGAGAGTCACGTGGGGTGGTGTGAGGTTGAGAGTTACGTGGGGGTGTAGGGGGCTGAGGGTTGTGGGTATTTGTGCGTGAGGGAGAGTGTGCGCACACAGGTGATAATGTATCCCTGTAGTGGGACAGCCAGTAACTAAGATCTTCTGTGAATCGCGAGTATGATGTTAAATTTGTTGGGGACTGTGTTTTGTTGTCAGAATGGGGTGAAATATTTTCATTTAGCAAGGCCATTTGGACTTTCTGGCCAATTTTCTCCATTACATCAGTAAATTCTTCTTGTAGCATAACAGGGGCGTCTTTCAGCATTTTCTTTAGTTTAAGTTCATTTAATTTATTGAAGCAATTTACACATGTTATTCCTTTTTTTCCTTTGTTGTGCTTGCCCATACATTGCAGATGAAATAGCAATTTACATTCTTCACATTTGGCATTTTGGTCCTCGGACTTTACCTTGCATTTAGTACATGTATTGGTATCCATCTTTGATCCTAGTTTAGCTTATTTTCCTTATTTTCTCTTTTTCTTTACTGATTTATATATCGAGGTGGAGATTGTGGAGTACTGTGATGCAAGAAGCTGTGTGTGGAGGAACCTGAGGGAGCCTGGGTGGTGGCGGCGTGGTGTGTCGGGTGTCAAGGTCGACAGGGGAGGAGGTGGAGGGAGGTAATTTTATTGGTAATAGTATTTCAACGTACGGCTGTTTAAAAGTTATCTTTTAGGCTGCATGATAGGTTTTTTGTGTGCCAAAATACATCGTCAGGAGGGCTGGGAAGTTTGTTTATTATTTGTGTATCTAGCCAAGTATTTGAATGATTAGTTCAGTACTAGTTAGGGCTAGGGGGAGGGTGGCGTGTGGAGGGAGGCACTATGGCGGCCGCGGTGGGAGTGTTGGCACTGTGTGGGTGACGGTTTGTATTTTTTTTACTCTAGATTCACATCTATTTTCACTTGATCACTTTTAACCCTTTTAACATAATTGGATTTCACTTTAAATTGTATTATTGGTACTACTGGATTAGCCACTATTGATATGCATTCAGAGGAAACGTGTATACATTATTACGTTTGACGTTCGTGGCAGTTCAATTTTGGCCAGGTCAGCCTTTCTTCCTGGGCACCTACGGTACTTGAAAAACTGTTGGAAACAACACTAAAACAGGCTTTTCTTTACTATCCTGGTCGTAATTTAATATTTGTTGTACTCAATGTATTCACTATGACGAACTACAGTAGGTCCGCTTGCGAAGTATTGTCTATTTATCTCCATTATCTCCATGGTAAAATGCCCTATACCGGAGAGTAAAATCGACACTCCCTCCCACGACACTGGTTACTACCTTACCTTTGGATACCTTTGGATGTGTTCGCCGCTCCTCTAGCGGCACCAAGGAGCGCGACGCCCCTCGTTATGGTTGGTGATTTGGTGCAGTAGACTATTTGAAGCGACAGCTCGCTCCCTTGCGAGGATGGGCTCGTCTGGCACTTTTTGCAGTTCGACATCTAGGGCTCTCTTGAAGTTGTCTAACGAGATGTCCCTCATGTCTCTTACTCGCCGTGGGAGTTTGTTGAAGAGACGTGGGCCTCTGTGTGATAACCAGTCCTCTCGCAGAGAGCCCATAGCACCCCTGTTATTCATCCGGGGGATTTCACATTCCCAGCCTCTCCTATCACTGAATTTCATGACTATCGGAGTATGTAGGTTTGGTACTAAACCCTCTGCGATTTTCCACGTGTATATTATTAGGTAACGTTCTCTTCTACGTTCCAGTGAGTACAGATTCAGTGCTCTTAAACGCTCCCAATAGTGTAGATGTTTTATCGAACTTATATGCGAAGTGAAATTTCTTTGTACACTCTCTACGTCATTTATTTCACCTGCTTTGTATGGGGATGTTAATACGCTACAGTATTCAAGCCGCGGTAGCACTAGAGATTTGAAGAGCGTTATCATAGGTAATTCACCGCGTGTTTTAAAAGTACGCAGAATCCAACCCGTTAGACGTTTTGCAGCCGCCACTTTGACCTGGTTATGTTCTTTGAAACCCATATTTTCAGACATTAATACCCCAAGGTCTTTCACACTGTCTTTCCGTTCTATTATGTGGTTAGATTCTGTTAAGTAATTTGTAATTTCTTTAACACCATTATTATCTCTGTACCGTATTAATTGGAATTTTTCTTCATTGAATTGCATGTTGTTTTCCCTGGTCCACTGGAACACTACATTCATGTCTTCCTGCAGTCGGCCCGTGTCCTCTTGTGTGTTTACTATCTTGCTTAATTTTGTGTCATCAGCAAAAGACGACACCGTACTGTGTCTGGTGTTGGTATCTATGGCGCAAATTAGTATGAGGAACAGAAGGGGCGCTAGCACTGTTCCTTGGGGCACTGAGCTTTTGACATCCGAAGGCTCAGATGTGTCTTGGTTTACTGCTACTGATTGTTTTCGGTTTACGAGGAAATTGTACATCCACCGTCCGATTTTCCCAGTTATACCTTTTGCTTTCAGTTTGTGGGCTATTATACCATGGTCACATTTACCAATGCCTTAGCAAAATCGGTGTAAATGACATCCACGTTTTTCTTTTCTTCTAGCGCTTTAAGAATTTTGTCATAGTGTTCCAAAAGTTGTGAGAGACATGATCTTCCCGCTCTGAACCCATGTTGACCGGTGTTGTGTAGTTCATTTGTCTCCATGAATGTTGAAATTTTGCTTCGCAGGACTCGCTCGAAAACTTTAATGATGTGAGAGGTTAGAGCTACCGGGCGGTAGTTTTTTGGTAGTGCTTTACTCCCTCCTTTATGCAGTGGGGCAATTATTGCGTTTTTCAAGCTATCTGGTATGTCACCAGTGTCTAGACTCCTTCTCCACATTATAGCCAGAGGTTTTGAGAGATTTTCCTTACATTTCTTCATTAGGATCGAATTCCATGAGCCCGGGCCTGGTGCCGAGTGGGATGGCATGTTGGAAATGGCCTCTTCTATGTCTTTTGGACCGAAATCAATATCCAGCATCTGAGGGGTTTCTGTGGGGGAGGTTTCCATGAAAAATGTAGTTTGGTCTCTCATGACTTTTGTTTCATCAGGCTCTCTGAATGCTATTTCATACTGCCTGCTTAAGAGTTCGCTCATTTCCTTTTTGTCCCCTGTGAAAGAGCCGTCCCCTTTGCTCAGTGGGCCGATGTTTGATGTTGTTTTAGCCTTTTGTTTGGCGTATGAAAAGAAGTATTTGGAATTTTCCTTTATACCTGCAATAGCTTTCCTCTCCTCTTCCATATGTTGTAGTTCATATGATATTCATAGCCTTTGTTCAATTTTCACAATTTCTCTATCTATTTCGACCTTTTGCCTATCCTGTAGATTTTGATGTGTGCGTCTTTGTTTGAGTAATTTTCTTCTTCTGTACAGCCTCTTGCAGCGGCCAGCCAACCGCAGATGCAGACTGCCGACTAACCCCGCATACCTCGCGACGCGTGAACCCCCCTGCCCCCTATAAATACCCATCTATTTTTCTATTCTAATCATTACCTGTGTGAACATGGCAAGAGCTATTGCTGAAACGTTACAATCTCCTACAACCCCTACCACCCCACAACCTGCTGATGACTTCGGTTTATTATTGTACCTATTGAACGACCGACGTTGGAAAATTGCACGAGACATTGAATCTCTCAATAAAAAACATATTAATGCTAACTATTGCTGTTTTATTTAATCGCACTTGCCTTAAAGAAAATGTATTACCTGGCTATACTAACTTCCAAATATATATATATATATATATATATATATATATATATATATATATATATATATATATATATATATATATATATATATATATATATATATATATATATATATATATATATATATATATATATATATATATATATATATATATATATATATATATATATATATATATAATTTGTTTAAGCGGGTGACATGTGGGTGACTATTTATGTAGTACATGTGTGCCACATTCATCTGTGTGTTTATGTGCAAATTTTAAGTGTTTACTGTGTAATAAGTGAGTGTATCAAAGCAGAGTGAGTGAGAGAGGGTGAAATATTGTAATCTGATGTACAGTATACTGTTGTATACGAACTCTCCCCTCCTCACATCACACTGCACTGGTGAGCCAGCATTATGCTTAATGTCCACTCAGGAATATGTAATATATATTTCTGTAAATATATATCATCATCAGCAACCATATCAAAACATCACTCCCTTTTGTTTGGTCACTGCCAAGTGTGAGACTGGCACAAGCTTGGGATCGTTCCCCAGCCAAGTGTGAGCCTGGTAACCCTGCAAGGCACCTTGCTCACCAGCTGTGTATGAGACCGGCCCCTGTGAGGCACCTTGATCACCAGCTGTGTGCGAGACCGGCAAAACCTGAGAAGATATTCACCTTTACCAAACTTAAAGACTGTGGTGTGAGGTCAGCCAATAAGAGTAGCTGTACCAAAAAGAGAATCAACTCTATCTCCATTAACCTATCCATGGCGAGACTCCTATCCGTTAAACGTCGTGTGGGGCGAAGCTATTGCATTAATTTCTGACGAAAATCGTCATTATCCGATAAATATCGTTATTACTTATTCATATGTGCCTATTTTATATTTAATATGAAGATAGTTACAAGATACAAAAAACAACAAGTGGGAATAGTATTTGGGGGGTGACAAACACGAAATATTGCCGAGCGGTTCATTCATGGAGTTGACAGAGAGCGAAACTGCACTCTCCCTTCACGAGCTCTCGAGCGAGACTGGAGGCAGTGCGTGCGGGCTAGTCTCTCTCTCTCTCCTCCCTCCACACCCCTCCCTTTCGACCTTGAAACCGGGTAAGGAGTTTTGGCGCCATAAATAAACCGATAATCACAGGAATAAGAGAACAATAGGTGATAATTGAGGGGGGGGGGGGAAAGGGGGGAAGGGGGAAATTTGGACACATGTGGAGGAGTGATAGGATGTATGGAGATGAATTATCTCACATATTTACACATTCCTTTGTTTTAAGTGACAGTGGGATGTTTGGAAATGCTTTTATTAGGCCATGGCTCATATGAGGATGCTCGCCCTCCTAAGGTTCAGACTCATATGAGGACGCTCGCCGTTCCTGGGTTAATGGCTGTGGTGTGAGGCTGGCCAATAAATCACAAAATTATACAATTAGACACAAGCCCCCATTACCAGTAAGAAGCAAAATATCATGAAGTCCCCCTCCAACACCCAGGAAGTCAATAATATGAAAATAGCATAGTGTGTCTCTAATTTTAGAGTCCTTTCTTTGTTACCAATTATTTTGCCCTTCAGGAAGACACTACACATAAATACTATCCGTCCCTTATTTAACACCTTACGAGCGGCCTATGCGGTTTATTTATGTGTACCGCACAGCGGGGTGTTTTTAGCCAAAATAGGGCTGTTTACGTGATCATTTTCATGCCTAAATAAGACCCAGAACGTAAAACAAGTACCTATCCCTGAAAGGGCATAAACAGAGCTTTCGAATGACACCATAACGATCCTTGTATGATGGATAGTTTTCTTGCAATAACCGTGCAACGCGAGTGCAAAAAGCAGGTAATTCGGTACTTTCAGTACATAATTGAGTATGTAGCGAGTGAGAGAGGGAGGAGGGAGCTGAGATTTGTGTCAGTAGGTTCGCCGCGGTGGTCTGGAGCAGTCATACGCTCGCTAGTCTCCTGCCACCACTTGTCTCTCTCTCTCAGCCACATTACGTGCTGAAATTGCCACTCGAGTTATGTCGAGCGCCGCCACATAGTCCAGCTTTATTTAACTCGACTTATGTTGCTCGCCGCTAATTAAGGGTTAATATCATTCAATTCCGATTGGACACCCTTGCAACAACGTAATAAACATATATTGAATAGCAGGAGTTCAATTTGAATAACAACATCCGTTGTGAACATATATTGTACTCTAGAGACTTTCGACTATAAAATAATTACTGTTCCCCATGATCGGTTTATTAAGAGTCAGACTAAAAAGAAAATGAACTTCAAAGTAGTATGCTGGCTGGCTAAACTATTATATATCCCAATATCCGTGAACTAATATAAAAAATATTCGCAGACACCATTTCCATGTATTCTTATTGTATATGAATATTCTATTTATATCATTGTGCTTATACGTAAACTTTGATTGAGTCTAAGAACCTAGGTGAATATTTAATTCCATAACTATCATCACACTATATTCTGTGAGTATATTTAGCTCACGTTCAAGCAAGTACCTAACTATAGCCCTAACTCAAGCAAACTTGCTAATTCTTATATGTTATTATACTCTGTGTACATAATTATTAATTTGATTAAAGTGTAAAGTCTTGTTGTGTGAAACCATATTTTCGTGTACAAATAAAGTGTTGTTTTATACCTATTGTATGACCCACTTTGTATTTTGTTGTATTTATGTACCAGACTCCCCGTTTCTCCCCGTAAGAAGCCACAAACACCTGTTTTGTCTCGCATAACATTTTGGTCATTAGACAAATAAATATGAATTGTGACTTTTGACATTATCGATGATGTCTTATCTTCTTATTGACCACTTGCGAGTTTCAGGCTATAAGGAAGATGGAGCCGTAAGAATCGATACTAAGCAAAATTACAGCAGTAATGTGTGCTTATGATGGATAAATAGTTTGCTGAATTTGGTAGTATGTATTTAAATATGCACTACAACTGTATTTTGGACGGTAATTCTGCTAAATATCGTTGTCTACAGCTCCAACTTCCTCACTGCCAGAAGCTCGCAATTGGTCAATTTCCTCTACTAAGATTAAGATATCCAACCATTTTCTGCTGAAGTAAATATTGACTATAAATTGCCCAACTGCCTATTCTTTACGTATTTACTCATCATATTGCAGCTTATCAATTTATGTAAGAAAGTAAGGCATGAAATCAAATGTCTGTCAACCTATAAATCTAATTCTATGTTATGTAAAACTGAGTGGAGCAATTGAACGGGCGATGGAGTTAGCCAATAATACGTTGGTAAGTGTATGTGATCACTGTGTTCAGGTGAATACCCCTGTGTTCTAGACCCCTTCTCCCTCATGTTTAGCCCATATATATTAGTTTTGACATTTTAAGGCGTTTCGCAAATTTTAAAAAAATCGCCCCATTTCTCTGTCTATGTTAAGGCCTTTCATGCTATTTAGAAGTCGATTTTTTTTTTCGGAAAAAAATCGACTCCTAAATAGCATGAAAGGCCTTAAAATTGACAGATAAATGGGGCGATTGTTTTTTTTTTAACAATTTGCCTAACTAATTGGGCGAACGCCTTAATTTAAGAGCCTGTAATTTAAGAAGAACCGGCCTTGGGCTGGGGGATTTTTTTTACAGAAAAATGCACAAATTAATCTGGAAGGAGGATATTGTGGGTATTTGTTAAAGTTTGAAGGTCTACAGAGGAAACTAAAAAAAGGAAGAAAAAAGTCTCCCCGTTCTCTTCCGTTCATACATTTTAATGATAAAGGTATATTAAATTTGAGGAGTTTAGTCCCTAAATCCGGCACTGGAATCATCCAATCATCTCCATGCTTCATGTGTCAAATATTCGAACTCGTGATGCATGGTGAGATAGGTGGAACAAATTCTGTAGGGTCGGGTTACAAGGGTATATATCAAATTAAGTTTATATTGAAGAGGGATGTAAGAGTCGAACTTAGTCATGAGACCTGTGAACGTGGGTTTGCGGTACACTGTTGTAATGAAGGATTTATTTGACTTTTCCATATTTATATATATGAAGGACAGTTTATTGTCGCTTTCCAGTTCATATGTGAATTTAATGTGTTGGTGGCGGGAATTGAGATAATCTAAAAATAACGGGTCATAATCTGGGGAGTGATGCATGTACCATGCATCACGAGTTCGATTTTTTAAAGAAAACATTAAAGGCTAACGATTTCCCAGCACTACTAATTGATAAATGTATTGGCAGACAACTTAAGAAATTATATTCTCCTTTGCCCGCTAAAACAATTTTCAGTAAAGCCCCCTATATTTTCCCTGTCCTTATATTGGAAAACAAAGCTAAACTTTGAAACACACACTTCGCAAATTAATTTCAGAATTCTATCCACGTTTCGTTAAAAATAATGTTCAAACCACAAATGACAATATCCCAACTGTTCAAGGTAAAAGATCGTATCCCTTGCGTTTTGCAATCCTCAGTTGTTTACTTGTTCAAGTGCAGTAGCTGTAGTACTACCTATATTGGTCAAACTAAGCCCCAATTAGCGACGAGGATTGCCGAACACAGGGGTCGATCGTACCGCACAAATTTTCCCTTATCAAAACCTTAATTTTCGGCTATCAGAATGCATAGTGAATCTTCAGGCCATGCTATAAATAGTCAAAACCTTTCCATATTATTCACATACTTGACTTGCATTAGGCGTGGCGTGCAGACGTGTTCTCGGCGACTTTATGATTTAATGTTTGTTTGTTGGCTTGGGTGCCTCTTTTTTCATTAATAAATACATTTGTATTCATTCTTCCTCTCCCTTTTTTGGTGGCAAAGTAGGTGTCTTTGCCCTTGGTATTTGCTTTTTCCTTGCTTTCTGAGCTCTGGGAGATCCCCCCACTGATCGCTCTGGGCCTGAATTGACAGGGTCGGGCTCCCCGATACGAGGATTAAGAGGGGTTAGCAAGCGTTCATTCTTCCTCCCCTTTTTCCGGCGTCCGAAGTGCGTTTCTCACTTCCCCCTTCTGGGGAAGTGGGATGGATCCCGATCCTCCCTCCCCTGCCCCCCTTAGGGGGAGGGATGTTCCTCCTGACCCTCCCCATAAACCGCCTGTGATCGCTCCCGAGAATGCTTCTTTTTTTACACTTCGTGCTACTGGTTCGGTGTCCCTTGCTAGCCTCAATCCTTTCTTGATTAAGAAGGTGATTGATGGTTGTATGGGGACAGTGGACCAGGTCAAGAAACTTGCTAGTGGTGACCTCCTAGTTAAAACTTGTAATGCCTCTCAGGTTAAAGACTTACTTAAGCTTCGAAAATTTCATTGTTATGATGTAACTGTGCAGATCCTAGTTTCAATGAATACCTGCAAGGGGGTAACCTATTGTAGGGATTTCTTGTCCATGTCTGAGCAGGATATTGTCGGTGAAATGGCCGATCAGTTTGTCGTTGGTGCTAGATTTATTACCCGTTTTACAAATGGCGAACGTGTTAAGACTCCGACAGTTGTATTGACCTTTGGTATGGCCAAACTCCCAGATGCTGTGCATGTGGGCTACGAACGTTGCCCTGTAAAAGTTTACATCCCTAACCCCTTATGTTGTTTTAAATGCCAGCAATTTAGGCACACCAAAGAAGCTTGCCGTTCTCCCCAGGCTGTTTGTGAACGTTGTGGTGGACAGGGTCATGAGTCTGTAGGGTGCACTGAGATAGCTAAGTTGTGTAAACTGTGCGGCTGCTCACTCTTCCTCCTCTCGAGATTGTCCCAAGTGGAAGATAGAGAAGGATGTCTGTACAGTCACGGCCACTTCGGGAGTCTCTTATTTCGAAGCTAGGAAGAAAGTGGAGGAGTTGCATGCAACTCCTAGGCAAATGTTTCCTATGCTTCGGCGATGATCTCTCGGCCTCAGATGTGCTCTGTGGGGACTCAGACTTGTTCTGTGTCTACCCAGACTGATCCTCTCCCTTCTGCTACACCTATTCAGTCACAACCACCTCTTGCCCACTATTCCTCCTCTACCACTACCACTGTTTCTACTGCTCCCACTGACTCTACCGCTTCCACTGTTTCTCCCGCTTCCTCTGACTCTACTGCTACCTCTGTTTCTGACTCTCCTACTCCATCTACCTCTTCTTTTCCTGTTGCTTCATCCTCTGCCTCTACTTCTGCCTCAGTGCGGGATAAGTCCTCTTATTCTCACGCTGGTGCTTCTTCTCCTCCAACTCCTAATGGAAAGAATGGCAAGTCTGATATGAATAAAGTAAATCTTACCCCCCTAAGCTGTCAGTCTTACACGCACGTCATCCCGTCTCCAGTTCCCTCGAGGGGGGCCTCCCGGCCTCACCTGGGGTGGTCTACGGAGAGGATGGAGGTTGCCGGTGGCAAGCCACGGCAAAGGTCCCCGGGTTCCCCTCGTAATAAACAGAAGAGTAAAAAATCTAAGCACGCTGGGCATCCCAATCACTCTTAAACCATGGAGTACAAGATACTTCAGTAGAACTGTAGAGGTATTAGGATTAAATTACAACACTTAGCACTTCTGTTGCAATTACTCGCGCCGTCAGTCGTTTGTCTACAGGAGACGAATTTGGTGGATCTCGCTGATCCTTCTCCTTTTAAACACAACCATTCGTATAGAAGACATGAGGGTCATGGGGTGGCGATATAAGTCCATAAATCACTTCCCCACTCAGCAGTGCCTCTTGTTTCTGCCCTGGAAGCTGTCGCATGCAGGGTCAAAATTCGAGGCACGTACCTGACTTTTTGCTCTCTGTATTGTCCTCCTTAGGTTCCGATTGATGATTATTCTTTCCTTTCTCTTTTGATTCATTGCTCAATTCAAAATTAATTTTAGGCAATTTTAATGCACATAATCATCAATGGGGTAGTATGAGGTGTGATGGTTGCGGCAAACAAATAGCTAATGTTTTACTTCCATCTGACCTCTGTCTTTTGAATGATGGTAGTGCGACTTGTGTAGACGATCGTACGGGCCATACATCATGCATTGACCTGTCTTTGTCATCTCCCGTAATACTACCTAACATCACTTGGGGCACTTTCAACGATTCTATGGGAAGTGACCATCTACCGATCTGGGGCCGGATACACAAACATTTCATGGGCGATCTATGGAGCCATATCTCCCAACTGCTGCCTTAGTATCCCCATGTGTCCTTCTGAGGTCATACTCAAAGCTTAATATGGGGGCAGCCATCTTGAAAAACATGGCTGACTGCCGCCTTAGCTTATAGGACCTCCAGGGGGTGTTATAAGTCCACTAAGGCGGAATCTAAACTTAACAACTCTGTCAATGGAGGGGCTGTTAACATGACAGTACCTCTCCACTGACACCCACCAACCCACTACATAAAAACTCTTCATCTCTTCGCTTCGTTTGGAATACAAAAAAAATCTACAAATAACCCTAAGTAGGCTATAGGCATAATTGCAAATATGGATTATACTATATATATATATAGAGAGAGAGAGAGAGAGAGAGAGAGAGAGAGAGAGAGAGATGAAAGTCCATACTGCTCCCACTGACTCTACCGCTTCCACTGTTTCTCCCGCTTCCTCTGACTCTACTGCTACCTCTGTTTCTGACTCTCCTACTCCATCTACCTCTTCTTTTCCTGTTGCTTCATCCTCTGCCTCTACTTCTGCCTCAGTGCGGGATAAGTCCTCTTATTCTCACGCTGGTGCTTCTTCTCCTCCAACTCCTAATGGAAAGAATGGCAAGTCTGATATGAATAAAGTAAATCTTACCCCCCTAAGCTGTCAGTCTTACACGCACGTCATCCCGTCTCCAGTTCCCTCGAGGGGGGCCTCCCGGCCTCACCTGGGGTGGTCTACGGAGAGGATGGAGGTTGCCGGTGGCAAGCCACGGCAAAGGTCCCCGGGTTCCCCTCGTAATAAACAGAAGAGTAAAAAATCTAAGCACGCTGGGCATCCCAATCACTCTTAAACCATGGAGTACAAGATACTTCAGTAGAACTGTAGAGGTATTAGGATTAAATTACAACACTTAGCACTTCTGTTGCAATTACTCGCGCCGTCAGTCGTTTGTCTACAGGAGACGAATTTGGTGGATCTCGCTGATCCTTCTCCTTTTAAACACAACCATTCGTATAGAAGACATGAGGGTCATGGGGTGGCGATATAAGTCCATAAATCACTTCCCCACTCAGCAGTGCCTCTTGTTTCTGCCCTGGAAGCTGTCGCATGCAGGGTCAAAATTCGAGGCACGTACCTGACTTTTTGCTCTCTGTATTGTCCTCCTTAGGTTCCGATTGATGATTATTCTTTCCTTTCTCTTTTGATTCATTGCTCAATTCAAAATTAATTTTAGGCAATTTTAATGCACATAATCATCAATGGGGTAGTATGAGGTGTGATGGTTGCGGCAAACAAATAGCTAATGTTTTACTTCCATCTGACCTCTGTCTTTTGAATGATGGTAGTGCGACTTGTGTAGACGATCGTACGGGCCATACATCATGCATTGACCTGTCTTTGTCATCTCCCGTAATACTACCTAACATCACTTGGGGCACTTTCAACGATTCTATGGGAAGTGACCATCTACCGATCTGGGGCCGGATACACAAACATTTCATGGGCGATCTATGGAGCCATATCTCCCAACTGCTGCCTTAGTATCCCCATGTGTCCTTCTGAGGTCATACTCAAAGCTTAATATGGGGGCAGCCATCTTGAAAAACATGGCTGACTGCCGCCTTAGCTTATAGGACCTCCAGGGGGTGTTATAAGTCCACTAAGGCGGAATCTAAACTTAACAACTCTGTCAATGGAGGGGCTGTTAACATGACAGTACCTCTCCACTGACACCCACCAACCCACTACATAAAAACTCTTCATCTCTTCGCTTCGTTTGGAATACAAAAAAAATCTACAAATAACCCTAAGTAGGCTATAGGCATAATTGCAAATATGGATTATACTATATATATATATATATAGAGAGAGAGAGAGAGAGAGAGAGAGAGATGAAAGTCATTGATTCGGTCATGTGTTATTGTCTTTGGGTTAGGGGAAAATATCTGTATTGTTGGTGTTCTACAGAAAATGCTAGGCTAGCCTAGCCGAAAAAGAAAAATAGGCTTATGCCTAGCCTACATTGTATAACTCCACGGCTCAATCTCTAAAATCGTAACACATGAGTAGCTGAAATTAAGTACAGCAGTACCTAGCCTAGCTGTAGTGTCAATAATTATATTGAAATAGGTCTAGGCTTCACTAGAATGACCTCTGGCCTAAATCTGCAAGCCCTGCACTATGCCCTGCACAGTCTGTCCTCGTTTCTGGCCTTACAATCCTGCATATATCTTGCGTGCACTTCAACAGTCTCCCCTTGACATATTTGTAGGGCTATATTTTTACGATAATCACTTATGTATTATCAATAAAGGCTTAATAATAGCTTGGATGTGACATGACAGCTCTCTCTGTGTCCATTACATTTTGTTTAAAAATCACCCTTGTGATTGGTATGTAGTTTTTATTGCACGAATAACAACTCCCTGTGATTGGTGGAGCGAAATACGGTGAGAATACCGAGATCTAAAGCCTTAGCGACTTACGAACAACATAAGGCATTTTGAAAAACTGTTGTGTATGGGAAATTTGTCCCATAACTATGGCACCATATCCTGTCCTTAGTGGAAGGTACCATAAGACCACTAAGGCCTGGAACTAAGGCAGGGCTTTGAGTATCCGGCCCCTGTCTTTCTTATTCATGCGACTTTGCTCCTCCACCGCCGCCCATTAAATTCAACTTTAAGAAAGCAGACTGGGGTGCCTTCTCTAGAATCGCTAACTTTGATATTTTGGGGGGTGACATTAATGACAAGGTAACTCACGTTCAGACTTGCATTTTACACACAGCCGAGGTTGCTATTCCTAAAACTTCTATAGTCCACACAAAGCATAGAGTTCCATGGTGGTCACCAGACTGCCGACAAGCGCTCACTAAACGTAATAGGCGATACAGGATTTTTGCTAAACAGCCCTTGGACGACAACCTCATTACTTAATATGTTCCCTCCACTAACTGACTTTACTCTTATAAGAAATCTAGGGCTGAGGCAAGCAGAATCATTCTTATGTGTCCAAGGTGAATCAGTTCACGCTGCTTAAAGAGGTCTGGTCCACAATAAATGTACTTTACAACAAGTATACTCGTTCACCCATCACCACTCTCAGGGTGGACGATAATATCATCGATGATCCCGTGGACGTTGCCAACACTCTCGCTAGGTATTTTGCGGATCCACGTTTTATCGATCATAAGCGGCAGGCCGAACTCCATACTTTTGGCTTTGCCACAGAAGACGTAAACTCTGATTACAACTGTGAGCTTACGATGAAGGAACTTCTCCTTGCCCTAAAATCCTGTAAAGGTTTGAGTCCGGGTCCTTCGCAAGTCACCTACGGTATGATTCAGCATCTTAGTCCGGACAACCTGACTTAGCTGTTAGCATTGTACAATGAGATTTGGACGTCTGGAACGTTTCCAAACTCATGGCACTTTGCGCACGTCATACCGATCCCGAAGAGCCCGGGTCGCCTTACAGATCCCAAGCTGTTTCGCCCTATTACGTTGACGAAGTGTCTACAGTATGTAAGGTCTTTGAGAGGATGGTTTTAACGTCAGATTTCTTTTTGTTTTAGAGTCGAAGAATTTGTTAAATGTTCAGCAATGTGGCTTCCGTAAACACAGGGGTACACTAGAACATTTAATGAATTTGGAGCATTGTATCGCCAAGGCTTTTTGCCAACAATGAATTCATGATAGGATTTTTTTTAGATATTCATAAAGCTTACGATATGACATGGAGACACGGAATACTTACGAAACTCTATGCTTCCGGTTTCAGAGGTAATTTGCCTATTTTCATTCGTAACTTCATGTCTGACCGTACTTTTGCGGTCAGGTTGCACCATCACATTACATCGGACGTTTATGTCCAAGAATGAACGTAATGAAGCCATAGAACTCTTAAATTCTGATCTAAATACTATTTCCAATTGGGGCAGAGAAAACCTTGTTAACTTTAATGCTTCCAAAACCCAATTTCTCCATCTATCTACCCGTCAGGATCTCCCAGCGGACTATCCCTTATTCTTCAACAATACAAAAATCAACCCTTCATCTTCTCTCAATATTCTTGGTGTCTCTTTTTCTTCTGCTCTCATTTGGAAGGACCATATTACCAGTCTTGCTAAGGCAGCCTCCCAGAAACTCGGTGTGCTCAACCGCCTTAGGGGGTTCTTTTCCCCTGCATAGCTTCTTGTTCTGTACAGGGGCATAATGCGCCCTTGTATTGAGTATTGTTCACATGTGTGGGGAGGTTCCTCTCACATCGCTCTCCTAGACAAAGTTGAAAGGAAGGCCTTTCGTATCATTAACTCCCGTCCACTCACCAACTCTCTGCAGTCTCTCTCTCTCCGCCGCAATGTTGCATCTCTCTCGCTATTCTATCGCTACTATAATAATCAGTGTTCCTCAGAGCTATCCCAGTGCATACCACCTCCTTTACGTAGGGCACGTGGTACCCGTCTTGCAACTCAATCCCACCCCTACTCTGTGCAACTCTCCAACCCAAGAGTGAAACGTTACTCTCAAACTTTCTTCTACTCAACAGCTGAGCTCTGGAACTCTCTCCCAGAATCAGTCTTTCCCTCTTGCTATGACTTAAATTGCATCAAACTCCGTGTGTTCAGGCATTTTGGCTCGAACGTCCCTTGATTTTGGCCCTTTCACTCTTTCAACTATGGGGGAGGCACTCGCTATAGGCAGTAATGCCTTTTGCCTCCCTCAAGGCAGTGTGCTTAGTTCTTCATTGTTTTTATTCATGATAAATGATATTCTGTCTTCCGCTCCGATCCCCAGGAATCGTAAATACTCACTGTACGCTGATGATTGCGCATTGTGGCATTCTTCCCGCAATGTGCAATTTTCGGCTGGGCGGATTTAAGTGGCCCTTGATTCTGTCCATCTTTGAGCCTTACGGTGGGGCTTTAAGTTTTCCGTTGCTAAGTGTGTCGGCGTAGTATTTACTCGTAGACTTAACGTATCTAATTTGGACATCCCTTTGGATAATGAGCCAATACCTTTTCAAAATTCAGTTAAGTTCTTGGGTATGCACTTTGATCACAGGCACAATTGAAAATCTCATGTTAATTATTTGATTAATTCTTGCAGTAAAAAGTTAAATGCCCTTAAATACCTTTCTGGCCGTTACTGGGGAGCTGACAGAACATCTTTACTGATGGTGTATAATTCCCTTATTCGTTCAAAGTTCGACTATGGCTCGCAGGTGTATGGGTCGGCATCCGCTTGTACCTTGAGGAGGTTGGATGTGTTTCAGAATGTCTGTTTGCGTTTGTGTCTTGGAGCCCTTCGGTGTACTCGTGTGGAGCGTATAGAAGTGGAAGCTAACGTGCCGCCCCTCTGTCTTCGTCGTGACCATATGCTCCTCTCGTTCGGGATTTCACTATAACGTAATCGTTCGCTCGGCCTTCCGGCTTGTGGGATCCTCCTGCAGTACGAGCATGTTCTGCATGGGGCCCTGAAGTCGGTGGCTGTGCTGCTTCACTTTCTAATGCGTAAGCTAGGTTATGACCTCTCTAATGTTGACCAGCTGGTTGTATTAAAGATAGCGCCTTGGGAGCTGCCCGCTTATACAATTGATACTCAGTGGCTCCCTTCCCCCAAGCGTCAGGCGCCGGAGGTGGATATTTGCCAGCTTTTCCGATCGGTCCTCATCAGACACCTAGCTTCTTTCCACCTCTACACCGATGGCTCTAAGTCGGATGAATGTGTGGGTGCGATTGTGTGGTCGACCGAATGTCGCCTCAGGTACCTTTTGCCGATCCATACGTCTGTATGCACTTCTGAACTTTTTGCAATTGAACGGGCCATAAATTTTGCCGAGGCTTCTCCTCATGACAACTTTGTAATTTTTTCAGATTCAAAGTCAGCCCTTCAGGCAATTGATTCATGTAGGACGGGTTCATCTGAAATCCAGGGCCGCATTATCAATAAGTTGCACTCAAGTTGTAAGTCCTTCTCTCTGATTTTGGTGCCTGGTCATTGTCGTATTTTCGGCAATGAGCAGGCTGACGCACTTGCAAAATCGGCGGTAGAACTTGAGTGGCCGTGGGACGTCCCTCGGGATCTACAGTCAAGTCTCTCATTCGGTAAGAAAACAATTAATCTTCTGTGGCAAAGTCAGTGGACCGACCTGACTATTCATATTGTCAAACCGACTATTGGGGTTTGGCCCTCAGCTTCCCGTCGCTCCCGGAGGGAGGAAGTCATCTTAGCTCGACTGAGGATGAATTGTGCATTCCTTACGCACATGAAACCTTATATCGACCATGTATTCCCACCGCAATGTACCACCTGTGGCAGGATTCTATCGATCAACCACATCCTTTTGTCCTGTGGTAGAATTGTGGAGGAGCGTAGCCCTCTCCTGATGTACTGCAGGGCAAATAATGTCCCCATCACTTTGGACTCGATGTTAGGTGATGGGGATGTTGGTGTGGTTGACAAATTGATGGCTTACCTGAAAGAGACCAATTTATTCAGAGAATTGTTACTTGAGTTATGGTTTTGGTGGTGGTGTTTTATTTATTTCCTATGTTCCTTTTTAGCATATTTGTATGCTATTGTTTTCCCACATTATTTATTGTGTTCACAAGACCTCCAAAGTTGCTTTGTTTGTTAAATTCTTTAATTTTGTCTGTTATTCACTTTAGAGTAATGTTAATTTCAGTTCTTTTTTTCTTTTCCCCTTTGTCTTAGCATATAATATGGTTGACAGTTGATGCTCTTAACCAGGCAAGTGCGGGAAGACTCTTAAGAGTTTCCCCGGGCGACTGCGGGAAGACTCTTAAGATCCTGGGCCTAAAAAAATCCATTTAAAACACCCCAAAAAAACTTGAACCCTTTTTTTTTTTTTTTTGCCCCTGGGCCATGCCAAATATCACTCCTCCACATCCCCTCCTTCCCCACTTCCCCCCCCCCCCCCCTCCTTCAGTTATCACCTATTTTCCCTTTTATTCCCTTATTCTGTCGTCTATTTTCGTGCTAACATTAGCGAGTTGCAAGCAGGGCATTGTCATCACTGTTACCAAGCGAGTGCAAGAGAGAGAGAGAGTATCGATCGACAATCTCTCTCCAGACGTGGGGAGGAATGGAGGGGAGGGAGGTTGCCTGAGCCATACCTTATGTAACTCCCGGCCTGTATCGCCGATTTTGACCATCCAAACGCTGTTTCCACTTGTTTTATTGCTGTAACAGGTTAATACCTTTATAATCAACGTAAAATAGGCGCATATGGATAAGTATTAATGCTATTTATGGTAAAATAATGATGTTAGTGATGGGAACAGCTCAAATACGTGCGCACAGGTGTGTGGTGTCTCATACCCCCCATGCGCACGTCTTAGGTTAAGAATGTGTTTGTCCTGACACTATTCTTCTCAGCTGATGTTGCCTTTATTATTTTCCTGTTGTTAATTGCCTTGGACCTGTGACGTATACTGAATTGTGATACTTGCCAATATCACATTCCAGTATTATGAGGTTCTTGGTGATTAACATTTTGCTTTAGTATGGCTTAATAGTCCTGATGGGCTGATGGCCTTCCCAATCAAGCTAAAACAAATAAAAATAAAAAAATATATTATTCACTACAACAAACAACATGTCCAGGATAACAGCTGAGTCTCTCCTCACCCACCATCACCAACCATCCCTAGGCACTCACGAGTTATCCTCTCCTTTACTTTGTTTATAATAATTGGTAAGTTATTCACTATAATTTAACTTATCTATCACCTTTTTTTTCTTCTTTATCCACATGTCATTAATTTATTATTTTCATAGTTTAAACTTCAGTATTTTATCCCAGTTTTCTACCTTTCCTTCACCCAGTTTCGCCCTCTCTTAGTACATTAAAATAATTTAACCTACTTTTACATTTGTATATTTGATTGCAAACTTTTTAATTAAGGTTGCTGTTGTTGTTGTTCCCTAAGCTGCCTGGCCGAACAGCCCCGAGTCCCCAAGGAAGGCCATAGCCACGGTCGGGCTTTCCCACAGAACTCTCAAGGAGTGTAGATTGTGTAGTTGACATAAGTGGTTGTGTGAAATGCAGTCTTCTATGAAGTGTTTAATGGTATGGGGTGCTGTGTTACAACCCGGGCAGGTGTCGACGACGGTGTCATCCAGTCTCTTCTGATAGCTCAGAAAAGTTGGATGGTGTCTGCATCTCAGCCTGGCCAGGTGGACTCTGTCCTCACGAGGAAGGGAGGATTCAGAAGGATGGATTTCGGGAGGGCGTGCCTGCAGCTGCGTGTTGTCTATAAGTGATTGGATGGAACGGCGAGAGATATGAGTATATATGTGCTTCTGGAAGCTGGTTTGGGGTGGGCAGGGAGGGAGAGAAGACAGTATGTGTGTGATACTGTGTGCTGGGTGTTGTTTTGATATTTCTTGATGTCTGTGGGTGTGTTGCCATGTAGTGTAGTGGGTGGTGTTGGTTCGTGGAGGCTGCTGCCAGGAATTGTGTGCCTCTCATGTCCAGATGGTCTTTGACTTTGAGGACTTTGGTTTCTTGATGTAGGTGATCTGTAGGTGTAGTAGCTGTGCAGCCTGTGATGATTTGTAGGGCTTTATTTTGAATAGTCTGTAAGGTCTTATGATGTGTTTCAGCTAGGTTAGAAGCACTGACCGGGCTTGCGTATTCCATCACTGATCTTATGTATTGTTTGTAAACTGTGGTGGTGGTTTCTTTGATGTGTCCAAATTTTGTGTGGGCAAGTGACCTGAGGGCGCTAAGTCTGGGTGTCAGTTTCTTTTTCATGTTTGTGGTGTGCTGTTTGAATGTCATTAGAGTATCATATGTTACTCCTAGGATTTTGGGTGAGTGTGTGTGTGTTAGGGATGTGTTTTTTATGATGAGTTGCGGGATGTATTTGTGATCTCCTGTCCAGCTTGTGAGGAGGGTTGCGGTGGATTTGGCTGGGGCTAAATTGAGTCTGTTTGTAGTGCACCAGTCATGTAATGTGTTGAGATAGGGTTGAAGGAGACTTGTTGCTGTGTCTAGGTCTTGGTGTGTGCATGTGAGTGCTATGTCATCTGCGTAGGAGGCTATGTTTATTTGGGGTGTATTGGGTGTATTTATATCATGCATGTACAGATTGAAGAGTGCGGGCGACAGGACGGATCCTTGCGAGACTCCGTTTGGGAAATTTCTGATGCTAGATGACTGACCAGCAAAAAATATGTGTG
The DNA here is from genome assembly GCA_032716605.1 of Paralithodes platypus. Taxonomy (NCBI): domain Eukaryota; kingdom Metazoa; phylum Arthropoda; class Malacostraca; order Decapoda; family Lithodidae; genus Paralithodes; species Paralithodes platypus. Next base: position 39,800,626 of record CM064528.1, read on the forward strand.
CACATCTGCCTGCTAAGAGGTTGGCCAGCCACCTGTTTGTGTTGTTGTGTATGTTTGTGTCGTAGATTATGTTTGTTAGGTTGTGGCGGGGGATGGCATCGAAGGCTTTACTAATGTCGAGTGTGGCAAGTAGTGATCTGTGTGGTGGTCTGGCGGAGTTGATGCCATCAAAAGCTCTTTGTGTAAGGTCTGTAAGAAGAGTGTTTGTGGAGTGCAGTGGCCTGAAGCCATGTTGTGTTGGAGCTAGGGGTAGGGCGTGTGTAATCAGTTGTAGTACAAGGCGTTCTATGACTCTGGAGGGGATGCAGAGGAGTGTGATAGGGCGGTGTGAGGAGGGTAGCATGGGGTCTTTGTTGGGTTTGGGGAATGTGTTGATGATACAATGCTTCCAGATGTCTGGTATTGTGTTGTTGTTGTTGTTGTTGTTGTTCCCTAAGCTGCCTGGCCGAACAGCCCCAAGTCCCTGAGAAAGGCCATGGCCACGATCGGGCTTTCCCACAGAGCTCTCATTGAGTGTAGATTGTGTTGTTGGCGTAAGTGGTTGTGTGAAATGCAGTCTTCTATGATGTGTTTAATTATGATGTGTTTAATTAATGGGGTGCTGTGTTACATCCCGGGCAGGCGTCGACAACGGAGTCATCCAGTCTCTTCTGATAGCTCAGGAGAGCTGGATGGTGTCCGCATCTCAGCCTGGCCAGGTGGACTCTGTCCTCGCGAGGAAGGGAGGATTCGGAAGGATGGATTTCGGGAGGTCGTGCATGCAGCTGCGTGTTGTCTGTGAGTGAGTGGATGGATCGGTGAGAGATATGAGTATGGATGTGCTTCTGGAAGTTGGTTCGGGGTGGGCAGGGAGGGAGAGAGGACAATAATTGTGTGTGATACCGTGTGCTGGGTGTTGTTTTGATATTTCTTGGTGTCTGTGGGTGTGTTGCCATGTAGTTTAGTGGGTGGTCTTGGTTCGTGGAGGCTGCTGCCAGGAATTGAGTGCCTCTCATGTCCAGATGGTCTTTGACTTTGAGATTTTGGTTTCTTGATGTAGGTGATCTGTGGGTGAAGTAGCTGTGCAGCCTGTAATGATCTTCAGGGCTTTGTTTTGAATAGTCTGTAAGGTCTTATGATGTGTTTCAGCTAGGTTAGAAGCCCAGGCTAGGCTTGCGTATTCCATCACTGATCTTATGTATTGTTTATATACTGTGGTGGTAGTTTCTTTGTTGTGTCCAAATTTTGTGTGAGCAAGTGACCTGAGGGCGTTAAGTCTGGGTGTCAGTTTCTTTTTAATGTTTGTGGTGTGCTGTTTGAATGTCATATGAGTATCATATGTTACTCCTAGGATTTTGGGTGTGTGTGTATGTGTTAGGGGTGTGTTGTTTATGGTGAGTTGAGGGATGTATTCGTGTTCTCCTGTCCAACTTGTGAGCAGGGTTGCGGTGGATTTGGCTGGGGCTAGATTAAGTCTGTTTGTAGTGCACCAACCATGTAGTGTGTTGAGATAGGGTTGAAGGAGATCTGTTGATCTTTTTGGGTCATGGTGTGTGCATGTGAGTGTTATGTCATCTGCATAGGAGACTAAGTTTATTTGGGGCGTATTGGGTGTAGTTATATCGTGCATGTACAGATTGAAGAGTGCGGGCGATAGGACGGATCCTTGTGGGACTCCGTTTGGAAAGTTTCTGATTTTAGATGACTGACCGGCAAAAGATACGTGTGCACATCTGCCTGCTAGGAAGTTGGCCAGCCACCTTTTTGTGTTGTTGTGCATGTTTGTGTTGTAGATTTTGTTTGTTAGGTTGTGGCGGGGGATGGCATCGAAGGCTTTACTAATGTCGAGTGTGGCTAATAGTGATCTGTGTGGTGGTCTAGCTGAGTTGATGCCGTCGAAAGCTCTTTGTGTAAGGTCTGTGAGAAGAGTGTTTGTGGAGTGCAGTGGCCTAAAGCCATGTTGTGTTGGAGCTAGGGGTAGGTCAGGTGTAATTAGTTGTAATACTAGGCGTTCCATGACTTTGGAGGGGGAGCAAAGAAGTGTGATGGGGTGGTGCGAGGAGGGTAGCGTGGGGTCTTTGTTGGGTTTCGGGAATGTGATGATGATACCATGCTTCCAAATGTCTGGTATTGTGTTGTGTGAATAGCTGTAGTTTGATATGTTAGTGAGTGCTTGTATGCCTTGTGGTCTGAGGTTTGCTTATGTTGTCTAGGCCACAGGCGGGTGAGTGCTTGAGATTGTTGATGATGTGCTTTGTCTGGTAGTTGGTGAAGGGTGCATAGTCAGGGTCTGTGGGGAATTGTCTCTTACGTCGGATGACACGTCGGTTGTCTTTATGGGGTTTTGGGTGGCTGACATGAGAGAAGTGATTAATGAGAGTGTTTGCTTGTTGTTTACATGAAGTAGTGGAGTCTGTTGTTGTGATTGCAGCATGTGATTGTGTTGTGTTGCTGTTATAAAGTGTGATGCTGTTTAATGTTTTGTAGAGTTTTTTGAGATTTGTTTTGTGATCAAATGTTTGTAGGAAGTTATTCCAATTTAGTGTTTGTTGTTCTTGTATGTTGTTGTTAATCTGGGTGTTGAGTGCTTGGATTTGTTGTGTGATGTCTTGTGTGTCGGGTGCTTGGGTGTGTTTCAGTGTGTCGCGTTGTCTGATGAGGTTTTGAATTTCTTGTGAGAAGTTGGGGTTGTTTCTTTTTCTGTTACCTCTTGGAATGTGTTTCTTGTCAGCGTTTTGGATGGTTGTGTTGAATATGTGGACAGCATTGTTGATGTTAGTGATGGGTGCTCTGTTTAGGGTTTCAAAGTGTTGTTCTGTCTCGTTTGTGAAAGCTTCCCAGTTGGCTCTTTTATAGTTGGTATAAGTGTGTCTGTGGCTAGCTTGGGGTGAGTCTGGTTTTGGTGGTGATAATAATCGGGAGGTGGTCAGAGCCTAAGGTTTTAACCAACTCCAGGATGTTGTGGGGGCAAGTTCTGGGGAGCACATTGTGATATCAGGAGATGATGGGTCGTAGAGGGCTTGGTGGGGTATTTTGATGGATGTTATTGAGGATGAAGAGGTTATCTTTTAATTAAGGTTCTTTTTATCTGTTTTAGGCTTGATAATGACACAAGGTGGTGTCGAAACGTCGCACAAGTATTAGAAAATAAAGATGTTCCTTTACGGTTTGGTGTTGCTCTTCCTTATATATATATATATATATATATATATGTATATATATATATATACTGTATATATACACATATATATATATATATATATATATATATATATATATACTGTATATATGCCGTGGTGTAGTTTAAAGCGTTGGCTATCGTCCTGACGGTCGGCGGTTCGAACCCCACTGAGAGATTAGAAACATATATATATTATACAGGTATATATATATATATATATATACATATTGTTTTTATGTGTATGGAGGAGACAAAAGGCAGGTTACCTGTAGTGTGTGTCTTCCCCAAAGTAAAAGAGTGACTGAGCCAAATTCAAGGGACATTAGAGTCAAAATGCCTGGACACACAAAGTTTAAAGCAGTCTAAGTCATAGGATGATGGAAAGATTGATTGAGGGAGAGAGTTCCAGAGTTCACTTGTTGAGTAGAAGAAAGACTGAAAGTTTGCCAATTCTTGGGTTGGAGAGCTGGACAGAATAGGAGTGGGACTGTGTTGAAAGGCGGGTACCTCGCAATCGCCGCAAGGGATGGGGTATACACTGAAAGAGCTCTGAAGAACACTGGTTGTTGTGATAGCGATAGAAGAGTAAAAAAGATGCAACATTGCGGCGTGTAGAAAGATATTGTAGGGAACTATAGGTGGCGCCAACGAACTTTACAATCATTTTGACCCCTTAACTTCTCATAACTCAAAAGGGCCTAGAGCAAACTGGCTGTAAATAGCCACACCTATTTCCTGGTGGACTCTTCCGAAATTATAGAAATGTCAGCTCGATTGCTTTCATTCATTTTGAGTTATGAGAAGTTAAGGGGTCAAAATTATTGTCAAGTTCGTTGGCGCTACCTATAGTAAGAGGAAGCGAGTTGATGAGGCGAAATGCTTTGGATTCTACTCATTCGAGAAGTGCGGTATGGGTGGAGCCTCCCCAAACTTGCGAACAATACTCAATACAGCGGCGCATTGTGCCCCAATACAGAGCAAAAAGTTGTGCGGGGGTGAAGAACCCACGGAGATGGTTAAGCACACCTAACTGTTGGGAAGCTGCTTTAGCACGAGTAATAATATGATCTTTCCATGAAAGGTCAGATGAAAAAGATACACCTAGAATGTTGAGAGAAGATGAAGGGTTGAGTTGTGTTGTTGAAGAATAGTTGATTATCTGTGGAAGATTGTGATGTAGAAATAAAGGGAGAAACTGGGTCTTGGAGGTGTTGAAAGTAACAAGATTTTCTCTGCCCCGATCAGAAATAATTGAAAGATCAGAAGATAGGCATTCTATGGCCTCGCCACGTTTGCTTAGGAGTGCTTGCATGCGGGGTTGATGGGAAAAACTAGGTTGAATAGTGTGGTCATCAGCATATGAGTAGATAGGACTAGAGGTACAGTTGAGAAGATCATTGATAAATATTAGAAAGAGAGTTGGAGACAGGACAGAACCCTGAGGAACACCGGAGTTTGATAGGTTGAGGAAGTGAACGATGGCCATCCACAACTGCAGCTATGGAGCTGTCTGAAAGGAACTTAGAGACAAAGGCACAGATAGAGGGATAGAAACCGAAGGAGGGTAGTTTGGAAAATAAAGATTTGTGCCAGACTTTATCGAAGGCTTTCGATATGTCTAGAGCAATAGAAAAAGTCTCACCGAAGTCCCGAAAGGAGGATGACTAAGAATTAGTAAGATAGGCAAGAAGATCACCAGTAGAGCGGCCCTTAAGGAAACCGTACTGGCGATCTGAAAGTAGTTTATGGGAAGATAAATGCTTAAGAATTGTTGAGGCAAGAATAGTTTCAAAAACTTTAGATATGCAAGAAATGAGAGCAATTGGACGATAGTTGGAGGGCTGAGAGCAGTCACCCTTCTTTGGGACAGGTTGAATAAGAGCAAACTTCCAGCATGAAGGAAAGACATTAGAGGATAGACAGAGCCGAAAGAGTTTGCCTAGGCAGGGAGTCAGCACGGAAGAACAGATTTTGAGTACGTACAACAGGAGGAACACCATCCGGTCCGTACGCCTTCTTAGTATCAAGTCCAGAGAGGGCCGAGAGTGCATGCTTAGAAGAGATTGTGATATTAGGCATAAGTAATTGAGAGGGGGGTGGAGAGGGAGGAGTAGCACCGGAATCATCCATGGTGGAGTTTTTAGCGAATGTTTGAACGAAGAGTTCGGCTTTGTCAGAGGAAGAGGTGACGGTGGTACCATAAGAGTGAAAGAGGGGAGGAAAAGATGAAGAAGTGAAATATTGTTGGAGAGGTTTTTGGCTAGATGCCAAAAAGCTTGGGAAGAGCTAGAGTTGGAAAGTTCTGAGCATTTGTTATTGATGAAAGAGTTTTTGGCTAGTCGAAGAACAGATTTGGCTTGATTTTGGGCAGATACATACAAAGTTCGGGATTCTTGAGTTTGAAAGCGACGGTACCATTTGAATGCTTCCTCCTTATTGCGAACAACAGTAGAACAACCGTGAGTAAACCAAGATTTTTATGAGTTAGTCTGAGCGAAAGAGAATGAGATGTATGATTCCATGCCCGAAAAAATTACCTCAGTAATGCGCTCGACACTCTCTGAGGGTCCCCGGCCACGGAAGCAAAAATCATTCCATGGGAAATCAAAGAAGTATTGCCATAGAGCCTCCCAGTCGGCAGCGCCAAAGTGCCACAATGTGCCACGGCCGGCTGGTGGGGTCAGAAGGTCGTACTGGAGAGACAGGACAGGTGACAGAGATAAGGTTATGATCGGAGGAGCCCAACGGAGAGAGAAGGTTTACAGTATAAGCAGAAGGATTAGATCATTAGAGGTTAGAAATAAGTCGAGGATGTTGGGCTGATCTCCAAGGCGGTCCGGGATACGGGTGGGTTGCTGAACTAACTGCTCTAGGTCATTTAGGATAGAAAAGATGTAGGCTTGTTCACCAGGTTGGTCGGTGAAATTAGAGGAGAGCCATTGGTGGTGGTGAACATTGAAATCCCCTAAGATGGAGATTTCAGAGAAGGGAGAGATGGATAGAATGTGTTTCACTTTAGAAGTAAGGTAGTCAAAGAATTTTGGATAGTCTGTAGAATTAGGGGAGAGATAAACAGCACAGATATATTTAGTGAGAGAGTGTCAAGATAGCTTAAGCCAGATAGTTGAGAATTCAGAAGAGTCAAAGTTGGGAACACAAGAGCAAGTAAGATTGTTGCGTACGTACACACAACATCCACCTTTGGCTTTGAATTGAGGATAGAGATAGTAGGAGGATATAGAGAAGGGTTTGCTGTCTGTTGTCTTAGACAACTGAGTTTCGGTGAGGAAAATTAAGTCAGGTTTGGTAGAAGAGAGATGGTGTTCTACAGAGTGGAAGTTAGAAGAAAAGCCGCGAATGTTACAGAAATGGACAGATAGAGTAGAAGGTAGAGGTCCAGGGAACATTGAGGAGTTCGTTCCTGGGGACAGATCGATGGGGGCATTTATGGTCCCCCCCTCTAGACCAGTCAAAGTAGGGCTGGACTTAGAACAAATTGCAATGGAAGGTTTTTTGGCTTTAACTTGTTTATTAGGTCCCTCTGATGAACATATAAAAAGTCTCCAACTTTTGGACACCGGGAAAGTGGTTAATTTGCATAAATTCAAGATGGCCGCCGTCCAAAGCTTCAATTTACAGATAACTTTTTTCTGGTTGCTCCTAGACCCTATAAATGTATTACAAACAACGTTTTTTGGCTTTAACTTGTTTATTAGGTCCCTCTGATGAACATATAAAAAGTCTCCAACTTTTGGACACCTGGAAAGTGGTTAATTTACAGCCAAAAAACCTTACAGCCAAAAAACCTACTATTGCAATTTGTTCTAGGTCAAGCCCTACCTTTACTGCACATTATTGTCTATTACATTTTGCCTAGGCCTATATCTTGTTTCTTGTTTCAACAGATTGGTGCGACATCTACCGAAGCCATGGAAGAAGAGGTGGTGCATAATCCCTGCGGCATTTGCTCAAACACGTTAGACGAAGGAGAAACAGTCAAGCTGAGGGCGAAGGGAGCAGATACTATCAACAAGGCCAGTACTGAACGTGGAACGCCATCAATTACCGTGTCCGAGGGCCAAACGGTGCACATTGATTGCCGAAAGAAGCATGTCAATACGAAGCCAAATAGAATTCCTGGGAAGCAGAAGAAACGTCCTGAAAAACCTGCTCTTCGTTCTCAGACACCAGACTTTTGTTTTACAGAGAACTGCTTTTTTTGTGGTACAAAAATCTATTTGGACACAAAGCATGATTCAGAAGAAGTGTATCCAGTACGCACCTTCAACTTTCAAAGGACAATACTTTCTGCATGTGATGCCAGGGCTGATGAGTGGGCTGACACTGTTAGAGGCCGAATTAACTTTGCAAGCGATCTTCCAGCAGCTGACGCAATATATCACAAGCAGTGCAGCTCAAATTTCCAGACACATAGGCAGATCCCCTCCAAATATCGTGATTCCGCAGACAGTGAACCTCCTCGCAAGGGTCGCAAAGTAGATGCCTCACGAGAGGAAGCATTTCTACTCGCAATCGAGGACCTAGTCAGTGGCAATGATGATGAACAGACTACAGTGGTTGATTTCGCTGATAGAATGTCCCAGTTGTGCCCTGATGTTGAAGCGTATAGTGTAAAATACATGAAACAGAAACTTATTTCATATTTTGGGGATGAACTGGTTATTAGTAACGTGCATGGACGCAGCGATGTTGTAACTGTCAAAGAAAGTGCTGCAAAGATTTTGCAACAATTCAAAGACTCACCACAGACTGATGATGAGGAAGCAGAACAAAGAAAGATAGTCAGGGCTGCGGCACGGTTGATCAAAGCAGATATAAAGAACATTGATACTTGTAGAGATTTCTATCCAGATCCTTCTGAACTCCGGTCGCTGGAAAAGAATGTGGCGTACGTTCCGCAGTCCCTTCGTATATTGCTGCAAGAGACGTTCAGTGGCAAGTCATGTGATCTTGAAGTTGCATCAATTGGACAAAGTATCGTGCAACTTACCAGACCAAGGGCCATTGTAGCACCCATTCAGTATGGATTGGCGGTTCAAATGCACCAGCACTTTGGTTCCCGCTTTCTTGTGGACAGTTTACACAGCCACGGCTTCTGTCTGCCTTACGCAGAAGTTTTGAGGTTTTCGAAGTGTGCTGCCAATTTCAGGGGCACCAACATATCCACTGCAGGCAGGTTTGGACAGTTCGTTGCAGACAATGTTGATCACAACTTGCGTACGCTTGATGGGCGAGGAACATACCATGGTATGGGTATAATTGTTGCTGTCACCCCTGAAGTAAGAGACACAACATCAATACCAAGATTGCAGTCACCTGAAAACAACTTCACGGCAGCTCAAATTGAAATCAAATACTACCGCAGTGTTCGCAAGAAGGGTGGGCCTCTCAAATTTAGAAAGCTTGACCCCGTTTCAGCATCTGACAAGCTTGAAAATCTGGACATACTGTGGAAAACGTCATGGTTGCTTCGACCAAAACGACCAGGCTGGTCCGGCTTAATGCAGAGTGTGTGCCATGGACCACACCCAGGGAAATCATCCGTCCATTTCTTGCCCATGATTGACATGGACCCTACGGACATGAGTTGTATTTACTCAACACTTCATTTCGTTGCTGCGGAAAGCCATCGCCAGGGAACGACGCCAATGCTGACATTCGACCAACCGCTTTATTGGAAAGCGAAGACGATCATTGTTCATGAGAAGGAAGGAAGCGAACTGAAACCCATTGTTTTGAACCTTGGTGGCTTTCACTCTGTGATGAGCTTTTTGGGATGCATGGGCCATGTTATGGAAGCATCTGGGCTTAAGGAGGTTTTGGAACTTATATACGCTGAAAATGCTGTGACCCAAATGCTGAGTGGGAAAGCCTATGCACGAGCAATCAGAGGCCACTTCTTGGTTGACACAGCCTTGAGTTCGATTGTGTTAGGCAGGGCATACGGTGTCAACCTCTCAATGGTAGATGAGGAAAGTGACGCATGCAAGGACTTCCAGGAGGCTGCAGATCTTTTGGATAAGCTGTTGCGTGAAGACGTTTCACCGGATGAAGTCTGCAGTAAAGACGTTTTCAACAGAATTTCTGAAAAACTTAAAGCTGAGAAGAGCTCCTTAGCAGAGCATAAGATGGGAAAGCTATGGATTCAATACATGGACATGATTGACCTGCTGCGTCGCTTCCTGAGGGCACTGAGAATGGGCGATTTCCTACTGTACCTCGGAACACTCCAGGAGATGTTGCCGTACTTTGCAGCGTGTGGTCATAACAATTATGCCAAGTCAGCCCATGTGTACATTCAAGACATGATTGAACTTGAGCAGCTCAACCCAGACATGTTCTGTCAATTGAACTCCGGTCTATTTGTGATCCGCCGAAGTGATCGGCTGTGGGCAGGACTGCCAAGCGACTTGGTTATAGAGCAGGTTTTGATGCGCTCTTTGAAAACGAATGGTGGATTGACACGTGGTAGGGGCATGGAGGAAACGCAACGCCTGCGCTGGTTACTTGCTATGCCAGCCTGCGCTGAGGTGAGTGAAGTTATGCAAGAACTGACAGGGAAGCATTTCCACACCTCTGAGCAGCACAAAGAAATGACTGAAGCAAGGCATGAACGAGATAGGAAGGACACAGAGAAGGTTCTCGCATTCTTCAAGGATTATGATCCATTTCAAGAATCAAATGAACTCAGGAATATTGCCAACGGTGTGACAGGACCAGCCTCGGCCAATCTTCATTTACTGTATGAGGTTGGTATGAACATTGTGCAGAAGATGGAAGGTAGCAATGCTTTTGACTTTTCATTTAGGAAGAAAGATCAAGTTGAGTCGTTGGGTGCAAAGGTTACAATCAGTGCTGAAAAAGTACCAATCGACCCACAGCTCCTTTTCCAGAGGCTCCTCATCTTTGCTAATAACAGGGACTTAGGTGTTGAAGAGGTCTTTGCGTATGAGTTGTCTAGCTACCCTACTGCTCTGTTCGATAAGTGGGGAGGCTCAGGGAAGCCAATAAACCACAGCTAGGAGATGAGATAGCTGCTGTTGTTCCCAAGTCGTCATTGGAATCATTTGAGGAAGAAAGGACTGTGACCCATGTTCTGGATGGTGGTTCCTTATTGCAAAGGATTCCATGGAAGAAGGGTGACACATTTGAGGACATTGCAAGCATGTACATGAAGCATGTTTCCAAAAACTTTCTCAACCCGGTGGTTGTATTCGACGGTTATAAATCAGGACCTAGTACCAAGGACATGACACACAATCGACGATCAAAAGGAGTCTTTGGTCAAAAGGTGATGTTCACTCCAACCATGCCCCTTCGGTCAAAAAAGGAAAACTTCTTGTCAAACTCGGACAATAAGCAAAACTTCATTGACTTATTGTGTGAAACATTCAAGGCAAATGGAATTGACTGTGTCAATGCGCCAGCAGATGCAGATGTCATGATTGCGAAGAAGGGAATTGAGCATGCAAGGGAAACCGTGACATATGTGATAGGTGAGGACACAGACTTGTTGGTGCTGTTGTGTCATTATGCGGAACGAGGGATGAATGATTTGTACTTCAAGTCGAGCAAGGAAGGTGGGAAATGTTGGCATATTAACTCAGTAGCAGAAGCTCTCGGTGAAAGCATCTGTCGTGTCCTGCCAGTTGTCCATGCACTCTGTGGATGTGACACAACCTCACGACTGTATGGTATTGGTAAAGGGGCTGCCTTGAGGAAAGTGAGGGAAGACAACGGTTTCTTGAAATGTATAGAAGCATTCTGTTGCCAAAGTGGAAGTAAAGACGCGATATCATCAGCTGGTGAAAAGGCCTTGGTTTATTTGTACGGGGGAAAAGGAAATGACACCCTTGACGGACTGCGAAAGACAAAGTTTTGCAACAAGGTGGCAAAAAGTTCAACTACCGTTGAAGTTCACAGCCTTCCCCCAACAACCGATGCAGCCAAATACCACTCGTTCCGAGTTTATTGTCAGGTCCAGGAATGGATGGGGAACTGTGTGGACCCCGAGAAATGGGGCTGGTGTCTGCGGAAGGGACAGCTTGAACCGAAGACGATGGATTCGCCAGTGGCTCCTGATTCACTACTGAAATTGGTCAGATGTCAGTGTAAGGGCAACTGTGACACTCAACGCTGTAGTTGCAAACGGAATGAGCTTGAATGTTCCAGTGCATGTGGTCAATGTAAAGGACTCTGTCAAAATAGCAACTTTGATGCAAGCACCGATGATCCAAGTGAATACGAACTCCTATCATGAATTACATAATTGGCTCTGAATGACGTCATACTACGTCATGTTTTTTTTTTTTTTTTTTTTATAAAAAAGAGGGACAACAGGTCAAAAAACCCATACAAGCACAAAGTGCCTGTGTCACCCCTTGTGAAAGAGACAGTTCAGCCTGTCTGTAAGGTTTTTCGGCTGTAAATTAACCACTTTCCAGGTGTCCAAAAGTTGGAGACTTTTTATATGTTCATCAGAGGGACCTAATAAACAAGTTAAAGCCAAAAAACGTTGTTTGTAATACATTTATAGGGTCTAGGAGCAACCAGAAAAAAGTTATCTGTAAATTGAAGCTTTGGACGGCGGCCATCTTGAATTTATGCAAATTAACCACTTTCCCAGTGTGCAAAAGTTGGAGACTTTTTATATGTTCATCAGAGGGACCTAATAAACAAGTTAAAGCCAAAAAACCTTCTATTGCAATTTGTTCTAGGTCCAGTTAAATGATTGCTAGATTTACTGGACTGTAGCATAATGTATTGATAGGAGGAGAAGGGGTTTTGGAGGGCAGGCTGGGGTTGCCCTCGGTGTTGATGGGGCACATTGAGGATCAGCTAGGGAGGCAAGGTGGTGAAACAAGAGTTCCAGCTGTCCTTATCAACCACCTAGCACTCCCCGGGAGTACCGCCCTGTTCGTCTGGTGCCTATAGCCTCCTCCTAGCAATTATGGAGGTGGGATTCCCAGTCCCAATATACACAAATAGGCTATATATATATATATATATATATATATATATATATATATATATATATATATACACAGTATATATATATATATATATATATATATATATATATATATATATATATATATATATAATAGAGAGATAGATACATATAGATATATACGATTACATACTATATAAATATTGAAAGCAATACAGAAAACATAAATAACAACTGGATTATCCCTACATATGTAGCTTCATCCCTCCCATTTGTTTCGTGATGTTTGGCAGTAGGTTACGTAAGAGACAGATCGTTATACACATACTTGAGTCCATCTGTCACATCGAGTTGAGTTACATGGCGGCGGGCACAAAAGACTCACCAAACTACGCGGTAAAAAGTGTGTGTCCAAATGTAACAAAACATTATAGACCTAAATAATGTTTCAATCGTTCGAGTGTGCTAATTTGAACATGTAAACGATTGAATCACTTATTATGTATATAATTTGTGTTACATTTAAACACTATATTTTACAGTGTGCTAACCCTAACATGGCCATTTGTTATTTTTATTCTTGCTAACACAAGACGATTTGATGCATAATCCTAATTTGTTCACTAACATGGCACTTGTATTATATTTTTGATAACATTAAACGATTATATATAGGGCGCATAGCAATCGGATGGGTATAATCAAACGTAGTTATCGAAGGATGAACTATATTATGTTACAGGTTATAATTATAACCCTCCAATCCTATTCTTATAATTATTCTTCACTCCCAACTCTATGGCAACACTAAACGATTTTATACGAGCCTTTTCAGTTACATGGAGTGTTTGTTTGTATTCTTACCAACAGTAGACGATTATATACATACATAGGTTCTATTTAGTTATATTTTATTGTTTGTGTGTTGTCTTCTGTGTTTGTGCTTTTCTGGGTTTTCCTTTATATCTTATACTTCCGGCGGTCATGACCTTGGCTGTTGTGCTTCATGTGGAAGTTCATATTCACCATTCATTCATCCATTTGTTTTCTTTCATTCATTCATCTAGCAATCATTCATTCCTATTATGTCAGAGACTCTCCCAATGTAGGCCCCCAACTGACCGAAGTGAGGTGGATTCACTCACTGTGCGTTTGATAGTGGCGCCAGGGTGGTCTACGTGAGCACGCCCATGTCTTTACTCTCTCTCTCTTTCTCTCTAAATACTCAATGTGTGTGACAATATGGATTATAGCAAAATGCTTAGCCTTATTATGGTTACAACACGCAACCATGGCTGGAAGTTAGAATTGAAAACCATTCAGCACTTGTATTTGTGGAAACTTGTTTCACATAAGTTATAAGATCTGTTCCACTTGGAATAAACTTCCCTCAGAAGTTAACAGTGCACATCAGTAGAGTAGCTCAAGAAAATAGTAAGTATTTTGCACACTCTGTAATGAGTGTAATGCACTACACAAACTCCCTCTTTCCAGTGTGAGTATCTCACCGGAGTGGACCGCAAGGTCTTTGCGATATAAACAATTCCCTGTAACTCTCTTTAATGATAGCCAGAATAATCTGTCCAAACGTGTCATTAATTTCAAAGGGTTAAGTCCTCCCAGTTTGTCCTCACATTTTATCCAAATACTTTGTCCTTACATTTAACTCCTAACGTCATTGTACTCGTGTTTGGTCGTCACACTTGTCCTCACGAGACTTATTCTTCATATTTTGTTTACAGTTGCTTACACACTGTGACTTTGTCCTCACACATATTGCCCTCACACATAAATATTTCCTTCACACTTATTAATCCCTACACCCATACATTACACACTGACTTTATCTTAGCGTCTTGTCCTCATATTGTTCTCTCGCATATTTGTCCTCACACATATTAATATGTCCACATTTTGATATCACTAATAATGTTCTCACACATATTGTCCTCACATATATTGTCCTGACACATATTATTATCACGCATCACGCATATTGACATAATACATATTGTCCACATTTGGTCCTTACTATCTATCTATCTATCTATCTATCTATCTATATGCTCAGGCCCAATCCCCATTTTGGGGATAGCCGACTCAAGACAGAGCAAGAACAGGGAAAACACAAAAACAACATAAAACAAAAAATAAACACAGATAAAATACACAAATTCTCACACATCCAGGTCACCCAGGAGAAGACCCAGAGACCAGGGTTACCAAGGTCGCTCCAGCACTCCCCGGCCCCTGACCACCCGGAGAGGTTCCGATCTCGGCAGGCAGACATGCAGCGGAGCCAAAGCCACAAGCCCTCCCACCACACTTCCAGGCACACCCTTCATATTAATCGTCTCCCCGGGCCAGGCGCCTGATGGACTATTATCTAGTCCAACTTGCGCCCGACCCCTTACTCCAAATGACCACGTGTTCACTCAACTATTCACAAGCATTCTCCATTCACTCCTGTCCATCACCACTTCCCCTGCCTGATCTATAGTCATTCCTCTATCATCCAAAGCCTTTCTTACAACAGTCCTCTCCATCTCAATGGGGGTCTTCCTGCCCTTCTATCTCCCCTTGTACCTGACTCCACATATTCTCTTTGTAAGCCTTTCATCTCCCATTCGTTCAACATGACCATACCAGCTCAGGCACCCTTCGTCCACTCTGGCTGACAAATGTTCCTGCTGCCCCACGCTCCTCTATCGCTCTTCATTCCTTAATCTGTCTCTACGAGTAACTCCACACATACTCCTCAAGCAGCTCATCTCCATCACATCCAGCTCTCTTTTCTCCTTGTTCTCTTCAGTTCTTTGACCTGAATGTTGGTTTGAAACAGGGGTGTGTGATGTCCCCGTGGTTGTTTACTGTATATATGAATGGAGTCATGAAAGAAATACTACCAAGAGCAGTGGATGTTGGTGTATCGCTGAAAAGGGAGGGAATTGAGTGGAAGCTACCTATACTGCTGTTTGCGGATGATACAGTTCTGATGAGTGATAATGAATGGGAGATGCAGGGTCTGGTAAATGAGTTTGGAACAGTGTGCGAAAAACAGAATTTGAAGGTAAATGCGGGGAAGAGCAAGGTTATGGTCTTCGAAAGGGGTGAAGTCACAGAGTGTGAGGTGAAGCTGAATGGTCAGGCTATGGAGATCGTCAACTCTTTTAAGTATCTGGGCAGTGTGTTGAGTAAAGATGGGACTATGGATGAAGAAGTGTGGGAGAGGGTACAACAGGAGAAGAGGGTTGTAGGAATGCTGAAAGCAGTAACAAGAAATAGGGTGGTCAGTATGGAAGTGAAGAAGTCCTTGCATGACAGTGTGGTAATCCTGACACTGACTTACGGAAGCGAAGCATGGACGTTGGTTGAGAGACTCAGACCAAGAGTGAGAGCAGTGGAAATTAATTACCTAAGAAGTGCGTGCAGAGTTACATGGAGGGATAGACAGACGAATGAGGAAGTAAGAAGGAGGTGTGGTGTGGAGGTAGATGTGCTGGAAAGTGTGAAAAGGAACAACTTGAGATGGTTCGGCCATATGGAACATATGGAAAGCGAGAGAATGACTAAGAGGGTGTATGAGAGCGAGGTGAAGGGACAGAGAGGGAGAGTTAGACCGATAGAGAGGTGGAAGGATGGAGTGAGGAAGTATATGAACGAAGGCGGTGCTGGTTGAGGGGAGGGGCGTCGACTGACCGGGGACAGAGGTGCATGGGGGCGGTTCGTTCGTGGCCACCACTTCGGGGATCACGGCGTGAGGCAGTAGATAGATAGATAGAATATATATATATATATATATATATCTATATATATATATATATATATATATATATAGATATATGAATCTAAGAATAAATAGGCCTACATATAGCAACAAAAACAAATTAAAAATAATAAAGACAGACAAAATATAATTATAATTTATACTCATATTATCCCACAACACATATCCATTGATATTTTCTATAATACGTTGCCTAAAATTGGTCCTGATATTATGAGCAGGGCTTCCTTTTATATGTATTCTTAAAATATTGACATAACTGTTTATTTTCGTGTATTGTCCGTTTGTATCGTTAACTTTGTCATTGATTATATCTTAACGTCTTCTCTAATTCGCACATGTATTTTTATCACGCGCTATTGCGAATTAGTTATTATTATTATTAGGGGTTCAAGCCCTGGCGGGGAACCCCAATTGTAATCGTTAGTTCTTCTTATTCTTCCAATTTATTCTTGTACACCGGATTTTACGCAATAACTCCGGAACCGCTTGTCGGATCAGGACCACACTTTGACACAAGGTACTGTTTTGTATTGGGCAACGTTTTATATCCTAAACATTCAAGATGGCGGCCAGACACGTCCGTGGCAGCCGGTTTCCCAAAAGATTCCAGATGTAAATACCATATCTCTCTCTCATAGGAAAGTATTGGGCTTTGGTATATGGACTGCACTACTAATGCTCCACAAATGTAATAGAACATGGTTCAGGTATTTACCGTATATTGTATCAGTATGTATAGTACCTATTTGTAATATCTGTAATGTAAATAGTGTTGTCTAAGTTCATATCTGGATGTGATAAACTATTCCTTGTCGACCAGGGAACTCCGGATCAAGAGGATATGCCGAGTTTTCCTGTCAACGACACAGTTCGTTCCGTTAACCAGCCACTGTGTGAATCCGATACACCAGGGGATCGAAAAAACGAAGCATTTGTTGGGTATACATTATAATTCTTACAAATGCTTCGTATTCGTGGCTGTTTGGGGGAACGGTCTTTTTAGTCAGGTGGCTCAGCGGCAAATATTGCCATTATTGGTGCACGGCGGATAAAAGCACCAAATTTTGTATGAGGCTTCCTTGGGGTCTAATAATGAATTTCAGAAGGGGTGCCCTCCAGAAAATTTAAGAGAATATATACAAACAAAAACTGTATAGAAGGTGAAAAATTGCATTTTTCTCAAAGCATACAAATCGTAATTAGACGATATTGGTTGAAGATACATTACATTTGATACCACAGTTATGAAAGGAAATTACATTTTGCATCTTATTTATTATACGCACGTTTTATATTTGATTCATCGTTTACGAGATATTGAGTTTGTTTTAGTTTTTGAGCGAATTTATTTTAATTGTAATAACACGATATTGGTTGAAGATACATTAAATTTGAAACCACATTTAAGAAAGGAAATTTAATGTTGCATCTATTTCATTAGTGACACATTTTGTATCTGATTCATCGTTTAGGAGATATTGAGGGTTTTTCCAATTGTTGATTACTACTGTTTTTGTAAAATGTACACATTTTTAAGAATAATATTATAGGCATTACATGGATACGATATTGTATTCTATACTCTAATATTATATTATCATTGAACAAATCCACGAAAAATATATATTTTCATAACAAATGTACAGTCATAAGTTGTAGTCAGGTGGCTTAGCGGTAAATGTTGCCATTATCGTCAAACGGCGGATAAAAACACCAAATTTTGCACGAGGCTTCCTTAGGGTCTAATAATAAATTTTAGAAGGGGTGCCCTCCAGAAAATTTAAGAGAACATATATAAACCCTATATTGAAGGTGGAAAAATATAATTTTTCTCAAATCACAAAAATCGTAATTAGCCGGTATCGGTTGAAGATATATTAAATTTGATACCCCACTTATGAAAGGAAATGTAAATCTGCATAATATTTATTCTATGCACTTTTTTATCTGATTAATTTACGAGATATTGAATTGTTTTAGTTTTGAGCTAAATTTGATTAATTGTAATAAAACTATATTGGTTAAAGATACAATAAATGTAAGACCACATTTAAGAAAGGATATTAAGTTTTGCATTGTTTTCATTCGTGACACTTTTTTTTATCTGATTTATCGTTTAGGAGATAATGAGGGTTTTTAAAAAAAGGTGAGTAATTTTGTTTGTAAAATTTATCAATTTATAAGAATAATATAATTATAGGCATGTAATGCCTATAATTATATTATTCTTACAAATTGGCAAATTAAAAAAAAAAATAATACTCAAAAAATTAAAAAAAAAATCAATATCTCCTAAACGGTGAAGCAAATAATAATGTGTCACAAATGAAAAAGGTGCAACATTTAATTTCCTATCTTAAGTGTGATCTCAAATGTGATGTATCTTCAACCAATATAGTTTTATGACAATTAATATACATTAGCTCAAAAACTAAAAAACTCAATAGGCCTATATCGTAAATGGTGAATCAGCTAAAAAAAGTGCATAGAATACAAATTATGCAGAATTACATTACCTTTCATAAGTGGGGTATCAAATTTAATATATCTTCAACCGATACTGGCTGATTACGATTTTTATGATTTGAGAAAAATTCCCTTTTTCCACCTTCAATATAGGGTTTATATATGTTCTCTTAAATTTTCTGGAGGGCACCCCTTCTAAAATTGATTATTAGACCCTAAGGAAGCCTCATACAAAATGTGGTGCTTTTATCCGCCATGTAACGATAATGGCAACATTTGCCGCTAAGCCTGACTACAACTTATGACTGTACATTTGTTATGAACATATATATTTTTCATGGATTTGTTTAATAATAATATAATATTAGAGTATAGAATACAATTTTCTATCCATGTAATGCCTATAGTGATATTATTCTTTAACAAAAAAAAAAAATTACAAAAAAGGTAATTTCCAATCACAAATTGGAAAAACCCTCAATATCTCCTAAACGATGAATCAGATACAAAATGTGTCACGAATGAAACAGATGCAACATTTAATTTCCTTTCTTAAATTTGATCTCAAATTGAATGTATCTTTAACCAATATCGTGTTATTACAATTAAAAGAAATTAGCTCAAAAACTTAAAAAAAATCAATATCTCGTAAACGGCGAATCAAATACAAATAGTGCATACAATACAAAAGCGGCAAAATTAAAATTCCTTTCATAAGTTTGGTATCAAATTTAATGTAACTTCAAACAATATAGTTTAATTAAGATTTATACGATTTGAGAATAATTCTATTCAATTCACCTTCAATATAGGGTTTTTATATATTTTCTTAAATATATATATATATATATATATATATATATATATATATACACTTTTTTAGCAGGTAATTCTGCTGAATATTGATGTCTACGGCTCCAACTGTTGTATAGCCTGAAACTTGCAAGTGGTTAATTTCCAAGACATAAACATGGGACAAATGATATGGAGAGTCGGGTGTATTTAACCACTTGTTTAGGCTAATTCATAGCATTAATGAGGAGAGTCGATTTTGCCCACTTCAAACTTAATAATTACAAAAAGGTGGTCTTATAAACTCACCTTCACATTATATATACTGTAAACCTGTGAGAGCATTGCATTACATCACTTATTTACAGCATTTGTCCCAGGTTTAGGCACCAGCAGCTGTACATTATAGTTAAATGCTATGTGTAGTATCACTGTCTTGGTGGTATAATCGTTGGAGTGTTTTGAGTTCTGAATGTGGTGTCCCAGTTTCGAGTCCCGGTATGATCACATGCTTTCGTTGATTTCACTTGATGGTGGTTGATATTGGGAATGAGGGTTATTTGGGATTATATTACGGCAATAAACTTAAACTGGAATTTTTCCCAACCTTACACTGTCCTAACGATTTACAGTAATATTATGTTTTTTCCACTAACCAACTCCACCTCTAAACTCAATTAATGAAATCAACAAATACATATGGCACTCCAAGGACTCGAACCTAGGATACTCACATCGAAATTCCGCGCACTTATGCATTACGCTATCAAGACAGTTTATGCCTGACTCGTATAATGTAAACTTCTGAATATTAGGACGCGTGTCTTCTATTTACTCTGCCTACCATTAGACGATTGCATACAGCTGGGAACTACTTGTGGGAGCTAGACAGTTAATGGAAATATTTACCCATTTGATTCCTAAACTGCACAAAATCACCCGATGCTAACCAAAATATAGGGTAGTAATGCGTCCTCAATTACTGCAAGTGCTAATCGAACACTTTGTTGTCACTCTTTAAACCTATTCAATACAAGCCCCTGGATGTTTCCGTATTGACGACCCCTATGGTCGTAGGCCAATAATTAGGCTAGTATAAATAATAAATTTGATAGCGAACGATTAGTGACGGCTTGAAATGGGTTGGGTAAGTTTTCTGGACCCCTTCTCCCTAATGTTTAGCCATATTAATGTTGATATTCTAAGACATTCGCCCGATTAGTTTGGCGATTTTATCTCTATCCAACCTCTTGGTCTTAACCTAACTGTGAATTCACTGGTCAGTGCAGGCAGGTATAAAGACAGAGAGCTTCCTGACCTATCCCATAGCTAAGGATTATGGATAGCATGGAAGAACTGTGAAGTAACGAAAGTTGCGAGTACACTGGGCAATGGAGCTTGGTTACCTTACAGAATATGGGTATTAACCTACTGCCAGTACACTGGACCATGTAGTTTGTTAGTTTACAGCCCTGGGTATTAACCTACTGCCTGTACACTGGTCCTTGCAGTTCGTTAGTCCTCAGCCCTGGGTTTTAACCTACTGCCAGTACACTGGTCCGTGCAGTTTTAATTAGTTCTCAGTCTTAGGAAAATGCTCATTATACAGGCCTGCCTGCTATAGCAAAGAGGTATACACTGGTTGTGTAAGCCAAGTGGTGGGAACGAGACCCATCACTTGTATGTATCAACAAGGTGACCTTGGCTCAACTCGTGGAACTGGTACCTGAAGGGCGTCAAAACCCTATAGCAGGTGTAGACCACAAACAGTTCTACCTTTCAGGTAGTTCTGGTTGTTTGGAACCTGGGATGGTGTTAAGGAGAACTGCCAATACACTGGTCCATGTATTTCTCCTTAAGATTGCTCCAGCATATACTTTGAGAATGTTAAGCTCGCAACAGTGTATCAGGACCAGCTGGAAGCCGTCAACAGAGGACCAATACCAAACATGCCTTTGAGCCACTTTCAGGGACGAGCCGAATGCAGACAAGTAGATGTTGGACCACAACTTCAAGAACGAAGATTTAGCTTGTTGAAGGCTGTTTAACAGACCTCCCTTCTCACTTGCTAATTTTCCATAAACGAGGATACAATACTCATGATGTATCGCTGTGCTAATAAAATATTTTGAATGCAAACTCTGTAGAGATTGCATATGGTACCGGTAATATTTTATCTTCACGACCATACATATCCACCAAACCTACACGTAAACTCAACCCCAGTGATACCATTATTTTCCTTTGTGTAATACGATAAATGTACCGTACAAAGTGATAAATTGTGCAACATATACACTCATGCTATCTAAGTTCTGAAAGTGCTTTTGCGATCTATTGTTTTGTGTGCCAAGACTCCCTGAGTTTGCTTTTAATAACTAAACGTGTCCTATGATGAACTCTATTACCCGAGAGTCTTAAATTGGCATTTAAAACATTGTTTATTATTATTTATTGTTTAAAGTTAGAACCCAGTCTAAACTTATTATAACTTTTGCCATTTATGGGTTATTCCATTTTTACTCTTTGTATGTTTTTTTTTTTTTTTTTTTTTTTTTTTTTTTTTTGTATGGGTTAAAGGGCCGGATAATCCGAAGACCCCTTTTCAACCTGCCGCGCGCGTAACCTATTTTACAGTCAGGCGAAACAGAGGCAAGGGGTGTGAAGAGATTGTCCAAACGATCTCCACCAGCCGAGAATCAAACTCAGTCCTCCCGGTTAGAAACCGAGCGCTCTACCAATGTCGCTACTGGTCACCCCTTTTGTATGTATTTGACTATTATTTATGCGTGTACAACTAGCCAAATAAGCTATTGAGTATTGTGAATACTCATGGCGGCACACCATGGCGGAAGGCGGACGCAAGTTTTGAGGCTCCGGCATATGTTATGGGAATGGTCAATTAATTCACGGAATATCGAGTGCATACGGGGCTAGCAAGAAGAGGAAGGATTTAGTGAAGTGTTTGGAGGATATATTGGTGTGGTGGAGGGGTGATATATAGTGTAATAAGAGTGTGTAGTGACGGGACAGCGGTAGGGTTGTGAGTTGTTGAGTTTGTAAACAAACATGGCAGAGAAAATTTCGGGTATGACGGAGGCGGAAGGAAGGTTACAACGTTTTCGGGGATTTAAGAGCACAGATAAGAAGTTAGAAGAGGTATTGTTGTGAAGGATTTGGAAAAGTGGATGAGTGATACGGAGAAATGGAAGGGGGATATTGGTGAGAAAGTTAAGGCACTGTGTGTAATGTGTGGTGTGACAGGTGGGGAAGGGTGTAGGCCTAGCGAAGGAAGTGAATGCAGGCTTATTTTGGCAGTTAATGAGAGCCTAGAGATGGTATTGAAAAGGGTAGATGAACTGGGAGCAGAGAATATGGCATTGAAGGAGCAGCTGAAGGAATACGAAAGACGTTTCACGGAAGTAAAGGAGTCGACTGCATGGACGGTGGTAGGTAAACAAAAAGTCAAGGATTTGGAGGATATTATGAAAGAGCAAAAGAAAGAAATGAATATGCCCAACAAAAGTTTTGAGAGTGCAGTTGTAGGGGTCATGAAGAACAAGGAGAGTGTCGTGAGGGAGGCCATGGACAGGGATAGGGGTGTAATATTGTATGGAGATATAGAGACTTATATGAATGATAATGGAGTGAGAAAAGTGAGGGATATGGAGACAGTGAAGGAGGTCTTGAAAGGTGTGGATGAGGACGAATATGGATTGGAAGGGCAGGTGGAGGAGGTCAGTAGGATAGGTAGATATAAAAGGGGAGAGATGAGACCTATAAGGGTACAGTTTAAAACTAGGGTAGCGGCGGAGACTGTGACAAATTTTAGTTGGAGGCTAAATACAAATGATAAACTGAAACACATAAGACTAAAGAAGGATTTGAGTATAGAACAAAGGAAAACAAATAAGGAATTACAAGAAAAGGCTGATGAAAATAATGGAAAGTTGGATGAGGAGGATAAGATAAATTTTTACTGGAGAGTGAGGGACGGAAAAGTGAGGAAGTGGTTTATAAGAGTAGAAGGGAGGGGGAGATCAGGGAGGGGAGAGAATGTGATGGGAGTTGTGACGGAGGAGGAGAACGGGGTGGAGGTGTCACAGGGAGAAACAGGAGACAAAGAGGCAGACCCAGTAGTGCTAACGGGGGAGTAGGGTACGGACTGGAGGAGCGGGATGGTGTAATTGCTGAAGGAATGGTAGATGGATTAAGGATTATGTTTAGTAATGTGGATGTGTTTACCCAGGACAAGAAAAGAGAACTGATATGTAGGTTGCAGGATGAAGAGGAAAAACCTGATGTCATAGCCCTACAGGAAGTAAGACCAAAAAATGCTAGAATTGAAAGGGAACTGGTGGAATATAGTTTGGAGGGTTTTGAGTTATATGAGAGAAATGCTATTAGAGCAGAGGTTGGAAGAGGACTGTTTATTTATGTAAGAAAAGAGCTCAAGGTTAATGAGGTGGATATGAGACAGCAGTATTGTGAGTATTTGTGTATTGAAGTAAAATGTGTAAGAGGATGAATTATAATTGCCTCTATATATAGAAGCCCAAATAATAGCAGGGGAGAGGATGATAACCTACTGAAAGCAATGGAGGAGATAGATAATAGAGAGAACAAATATAAAATTTTGATTGGAGATTTCAATTTGCCAAGGATCAACTGGGCAAATTGTACTACTCCAGCGGGACAGGGTAGCCTGGAAAATAAGTTTATAGAGAAAGTGAGAGATTGTTTTTTAACGCAACATATTGTAGAGATGACAAGATATAGAGATGGGACGCAGGGGAGTGTACTTGATTTGATTCTTAGCAATGAAGAGGATATAGTGGAACATGTTAATGCGGATAGCCCTATAGGTCGTAGTGACCATGCCTGTATAAGCTTTAGTTGTAACATTAAATCAGAGAGGGATAATAGAAGCAATAGAAAAATATACATGTATGATAGAGCAGATTATGAGCTGCTGAGACGGTGTTTGGACATTGACTGGGGGGAATACTTGAACGGTGAAGACGCTGAAGGAATGTGGAGGAAAATTAGAGTCAAACTGGAGAATGCTGTATCCAAAAGTGTACCAGTAAGGGAATATAAGGATAAAACAAAATTGAGGAAAAGAACTAACCCAGAATTGCCAATGAAAAGAAAGCTTTGGATATTGATTAGAAGAAAGAAACGATTGTGGGAAAGATTAACCTTTTTAAAAAAGAACAGGGGGTCTAGTATAGAGGCTAAGGAAGTGGATCTGGAACGCAGACAAATAAACAATAAAATAAGGTGGGAAACAAGGAGGGGGGTGAAGGAGAGGGAGAGAGAGATAGCTAGAAATGTGAAGGATAATCCAAAAATATTCTGGAAGTACATTCAGGAAAAGTTAACAAGAAGAGTAGGGATCCCAGAGCTGGGGTTGAATGATGGGAGTAGAGCGGAGACTGATAAGGAGAAAGCAGAGGTGCTGGGGAAATACTTTGGGGGGGTACTAACAGTGGAGTCGGAGGATGCAGTGCCTACTATTCCCATCAAACAGGCACCGGCACTAGAACTAATAGAGTTTTCCCATGCTAGAATAAGAAGGGCTATAGAAAAAATGAACAGAAGTAAGTCACCGGGACCGGATGGGATACACCCAAGAATCATAAAGGAAGGAGGGGAGATGTTAGTAGAGCCATTGAAAATGTTATTTGAGGTATCGTTTAATACAGGACAAATCCCGATGGACTGGAGAGAGGCGAACATAACAGCTATATTTAAGAAGGGAAAGAGAAATGACCCAGGGAATTATAGACCAGTCAGTTTGACAAGTGTTGTGTGTAAACTAATGGAAACGGTAATTAGAGAAGGAATAATGGATCATATGAAGTCAAACCAACTTTTCAGTGGGAGACAGTTCGGATTCTTGCCGGGGAGGTCGACGGTACTACAGCTAATTAAGGTGGTAGATGATTGGATGCAAATTCTAGAAGATGGTGATGTAATAGACGTGGTATATTGCGATTTTTTGAAGGCCTTCGATAAGGTCCCACATAAAAGGTTAATAGAGAAAGTTAGAAGCTATAATATAGGGGAGAAATGTGTGAAATGGATAGAAGCCTTCCTGAAAGATCGGAGACAGAGGGTACTGGTGAATGGAATAGGCTCGGGGTGGAGGGAAATTACAAGTGGGGTACCTCAGGGATCTGTGTTGGGACCACTGCTGTTCGTTATATTTATCAACGACTTGCCTGAAGTTATAACTAATGGAAGTGAGGTATACCTGTATGCGGATGACACTAAGCTGTATAGAAGAGTGAGGAGTAAGGAAGATATGGGTTTGCTTCAAGGAGATGTGGAGGGCATGAAGGGATGGTCTGAGCATTGGTTAATGCCTTTTCATCCAAAAAAATGCAAGTACATGCGGATTGGGACCAGCAAGATAGACAAGGTAGGATACAGTATGTATGAAGCGATGGAGGAAGTGAATGCAGAAAAGGATATAGGAGTAGTGATATACAATAAGTTAAATTTCTCAGAACATTTAGCGGAAAAGATAAACAAAGCCAATAGAATTGTAGGGCTGATAAGGAGGACATTTGTGTCACTTGACGAAGAAATCTTCAGGAATCTCTATACAGCGCTGGTTAGGCCGCACCTGGAATATGCGAACCAGGTGTGGGCTCCATATATGGTAAAGGATATAGAAGCAGTGGAGAAAGTGCAGAGGAGAGCTAGCAAGCTGGTACCAACGTTGAAGAACGCGGGCTATGAGCAGAGGTTGAGGACACTGGGGCTTCCGACACTGGCATATAGGAGAAAGAGAGGGGATATGATAGAGACTTTTAAGATAGTGTCAGGAAAGTACGATGAGGATGTGTGTGAAGGTATCTTCTTGATGCGGGAGGGAACAAGAACGAGAGGACACTCTAAGAAAATGTACAAAGAAAGAAATAGGCTTGAGAAGGCAAAGAACTCATTTTGTGATAGAGTGGTAAATGAGTGGAACGCACTGCCCCAGTATGTAGTCGATTCGGAATCAATAAGGGAGTTTGAAAGTAATCTTGATAAAGCATGGGGAAGACAAGATTTGAAGTTTGATTATAAAACAAAAATACAGAATAGTAAAAATGTTGCGTCTGCTACCGCCGCCGCCAACACCGTGAACGACCGCAGCAGTGCAAGTACTGGTACTGAGCTGGATACACAGGCATAGTTTGCCTTTTTCCAGAGGATCTACTGTAAGAAACTGTAAGAATACAATACTTATAAATGTCCTATTGTGCTGTATGTTTATATGTGTGTTAATGTATGCTTTCCTTTCTTGCCCAGTCGAGTGAACTTATGAAATAAGCTAGCTAAACCCAGTAATTATCCTGGTATAACAGGCTGTTACATTTTTCTACCGAGAAATGTACAAAACATTTTCGAAGAGGGATCTTGGGTTTTTTTTTTTTTTTTTTTTTTTAAGCTTTGTGGTGCTCTAGGGAGGAAAACAAAATATATATACAGGGTGTTCCAGAAATATGTGCCGAAAATCAGGGGATGTATTCCTGACACATAATTGAATGTAAATCACTAAATGACCATATAAGCAAATATCAATAGTTGTCAAGTTACAGCACCTAACAGGTCTGGTTGAATGTGTTTTACTCCGGGAATTGCTTGTAAATGAAACATTTACCAAGGACAACGTGATTTATTATCATAATAAAACAGTATTTCCAGTATGACAATAAAATTACAGTAAATGTTCAAAATTCCTTGTAAATGAATCATTTACCAAGGACAACGTGATGTATTAACAAAATACAACAGTATTTCCAGTATGACAATAACATTTACAGTAAATGTTCAAAATTCCGTGTAAATGAAACATTTACCAAGGACAACGTGATTTATTAACAAAATACCTAAGCAAAACCTTGGTCGTTTATGGTATGTTACCGCGTACAGGGTGATAACACTATCTCTCTCTCTCTCTCTCTCTCTCCAGTATCTGATACTGCACACACGAACGTATCATTACGATTCTTATTACTAACTTAGGTACAGGTTATCACATACTGTACATTCTACAGATTTCGGCACATTCCTGACAAACATGTCATCTTTGCTGTGTGCTGTATTACTTTACGGTCGTTAAGTAATTTCGCATCTGTCTCAGACATTTTGTACAATCCCTGGATTTAAACACATTCCTGGCAGACCTCGGAGGTGCTGTAACTCGAAAACTATTGAGAATTGCCAATATGGTCATTTCGTAATTTACATTCAATTATGTGTCAGGAATACATCCCCTGATTTTCGGCACATATTTCTGGAACACCCTGTATATGGGGTGTCCCAGGAGGAAAGGGCATAACTTTGGGAAATCATATAACAAAATATTCTAAGCCTAAAATGTTCTATACGAAATATTCCAAATCTCGACCGGTATAGAGATATTGCATGTTGAAAATGGTATTTTCTTCAGTAATTCCCCATAAGGCTGGCCTAGCTGTCCCACTGCCTACCACACCTCCATCTTTCTGCAATTATTTTACCATTTGATTATAAAGATACTATAATTCTGTAAGTTGCAAAATGATTATAGACATATTAGCTCACTTTGGACCAGTTGGGAACTATTTGACATGGAAGAGTCCATTACAGTGATGCGGGGGAGGACATTACATTAAACCTTTAATATGTTTTTAATGGTTGAGATTTGGAACTTTTGTTATTGAATATTTTATGCTTAGAATACCTTGTTTTATTATTTCCCAAAGTTATGCACTTTCCTCCTGGGACACCCTGTATATAAACAAATAATAATCTGCACATGACATAATGGGCGAGTTGACATATGTGGAGTTTGTGTTGGAGTCATGTGCTAAGTGGCTTGGTATGAGACTAAGATGCTTATGTTTACTCCCTAGACCTCCATCAAGCTTAACAAACACCGCCCATCTGTACATTTTTCAGTCGAAAAATGTCCCGGTCAAAGATCGGTTCCTCCTAAATTACAGGCTCGCTATCGCTTGCCAGGAAAACAATAATAATAAACATCGACAACTAAATGGCACAAAAGGTCTTAATGTTGACAAAGAAATGAGGCGAAAGGTCATAACATCGTCAAAGGTAAAAATCTAGATTACTTTAGCCAGTTTTAGAGGGTATTTATATTTATTGTTTTACCTAAAAACTGGTGTTTCTGTATATTATCTAGAAGAATATTATGGTCAAAACCTATATATCAGTAGCCTAATATACGGCCCCATTACTCCACCCACAAGTCGGGAGGGCTTTGAAGCCTAATATACGGCCCCATTACTCCACCCACAAGTCGGGAGGGCTTTGAAGCCTAATATACGGCCCCATTACTCCACCCACAAGTCGGGAGGGCTTTGAAGCCTAATATACGGCCCCATTACTCCACCCACAAGTCGGGAGGGCTTTGAAGCCTAATATACGGCCCCATTACTCCACCCACAAGTCGGGAGGGCTTTGAAGCCTAATATACGGCCCCATTACTCCACCCACAAGTCGGGAGGGCTTTGAAGCCTAATACGGCCCCATTACTCCACCCACAAGTCGGGAGGGCTTTGAAGCCTAATATACGGCCCCATTACTCCACCCACAAGTCGGGAGGGCTTTGAAGCTCAGGGAGCATGAGGGGCTATGACATTTAACGAGTGAATATGGGTAAGATTTTTTTTTTCCACATCTTTAATAGTACTTAAATATGGAAACTCTAGCCATGCTTTTTACTTACGAGCTGTAATAAAAACATAAAATACGACAAATGTGGGTCGATTCACACTCGAACGTCACCTGTCCTTCAGCGTAGACATACGGCTTCAGGCGGGCCACTAGATATACCTAAAACTACCCAAACATAACGTAGGCTAATTGATCTAGCAAATCGCACGAAATCGAGGTAATATTTGGCTCGGGTTTTCGTATGTTTCAAAGGGGCCTAATTAGGAATCCCGATGTATACACAATTGGTTGAGGACCCCCTCCCCCCCAGGACTTAGTATAATCATCTATGTGGCCAGTAGGGGGCATTACCAAAAGTGATATATGATAATCAAGTATATACCCAGCCCGCGATTTGGTATGAACGGTCCGGACCGCTGCGACCGGCCAGGTACCGCGTACTCAACTAACCTTCGAGATGAAAACATGACTTGGCGGATTTATCAAGGACTTTACTCTTACAGACGCCTCTATCACGAAGTATTGTGCACATATTGGTAGATAATGGACTAGTGCCTAGGATGTATATTGTGTTTCATGGGTAGGAGTACCGTAAATTGCGTTCACGGCGAAAATATGGAGGTGCTTAATCGGCACCAACAGTTCTTGACTAGTACGTCGCCAAATGAATGGAGCGAAAGATATTAAAATCTCCAAATTAATGGTGCGAATATCTTAAAATATAAAAACCTAATGGAGCTAAGCATGAGATAGAAGGAGGGCCATAACAAATAAATTCCCCTTAAATGACATTGATGGGCTCTGGGCCTCTGGCAACATCTCTCACTCCCTAGACTGGACCGAGACCTCACGGGCTTCACCGTTGTA
The DNA here is from genome assembly GCA_032716605.1 of Paralithodes platypus. Taxonomy (NCBI): domain Eukaryota; kingdom Metazoa; phylum Arthropoda; class Malacostraca; order Decapoda; family Lithodidae; genus Paralithodes; species Paralithodes platypus. The sequence continues at coordinate 39,830,353 of CM064528.1, forward strand.
TGTACGGTTGATTGTACAGGCTTTCAGCCTATGCCCAAGAGGGAGTAGTTGGAATATACAGTATATATATATATATATATATATATATATATATATATATATATATATATATATATATATATACAAAAAATATATATATATATATATATATATATACAGTATACCGGTATATATATATAGAGTATATATATAGAGTATATATATATATATATATCAGCTATGCAGCTTCTGCGAACACGCCTATTTTTCTCACTCACATTGTAAATAAATAATGTGTATGAAAAGGGTAGCGCAAGTGTCCATACAAAAAAAAAAAGTGTCCATACTGCTCTACCCATTTATAGGTAATAACTACATCAAATACAAAGATGGAAAGGTAGATCACTATCAATATATGGTACCGGTACCCAATGATCATATATACCTTTTTCATACAATATGTATACCGGTACCCATAATTTCTTACAGTGTAGCGTTAATAATTAATACTGTGATTTGTACATTCGAATGCCACAGTCTCTAGCCGACTCATAAATATTTATGGACCTCACATATTTGTAATTATGTAAGTATATCTCTGAATGTATGAATATAACTTTATATACGTCAACTACAAAACTATATACAGTATTCTATTTATTGAAAAGCAGCACTATCCAAAAATCAACCCAGATAGTTATAATTGCATACAGAAACAAATAGGAGGTTCACGAATTATTATGAGTGGGCTAGAGGCTATTGTATCCGAGTGTACTGTACAGTACCTTATCTCCTGACACAACTCAGTCACCAAGATAGAGACATGACCAGTTATCCCATATGTTCTCGCTCCATTACGATAAATATATGTACCGGTATAGTAATTAACACTAACTTGATTTAATTATTCATATCTATATTAATGTAAACAATCAATGAGAATAATCACAATGGTACTGTGTGTGTGTGTGTGTGTGTGTAAGGCATGAATCAGATGACATGCTGGGTTGGTGCATGTAGAGTCGTACATATACATTTATTCCCTATTCACACACACACACACACGCACACACGCACTTTCTGAACCCACACATTTATCAGTACCGTACGGTACTATAATCATTCCAAGACGCCCTCAATATCTCTGGTATCTACTATCATCTATGCCCCAAAGTTATGTTGTTTCATTTTTTTTTTCTTTCTGGACCCTCCTTCTCCTTCATGTTTAGCCCCATTAGTTTTGAGATTTAAAGACATTCGGCCCATTAGTTGTTGATTTTAAGACCTTTCGTCCCATAGGGGGGAGATTGTAGGCACTAATATAGTGAAGAGAATGTAGGCACCAATCGAGCAGGGCAATATCCAGGGGAGGCCTATAGGCATTTGATAAGGAGTTGCTGGAACTCGATGTTTCATTTGCCTGGCTTCCCTTACTGATTTTGTGTGTGCCTCACCTATACAGAGTGATCCAGCTAGCTTTCACAAACACCTCCTCCTCTTATCTACTTCCCTACACTAAACAAGCACACCTCACTTCTTTCTGCCACAAACAAATGATCTAAATTATGATGTATGATAATAGCCCAGCCTCGGAGTCCCAAGGGGAGGGGACCATAAATGCCCCCACATTGGCCTGACCTTCCCCATACGACCCCTCAAAGTTATCTAGACCACAGCTTGTCACTCTTAATATTAACGTCTGCAATATTCGCAGCCATTCCACTAGTTGTCCCTCTGTCGAACACCATCTCTCCTCCTACAAACCTGGTCTTCTTTTCTGCACTGAAACTCAGGTGTCTGAAGCAACTGCCAGCAGTCCCTTCTCTGTATCCTCCTACTTTCACTATCCTAGTATCAAAGCCAAAGGCGGATGTTGTGTATCCGTACACAAGAAACTCACTTGCTCTCGTGTTCCCAACTTCGACTCCTCTAAATTCTCGGCTTTATGGCTCAAACTATCCTGTCACTTTAATACTAAATATTTCTGTGCTGTCTAGCTGTGCGGTCTCCATCTTAAGAGATTTCAACGTTCACCACCACCAATGGCTCTCTTCTCATTTCATTCACCAACCTGGTGAACAAACCCGCTTCTTTTCTATCTTAAATGACCTAGAGCAGTTGGTTCAGCAACTCACCCATATCCCGGATCGCCTCGGAGATCAGCCCAACATTCTTGATCTGTTTCTAACTTCTAACCCTTCCTCATATACTGTCGATCTTTTCTCTCCTTTGGGCTCCTCTGACCATAAACTTATCTCTGTCACCTGTCCTATCTCTCCATTAAGGCCACCCGGTCCTCCCAGCCAGCGGCGCTTGTGGCACCTTAGCGCTGCAGACTGGGAAACTCTTCGGCAGTACTTCTTTGATTTTTCATGGAATTATTTTTGCTTCCGTGGCCGGGGACCCTCGGAGAGTGCTGAATGCATTACCGAGGTAATCCTCTCGGGCATGGAGGCATACATTAAATTTTCTTTCTCTTAGACTAATGCAAACAAATCTGGATTTACTCACGCTTGTTCTACTGCTGTCCGTAAAAAGGAGGAAGCATTCAAACTGTACCGACGCCTTCAAACTCACAAATATCATTCTTCCTATGTTTCTGCCCGGAATCAAGCCAAACCTGTTCTTCGACTCTCCAAACACTCTTTCATAAATATTATATGCACTGAACACTGAGCTATCTGTCATATAGCTAAAAACCTCTCCAACAATTTATATTCCTTGTCTTTCCCTCCACTTTTCCACTCTGACGTGCGGCACTACCGTCACTTCTTCTTCTGACAAAACTGAACAATTCACCCAAACTTTCGCTAAAAACTCCACCGGTGCTATTCCTCCCTCTCCAACCCCCTCTCTCCTACTTATGCCTAATATCCTAATCTCTTCTAAAGATGTACTTTCTACTCCCTTTAACCTCTGAAGTGCGCATGGGGGTAATTAGACACCTCTCCCTGTGCGCATGTATTTGAGGTGTTTCCGTCACTAAAATATTCATTTAACCATTAATAGCATTAATACTTATCCATATGCGCCTATTATGGGTTGATTATAAAGGTATTAACCTGAAACAACAATAAAACGAGTGAAAACAGCGTTTGGATGGTCAAAATCGGAGATATAGCCCGCGAGTTGTATAATGTATGGGTGAGGCAAGCTGCTTTCCCGCCAATTTCCCCCAAGGCCACTGAGACACAGTCGATCGATACTCTCTCTCTCTCTCTCTTGCATTCGCTTGCTATCAGTGATGACCACACCCTCCAACCGGATTTCTAATGTTAGCACGAAAATATACCTCAGAATAAGGGAATAACAGGGAAAATAGGTGATAACTGAAGGAGAGGAGGAAAGTGGGGAAGGAGGGGAGGTAGAGGACTGAGATTTTGCATGGCCCAGGGGCCAAAAAAAACAAAAGAAAAACAAAATATATATATATTTTTTTTTTCGATGTCAAAAGTTGATTTTTTTTTTCACTCACTCTTAAGAGTCTCCCCGCAGTCCGCTGGGGGAACTCTTAAGAGTCTTCCCGCAGTTCCCGGGTTAAGAAGGCGTGCCGACCATATGGTGTTCCTCCTATGGTACGGTACTAAAAAACTGTGCTTCTGTGCTGACTCCCTGCCTAGGCAAACAATTCCGTATCTGTCTCTCCTCTTAACATCTTCCCTTCTTGATGGAAGTTTGCTCTCATTCAACATGTCCCAAAGAAGGGTGACCGCTCTCAACCCTCCAACTATAGTCCTTCTATTTTGTGAAGGCCATTTGGGCGTTGTCAGGCCAGGGATCTGATAAAGGCAAGACTTGTCAAATCTTAAATTCTTAACCCCTCCAATCCCAGCGATGACTATAGTCGTCAGTAGATAAGTAACTCCCCAGTCCCAGCGACGGATATAGTCGTCAGTAATGTACTTTCCTTGTAACTGCCTGTACAAGGCTGTATCAGTTACCACGACCGTGTGAGCACTGCTCCTGTTATGGCAACACTTCTCAGCTTATATGAGACCCACTGAAGGGTGGGAGGGCCAGTGTTGCTTCATCCCTGGAGGTGGAAAGGTGGTCTCCTGCCATTTTGGCCACATTGCTTGGGACTGCTGGGGACTTTTATTACTGTATCCTACGGTATAGTACGGGTTAATAACAAGTCTCACATTTTAAGCTATTAACCCTTTGGCGCACCTATAGTTTCCAATCAAAGTTTTTCCCATTCCCAAAGTATATCTCAGCTCACTCAGAGCCAGTTATGTGCCCGGCGATAATTTGTTTCTGTTACGTTTTTATCCACCAAAAAATCCTTGTATTTGGATTAATGAGGTACCATCGGCTTCGTTATTGATTGAACTTGAAGATAAGCGAATAAAAACATAGAATAAATACAAAACAACCACATTGGGGCACTCCGAAATAAGAATTGTAAAACAAACAGTAAATACCTTATCTCCAACTCGCGCTAGCTCAAAATTTTGCCCGCAACATTTTTGATTTGCATACATATATAGAAGCGGAATTTAATGAGGATTCCACTGGTAACTTCAGAATTACTATAAACCAAATAGTTACTGAGATACACGAATAAACGTGAAATTATCGAAACACAGACTGAGCTGTACTCTGCTCCCTTCCCAGCCAGCCGTGAGTAAACGGTTAAACTGAGGGGGTTGCCAATTGTACCAATTGAACTAGACGTAATACTTAATATCTATGCCAAATATGACGCGCGTCAGACGAAAACTTAATTTTCGCCGAATATTTTTAAGTTTAATGAGTCTTAACAAGTCATCGTGCGCCTAGGAAAAAAATACCTAATGACTCTGAACGAGTCATCGTGCGCCAAAGGGTTAACAACTTTAAAAATGAGTTAAAAATACTCTGTATAGATTTAAATAAACAAAAGCTGTATGGTTTTATGAATGCGACACTTTTTAAGGCAAAATGCAAATCATTTGTATAAAAAATGGCAACATTGTTTTTGCGACGTACGGTACCGGTAGTCAAATGGATTGACCTAAACTCGGGTACGAGTTTACCCGAGATAGTATCTTATTCATAAACGGTCTGTTTACCCTAAATGTGACAACTCTGCCTTTATCTGATGCCCCTTAGCGGATCACGCCTAAATGGCCTTAATAAAATAGAAAGACTATAACGTCCAATTGCTCTCATTTCTTGTATCTCTAAAGCTTTTGAAACTATTCTTACTTCAAAATTTCTTAAGCATCTCTCTTCTCATAATCTACTCTCAAATTACTAGTATGGCTTCCATAGGGGTCGCTCTATTGATGATCTTCTTTCATATCTTACTAACTGTTGGTCATCCTCCTTTCGGGACTTTGGTGAGACATTTTCTATTACGCTACACATATCGAAGGCCTTCGATAGAGTCTGGCACAAATCTCAAAATTTCTAAACTACTCTCTTTCGATTTCTATCCCTCCATCCAGGGTGTCAAACGAGAGCCGAGTCCAGTATTTTTAAGTCTTTATAAATGTAATATTTAGATAAAATTAGTGTTCATAGTTCAAATTGTCTTTGGAAGAGATGAAATGGCCAAAGTAATGCTATTTCATGTTAATTTTCTTCCTTCTCATATTTATTCAAGTCTTCAAACAAAATTGCTCCGGTTTCACACCCTGCCTCTATCTGTGCCTTTATCTCTAATTTCTTTCTGGCTGTTCCATTACTGCGCTTGTGGGCGGCCATCGCTTACTTCCTCAACCTATCGACTCCGGTGTTCCTCAGGGTTCTGTTCTATCTCCAGTTCTCTGTCAAATATTTATTAATGATCTTCTCAACTGTACCTCCTGTTCTATCCATTCATATGCTGATGACTCCACCTTATACTATTCAAATAATTGTTCAGAATGCCCCAGCAAGCAATCACTCAAAAACTCATGTGATGAAACCATAAAACACTTATTCTATGATCTATCTACCATTTCCAATTGGGGCAGATACATTTTTGCTTTCAATACTTCCATAACCCAATTTCTCCATTTATCTACCCACCAAGAACTCCCACAGGTCTATCCCTTATACTTCAACAATACACAAATCAACCCCTCATCTTCTCTCAGTATTCTTGAAGTCTCCTTTTCCTTGGATCTCTCTCGGAAAGACCATATTACCACTCTTGCTAAAAATAGCTTCCCAGAAGCTGGGTGTGCTCAAATGCCTCCGGGGGTTCTTTACCTCTGCACAGCTTCTTGCTCTGTACAGGGGCACAGTGCGTCCATGTACCGTATTGAGTTTTGTTCGCATGTGTGGGGAGGATCCTCTCACACAGCACTTCTTGACAAAATAGAAAAGAAAGCCTTTCGTCTCATTAACTCATGTCCACTCACCGACTCTCTGCAATCTCTCTCTCTTCGCCGCAATGTTGCATCGCTCTCGCAGAGGTGTAAAGGTAACGAAGTACATTTACTTAAGTACAGTACCGTACTTAAGTAAATTTTCTCAGTATCTACTTTTTAAAAAGTAGATTCTTTGCCCAGTACTTTTACTCTAACTGGAGTAGTATTTATAAGAATTACTTGTAATTTTACTCCACTACATTTAATTTACTTCTATTAATTTTGTGGAGAAAAACTTCAGCAAATTTCCGAAATATTACTTCCAATAGATTTGAAATTCCCAGTAGCATTTCCCATGGACATTCCCCTGTGTGTAGTTGTGTCATTCCTTGGCTAGTTCAAAGGTCACCACTATATTTATATGGCACTGATAGGCCTCCCCACTCAGCCAGGCCAGGCATCCTAATGACTCTCCCATTGTCCCACCTGATCCCAAAGTTCTAACATCTCACCCTTTCCACCCGTGATCGACTCATCATGGCCATTATATTCTACGCTCATCTTTTCTGAAATTTGTTGTTCTCTCTATATCATGCAACAAAGTTAACCATAAACGTAAAACGAGCATTATCAATACAAAAATACCGGTAACTCATGCAGAAAACAAAAACATAGTGTTGTGCATTCTTGATACAATGAAGATAATTAGCCTATATAAAAAAATACAAGTTATGCTATTCCTTCCATAAAACTATTGCAAAATATGGCTTTGAAAACAAAAAAACTCACGATCTGAAGAAAAGGAGAGTTGAAATTAACTGTGTTGGTGGTGTAATGTTTTAGATGTTCTGAGTGTGGTGTCCCGAGTTCGAATCCAAGGAGGATCATATGCTTTCATTAGCTTATTCAAGTGCATTGGGGTTTGTAATGGAGGATTAATGTTAAGAACGGGATGTTCCTTAATTAGATAACGAGCATATATTAGCTCTCCATCGAATGTACGGTACATTACAGTAGTATAATTATGATCTAGGGAAATCCCCAAGGATAAATATGTGCTCGAACAAAATCCCTTGTATACAACTATAGTCTCAAAATATCATATAATATGTTATTTACTAACTAACAATATATTCTAGCCTAATATAATTGGACTTGCCATAATTCTATTTTCATTATGCAAACATTATACCTAATATGAATGGTTTAATCTATCATAATCTGAAGTAACCTTGCATATAATCTAATATGTGATTATCGTTAACTAGCTAAACCTAATCCTAGTTGCTGGTTTTACTGGGTTGATTTTATTCTAGGGACTTTACCCATATCGTCAGAATCTCTTCAATTACCTATGCATAATGAAACTCTATATTATTTGTTTTGTGATTAGTCCTATTTTTTCCACGGAGTGGTATAAATATCACTGGTTGTATCAACTCGTCTTCATATCTTAAAAAGAAGTGGGTGATTGTAAGAGAACAAAAGGGGTAATACTGTAACAGTTAGCTCTTAATACTGATATATATACAGTCTATACCTGTATATATATATATATATATATATATATTATACCATTATATACACCGGTATCTCATATGCATATATTACAATTTGGGATAATACTTTTTATTTTGGTACTTAAGTAATTCATTCGGTACATACTTTGACTTGAATTTGGGTAAAATTATTAGGTACCCCTTTTGCACCGCTGGCGAGAAAGCTATTCTACTGCTATTACATAATAATTACAGTAATGTGGTCTTCAGAGCTCTCTCATAGATACCACCTCCTCTATGTAGAGTATCGTACGTAACACAATCCCACCCCTACTCTGTGCAACTCTCCAACCCAAGAGTGAAACGATATTTCTTATCTTTCTTCAATTCAACAGCTGAGCTCTGGAACTCTCTCCCTGAATCCACCTTCCCCTCATCCTATGACTTAAAGTGCTTCAAACTCTGTGTCCAAACATTTTGGCTCGAATATCCCTTGATTTTGGCCTTGTCACTCTTTCAACTATGGGGGAGGCACTCGTCACAGATAGTTTTGCCTTTTGTCTCCCTCATCCATATCGAACACTAACAACAAAATCTTTGTCAATATTAGGAATTCTCATGCCATTAGGTATCGATTTGTTTTCCTATCGAGCGATACCGAGCCTCCAATTTGGGAGGAATCGGCCTTCGGTCGGAATATGTTTTTTACACAAAAAATATACAAATATATCTCGAAAGGGGATCTTGGGGATTTTTTTTAAGGTTGATTAAGGTCTAGGGAGGAAACTTAAAACACTAATAAATAAATAAATAAGCAAATAAATATACCACATCCCCCAAACGCTTTCAGGAGGTAACGAGACGTCTCGCCTTTCTTTATTTCCTTCTGGCCATGATAACACTATTTGATGATATTTAGGAAGGTTCTCTAGGAATCTAAGGGATCAATACCAACTCGACATTGATTCTCACAGATCCTTCTTATGCTGAATAAAATCACCAGCATAGATTTTTAAAACGCGTCATAATCCTCAATAGGTTAAAATCATTCCTATAGTACATAATTATGCGTTAAATATCTAAACTTGTCCCATATATTTTAGAGTTATGAACATTGCAGTTTGCATCGGTAGCCTATCTCGCACATTTTCCTACCTTTCTTTCTAATTTTAATCCAAGTTATTTGTCTTACATATAAAACAAACACTATACATTTACTTTCGTCGCTGTAATTCACGTTGTTGTTATTTCACTTCGGTTTTCATTTTTTTTTTTTTTTTTCACACATTTCATAATGTCTTCTTTAGTGCTGGGGTTTCATTTAACTTCTTTTTCCACATCATATATTATTTTCAACTATTAAAATTCACAAATGAAAACAATTGTAACCTTTGTCATTATATTACACTTTTATTTTGTTTTTCTTCATTTCACCTTTTCACTTTTTCATGTGTCACTGACAATTATGGCAGTTATAAAAACAAATTGTGATAGTTGTGTCGATTGTGATAGTTTCTGTTTTGCAAGCTTTACATTATAATATTGTTGTGGTAACTATTGATGAATATGGTAGTTTTAGCAATTGTTGTAGTTGTGGTGATTGTAATAGATATGACTATTGTATTAGTTTTGTTAATTGTGGTCATGTGTGGTGATTGTGGTATTTGAGGCAATTATGTAATATGTGATGGTTGTATTAGCTTTGTCGATTGTGGTAGGGATGCGCGCGGAGCAAGTGTAGCGGTCCGACTGGTAGCACAGGCGGTAGTAGAATGGTAGGTGGAGGAGGGAGTGGACGAGGGAGGGAAGGAGGAAGGGAGGACGGGAGGATGGAAGGGAGGAGGCAGGGATATTGGGAGCTTTTAACAGTCACCACCTTGTTCGCCCCCTTATCCTCCCTTTCCCCTCATCCCTCTCTTTCTCTTTCTTCCTCCCTCCCCCACCCTTCCTTGCCCCCTCAGCACCCTCTTTTCCCTCCTCACCTCCCTTTCCTCCATCCCCCTTCCTTTCTCAATCTCTCTCCCTTCCTTCCTCCCTCTTCCTCTCTTCATTTCCCTTCCTGCTCTCCTCCCACGCTCCTTTCTTCTTCTCCCTCTCCTTTTCTTGATTTCTCCTTCATGCTCCCTACCTCTCTCTTTTGTGCCCTTACCCTCCCTTCCTATTTCCTTTCACACCTCGATTTTTCTCTTACTCTTCCTTCCTCTACCCTCCTTTCTTACCTCCCTGTCTTCTAATGCATCATAAGTTATGCGAAGTTATAGGATCACGATTTTTGCCAAGTTCAATTGTTATGCCCTGATTTTATTCAGGTTTAGCTATTGGGTGAGGTGAGTTCTTTCGAGACTGGGATGTCAGAGTTCATACAGTTACATGCAAAGAATACAATAGAGGATATATATATAACACCAAAATATAGATTATGTAACAGTTTATTTCGCTTATACTCTAAGTACATAATTATACAGTATATAGAAATAAGAATGTGCTAAACATGAGAACTATAGGAATACAATCAATTATTTATCTTCCAGCACGATCGCGGATCTAGATATAGCTCAGGAATATTCAAGTTATTCAGTTACTATTCATTTCGCAGTAATCAAGATCTATGTATCCTAGTAGGACAAGATACTATTAGAAAACAGTTAAGTTACCTAATGACTACTTAATGTTCAAATCTGGTTAAGTAGTTATATATATTGACGAGGGTAGGTAGAGTTAATAGAGTAGGATGTTATACAATATAATCACCTTGTGCACTGGTGTACAGTATATGGTTAAATCTTAAAATTCGAGAATTGTGGACTCTAACTTATCTAGCTGTGATGGAAATTATGGCAGAGTCGATGGATTTTTGGCTTATTTGGATTTTAATCTCGATTTCACTTATAGTAAAGTATTGTATTATTACTTCACTTAACACTTATACACATACTGTATATATCGAGTCGTTATCTATGGACTCGAGTTACTAAACACTGGTGATAATTTATTTCCAAATAAGAGAATTATGGACTCTAACTTATTTATCACTGGTCGGAATTATGGCAGAGTTAATACATGCTCAAATTCGGCTTATTTGTATTTTAATCTCGAATTCCTCTTAAAGTCGAGAGTCGTGTACTACTTAGTTTAACACTTGTGCACTTAAATATCGAGTCTGTTTCTGTGGACTCAAGTTACTTAACACTTTTGATGATTTATCTCCAAATAAGAGAATAATTATGGACTCTAACTTATTTATCACTGGTCGGAATTATGGCAGAGTTAATACATGCTCAAATTCGGCTTATTTGTATATTAATCTCGAATTCCTCTTAAAGTCAAGAGTCGTGTACTAATACTTAGTTTAACACTTGTACACTTAAATATCGAGTCTGTGTCTGTGGACTCGAGTTACTTAACACTTTTAATTATTTATCTCGAAATAAGAGATTCGAGGGACTCTAATTTATTTATGTACATTATAGGAAATTGGCAGAGTTAGGATATATAATTATGAACTCTAACTTATTTCTTCATATACTGTGTGCACTGGTATTTCTCAATAGGTTAATACTGAGAGATGATTCCCTTTTTACCTGTCATTTAGTATCAACGTAATTCACTTTTCAAATATTGATTTTATAGTTATTGATTTCAGTTGCTGTTTGTAGTCTTCTGAGTCTCCGTAGGCCGTCTAGGGTGACCAGTTGTGTGAAGTTATTTACAGATTTACAGATGGGATAATGGGCTTGAGGTCTTGAATGTGGCTCCGTAAATTTAATTGCCCACTTGCGAGTTTCAGGCTATAAGGAAGTTGGAGCCGTGAACATCGGTATTAAGGAGAAATGCAATAATAATGTGGGGTTCTAATGGATAAAAAGTATTTACAATTTGGTTTTATGTATTTATATATGTATTATGACCTTATTTTAGCTGTAAATTCTGTTAACCCGGGAACTGCCGGGAGACTCTTAAGAGTTCCCCCGGCAGACTGCGGGGAGACTCTTAAGAGTGAGTGAAAAAAAAAATCAACTTTTGACATCTAATTTTTTTTTTTTTTTTTTTTTGGCCCCTGGGCCATGCAAAATCTCAGTCCTCTACCTCCCCTCCTTCCCCACTTTCCTCCTCTCCTTCAGTTATCACCTATTTTCCCTGTTATTCCCTTATTCTGAGGTATATTTTCGTGCTAACATTAGCGAGTTGCAAGCAGGGTGTTGTCATCACTGATGGCAAGCGAGTGCAAGAGAGAGAGAGAGAGTATCGATCGACTGTGTCTCAGTGGCCTTGGGGGAAATTGGCGGGAAAGCAGCTTGCCTCACCCATACATTATACAACTCGCGGGCTATATCTCCGATTTTGACCATCCAAACGCTGTTTTCACTCGTTTTATTGTTGTTTCAGGTTAATACCTTTATAATCAACCCATAATAGGCGCATATGGATAAGTATTAATGCTATTAATGGTACAATGAATATTTTAGTGACGGAAACACCTCAAATACATGCGCACAGGGATAGGTGTCTAATTACCCCCATGCGCACTTCAGAGGTTAAATATCGATGTCTACAGCTCCAACTTCCTTATAGACACGAAACTCTCAAGTGGTCAATTAAACAGTTGGGCACCACATCGGACTAACGCTAGTATTCTGAGCCTATAGCTTTGGTAGGAATACTCGTCTATCCTGACCGTTATATTAACCGTTGATGGAATTCCGCTAAGGTACTCTTTGAGTAAGGTCTTGAATATAGTGCCTCAGTTATGATGAAGTAGCACTATATTGAGCTAACGCGAGAAGACTGTGGAAGTGTCTTTCTCGTCTGCCTCTGACCCTTATATCCGAAAACTTTTTGCATATATTTCATGGCACAAACATAAGAACATAAGAAAACGGAAGTCTGCAGAAAGCCGATCGGCCCACACAAGGCAGATCCCTGTCACACCCAACCCCAATTACAAGGCATAATTATAGACCCAACTCACTAATGCCTTGAGGACTGACCTCACCAAAACGGTCAGAGATCGACACAAGGTTATGGGGTCTGCAGAGCGCCGATTGGCCCACACCAAGCAGATCCCCCCTCATACCCAACCCAACTCATCGAAAATGTACACACTTATCTTGAAGGGGGGTCTAGAGTTTTTTGTTTTAAGTTTGATGGAGGTCTAGTGAGGAAACTAAGAAATAAAGGAATGAATGACCAAACAAACAGTCCGTTTCCCCTTAATGGGGGGATGGGCGTAATATTTGCTCATTTATATATTTGTTTATGATTTATTTAGTTTCATCCCTAGACCTCCATCAAGCATATAAAGCACCCCCCAACACCCTCCTTCAAGATCAATTTGTACATTTTTCGATAGAAAAATATCCTGGCCGAAGGCCGGTTCCTCAAAAAGTACAGGCTCGCTATCGCTAGCCAGGAAAAACTCGACGCCTAAATGACACGAAAGTCTTAATATTGACAACGAAATGGGTTGAAATGTCTTAAAATCGCCAAACTAATGGGCCGAACGTCATAAAATATGTAAACTAATGGGGTTAACCATGAGGAAGAAAGGGGACCAGAAAAACGACTCATCTCCCCTTAATTCGGAGATTGGCAATGTCCGGCTTCGCCGGAGACATTTTTCTATCAAATAATGTACAAATTTAGCTTGCTCTCAAAACAAAAAATATATACTGTATGTTGGCTCGCTACCGCTCACCAGGAAAATATTGAAACCTGGATGGGGGTAAACGTCTTAAAACAGTAGGCTGAATGGGGCCGAACGGATACAAGGCAAAGAGAGAGGGAGAGAAAGAGAAAACAAAAAAAGCGATGAGAGAGAAAACAAAAACAGCGAGGTGGGTTCAATGTTTGCGTTACGGCTTAATTGACCCCACCTCGCCCTTTTTTTTGTTTCTCTTTCTCTCCCTCTCTCCTCGTTTTTTGTTTTTTCTCTTTCTCTCCCTCTCTCTTTGCCTTGTATCCGTTCGGCCCCGTTCAACCTACTGTTTTAAGACGTTTACCCCCATCCAGGTTTCAATATTTTCCTGGTGAGCGGTAGCGAGCCAACATATATATATTTTTGTTTTGAGAGCAAGCTAAATTTGTAAATTTTTCGATAGAAAAATGTCTCCGGCGAAGCCGGATTTCTCCATATAATGCTGGTTCGCTATCGCTTGCCAGGAAGATATCGATACTTGGATGGGGATAAACGTCTTAAAACAGTTGGTTGAATGGGGCTGAATGGATACAAACCAGAGAAAGAGAGAAAGAGAAAAAAAAAACAGGTGAACCCCCCACGAGAGGTGCGTAGAAAAAAGGGTTGACAGGTTCACTATAGGCCTAATCATTTTTTTTACCCACCTAGCCGAAGGTGCTCTTTGGCCTCAGCAAGGTGTGTCTTGAGCATTCCGCGACGTCGCAAGGCCCTTCGCATGCCTCGTGCGGAGCATACCCTTGGCGGGTATACTCTCGGCGAGTGCTCGTGCGCACGTTGACGGCTAATCGACGAGGAAATCGCTGATGACTCTTGTGCATCGTCGATGTTCTCAGAACATCTGTGAGCATCGGCGAGCCGCCGTGCAGCGTTGCAAAGATTTTTTGTGTGTGAAACCCTCCGCGATGTCTCGCCGATGTCGCTGATGTACTCCGAGGGCCTCGCAGTTCCCTCTGCGATGTTCGACGATGCTTGCGAGGGCTACGAACCCTCGTGAGTCCTCGTCCAAAATGTTGAACAATCCGAACATTTGCGATGACCCGCGTGGGCCCTTGCGAGGCCTTGCGAGTCAAACGATTATCATCCGACGGTTTAAGATTTTATTGCGACATGTCACGAATGTGCCAATTTATTGGTGTCGGCGATGAAAATCGTGAGAAGTCGCATCAGTGGGAAAGGGGCATAAGAGGTTCAAGGAATCCGGGGTGGTGTTTAAACCTTTTAAGTTGCAAAGTCTAATGGTATGCCACAGACAAAATGCACCTAGGCCTTGTGTATGCAGAGTGCCTGTGAAGGTATCTCGCCAAGCCCTTATTTCTACAAGTGACCGTGGTATGCCAAGGTCCCTTGTGAAAAGGTGGAGTGCGGTGTTTAAACCTTTTATTTGCACTAGTCTATTGGCATGCCAGCAGACTGAGTACACCTAAGACTTTTGTGCAGAGTGGCCGTGAGGGTATCTCGCAAGCCCTTACCCGCACAGAAGATCGTGGCATGCCAGATCTCTTGCGAGGAGTTCGAGTGTTAACTTTTAATAGTATAATATTGAAGGGTAGGCAGGCCTGAGTCCTTCAACTCTCTACTATTAAGAGTAGAACCTATTAAAAGGCGTCTATGTTAGTTACTGGTATGCCAGTAATAACAGAGATCCTTTTAGTAGGACACAATACCCTAGACAAGGTCTTTATGTTAATCACTGGTATGCCAGTAATAACAAGGATCCTGGTACTAGGATACTTTGGGGTGTGTTAACTTTTAATAATAGACTATTGAAGGGTAGGCATTCCTGAGTCCTTCAACTCTCTACTATTAAGAGTAGAACATATTAAAGGCGTCTATGTTAGTTACTGGTATGCTAGTAATAACACAGATCCTTCCAATAGGACACGTAACCTAGAAAAGGTCTCTATGTTAATCACTGGTATGCCAGTGATAACAAAGATCCTGTTAATATGATACAGTTACTGCATCTGCAGTAATAAAATGTTGAAGCGTAGGTATGCCTGGCTACTTCAACTTTTACTACTGAAGGTACAGCCCATTAGAGGCTTCGATGTTAACTGATGGTATATCACAATTAACAAAGATCCCTTAATAGGATTTTTAACTCCTCAGACAAGTAAATGTTCGGTATGCCGTCTATCCAACTGAGTGGGAGGGTAATCTAAATGTTTCCTACTTGGTATGCCAGTTATAAGAAGCCTCAAAATTGCTTACTCCTCTCAAATTTTCCTGGCATAGTGTTGACGATTACTGAGGGGTACCTGTTCACCCTTTGAAGGGAGCAAGGGCATGAGCGCACACTCTCTGTTAGGATAGAGAGTCCTTCTTGCTCTAGCGGGAGGTCAATGCTACTTTACTTGATAAATTACTCAATGATAAGTGAGTATTATACAATGGTGGTATTTTATATGAAAAGGGTTTTAGTAAAGGCTTATTCTTCATGTCATAGAAAAAAACAGGGTCATGAGGTTCTTTGGGATAATATAACTTTTTGTTCAGGGTTAAGGTTTCAGGGCTTTAAATTTGAGATAGGGAATCCCGGGAACGAAGGTAACAATGGAAGAAGTGAAGGTCTGGATGCTCATCAGGGTATTCAATATTAAAGAGTATTCTATTAGGTTTACGATTAATATACAAGGATATATCAATAGGTTGGCTATCCTATTATCTTGGAAAAAGTAAGAAAGATGGTTCTCTACTGTATATTATAAAATGGTATATATACGCGAGCACGTATTACGAGGGGTTGGTACTCCCGGCGAGTGCATGTTGGTACTTCTGGCGAGCGTATGTTGACATAATTATGTTAGAAGTGAAGGGAGAGATGCGCAAATGAAATAATAAGGGACTGTAACTTAGGGAAGTTTAAATACATGAAGGAAGGTGATGTGGTTTGTTTATTAGTAAAATAGTGTAGTAATGAGAAGACATGTGAATATATGTTGTGGGAGAAAATAAGAGAAATACTTCATCTACTCGGTATTATATTGTGTTTGCATATTTATATAGTGGTGGTATTATAGTATAATGTTGATATTCTTAGTAAGCATAATGGTATTAAAGAAACGGAATGTTAGGCAATTTAACACCTTACGAGCGGCCTATGCGGTTTATTTATATGTACCGCCCAGTGGGGTGTTTTTAGCCAAAATAGGGCTGTTTACGTGATCATTTTCATACCTAAATAAGACCCAGAACGTAAAACAAGTACCTATCCCTGAAAGGGCATAAACAGAGCTTTCGAATGACACCATAACGATCCTTTTATGATGGCTAGTTTTCTTGCAATAACCGTGCAACGCGAGTGCAAAAAGCATGTAATTAGCCACTTTCCCGATACAATTCCTTATATAGCGAGTGAGAGAGGGAGGAGGGAGCTGGGATTCGTGTCAGTATGTTCGCCGCGGTGGTCTGGAGCAGTCATACGCTCGCTACTCTCCTGCCACCACTTGTCTCTCTCTCTCAGCAACATTACGTGCTGAAATTGCCACTCGAGTTATGTCGAGCGCCGCCACATAGTCCAGCTTTATTTAACTCGACTTATGTGGTGAGCCGCTAATTAAGGGTTAAAGATTACTATTGCGAAGACAATGGGTCTTCATCAACATGAACATTTCACATATCATACATAATACGCTGTATTACATCTTATCATATAATAATAGTTGAGGAACTTAAGTAACCTCTTAATGAACGAATACATAATGTGGGCTAACTAGGGTTTATATTTTATGAGAGAACAATTAAAGAAACATGTGAATATAGTAGGTAACATAGATAAGTGTTGTATTCTAATATTTCTGGCTGAATTTTAGTCTTCCCTTCTGGGTCGATGTCCTGGGTGTGGTTGGTTGGCAGATAGTCTTTTCTGGTGTCGGAGGACGTTTCACCATAATGGTGGTGATCCGGGCTTTCCTGGGTGTCGCTACAGATGCTGTTCCCTGGGGTGCGCGTTGGTTCACTTCTCTCTCTGGAGGTGACTTCTTGGGGTTGGTCTTTTCTGGTGTTCTTGATTGATTTTCTTTTGTTACCCCTTGCAGGCTGGGGCGACGTTTTCTTCGTTGTTCACTTTCCTCCTGGTTGTTTTGCGGGGTGTCTTTTCTTTTCTTGGGTATTTTACTTCCCTCCCTATTATTGTAGGCACGTCCTTGTGCCTCAAGGGTGAAAGTAAAAGTATTCCTGTGGTGTTTAAAGTCGGAAAGTGTGTGCAGGCATTCCCACCAGTCTAGAGAATGCTGGTCTGGGATCTTGACGAGGTCGATGGTGACTATTAAGGTGGATGTGTCTTCTATAATGTTGGCTGTTACAGCTTCGTCTACATAGCGAATTCTAAAGAATTTACTCCTGCCGGCAGACCATTTCACTCTCTTTACGAAAGATGTGGGACATGTCATGATTTCGTCAGGGAAGTGGTGGTGGCTGTAGAAGGCGGCTGTTGCTTCGCAGGTGGTGGGTGGGCAAGTGATGACCTGATCAGTGACAGCTGGGTGGTTATTGACCTTTGCGGATGCAAAAGTCGCAGGGATTATCTTTGTGTTAGAAAATGAGTGTGTGAGTTGGCGGAATGTGTGTTAGTTAAGGAAGATATTCTTAGTGTTTTAGGATTGTTTGTGTGTGTTGGGTGTTTTGTTTTTGTAGGTGAGGGTAAAGAAGTGACATTTGGAGGTTTTGAGATCAAAATTGGGGTGAATTGACTAGGAAGTCTGACAAGACGACCTGTTCGAGTCCCAAAATTCGTTCGAAGGGGAGGTTCTGGATTAGATTCTCATGATGAAGAGGGGCGTAAGCGAGGTGGGCGAGAGTTAGGTGTGCTGGGGGAAGGAGAGGGATTTGTACTAGTATTTAGTGGTGTGGTATAGGAAGATTTATTTGTTTCTTTGTGAAGTTTAAGTGAAACAGTGGAGGGAAAAGGCGATAGTTTAGGTGGGGCAAGGCGAGGTTGTATGGGTGGAACAAAAGATTGTCATGTAGAGGTTGAAGGCTTAGGCTGTGCATGATTAGGTTGAGATGATTTGGTTGTCTTGGAAAATAAAGGATTTGGGAGTGGGGGTTTTGATGTATTTTGATGGGGGTTTGATTTGGTGTTTAACTTTGTTGGGGTGGAGGGTGGAAGTTTTTGTGAGATGAGGGGTTGCGGAAATGTTTTGGAATTGGAGGAGGATGGGGATGAAGAGGTGGCTTTGAATTTTTGTGATGAGGAAGTTGAATTAGGTGGTGATGTTGAGGGAGAGGAATGTAGACGTAGTCTTTTGTGTGGGGGTGAAGTAGATGGAGAGGTTGAAGAGGTAGAGAATTGTCTGTGATGAGGATGTTTGATAGTAGTCGTTGAGGGTTTGGGGTGAGAAGGTTTCTTTGTGGGTAAAGGAGCATATTTGTTACTTTTGATTGGAGGCCTAAGTTTACTTCTAGGGCGAAGTTTGTAATGTGAGGAGACGGGAGGGGTTGGTGAGGTTTTTTGTGTCGTGGTGTCAGTTTCTGTTTGTTGTGGAGATGGAGTCACTTGGGGAGAAGGAGATAATGGATGTGGTGTTCGTGGTGTGTGTTGAAGTAGGTTCTTTTGTTGGTTGATACTGGTGTTGTTTGAGGTGGGTCTAGGTTTGGCGGAAATGGTAGGAGAATTTACAATTGGAGGTACTGGGTCAGAGTAAGGTTCAGGAGAAGTTGGTAGAGGATAATCTTGTATGGGTAGAGGGCTGTCTGATAGGTGTGGATCTTTTTCTGAGTTAAGTGGATGGTATTTTCTGACGAACCTATTACGATAGGTTCGTGTCTCTCCATGATAGTTGATTATGATTTGTTAAGGGTTTGGAACTTGGGAGATTTTGTATGGTCCCACATATCTAGGGCCTAATTTGTTCACTATTGGCAGTTTGGCTACCATAACACTATCTCCTATGGCGAACGGATTTTGCGGGTTGATAGTGTCGCACTGGACGTCTTGACAAGTTTTGGGCGGTATGGAGGGTGTTTTTTAGATGTTGAAGAGGATCGACAGTGAGTTGGGAGGTGGAGGATTGTGCAAGATGATGAAATGGCAGTAAGAGAGGTGCGACGCCATAAACTCGTTCATGTGGGGAAATTCCGTCCTCTCTGGGGCAGGAGTTCATTCCCCACTGAATCATCTTCACCTGTGCTGGCCAGTCGGAGGTATTTATCGCAATCATCCTTGTTCTTAGGTTATTATTAATTGTGCGATGACTTCGTTCGCAAATTGCAGTCCCTTGGGGCCAGTAGGGCGAAGAGTGTTTAATGCGTAGGCCACACTTCTTAGTGAAAGCTTCCCATACTTGCCCGGTGAATTCTGGAGCATTGTCAGAAAGTAGTGATATGGGTAAGCCAAAAATAGGAAAAATTTGTGTGGCTAATAGTTCGGCTACGGTTAGTGCACTGTGGTCTTTTGTAGGGCAGGTTATCAGGAATTTTGAATAGAGATCGACAAATGTGAGTATAAAACGCTTTTCTTGGCTG
Organism: Paralithodes platypus; assembly: GCA_032716605.1. Classification (NCBI taxonomy): domain Eukaryota; kingdom Metazoa; phylum Arthropoda; class Malacostraca; order Decapoda; family Lithodidae; genus Paralithodes; species Paralithodes platypus. The sequence goes on from CM064528.1 coordinate 39,850,272, forward strand.
GTTGGAAAGGTGCCCATTACGTCAAGGGACAGTGTTTGCCATGGTTTGTTTGTAGAGATAGTTCCTGCTGGTCCTGGAGTCTTGCAATGATCTTTCCCTAAAGCTCATACATGCTTCTGTCACTTGTCTTGCAATGGCGGAAGAGTTGACTGTCCAATATTGGTCTTGGAAAACCTTGAGCATTTTCTTTTGCCCTAGGTGGATCCCACTTCCTTCGTGAATCGAGATCATGTAATTTAGGGCTAGATGTGGTTCTAGAACTACATGACCTGATTCAGTGGTCAGTTGATCTCCCCATCGACTTAGGTTTTGGAAGACATATTTAGGGATCCATTTTGGTTTGCTCTTCTTTTCCCAAGATTGTAGCAGGGTTGGTTCTAGGATAGTTTCTGACAGGGTTGGAACTGATGGCAGGTGTAGAGTTTTGAACAGCCGCGAGGTTTGTTGGTACGTGTTCTGGTACGGGAAGGCGGGAGAGAGCATCGGCGTTTGTATGTAATTTCCCAGGTCGATGGTGAATGATGAAGTCATATTCCTCAAGAGTTTCTCTCCAGCGTACTAACAAGGCGGAGTTTGTTTCGCATTTCCGTAGCCATTGCAGGGACTGATGGTCGGTGATAATATCGAGTTTTGCTCCTAAAACAAAAGAATAGATGTGGTTAAGGGCCCAGATAATACCTAAACATTTTCTCTTGGTGGCTGCATAATTTTGCTGGGCGGTATTCAATGTTGAGCTGGCATAGGCGATGACATGTTCTTTTCCGTCTTGCACTTGAGCTAATACGGCTCCAATGGCATAAAGCGATACATCGGTATATAGGCGGATAGGTTGTCGGTAATCAGGAAAAGATACTGTTGGAGCTTGAACAAGTTTGTTTTTTAAGGTTTCAAACGCTGTATTTCGTTCATCTGTCCACACGAATTCAGTATCTTTATGGGTAAGTTGGTGAAGAGGCCTGGCGATAGCTGCAAAGTTGGGTACGAAACGCCTGTAGTAGGTGGCTAATCCGAGGAAAGATCTTACTCCTTTGATGGTTGTAGGGGGTTGTTGGTCTTTTATTGCTGCTAATTTCTTTGGATCGGGAGAGATACCTTCGCCAGATATAACGTGGCCCAGGAAGTCTACCGAGTTTCCGGCAATCTTGCATTTAGATGGCTTGAGTTCCAATCTTGTTTCTCTGATGCGTTGCAATACTTGCCGAAGTCGTTTAAGGTGTTCAGGCCAAGTTTTTGAGTATACAATCACGTTATCTAGGTAAACAAGGCAAGTTTCCCAAGTCAATCCTCGCAATACAGATTCCATGAGACGGGAGAACGTGGCTGGACCATTACACAATCCGAATGGTAACACGTTGAATTCGTATAGATGTCCCCCGCTGGTTGAAAATGCTGTTTTCTGCTGATGTTCCGGTTTGATCGGAACCTGCCAGTATCCAGCTTGTAGATCGAGGGTGGTGAACCCCTTGGAGCCATGTAGGGAGTCCAGGGAGTCATCGATACGAGGTAACGGAGTTGCATCTTTTATAGTGGCATCATTTAGGCGGCGATAATCTACGCAGAATCTTGTCGACCCGTCTTTCTTCTTGACTAATACTAAGGGCGAAGACCATGGACTTGACGGAAAGGGTGGCAATCCTGGCGTCTAGCATTTCCTGCACCTGTCGGTCTTCTTCTTGCCGTTGCAGTTTTTTTTGGGGCGTGACGGTTGACGACGAAGGGGGGGGGGGGGGGGTAGTGTGAATTTCATGTTCTTCCATTGTAGTTTTTCCGACCTCGTTAGGTGTTTTGGCAAAAACTTCCGTAAGGACTTGGTTCATTTGGTGTTTTTGTAGATTTGTTAAGGTACTGGGTATGGGTGGTAGTACGTCAGGTGTGTCATCTATGGTATGAGTGGGGTTAATCTCGTCGAAGCTCTCTAAATCCCCAATTATGAGGCCCTTTGGCAGAGTCAATACTTCGTCAGAAATGTTTGCAATCATGATGGAATTTTGATGAGAGGATACTAGGGCTGGCTGGATTCGACAACGATCTCTGCCAGTGGTGAGATTAGTGGGAGTAAGGATCATTGTATCTTGAGGAATTTTGTGGATTGGTACCCATTGTTGGTGGTGGGGGGGGAATGGAGATTTTATTCTTAGTTATGGCTGGGCTGATGATAGTGGTTGTGGGTGCATAAGGCTGACTTATGTTCTGTTTTTGCTCGGGGTTTTGTGAATTTTGTTTAGATTTTATTATCTTAGCTTGGTTGTTTTTTTGTTTTGTTTTGTTTTTTTAATTGTTGATGAGGCGGTTTGAGACAAGTTTTCTTGGTAAGGGTGGTTGAGTTTAGTGAGTGGAGTCCTCTCTAAGAGGTTGATAGTAGATTTGCATGGTTGAAGTTTGTTGTTGATGTTGTTGGGGTTGCCGGGACTGGAATTTGAGGTGTTTTGTTTATTTTTTATTTTTTTGTTGTTTTTTGTTTTTTTTTGTTTTTAAGTGACTAACCTCTGTCCACAGTCTACCTGTGCTTGGAGTTTTTGCAATAAATCCCAGCCTAGGTAGCCGTCGCAGTGTCGACATTCTGAGTAGAACACCACGAAAGGATGGTAGCAGTTGGCATGAGGTTGTGGGGTGGTGACATGAAGGGGTCTGGTTTCTCCTTGAATCTGAAGAGGGGTGTCCCCAGCGCTGATTAAATTTGTTGTGGTGTCCTGAAGTTCCCCAAATCTTTTCTTGTGTTTAATGTAGAAGGAGTTGAAGAGACACGAGCGAGCTGCGCCCGTATCGATCAGTAACCTTACAGGAATGTCTTTGATCTTTGCATGGGTGATACTGTATAGGGGGTGTTCTCTCAATATAATAGTAGACTACCCGCCGAAGCCATTGTGGGTGTGGGAGGCTTTAAAAACACTGGGAATCTGGTTCTTCATGTTCCAGGATTTCTTCTTCCTCCTCTTCTGGTGATATCTGGGCTACTTCTTCGGTGTCCAGATGTTCTTCGACTTCTTCTTCCCCAAATTCTTCCTCGGTTGATGAGATACGAGGGTTGTTTGGCCTGAATTTGGCGGAATCTCGAATGTCATGGAGAGAGCATGTGGTTACAAGCAGGGAAATCGAAGGGGTCTATGATGACTAGATTTGGTTTCCTACCTTTGTACTGGTTGTTTGGTTGGGTTAGGAAACGTACTGCTGTTTGGCTTCGGGGGTATATTCTCCTCAGTGGATTTGGGTCAAATTTTGGCCGGTTTGGTTGATATTGGCCAGAGTGATAGTTTGGCTTTGATGTTTGAGCTGGGTTCTGGGAAAAATTTGATTGATCCTGGGGCCTGTTGGTGGCCTGAGGGTGAGTGGGAAACCTCTTAATGGCTGATAGGGTGTTGGTCTTGGGGCGAACCGGAGGACTTTTCTGATAGTTATTAAATCTTTCTGAAACCCAACGGGGTCATGTACTGCAAAGTGCTCTTGGACGGCTGAGGGTAACACTTGGACAAGGTATACGAGGATATGTTGCTTCTGTTGTTCCATGGGGATGCCAGGGAATGCAGATTTTATTTGTTGGGTGACAGTGGCTAATGTGGCGTTTAAATCGTTTTCGTACTTAATGTCTTTTATTTTGGGATAGGCGACGAAAGTACCTAGTGATGGCTTAACAGCATCAATTACGATGGGCCTAAATTGGTCCCAGGTAAGTTCAGGGGTTACCTGTGAGGCAATGAGGGAAACGTCTTTTCCCAAGTGTGTTAGAAGGACGGCGATTTTCTCATGGTCAGTATTGTACGCTAAGTCGAGTACTGGTTTCACTATGTCCATGTAAACTTCTATTTCATATGTTTCGCCATCATATTTGGGAATGATGATGTGGGAGCGAGTAGCTGCCATATTTAAATGTTATACAATACTCTATTATTTCAAATTTTGTAATGTAGTGATTTCTTCTATCCGAATCAAGAACCACCATCTGCCACCAATGTTATGCCCTGATTTTATTCAGGTTTAGCTATTGGGTGAGGCGAGTTCTTTCGAGACTGGGATGTCAGAGTTCATACAGTTACATGCAAAGAATACAATAGAGGATATATATATATAACACCAAAATATAGTTTATGTAACCGTTTATTTTGCTTATACTCTAAGTACATAATTATACAGTATATAGAAATAAGAATGTGCTAAACATGAGAACTATAGGAATACAATCAATTATTTATCTTCCAGCACGATCGCAGATCTAGATATAGCTCAGGAATATTCAAGTTATTCAGTTACTATTCATTTCGCAGTAATCAAGATCTATGTATCCTAGTAGGACAAGATACTATTAGAAAACAGTTAAGTTACCTAATGACTACTTAATGTTCAAATCTGGTTAAGTAGTTAAATTTATTGACGAGATTAGGTAGAGTTAATAGAGTAGGATGTTATACACTATAATCACCTTGTGCACTGGTGTACAGTATATGGTTAAATCTTAAAATTCGAGAATTGTGGACTCTAACTTATTTAGCTGTGATGGAAATTATGGCAGAGTCGATGGATTTTTGGCTTATTTGGATTTTAATCTCGATTTCACTTATAGTAAAGTATTGTATTATTACTTCACTTAACACTTATACACATATTGTATCTATCGAGTCGAGTTGGACTCGAGTTACTAAACACTGGTGATGATTTATTTCCAAATAAGAGAATTATGGACTCTAACTTATTTATCACTGGTCGGAATTATGGCAGAGTTAATACATGCTCAAATTCGGCTTAAGCCCGGTTCACACTAGCCGTCTGTTGGGGATCCGTTTTTGGGCCTGTGACGTCACATACGAAAAACGGACGTGGAGAAGTGAAGTTGAAATGAAATGCGTACCACATTCCAGAGCGTGGGCCAGACTCTGGGGTGCAGAACGTACTTCTCTGGCGTACGGTAAACACCTACTAGACGATCGTCAACATGGACTGAGAAACGATCTTTCTTGGTGTTTATTTCTTTATTTAGAACGAAGATGAACCACCACCGTAATTCAATGCATATTAACTAGGAACATACATCAAAACCAAACCATCAAGTAGCCTGCAGTTGCCCACATATTTATATAAGTTCTGTGAATTCCTCTCCGTGACCATGCTACTGGAAATATATTGCGCATCACTGAATTACGAGTGTATAGTGGTTAATTCATATGATTAGTAAACTGATAATTAAAAGAAACCGCACTCGCAATTCATTCGTATAGGCCTAATATATAATTTACATTCATACATCAGATCACGATTAGAAACAACTTATGTGGGCAACGGTACCTGGACATAGACTAATTATATGTACTGTAGAAGGGAATCAAGATTTTATTGGAGAAACATGTTGTTGTTGTTGTGTAGTTATAATCTATGATTCTAGGTGTTCATTTCTCTATCTGGAGGCACGCGAAGCAGTACAACGTGTTAACTTTGGTAGTGCCGCGTCGGCTGCCAGGTACACGATCAATAGGTTAACATATTAAACTGCCTTAATATATGCCTTGCCATTAAAATTATACATATAGCATATATTGTCATGCGATATTAACCCTTAAAAAGCGGCTCACCACATAAGTCGAGTTAAATAAAGCTGGACTATGTGGCGGCGCTCGACATAACTTGAGTGGCAATTTCAGCACGTAATGTTGCTGAGAGAGAGAGACAAGTGGTGGCAGGAGAGTAGCGAGTGTATGACTGCTCCAGACCACCGCGGCGAACCTACTGACACGAATCTCACCTCCCTCCTACCTCTCTCACTCGCTATATACGGAATTGTATCGGGAAAGTGGCTAATTACATGCTTTTTGCACTCGCGTTGCACGGTTATTGCAAGAAAACTAGCCATCATAAAAGGATCGTTATGGTGTCAATCGAAAGCTCTGTTTATGCCCTTTCAGGGATAGATACTTGTTTTACGTTCTGGGTCTTATTTAGGCATGAAAATGATCACGTAAACAGCCCTATTTTGGCTAAAAACACCCCGCTGGGCGGTACATATAAATAAACCGCATAGGCCGCTCGTAAAGGGTTAACTATAATGTAATGGAAATTGGCAAAAAAATATTACACACATTTCACTTCAATGTTCAATATACGTACATTCTTCTCGTGCGTACACCAAAAAGATGAATCGAAACCATCTTTTTGAGTGGTACGCATTTTGGTAAACGGCTTCCCGGTTCACACTACGTACAGCCGCATGTCTGTAAGTGACGTCACTCTGACATCAGGCTGTCTGGCTGAGCAGCCCGAAAGGTCCCGAGCAAGGCCAAGGCAATAACCGAGCGGCCCCACAAAACCTTCCCTGCTTACCACTAACTAATCCCAGGTGACCGAAGCCACTCTAAGGGTGCGGAAACGCCCGGGAAACCAAAGCCCCACCCAAGGCCCTGTGCCCCTCAGCAATTATGAAGGGAAAATATGAGGGGCAAAGGTAAAATGTGATGCTTTGGCTCCCAATCTGCCAGCCTCTAGGTTGGCAGTAGGGATGAGGTCAATCCACGGAAGAGACGCCGTCACTTGAGATCTAGAAAATATATAAGTAAAAGGAACAGTCAGAGTAAGCTATGGGTATGGCAGAGATCGCTCAGTTCTCACTCTGACAGATCAGCCCATCACCACATGACTAGAACCCAATCCTCTCAGCATCAGCTAGGAAAGGCACTAGAGAGCTGCCTTTGACGGGGGGCTAGCTCCCCTATTTCAACCCCTTTCGGGGTTGAGCACCCGCCAACTGATTTCAGTTGCTGCTTGTAGTCTTCTGAGTCTCCGTAGGCCGTCTAGGGTGACCGGTCGTGTGAAGTTATTTACAGAGAGGTTAACCCGGCAGCTGAGGGAAGACTCTTAAGAGGTCCTACTGGGCGGCTGTGGGAAGCTCTTAAGATCCTAGGCTTAAAAACAAACATTTAAAACACCCCAGTGGCACTCTAAAAAAAAAAGAATTGTGTTTAAGGGGACCGACCGGTTATTTACTAACTTCCAGGCCTTACTTCCAATGTAAATGCAATTTGGCACAGGTGTATGTGACCATAAAACTAAGTAAACATTTTTTTTTTTCAATTTAGGTAAAAAAAGGTTGCAAACTATAGCACTACTACGACCCATTCTACTCCTACAGAAATCCCTATATCACGTGCTGTATGTGATCAAACAACTCACAATAGGTGTGTCTGTAGTTGCTATAAAGAACATTTTATATATTTTGTGTATTTTTGGATTTAGGTGATTATGAATTAAGGTGAAATTATTTTGTAGAATTTTACGACTGTGACAACATGCTGCAACCAAACAAAGTTGGCTAGAGTAAATTGGCTTTATAGGACTTGTAGTGTTTTTAATTACCTTTCCAATGGTATATACACCATTCCTATAGGCCCAATACAAATTTTAGAGTAACATCCGAAAGTGCGATATAGGTTCTGAGAAAAACATGTGAAAGTCTAAGGTAATTAGGTGAAAAATTTTACTTTCGCTTTTTAGATTTACAATATTTTACACAGGAACACGGCAAAGTAGAAGTTAAAGCGTATGGGAGGTTGTAGAGTAGCTTACGCTCTTTCGATTTATATAGGTATGCTCCTCGTACGACCAGTAGTTACTGAGCATGTTAATTTCAAAGTTCGCTATATAACGTTTTTAGAATTACAGGAAAAGTTTGAAAAACATAAAAAAAAAACTATTTCCAATGGGTTTTCACTAATAACATTTCACTGGCTTATGAAGGGATGTTGACTCTTGTTGAGTAAACACCTATTGGTAATTTCAGGATTTCGAGTTTTTTAAGCCTAAATTAACTGGGTCGGTCCCCTTAAGTGAGATAACTTCCCTCCATTACTTTCTACCACTCCTACACATGTGTCCCAACCCGCCCATTCCCCTCCTCCATTATCAGGTATTATCTCTATTATTCCCGATAATTATCGAGTATTTTCGTGGGAGAGAGGGAGGAGGGTGAAGGAAAGTAACTACGACCCTTCAAGCCAGTCTGAAAGCTCCCCTGGTCTCTCAGTCCCACGCGACACACGAGAGAGTGAGGGTGTATTTCCGTTAAGGTACTCTTTGAGTAAGGTCTTGAACATAGTGCCTCAGTTATGACGAAGTAGCACTATATCGGGCTAACGCGAGAAGACTGTGGAAGTGTTGTTCTTGTCTGCCTCTGACCCTTATAAGAGTTTCAAGGAATCCGGGGCGGTGTTTAAACCTTTTAGTTGCAAAGTCTAATGGTATGCCACAGACAAAATGCACCTAGGACTTGTGTATGCAGAGTGCCTGTGAAGGTATCTCGCCAAGCCCTTATTTCTACAAGTAACCGTGGTATGCCAAGGTCCCTTGTGAAAAGGTGGAGTGCGGTGTTTAAACCTTTTATTTGTACTAGTCTCTTGGCATGCCAGTAGACTGAGTACACCTAGGACATTTGTACAGAGTGCCCGTGAGGGTATCTCGCAAGCCTTTACCCTCACAGTAGATCGTGGCATGCCAGATCTCTTGCGAGGAGTTCGAGTGTTAACTTTTAATAATATAATATTGAAGGGTAGGCAGGCCTCAGTCCTTCAACTCTCTACTATTAAGAGTAGAACCTATTAAAAGGCGTCTCTGTTAGTTACTGGTATGCCAGTAATAACAGAGATCCTTTTAGTAGGACACAATACCCTAGACAAGGTCTTTATGTTAATCACTGGTATGCCAGTAATAACAAGGATCCTGGTACTAGGATACTTTGGGGTGTGTTAACTTTTAATAATAGACTATTGAAGGGTAGGCATGCCTGAGTCCTTCAACTATCTACTATTAAGAGTAGAACCTATTAAAGGCATCTATGTTAGTTACTGGTATGCCAGTAATAACAGAGATCCTTTTAGTAGGACACAATACCCTAGACAAGGTCCTTATGTTAATCACTGGTATGCCAGTGATAACAAAGATCCTGTTAATAAGATACAGTTACCGCAACTGCAGTAATAAAATGTTGAAGCGTAGGTATGCCTGACTACTTCAACTTTTACTACTGAAGGTACAGCCTTGATGTTAACTGATGGTATGCCACAATTAACAACGATCCCTTAATAGGATTTTTAGCTCCTCAGACAAGTAGATTTTTGGTATGCCGTCTATCCAACTGAGTGGGAGGGTAATCTTGAGGTTTCCTACTTGGTATGCCAGTTATAAGAAGCCTCAAAATTGGTTACTCCTCTCAGATTTTCCTGGCATAGTGTTGACGATTACTGAGGGGTACCCGTTCACCCTTTGAAGGGAGCAAGGACGTGAGCTCGCACTCTCTGTTAGGATAGAGAGTCCTTCTTGCTCTAGCGGGAGGTCAATGCTACTTTACTTGATAAATTACTCAATGATAAGTGAGTATTATACAATGGTGGTATTTTATATGAAAAGGGTTTTAGTAAAGGCTTATTCTTCATGTCATAGAAAAAAAACAGGGTCATGAGGTTCTCGGGATAATATAACTTTTTGTTCAGGGTTAAGGTTTCTGGGCTTTAAATTCGAGATAGGGAATCCCGGGAATGAAGGTAACAATGGAAGAAGTGAAGGTCTGGATGCGCATCAAGGTATTCAATATTAAAGAGTGTTCTATTAGGTTTACGATTAATATACAAGGATATATCAATAGGTTGGCTATCCTATTATCTTGGAAAAAGTAAGAAAGATGGTTCTCTACCCTATATTATAAAATGGTATATATATGCCAGCACGTATTCCGAGGGGTTGGTACTCCCGGCGAGTGCATGTTGATACTTCTGACGAGCGTATGTTGACATATGTTAGAAGTGAAGGGAGAGATGCGCAAATGAAATAATAAGGGACTGTAACTTAGGGAAGTTTAAATACATGAAGGAAGGTGATGTGGTTTGTTTATTAGTAAAATAGTGTAGTAATGAGAAGACATGTGAATATATGTTGTGGGAGAAAATAAGAGAAATACTTCATCTACTCGGTATTATATTGTGTTTGCATATTTATATAGTGGTGGTATTATAGTATAATGTTGATATTCTTAGTAAGCATAATGGTATTAAAGAAACGGAATGTTAGGCAATTTAAAGATTACTATTGCGAAGACAATGGGTCTTCATCAACATGAACATTTCACATATCATACATAATACGCTGTATTACATCTTATCATATAATAATAGTTGAGGAACTTAGGTAACCTCTTAACGAACGAAAATATAATGTGGGCTAACTAGGGTTTATATTGAACGAGAGAACAATTAGAGAAACATGTGAATATAGTAGGTAACATAGATAAGTGTTATATTCTAATAATTCTGGCTGAATATTAGTCTTCCCTTCTGGGTCGATGTCCTGGGTGTGGTTGGTTGGCGGATCGTCTTTCCTGGTGTCGGAAGACGTTCCGTCATAATGGTGGCGATCCGGGCTTTCCTGGGTGTCGCTTCAGATGCTGTTCCCTGGGGCGTGCCTTGGTTCATTTCTCTCTCTGGAGGTGACTTCTTGTGGTTGGTCTTTTCTGGTGTTCTTGATTGATTTTCTTTTGTTACCCCTTGCAGGCTTGGGTGACGTTTTCTTCGTTGTTCACTTTCCTCCTGGTTGTTTTGCGGGGTGTCTTTTCTTTTCTTGGGTATCTTATCAATATATATATATATATATATATATATACAGTATATACAGTATAAATACTGTATATATAAATACAAAGGGCAGTCAAATACCGCAATCACCAATGGGAAATTAATAAAGAATGGAGATATATAGTGACAACAAATATAACGTTTGTGCCCAAATTACAGTATATATGTTTGTGGCTCAAAATAACTTTCTAGATGTTCTTGATGCCAAAGAATGCAAATCAATATAGGTTTACGCTCAAGTATGCTACGTCTACATAAAAAGGTAATAATTACTATTTGTTTGTGTAATGTGCTTAATATGTTTAAAAGTTACCACGAAAAGAAAATAATATATATATTATCATATATATATTTTGTTCTTTTCTTGTTAGCTTTTTTTGCTTTTTTAAGCACATTGTATTAGTAAATATGTTTTATTTTTTCATGTAGACTTACTGAAATACCGGGGACCAGCCAACAAGAGCCAAACACCACCAAGAACCTGCTCCCGTATCCAGACAACAGCCAAATCAACCAGTGCCGTATTGCCAGTATATCAAGCAAACCGAAGATCACAAAATCCCCTCCATCACAGACACCGCTTAAACCAGGTCATATCAGGAAAAACGAGTTAAACCCCCTTCACGTGATAGAAAACGCGACACTCTCCCTTTCTAGGAGAATGAACGCGTCCATACCCCCTCACCATGACATACCCTACCCCCAGACAGACCTTCTCTATTCTTAAGAAATGTTTATGAAACTTCGCCACCAAAACTCCCAATATCCCCCTGTATCTTCTGCCCAAAGCGAACTTAACCTTGTCCGACATAAGTTGCTAACTTACTGATGGGGTGGCGGAGCGACTGGTATTTCCCTCACAACACTTTCTCTGACACTGAGGTACCAGTAGAAGTCGGAAGTATTTGGGGTTGCCACCAACCGACAGATTCTGATCTAACTTACCTAACTTACTGAGCTCAATATGACACAAATGCGTCATATAACTTACTTATTGAGCTACTTCACTACGTTTATATGACGCGATCGCGTCATATGATACTCTTGGGCATACCGCCATATGACGCGATCGCGTCATATATTACAGAGAGGGTTAACTATATGGCAGCTAAGTGAACATACAAGTAGAAACACAAGATCACCTGCCGTCCAAAGTCACCTCCATACATCAGGAGAATTCTCTACTTTCCCCATCATCAGAAATCCTTTTTTCATTACCCCAGCAGGCCATCTCCAAGCCTAAAGTGAATATAAATAAACGAGGAACATCCAAGCCATCCCGGAGAAACAACCCTCATATTTTTAGTGTAAATCATAAGCTCATAATAAATAAAAAATCTCTCCCTGCCATGTCCCTGCTGTCCCGAGAAAAACAGCAACTTAACCCTAACCAAAAAGTGAATAGGATCTCAACTGACACAGAGAGAGTTAGGCAAAACTGACCTAGTTATACAGTCGAATGCTTCTCTCTAGGGCGAACACACTTAACTGGTAACTTACACAGTTCGGATAAAGATTCTGTAGGGGCTAGCCATTCTCCCTTAAACTCTTGACAAGCAGCCTTGATTAAACAGTCGAATAGCTCTTCCTCGGACGAACCTAATTAACTGATAATCAATAGTTAGGAAATATGATATCTGTCAAGGCTAACCTTGGATCCTTGAAGAATCTTACCAATAGTGCAAACAAGTGTGTTGAATTGTGACCCCAAAGAAAGGACGTAGAAGAAAGAAAGAGCATTACCTACCTGGACCGTGTGCTGATACCGTGACCTTCCCCTTGGTCAAACAGGAGGGACAACTGAGCTCATTACCACGTGTGCATCCGACTCTCTATGGGCTCCCTCCCTTTCTACTCAAATCCTTTAAGTAACATATTGTTTTGTAAAGTGTTTTGAAGATTACAGTAAGGGTAAATAAGATATGCTAAGATTCACATTAACGTAGACTCTGAAGACTTTCCATTCTTCACTTCTCCTAGTTATCCGTAACTCGATTTAGAGAGAACACCACACTTCTATCAGTGGGATAAATATATATATATAATTCTTCGAGTACAGGCTCCTGTATTCTTATGAGGAGTAATATAGATATTTGTTCAGGAAATTATACATGCACTTATACACGTAAAACTAAAGTGAACTCTTATTCAGATCTTGTTTCTATGCTATATCATCAGCAGGGTACGTAATATATAGAGGTGGTATTCACAGAACGTTTTACCATTCAGTCTCTTTATTGACTATTATTAATTATCACGTTTCATTCACATAGTGTTCAGATTGAGTTATTTCTAACTCTGTATTTATCGTCTCATTAATTATCTGTCCGGCGAGCATATTTTCAGTCATGCATACATGACTATTGTATTTATTTGAGCTAATTATGAACTTATATTCAATACCTTGACTCTTCGAGTTCTTTGAGTTAATTCTTCTGTAAACTTTGCCTTAACATAAAGGTTAAACTTAAATCAAATAGTACCTTAATTACCATAACCTCACTGCTGTATGTATGCCATCGCAGTAACTAATATTTACACTCAGCGCATAGCTAAATCCCCTTCAAGCTAGGTACTATTTATTGTTCGAGACTAAATCTCTCTGTGTACGCTTGTTCTGTGTTTACGATAGAACATTCGATCAGTATTATTTGTACTATTCTATAACCTAATCTACTTTCTCCTAGGTCATCAGTTATCCTAGGACTAATTCCATTTATTATTCATGTTTAATATTCGTCGAAGTGACTCCTTACCCTAGAAGGACTTTCGATTCTTATAACCACTATCTGATTTGTACCCTAGCCACTTAAGGAATAAAACTTGTGAAACTAAATTGTGTATTCTGTGTCATTGATTATTATTGTTGCATGATTTATAATATTGAAGTTAGTTATGTGGAGTGGGTCAGTCGGGGCATGTCTGGGAGCCTGGAGGCAGTTTCTGCCATGGCCATCCCTTTTGGGGTGCTTCCTCTGGAAGCGGGGTGTCAGATTTGATGATGATGAATGTTATGCTCCAGTGAGAGTGTTCAGATTCCCCATTCTTTCCTAAGGTGGAAAAAGCGGAATCACTATCAAGCACGTTAAATTATAACGTCGCATAACACTTACCATACTAGAGCTTAGTCTATTATTTATTTGCATTCTTTGGCATCAAGAACATCTAAAAAGATATCTTGGGCCACACATTTTGTTTAATTTGGGTACAAAGTTAACATTTCTTCTCACTATATATCGTTTCTTTACACATATACATTATATATATATATATATATATATATATATATATATATATATATATATATATATATACAGTATATCTCATCAATGCACGTGAGGTGATAAATGTTTATGTACTCCCAGCCGTACTCGAACCTCCGACATTCAGAACGAGTGTCCAAGCTTTCAATCCACTACATCACGGCGTGATAAAGGAATCTTAACCTCTTTATCACGCCGTGGTGTAGTGGCTTGAAAGCTTGCACACTCGTTCTGAATATCGGAGGTTTGAGTCCGACTGGGAGTATATATATATATATTTGTTTTTTTTCTTTAAGGCAAACAAGGTTAAAGGAAATAGCAATTTCAGCATTAGATATTTTATTATTCAGAGATTCAAGGTTTCTGATTAATCTTCGTTGAGGTTCAGTGAACAAGTGGATGACCAACAAGGAGCAGCGCGCGTCTCGCAGGACGGCTACCCTCAACCAATGGCAGGCCACCAAACACGCAGTAGCCCCGCCCACTCCTTGCCCCCCCTGTCCCCTCATGTGTATATATACCAGTAATTTTGAACATTGTAATCATTCCTTTAAGATGCTAGATGCCTAGCGAAACGTTGAACCACCATGAACTTTGCTAACCTCATCCACCTGCTCACTGAACCGCAACGAAGATTAATCAGAAACCTTGAATCTCCGAATAATAAAATATCTAATGCTGAAATTGCTATTTCCTTTAACCTTGTTTACCTTAAAGAAAATGTATTACCTGGCTTTACTAATATATATATATATATATATATATATATATATATATATAAGGAATAGTAAGGCCAACGTAAGGAACAACATCTTTATTGGATTTTAGTCATACGACTAGAATCATTCTAAGTGAAGTTAACATAATTTAATTTGAGAATATAGTGTATAAGCAAGGTTAAAATGGGGATATTTGAATATTATGAGTTGAGATTTTAATATGATTTGTATTATTTATGTTAAATTTGAGCTGAAACAGTAGTATGGGTAAATAAATAAGTATAGACATTTTTTTGCGATACATTTAAGTTGAATTTGTAAACGTGTGTGGAAAAAGTGTGGAATTTAAATAATATTGCCTACAATTTAAAAGATATTCTAAAAGATATAAGTATATATAACATACCAGTAAATTTTAAAATATAGTGGTGGAGTAGATGTCTCGTGCGCACTGAGGGATGTTTTGAGGTCCTGAGTGAGAAGGGACTCTGCTAGGATTTGCGTGACACTGTCTGTGGTGGAGAAAAGTATAGAAATTTACATTTATTAACACCTTATTGGCGGGCTAGGCGGTCTATTTATATGTACCGCCCAGCGGGGTGTTTTTAGCCAAAATAGGGCTGTTTACGTGATCATTTTCATGCCTAAATAAGACCCAGAGCGTAAAACAAGCATCGATCCCTGAAAGGGCATAAACAGAGCTTTCCAATGACACCACAACGATCCTTGTATGACCGCTAGTTTTCTTGCAACAACCGCGCAACACGAGTGCAAAAACCACGTAATTCGGTACTTTCCCCATACATTTCACTATGTAGCGAGTGTGAGAGGGTAGAGGAGGGTGGGATTCATGTCAGTAGGCCCGCCGCGGTGGTCTGGAGCAGTCATACGCTCGCTTCTCTCCTGCCACCACTTGTCTCTCTCTCTCAGCAACATTACGTGCTGAAATTGCCACACGACTTACGGTGTGAGCCGCCACATAGTCCAAATTTATTTAACTCGACTTATGTTGTGGGCCGCCAGTTAAGGGTTAATGACATGGCTCGAGGCCTCAGCATGATTTCGTATGGTCGAATAGGAGGGTTTCGATAATGGAAAGCCAGTCCTATATGACACTCCCTTAAGGGTACATCACACAGTCAGAAGTGCAAGCTTGAATCACTGGGAGTGATGACTCGCAACTGTTCGCGCAAAAATGACCGCGAGTGTCCGAAATTTCACGTGGCACCACGACAGAGTAGGAGTCAGCGGGAATGTACTTGCGAGTCACAAGGAGTCATTGTGAGTCACTGTGAGTTACCAGGAGTCAACGGGATAAAAGCGCGAATGGAGTGCGAGTTATTGAAAATTTGAAAATTAACGGTCGTTTTTGGATTAGTACTAGATACTAGTCGATGCGAGTAATACACGGGTCACTGTGAGGCAGGACGAGTTATATACGAGTCACCGGGAGTCACCGAGAATCAGTGGGAGGTGTAAGGATCGAGATGCAATTATGCCATGGATGGGCCCCCCAGATCTATAATTTTACTATATTTATGGCACGTTTGGGACAATAGTCTATTATTTCCAACTGATGGTAAGGTGCCATGTCTTTATCTTGATTACTCGGCTATTACAAAGGAGTACAAAGGAGAACAAGCAACAACAGATCTTGCGACCCCTCAGGGTTACTTGCCCATTACGAGGATCATGTGCCGAAATATGTTGTTAAATGTGAAACCTGGCATAAATATGATGCAGAAACATAGTAGGTGTTTTATTCACATTTTTTGTATTAATATTTTTGGTTTTACATTTAATTATACAAAAGTCAGCTGCCAAGGGATTGAATTTACCCTCAGCTGAAAATAACAGATTAAAGTAATCGAGCTAATATTTCTACCAAATAGGAAGACTTGGCCAGGGAATATGTGCAGAAATTGACAGCTCATTTGCTCTAGCCCTTTTTTGAGTTACAGAGGTTAGAAGTTACGGTTTGTGCCCAGCCTAGAATGAACGGGCTATAGTAAGAATGTTAACATTACGACTTTCGGTAGTTACTATATTTAATAATTTATATGATTTATGTTTCTGTGTGTATGGAGACAAAACACAGGCTGCCTGTAACGAGTTTCTCCCCAAAAGGAGTGACAGAGCCAAATTCAAAGGACATTGGAGTTAAAATACATGGACACACGAAGTTTAAATCAGTCTAAATCGTACGATGAAGGAAAGGTTGATTAAGGTAGAAAGGTCCAAAGTTATTTCGCTGTTTTCTGTCAACACGGGTTTACCACAGCCACAACCGGAAGTTGTAGCAGGAAAGCCTCACAAGTACACCCCTTTCGGTACCGTTCACGTCATTTAAGAGCGGAGGGCAGCTACATTTAGACGACATTATGAAGCTTACGAAGGATGTGTGGTAGGTCAAACGTTTAATCGAGATCATCTGTAGCCTTTTCATTAGTCGACGTCCTTCCTAAGCTGGATAAAAACGTGTGAATGTAATCTACCCGTGTTCACTTATTGCATCTCCACTACTATAGTCTATTCACTGTAAGCAGGCGAGAAATCATGACTTCTAACCTCTGTAACTCAAATAACGACAAGAGTAATCGAGCTAATATTTCTACCATTTGGGAAAAATCAGTCAAGGAATAGATGTGGAAATTTACAGCCAATTTTCTCTAGCCCTTTTTGAGTTACAGAGGATAGAGGTCATGATTTCTAGCCTACTTACAGCGAATAGACTATATCAAGTAACTAAAAAATGTCCGCGAGTCATGTTAGAATCATATACGAATCACCACGAGTCACTGCGACGAGAATGGAGTCACTCTGAGTCACCGGGACTCACTGTGAGTCAGTGAGAGTGGTCCGACTCGCGGCCCAAATTTTCAACATGACCAACAATTTTTCGGACAGGGTCAACCAGCCGCGACTGGCCGGGCATCACTGGGAGTCTAACGGGAGTCGCTAGAGTCACTGGGAGTCATCGATTTTCACCGCGAATAGGACCGCGATTCCAAATTTTCCCCTACTTCCAGTGATTCAAGCTCGCACTCCTGACTGTGTGATGTACAGTACCCTTTATGATCTGCAATCCTAGCTCTAATATGGCGTTTGGTTTGACCAATCTAGGTCGCATTACAGCGACTGCACCACGGAGGATCGCAGTTCATCAATGATTCGGTCCTTCAATCTAAAACATCGAGATAGGGTCATAGGGGATTGAAATACAATTCTTAATGAGAGTTGGGGGTAAAAATCTCGTATTCATTTGTTTATTTTGTTTCGTATATTATACGATTTGCTACCTAGGAATGGGATACACAAATATATTACGGTACGTTTTTTTTTAGCGGTTTGAGCTTTAGGTTGTGGGGAGTGTAATTTCGTTAATTGTTTTCCTATATACTGTAGGTGTCTGTGAATTGAGTTGAGAAGCCATTGAGTTTTAAAGTATTTCTTAGATATTCTAATTCTAGGTGGAGTGAAAAATATGTTGAGCAAATTTTGTAAGCTCTGGTTACTAGCATACGAATGAAATTTCTTTTGTATTGAATTGGAATATTAGAGTTGAATTTGGTCATTAGTCCAGTAAAAGTGTGTTTCCTATAAATTAATGTAGAGAAGGAAGATTCAGTTTTCTCTATATTTCTGTCAAGAAATGGAAGTTTATGGTCATGTTCTGTTTCACAAGTAAATTCTATGTTATTATGTTTAGAGTTTAGGTAGTTTAGGAATAGGGAAATATGATCTGAGGAGCTAAAAAAGTGTCATCTATGTAGCGTCTGTACTGTACAGTACATTAGGGGTTTAAAAGATACTGGGCAATTATCTAAGAATTTAGTTTCATGATAGGCTAAAAATATATTGGCGAAGCTACAACTAAGAGGATTGCCCATTGCTAGGCCGTCATTTTGTTTGTATGGTGAGTTATTGAACATATATATAGAGGCTATAACAGATAAAGAGAGAAGTTTATGAAAATCAGATTTTTTAAAGCCGTGTACCATATCAGTGTTTGCAAATAGTTTTCGGTGCATATGCTAATTGTTTCGTTCAGAGGGATATTATTGAATAATGATTTTACGTCAAATGAGGCCATAGTACAATTATTTATGTTGAGTTCACAAATGTCTTTGGCAAATGAAAAGGAGTCTTGTACCGTGTAAGCATTTGTAGCTAATGGTGATACTATAGGGATGATAAATGTTGCTAAATTATAGTTTGGAGTACCTATAGCTGAAAGAATGGGACAAACAGGGCATCTATCTTTGTGAATTTTAGAGATACCATAGAGTACGCCTGGTTGTGAATCTGAGACAAATAAAAGTGAAAATGTGGTTTCACCAATGATCTTGTCATTGTTTTAATTTTCTCAAGAAGTTATTAATTTTATCTTGTATTTGGATTAATTTAGAAAATACGCATTCTGATATCAGTACATTTTTATTTGTCATTCAATATGTTGTGTACCTTCTGTATGTAATCTCCTTTATCTAGTAATACTATCCCATTGCCTTTATCAGGCCTTGTGATAATAATTGAATAGTCGTTTTTTGAGAGATTTTAGTGCACAGTGTTCTGTGCACTCTCTCTCTCTCGATAGGTGAGTGGGAGGAGTCAGTTATTGGGAGGGCTCGTGAGGTTGGCTCCCGATGAATGACTCCTCCCACTCACCTACAGTATTTAACACCCAAGAATACCATAACTTATTTGCTGATGATGGAATTTGAACATTCCGAAACGTCCAGGCCAAACATAGGGCAGCTACTATAACTTATCCACGAAGAACAGAGGAAGACTATCCGAAATATTGAAAAGTTAAACATATAACTAATTAACTGTGAAAATTTTACTACCTTTAACCTCGTCTGTCTCAAAGAAAATACACTCCCTAGCTACACCAACATAATATATATATATATAATATATATAAGGTATATATATGTATATGTTTCTAATCTCTCAGTGGGGTTCGAACCCCACTGAGATATTAGAAACATTTAGTGGCTCACGTGTATTTGTGATATATACTTAATATATATATATATATATATATATATATATATATATATATATACTGTATATATATTTATATATATATATATATATGTTTCTAGTCTCTCAGTGGGGATCGAACCATCGACCATCAGGACGATAGCCTGTAGTAGTAGTAGTATAGTAGTAGACTGCCATGGTGTAATTGATTAAAGCGTCGGCTATCGTCCTGATAGTCGATGGTTCGATCCCCACTGAGAGACTAGAAACATTTAGTGGCTCACGTGTATTTGTGATATATTCTCAATATATATATATATATATATATATATATACAGTATATACAGTATATTATATATATATACTGTATATATATATATATATATATATATATATATATATATGTTTTTTATATGTGAGTGAGGGAGGCAAAAGGCAGAACTGCCTGTAACGAGTGCCTCCACCAGAGTTGAACGAGTGACAGGGCCAAAATCAAGGGACGTTCGAGCCAAAATGCCTGGACACACAGAGTTTGAAGCAATTTAAGTCATAGGAAGCAGGAAAGACTGATTCTGGGAGAGAGTTCCAGAGCTCAGCTGTTGAATAGAAGAAAGTCTGAGAATAACGTTTTACTCTTGGGTTAGAGAGTAGAGGTGGGATTGTGTTGCAAGACGGATACCACATGCCTTACTTAGAGGAGGTGGTATACACAGGAAGAGCTCTGAGGAACACTGATTATTATAATAGCGATAGAATAGCGAGAGAGATGCAACATTGCTTTGGAGAGAGAGAGATTTCAGAGAGTTGGTGAGTGGACGGGAGTTAATGATACAAAAGGCCTTCCTTTCTATTTTGTCCAGGAGTGCGGTGTGAGAGGATCGTCCCTACACATGTGAACAATACTCAATACAAGGACGCAACGTGCCCCTGTAGAGAGCAAGAAGCTGTGCAGGGGTAAAGAACCCCTTGAGGTGGTTGAGCACACCCAGCTTATGGGAGGCTGCCTTAGCAAGACTGGTAATATAGTCCTTCCAAGTGAGAGCAGAAGAAAAAGAGACACCAAGAATATTGAGAGAAGATGAAAGATTGATTTTTGTATTATTGAAGAATAAAGGATAGTCCGCTGGGAGTTCCGGACGGGTAGATAGATGGATAAATCAGGTTTTGGAACCATTAAAGGCAACAAGGTTTTCTATGCCCCAATTGGAAATAGTAGTTAGATCAGAAGATAAGTGTTCTATGGCTTCATTTCGTTTGTCTTTGAGAGATTGCTGGCAGGGGCGTTTTGGAAAACTAATTGAGTAGTGTAAGGTAGATTCGTCTGCGTGTGAATGGATGGGACTGGAGGTACAGTTGAGAAGATCATTTATGAAAATTAGAAAAATAATAGGAGATAGGACAGAGCCCTGAGGAACACCAGAGTTGATAGGATGAGGAAGTGAGAGATGGCCGTCCACAACCGCAGCTATGGAACAGCCGGAAAGGAAATTAGAGACAAAGGCACAGATGGATAGATAGAAACCGAAGGAGGGTAATTTAGAGATTATAGATTTTTGGCAGACTCTGTCGAAGGCCTTATATATGTCTAGTGCAATAGAAAAGGTCTCACCGAAGTCCCGAAAGGAGGATGATCAAGAGTTAGTAAGATATGAAAGAAGATCACCAGTAGAGCGACTCTTGAGGAAGCCATACTGGTGATCTTCGAGTAGATTATGGGAAGAGAAATGCTTAAGATATTTGGAAGCAAGAATAATTTCAAAAACTTTAGAGACACAAGAGATGAGAGCAATTGGACGATAGTTAGAGGGTTGAGAGCGGTCACCCTTCTTTTGGACAGGTTGAATGAGAGCAAACTTCCAGCATGAAGGGAAGACGTTAGAGGAGAGACAGAGACGAAAGAGTTTGCCTAGGCAGGGAGTCAGCACGGAAGCACAGTTTTTTAGTACAACAGGAGGAACACCGTCCGGACCAAACACCTTCTTAGTATTAAGCCCAGAGAGGGTAGAAAGTACATCTTTTGAAGAGATTAGGATATTAGGCTTAAGTTGGGGAGAGGGGGGTGGAAACAGAGGAATAGCACCTAAATCATCCAAGGTGGAGTTTCTAGCAAAAGTTTGAGCAAAGAGTTCAGCTTTGTCAGAGGAAGAAGTGATGGTTGTGCCATAAGAGTGGAAAAGGGGAGGGAAAGACGAGGAAGAAAAATTGCTGGAGAGGTTTTTGGCTAGATGCCAGAAAGTTTGGGAAGAGCTAGAGTTGGAATGTTCAGAACAATATTTATTGATGAAAGAGTTTTTGGCTAGTCGAAGAACAGATTTGGCTTGATTCCAGGCAGAAACATATAAAGCACAAGTTTGAAAGCAATGGTACCGTTTGAATGCTTCCTCTATATTGCCTGACAGCAGTGTGAGTAAACCAAGATACTTGAGAGTTAGTGTGAGTGAAAGAATATGGAATGTATGCCTCCATGCCCGAAAGAATTACCTCGGTTATACGCTTGGCACACTCTGAGGCCACGGTAGCAAAAATCAGTCCATGGGAAATCAAAGAAATACTGCTGTAGAGCCTCCCAGTCTGCAGTTCCAAAGTGCCACAAGCGCCGCCGGCTGGATAGATAGGACAGGGGATAGAGAAAAGGTTATGATCGAAGGAGTCCAATGGAGAGAGAAGATTTACACTTTAAGCTGGGACTCTAAAAAACTGGGACTCCTGTACGGAGTTCGAGAATTCTTCACTGACGAGCAGTTGGCCGTGATATATAAAAGTCATGTGCGTTCTCAGATGGATTACTGTTCACCTCTGTGGGGTGGAAGTGGAGTGGTTGCATTGAGGCAGTTGGACAAAATTCAAAATAAAGCTATTAGATTAATCAATAACCCTGCAATCACACAGGACCTTCCTACATTATCCATACGAAGAAACGTTGCATCCCTTGCATTATTCTACAGATATTTTCACAGCAATTGTTCCGAGGAACTTGCTTCAATTGTGTCGCCTCTCCACATCTTTCCCCGTAGAACTAGGGCAGCTGAGAGCGCCCATGAATTTACACTTTCTCCTCCACAATGCAGAACTTCTGCTTATCAGAATTCATTTATCCCCAGAGCTACTACTCTTTGGAATTCACTTCCCTCGAATTGCTTTCCACTAACTTACAATCTACAAATGTTTAAATCCAGTTGTTACAAACATTTTTATGAATGGAGGATGCCTTTAGGCACATGGACCTTTTTGTTTTATCTGTGTTTTTCCTTCCTCCGTTCATTGTCTCTTAAAAAAAAAAAAAAAAAAAAAAGCAGGATTAGAGGTTAGAAATAAGTCAGGGATGTTGGGCCGGTCTCCAGGGCGGTCCGGGATATGGGTGGCTTGCTGAACTCGCTACTCTAGGTCATTTAGGAAAGAAAAGATGTAGGCTTGTTCACCAGGATGGTCTGTGAAAAGAGAGGAGAGCCATTGGTGGTGGTGACCATTGAAATCTCCTAAGATTGAGATTTCAGAGAAGGGAGAGAAGGATAGAATGTGTTCCACTTTATTGTCAAAGAATTTTGGATAGTCAGTAGAATTAGGGGAGAGATAAACAGCACAGATGTATTTAGTGAGAGAGTGACAAGATATCTTAAGCCAGATATTTGAGAATTCAGAAGAGTCAAAGTTAAGAACACGAGAGCATGTAAGATTGTTGCGTACGTACACGCAACATCTACCTTTGGCTTTGAATTGAGGATAGAGATAGTAGGAGAATATAGAGAAGGGTTTGCTGTTTGTTGCCTTAGACAACTGAGTTTCATTGAGAAATTGAAGATCAGAGTTGGCAGAGGAGAGGAGGTGTTGAACAGAGTGGAAGTTAGAAGAAAGGCCACAAATGTTGCAGAAATTTATAGTAAGAGTGGATGATAGCGGTCCACAGCATTTTGACGGGTCGGGTCGGTACCATAGGCAAGACCAATGGGAACAATTCTGCCCCCCCCCCCCCCCCATCCCTGGGGATTGGTTAGATAGTATTGTGTACTTTGGCATTATGATGGTCGGCCAATAGTGTGGCGGAGGTTCGATTCCAGTACCATTCTGGAGCCAGTATAGTTTGTGGGGTGGATAATATCAGCAATAAATACAAACAACCTAATCCATACCACTGTCACTGCTACTGCCTTCTATTTCATCTTAGTACAGTACCTTGTCTCTCTCCAACCCTAACTTCAGTCAGTCTTCGACTGGCTGAGATGAGAAACAAGCACTGGCAGGGCTCCGAGTATTTACATAATAATCAAGCTATTTGGATTCATACTTTTTTATTGTGAATGAAGCCTTTAACATGGATCCAGATCAGAGATTATATACTAGGAGATGGGAAACCTGAGGAGCGCGTTCAGTCTACCCCAACACGCAAACGGGATAGCTCTACTGAACGTGATCGCCTCTGATTCGACGAATCACGTTTGTGATTGTTTGCAATCAGACGGCGATCACGCTAACACTCTCTGGAGGTGACTAGCGAAGCTGTCATAACAGGAGCGCGTTCAGTCTACCCTATCAGGCAATCCTGTTTCTGTTTGAGCAATCCTGTTTATGATCGCGCAGACTGAACGACATTGATAGCCAAACATTGATTCTCGTCGCTGATTGGTCAGTGGCTATGAGCACGAAATTCAAATCTTGTTGGCGATGTCTGCGAAGGGTTTAGGCCTGTTACAGTGCTTCTTCGGTCTATTAATTTCAATCAAAGTCAAATGGTTTTGTCAAATCAATACATTTTAATATTGGATATTATTATCCATCAATATAGACTATTGGCTAAGGTAGTCACACTGTCAGCTACAGTCAGCAGCCTTGTTCAAGCTCAAGACAGACGGTAGGCTAGGCTACCATCAGGCTATTATATCTTATAATCTTATTAAGAAATGTTGACAAAGTTATTACGGTCCTTATCTGGCAAAGGTAGCTCTTTCTTCCCCGTGTAATTTTCAAACAATTCTCCGTTAGTCTATTGGGGAAATAAAAAGTAGATGTTCTTTTCCTGGCGATGTAGGACTATGAATATGCAAAACTATAGGCCTATAGTTTATATATTGGCTATGTAGCCAGGCTGAATTAAATAGTAGCCTATATAGGCTATATTATCTCTTCCTGGCAATGTATGTATAGGCATACTTTCTTTTTCTGACGATCTATGTGTATATAGGCCTATAGGCTATTTGCAACCCTATATTTATGGAAGGTTCATAAATATTATTTTTTAACCATTAGATTACCTTGCATATTTAACTATAGCGTGGATAGGCTACCTTACTAAACATAGCTTAACTGACCTATCATACTTCGATGCAATTATGCCTCAGAAATTGTTTTTAAGAAATGTAAATAGAGTAATCGATCAATAATAGACAAGCGCCGACAAACCTGTACAGCAAGCTAGGCTATAACCCGTTAAAATATAGGCTATCATTCAATTGGCACAGTAACAACTGTAACATTACCGATATATAACTATAACAATGAAATACAAACCGCATAAAAAACATAATAATCAATCAATAATATAGACAAACGCTCAAAAACCTGTACATCAAGCTAGGCTTATAACCCGTTAAAATATAGGCTATCATTCAATTGGCACAGTAACAACTGTAACATTACCGATATATAACTATAACAATGATATACAAACCACATAAAAAACATAATAATCAATCAAGAATATTGACAAACACTCACAAACCTGTACAGCAAGTTATAACCCATTACAATACATCATTGGCATAGTAACATTACCAATATACAGTATAACGATACAAATTAAATAATAACTGCAAAAACAAAAACAAACATTAGCTCATCGAGCCTCGAACCCTTGCGAGTAGGCTTACGGATTTAAAAGCGAAGTCGTTACCAACTAGGCTACGCTTACCGCACTGAAGGCCTGACGAAGTAGCTGTGAGACTTGCGCTCCAAGCTGCTTGTTTTATGTTATATATAGCAAAATGGTCACAATAACTATGATTTTTATAGGTGTGCCACCTTATAATTGAGATTGCGACACATAAATAACATGGAGGGAGGCTAATTAAGCTTAATTATGATAATATAATGTAGAGGAGAGATTTAGGCCTACTGTTATGATAGCTTCGCTAGTCACCTCCAGGGAGTGTTAGCGTGATCGCCGTCTGATTGCAAACAATCACAAACGTGATTCGTAGAATCAGAGGCGATCACGTTCAGTAGAGCTATCCCGTTTGCGTGTTTGGGTAGACTGAACGCGCTCCTGTAGTCCTAAATCTCACCTCGACATTATATTATCATAATTAAGCTTAATTAGCCTCCCTCCATGTTATTTATGTGTCGCAATCTCAATTATAAGGAGGCACACCTATAAAAATCATAGTTATCGTGACAATTTTGCTATATATAACATAAAACAAGCAGCTTTGAGCGCAAGTCTCACAGCTACTTCGTCAGGCCTTCAGTGCGGTAAGCGTAGCCTAGTTGGTAACGACTTCGCTTTTAAATCCGTAAGCCTACTCGCAAGGGTTCGAGGCTCGATGAGCTAATGTTTTTTTTTTAATGCAGTTATTATTTAATTTTTATCGTTATATATTGGTAATGTTACTATGCCAATGATGTATTGTAATGGGTTATAACTTGCTGTACAGGTTTTTGAGCGTTTGTGTATTATTATTGATTGATTATTATGTGTTTTATGCGGGTTGTATTTCATTTGTATAGTTACTGTAGGCCTATATATCGGTAATGTTACAGTTGTTACTGTGCCAATTGAATGATAGCCTATATTTTAACGGGTTATAGCCTAGCTTGCTGTACAGGTTTTTCGGCGCTTGTCTATAATCGATCGACTACCGGTACTCTATTTACATTTCTTAAAAACAATTTCAGAGGCATAATTGCATCGAAGTATGATAGGTCAGTTAAGCTATGTTTAGTAAGGTAGCCTATCCACGCTATAGTTAAATTTTCAAAGGTAATCTAATGGTTAACAAATACTATTTATGAACCTTCCACAAATATAAGCTTGCAAATAGCCTATAGGCCTATATACACATAGATCGTCAGGAAAAGAAAGTATGCCTATACATACATCGCCAGAAAGAGATAATATATATAGGCTACTATTTAATTCAGCCTGGCTACATCACCAGGGAAAGAACAATATATATAAACTATAGAATTTAGCCTATTCAAACTCCTACATCGCCAGGAAAAGAACATCTACTTTTTATTTCCCCAATAGACTAACGGAGAATTGTTTGAAAATTACACGGGGAATAAAGAGCTACCTTTGCCAGATAAGAACCGTAATAACTTTGTCAACATTTCCTAATAAGATTATAAGATATAATAGCCTGATGGTAGCCTAGCCTACCGTCTGTCTTGAGCTTGAACAAGGCTGCCGACTGTAGCTGACAGTGTGACTACCATAGCCAATAGTCTATATTGATGGATAATAATATCCAATATTAAAATGTATTGATTTGACAAAACCATTTGACTTTGATTGAAATTAATAGACCGAAGAAGCACTGAAACAGGCCTAAAACCTTCGCAGACATCGCCAACAAGATTTGAATTTCGTGCTCATAGCCACTGACCAATCAGCGACGAGAATCAATGTTTGCCTATCAATGTCGTTCAGTCTGGGCGATCATAAACAGGATTGCTCAAACAGAAACAGGATTGCCTGATAGGGTAGTCTGAACGCGCTCCGGCTATCTAATGTACAGTACTAATAAAATCGTGCTCCTAAAGGTTGCCAGATGCCACCACAAAATAACGCCATCTGTTGTTGCTATCCACAACTAATAGTGAAAACACTCTACGGGATCGCACTTCTTTCATTAGTGCACTCCACAGTACTGTATGTACTGTATAGTAATCACAAATTTGACGTAATGGCAAGACCTACATTATGTAACCTCTAATTTATCCTGTTACAACATCTATATGTAGGCTACATAAGTAATGTTCTCTGACATGAACAAACTATATATATATATTTATTATACTGTAAAAGAACATATTATATAATTAAAACCATTGTTTGAGCTCACGTCACCAACTAAAATAATTATTCCATGCAATAATGCACGCTCATCATATGGCCTTAGCTGTATATAGGCCTACATATCAAGGACAAATAAAAACAACATATACTTTATTTCGTCCTGTTTTTCGATTAATATATATTTCATTCTTCCACTGGACGAAGGCAACGATTACAAATAAAATTGATCCATAGGCCTACATCATCAGAGAGGACAGCTATCCTACCTTACCCCAAACTAGATTGATTAGGTTCTTCAATTTCCCTGCGGAATATAAACGAAAATCGGTATTCAGGGAAATGACATCACCGTACCTTTCTTTCATGATTTCCTACTATTACTGTCGGAATAAGAGGATAAGCATAGGCCTATCCCAATATAAAATAGCGTAGGCTATGAGATGATTGGATATAGCTTGCTTGTTAAAGTTACTTAAAGAATAAATCGTGTTATGATAGCGAAACGACTAGGGAACGAGTTGATTTGTGTCCGGAGTCAGTGAAAATAGACTATTTACCAGCTGATTTACTTGAAATTATCAATCTATATTGCATATGTCACATCAACAATGCTTTCAGACCATGCCAGTGGAAGAATGAAAGATTACTGATTGATTTAGAACACAAAAAAACACTGATTTGTCTTTCACAAATCCAGTAGCTGTTTCGTGTTGTTTTGCAAGCTGATCACTAGTTCGGCTTTTAACATATTCAGGCATTCCGGGTAAAATTAGCAACTATCTCATAATAAATACCACATAATAATTGTATACCATTGAATATATAACCCTTATTTCTACTCCAACCTCAATATAAATTATTTTGCACCAGAAAGTCAATTATAACAATGGCAACCCCGATTGTCCTTGTCTGCAAAGGACCGAGAATGCAAGTGTGTATTTCGTGTACCAGGAGGCAATAAGTGGTCAGGAACCAGACTTTATAGTGTAAATTCCCTAGAGCTTGCCCTAAGGCCAACTAGACGCTAACGCCATCTGTTGTTGCTATCCGTCAAAAAGTGGTGGGGTTCCAAGTAGTCGATAACGACAATAACTGTTGGTTGCCAGGGGTTGATCCAGATATGCTCAAAACACTGCTGGCCGCTCAGGAACAAGCATATAGAGGTTCAATGGAACTCTTAATGAAGCAATGCAGTGAAAATGTGAGCAAGTTGAAAACGACTCTGTCGGATCTTATGAAAGTGGACAAATTGGAAAAAGAGCAGCTGAGTGATAAGTCTACCCTGCAGAAACTTACTAATGATTACATTGCATGTATTAAGAACTTACACGAATTAGAAGAACGTTGTAACTACTTAGAAGACTATAACAGACATGAAAATATTCAAATAACTGAACTGATGTAGGGACCTGGCTTCGAGACCTGGGAACAAACAACACACCAAGTGAAGCAATTATTTTCATCTAAACTGAAGCTACCGTACCTGGAGCTGGAGCGGCCTCACCGGGTGGGTTAGAGGTACCGCCAGCAAATAAGACCCATCGTAGTGCGTTTCGTCCGATACAGTAATCGGGAACTTGTTATGAGAAACTCAAACAAGCTGCAAGATACAGTAATCGGGAACTTGTTATGAGAAACTCAAACAAGCTGCAAGATACGGACATATATTTTAATGATGATCTCGCTCCCGCTTCCCAAGAAAAAAGACGACTACAACTCCCAGTACTCAGGCAAGCAAAGAAAGATGGAAAAATTGCATTCTTCCGTAATACGAACCTGATCATACGCGAAAAAGCCACTACTAATACGAGAACATCTCGTGGGGGAGAAGGGACAGGGGTGCCTGGGGCCTCAGGAGGGGAGCTAGGCTCTGTGCCCGGGCCTGGACGTTCTAGTGAGGATTATGTTGGGTTTACACCCCAGCAACATACTGGCCCTCAGTGTGTGGATGCCGGTGCTTGTTGCGGGGGGCTGGAGGCCCGTACTTTGGAGAGGGAACAACTTCAGGTATTGTGTCACTAGATCTACTTCTCTTCAACCGGGGCCGATACGATTGATGGGGTGGACATGGCCTCTACTGCCGAAAAAGGTCATGTGGGTGGTGGTGCTGGTTAAAGAGAGCCAACGTCCGGTACGTACTTCGGGGGGTTTAGAGACCTCACCCGACCCATCACCTGATCTGGCTACGGGGACATCTACTTCTGAGCGACCGGAGATGTTACAGGAAGTGGAACAACCCACTACTAACAAGAAAAAACGTAATCGTAGCAAAAAGTAGTACATATTGTATACACGATCCGATGAAACTTTAGTATATCAAATATACCCCAAAATTCGTATATTTTAATGGAATAACTATGTAATATATTTCCTTTTTTCAAGTTTAATGAATGAATATTTTTTTTTTAGAATATTGAACTGTGAAAATTGGAACTCACAATTTCGATCCATAACTTATCTTAGTAAT
This sequence comes from Paralithodes platypus, assembly GCA_032716605.1. Classification (NCBI taxonomy): domain Eukaryota; kingdom Metazoa; phylum Arthropoda; class Malacostraca; order Decapoda; family Lithodidae; genus Paralithodes; species Paralithodes platypus. The sequence goes on from CM064528.1 coordinate 39,880,316, forward strand.
AGTGTATATAATCCACTTATACCTCAAGAGGATAAACACAATGCAGAAGTTGATGTAGATTTTTTTTTTTGTCGAGTAATAGGAACTTATCTTTACCTCCTTCAAATCACTATTTTTGAGTGATTTAACCGAAAAATGCAAACATTTATCTCGAAGAGGGAACTTGGGTATTTGTTTAAAAGTTTGTTGGAGGTTTAGGAAGAAAAATAAATATTAATAAATATATAAATAAATAAATATTAATAAATATATAAATAAATAAATATTAATAAATATATAAATAAATAAATATTAATAAATATATAAATAAATAAATAGACCAATAGATAAACCCTTCCCTCCTAAACGAACCTACAAAACGCACATATTTGGTAAATAATTAACAACTGGAAAATGTATGTACTAGCATTAATGACTGTGACTGTACATTATTATAATTGTTCTAATGCATATACAAATGTTTGTACTAGCATTAATGACTGCGACTGTACATTATTATAATTGTTCTAATGCATATACAAATACAGCATGACATTTAGCAGCAACGTTCCTCAGACTGTTGGGTTACTGAACAGTATTTAAAGAATATGAAAACAATTTGTTTTTTTACAGTCGTTTGAGGTGGTAAGGAAATAATCAACATACAGCCTTGACTGTAGCATTTTACCCATTTAATTGGGCCACATTCACCGAGCCAGTGTGTTTCTTTATGCAAAGTCTTTTTTGTCTCAAACTTACCAATATCGTAAAAACAAAAAAAATAACAAAAAATAACCCATCCGACCCAATACATGAAAAGTCAGTTCCTCATTCTCAGTTATTAGTTACATATTGACATACACACCATGATTTTATGTATGGAAGGAAAATTAGTATGATTGAATTAGAAGAGTATTTTCTTATGAAGTAGTTTATTAATATAACCAATTACCGGTATTATTATCTTATAATACCGGTATTATATTTCAAACATTTTATGTATTATTCCATACATAAAATCACTGAGTGTATACAAATGTATGTGACCAAATGTACCTCTAGCAATCAAAGTTTAAAAATATAGCTCCGTTACTATTTTGAATCTTACAGGCCCTTTCTAAGTTTAAACGATTTATTTATTTCACTCCAACACCAAATACCCCCAATGAAATTAATGAAAGCATGTGATCAGCCGGGATTCAAACCTGGGTTACCACACACACATTTTTAAAGACACTAACCATTACACCATCAATACCATCGTCTAATAAATACAGCATAAAATTAAAGAACATGTCATGATAATTGAAAATGTTAACTCTTTCAGTATACTAGGAAGCATTCTGTCATTTTAGTTTGGCTATTAGTAGATCATTTTATTCAGCTTAACCCACTGGACCCCAAGCGATATGATAATAAATGACACTCAAGGACCAGCCACTTTTCAATTTTTGTTTTTCCTGAAAGCACAGAGGATGGGTTAGTAATGAAGGAAAAACAACATAAAACCGCTTACCTATAGGTCATTGGGGGGGGGGGGGATCACTATTATCATTGGGTGATGGGTAGGCGGTTAACTGGCCTATCACTCCCGCGCACCCAAACGGACGCAGCTGGACTTGGGGGTTTGCCAATTATCGGTGTTGTTCCGTGGGTTCCTAAAGTAGTTCCCATACAAATCTGAACCCTCTAGGTGCAATAGATAAGAGTAATTAACTCCCAACCTGCAGGGGTGGGGGGGGGGGGTATAATGATAGTGCCTGGCGGGCATATTTACCGAAAATGAGCATCATTCCATGCTCTTTTTCATGCATGAGCACGAGCCAGAGCGTTATACAAATACATATCCGTGAAAAAGCGAAAAACGTGCTATCCAATGACATCTGAATCATCCATGTATGACAACGGGTTCTCTTGCAACGATCGTGCAACTGGAAGTGAAAATACCCTTAAATGAGATATTTTCCCCGGATTTTTATCCTTATATTAAGAGATACAGAGGTTGAGAAATGAGAATATACAGTAGGTCTCAGTCGTGTCTCAGTGCGCCTGAGTGCGGGCCCCACCGCTGCCGGGAACGGAGCGAGCTCGCCTGTTGTCCTTGCAATGCTCGCTCTCTCTCTCTTCGCTCATAATGGCCCTAAAAAGGCACAAATCATATGACGGGCACCACAGCGGTGTCATGGGGTATGATTTATGCTTGATGGAGGTCAAGGGAGGAAACTAAAAATAAATAAATAAATAAGTAAATAAATAAATAATAATAGATGAATAAATAAATAAATAAATAAATAAACATATACTGTATACGTAAGTAGATACATGAATTAATACATAAATCTTTAAAACGAATTCTCATATTGTAAAATGGTTAAGATAATATATTATTATCCATATACAATGATTGTCTGTGACTGTGCGTGCTCCAATGTTAACGTTAAGGATAAGCCTCCATCCTATTTGTCTTTTCTAAATAAACAATCTCATTTACCCTTAGATAAGATGACACGCATTTCATATTTTGTACCCAGACTAGGAAGGGTATGTGGAAGTCAGAGAGCTAATTGAGATTGTTTTACCCTTATAATTCCCACAAGTCTTTCCTAATTTGTATACCATCACCTAATGATAGCTAGAATATACTGTCGAAGTGCGTCATAATCTTCAGAGGGTTAATTAAAGGGGATGATTACTCACATACACCATTCAACTATATTAGTCCGTATGTCTATTATAGTCGGTATATTAAAGGGGATGATTACTCACATACACCATTCAACTATATTAGTCCGTATGTCTATTATAGTCGGTATATTAAAGGGGATGATTACTCACATACACCATTCAACTATATTAGTCCGTATGTCTATTATAGTCGGTAGGGGATGATTACTCACATACACCATTCAACTATATTAGTCCGTATGTCTATTATAGTCGGTATATTAAAGGGGATGATTACTCACATACATCATTCAACTATATTAGTCCGTATGTCTATTATAGTCGGTATATTAGGAGGGATGATTACTCACATTCACCATTCAACTATATTAGTCTGTATGTCTATTATAGTCAGTATATTAAAGGGGATGATTACTCACATACACCATTCAACTATATTAGTCCGTATGTCTATTATAGTCGGTATATTAACCCGTGGAGCCCCAGCGACGCGTCTGACGCGTCGGCTATGTATGTAACGCACAGCCCCAGAGACGCGCCTAACGCGTCACCCTTATAGCTCCAGTCGTAAGTCTCAGAGTGGCTCTAGATTTATATGGGAACTACTTTGGGATCCGGCGGACTAATTCCAAAACGTTTTGTCCATACGCGTGCGCGCGCGGGGACGGGAGAGGGCACCTGCATTCCCACACCTCATGGTCAGTTTACCGCGCACCCTCTCAAGTGAAACACCATGTCTCGACGTTATAGTGCCCGCCTTACCCGCCCCTGCAGTACAGAGGAGGTCATGGATATACTGTACGACACTGACAGCCCTGATAGTGACACTGACTCGGCATTGGACGAGTCTGGGGACGAGTATGCCCCCTCGCAAGCCGAAATAAGAGAGCTAGAGGAAGAGCTTGCTCAGATTCCTGTCAGGCGGCGAAGGCCGTCACAAAGACAGCAAGGGGCAAGTGCACCTCCCCGCCGCCCACTTCCCCAAGACCCCACTGAATCCTCAGAAAGTGGGGAAGAGGTTGTTGTTCCAGATGAACCTGCTGACCCTCAAAATTACGTGCGTGTACCTGGGGAAGAACGAAGGGGATTGAAGAGAAGAAGGGGCGAGTCTGGGAGTGAAGAGGAGGTACCCCCACAACCCCGCCTGCCTTCTCCCCCACTTCGCATAATCTCCCCACTCAAGAAAAATACCCCGGGGAGGTTCTATGGCCGTCATAAACATAGTGACGAACAACAACGTGGTGATGGACAAATGGAACAACCTGGTGATGGACAAAGGGCACAACGTGGTGCGAGACAAGGGCAGTCACGTGACCCAAAACGCTCCATCTTCCCTCCCGATCCAGAGCACGCGGGGAGGGATGAGTCACCACCACCACCACCACCACTACTACCAGACTTTTCGCCTCGCCATTCTTCCCCCCCACTATCACCTTCAGGCTCCATCCCGTACACCCCCCCACGAATGTCTCCCTCACCTGAACCAGGCCCCTCCCGCGCCACTGCATTATCACCAGCCTCTCCACAACGCCCCGACCTACCCCAACGCCCTGCAAGCAAACGACGTGGGCGTGTCATATCTCGCGGGCGTGCCACCCGCGGCCGAATGCAGAAGGTGAAGCAAATAAGACGCCCCAGCAACGACTCGAGCTCTAGATCTAGCTCTCGATCAAGTTCGAGGTCTAGCTCCAGACCCAGGTCCACCTCTCGCCCACGCCGCCCACGCTCCACCCGCACCCGCCCGACCCGCCCCGGTGCCCCTGACGATGACCCTGATGAGCCCGATGCCCCATCTAGCGACGACGAAGGCGCTGATAGGTGGGATTGGGTGGATGGGGAGAACTATCTACCAGGACAATACCACTTTGTGGGGGCAGCTGAGGCCGGCCCTACCATGCCCAATCGTGGACCTGACACCACAAGACTGGGTGTTTTTCTGCAGTTCTTCACTGCCAACCTTGTCGGCTTGATTGTTGACCAGACGAACTGGTACAACTATTATTTTATGGCAGGGAAGGAGCAGAAGAGGAACTCGGCACGTCTCTCATGGGTGCATTTGTCTTCCGATGAGTTCTACGCATTCCTGGCACTGGTCATCCTGATGGGGGTCACCAAGAAGACGTCTCTCAGGAAGTACTGGTCATGTGATCCCCTCATCGCAACCCCCTTCTTTGGGAAAGTCATGAGCAGGAATAGATTCACGGCAATCATGGGAAACCTGCACTTTATTGATAGCCTGGCAAGCCACACCAGGAACCAGGAACGCCCCAGGAATACCAAAGACCCGATGGAGAGGATAAGACCTATATTTGAATACCTGAAAACTAAGTTTGCAGCCTCCTTCAAACCTCACCAAAAACTCATCATTGATGAGAGTCTGGTGCTGTGGAGGGGGAATATTAGCATCCGACAGTACATCCCCAGCAAGCGTCACCGTTATGGCCTGAAACTGTTCGTGATGTGCGACTGCAAAACCGGCTACATCCAGGACATCATCCTCTACATGGGCAAGGTCACTGAACTGGTGGAGGAGAGGACATATGGGATATCTGGGGCCGTTGTCATCACCATGTTGGAGGGATATTTGGACAGGGGCCACATCTTGTACCTCGACAACTGGTACACCAGCCCTTCCCTTGCCAAATTCCTGTACAGCAGAAACACTGGCGTCTGTGGCACCATCAGGAGGAATCGTGTCTACATGCCAGAGCTACCCGAAAGGCGGGAGAAGGGCTCCATCATCCACCTCCAGGCAAATAATATCTTGATGCTCTCGTGGATGGACAATCGTGACGTCAATATCCTCACCAGTATCCACCTGCCCCGCTTAGAGGACACCAAACGCCGTGATAGAGCCACAGGTGAGGCGGTCAAAAAACCAGTTGCAATCATTGACTACAACATCAACATGCGGCTGGTTGACAAGTCAGACTCTGTCATATCGTCGGTCGAGTGTACCAGGAAGACGATGAGGTGGTATAGAAAATTATTTTTCCACCTACTCGACCTCACCCTCTACAACTGCCACATCCAATATCATGAAATAACAGGTGAAGTTGAGACGATGGAGTCGTACTGCATCGAACTTGCACGGGAGCTTCTGTTCTTCTTCAGGGAAGAGTCCACGCCGCCAGCAACGTCCTGCAGCTCGTTTTCAAGCACCAAAAGGCCCCGCCAGACTGACACAACGCCACTTTTGCGATTTTGTCCCGCCCAACCAAGTAATCCCCAACCCACGCAGACGGTGTCATGTGTGTCGCAACACAGGCAGACGCACACCCAAACGGACAGACACCCGGACGATGTGTGAAGAATGTGATGTGGGACTGTGTTTTCCCACCTGCTTCAGGGATTATCACACCCTTGAGCACTTCTAAGTGTTCAAAGTGTTCAAAGACTGCGATAAAAGACGCTATAATGTAATACTAACAGTGTATATAAAAGACGCAAAAAGTGAATATAAAACAGTGTGTATATATATATAATTTACAAGTGCAAAGTACCGAACAATATAAAACACTAAGTAAATTCTAAACTTATAAAACTGGTTGCAAATAATTATAAGAATACGAGACAATAAGTGCGTAAAACAATGTATATACACCTCATAATCTTAGGTAAAACAATGAACAAGTACAAATAATTCAATGAAAAGGAGAGACAGAGTGACCTTGAGTGAAAGTGACAGCCAGACAGAGAAAGAAAGAGGGAAGGGTGCTGTGGAATGTGGGTCACTCGGTCCGCTGTCTGGCCGTGTGTTCGTACGTGCGTTTTGTTATTGTACTGAGCAAAGATGGCCGCCCAAGATGGCTGCCATCACCATGGCAACGGGGACGCTAACACTCGTGCGCACTTGTAATACTTGAATGAAGGCACTTATCACACTACAACTTCAGTTATATTGACATTATGTGATATACAAAGACATTCTATGAACTCTGAAGTGCACTTTATGTCCGAGAGGTGCTAAATAAGTCATGCTGCCTGGCGGCTGGCAACTGGCTGCTGGCGCGGGAGATTTGAAATGGCGCTAAGGCTCCACTGAGGCTGGGGCCCCCACTACCTCCCAGGACCCCCAAATGGCCTAGGTAAGTACTTTTTTCACATTTCTTCATGTCTATCATTATTTTCTAACACATTCTGATATATTTATAAGAAAAAACAAAAATTGAAAAATTGCCCAGGTTCTGGTGCGCAAAAATAATAAAACAGGCCGGGGCTGTACGGGTTAAAGGGGATGATTACTCACATACACCATTCAACTATATTAGTCCGTATGTCTATTATAGTCGGTATATTAAAGGGGATGATTACTCACATACACCATTCAACTATATTAGTCCGTATGTCTATTATAGTCGGTATATTAAAGGGAATGATTACTCACATACACCATTCAACTATATTAGTCTGTATGTCTATTATAGTCGGTATATTAAAGGGGATGATTACTCATATACACCATTCGACTATATTAGTCCGTATGTCTATTATAGTCGGTATATTAAAGGGGATGATTACTCACATACACCATTCAACTATATTAGTCCGTATGTCTATTATAGTCGGTATATTAAAGGGAATGATTACTCACATACACCATTCAACTGTATTAGTCCGTATGTCTATTATAGTCGGTATATTAAAGGGGATGATTACTCACATACACCATTCAACTATATTAGTCCGTATGTCTATTATAGTCGGTATATTAAAGGGGATGATTACTCACATACACCATTCAACTACAGTATATTAGTCCGTATGTCTATTATAGTCGGTATATTAAAGGGGATGATTACTCACATACACCATTCAACTATATTAGTCCGTATGTCTATTATAGTCGGTATATTAAAGGGGATTCGAAGGTTTCCGGAGCAATGGGAAGTATGTGGAAGACGAGAAATCTCGGAGTGAAAGTAAAAAGTGCACTGTATCAAGGAATTGTTGTGCCAACAGTGATGTATGGGGCTGAGACATGGGCTCTGAAGAAAAAGGAGAAAAGAGGGCTAGATGTGATGGAGATGAGCTGCTTGAGGAGTATGTGTGGAGTTACTCGTAGAGACAGATTGAGGAATGAAGAGATACGTAGGAGAGTGGGGCAGCAGGAACATTTGTCAGCCAGAGTGGACAGAAGGGTGCTGAGCTGGTATGGTCATGTTGAACGAATGGGAGATGAAAGGCTTACAAAGAGATTATGTGAGTCAGGTACAAGGGGAGATAGAAGGGCAGGAAGACCCCCATTGAGATGGAGAGACTGTGTAAGAAAGGCTTTGGATGATAGAGGAATGACTATAGATCAGGCAGGGGAAGTGGTGGTGGACAGGAGTGAATGGAGAATGCTTGTGAATAGTTGAGTGAACACGTGGTCATTTGGAGTAAGGGGTCGGGCGCAAGTTCGACTAGATAATAGTCCATCAGGCGCCTGGCCCGGGGGACGATTAATATGAAGGGTGTGCCTGGAAGTGTGGTGGGAGGGCTTGTGGCTTTGGCTCCGCTGCATGTCTGCCTGCCGAGATCGGAACCTCTCCGGGTGGTCAGGGGCTGGGGGAGTGCTAGAGCGACCTTGGTAACCCTGGTCTCTGGGTCTTCTCCTGGGTGACCTGGATGTGTGTGAGTTTGTGTTTTTTATCTGTGTTTATTTTTTGTTTTATGTTGTTTTTGTGTTTTCCCTGTTCTTGCTCTGTCTTGAGTCGGCTACCCCCAAAATGGGGATTGGGCCTGAGCATATAGATAGATAGATAGATATTAAAGGGGATGATTACTCACATACACCATTCAACTATATTAGTCCGTATGTCTATTATAGTCGGTATATTAAAGGGGATGATTACTCACATACACCATTCAACTATATTAGTCCGTATGTCTATTATAGCCGGTATATTAAAGGGAATGATTACTCACATACACCATTGAACTATATTAGTCCGTATGTCTATTATAGTCGGTATATTAAAGGGGATGATTACTCAACCTCTGGGACAAATTCTACAACCAGCCTACTCTGTTCCGCAAGGATGGCACTCATCTAAACCCTGTTGGTTCAGCACGCATGGGTCGTCTCCTACATGAAGCAGTCCGCAGCCATGGATAAAAAAACGCCATCTGAGAAGAAGCAGCAGTGACATAAATCATCCAACGCCAAGCAAAAAACAGAGGCAACCGAGGACCACCAGTGATAAGGACTGAAGACAGCGAGGACCGAGGACAGCCATGAACATAAACGTAGATCTGACAAGAACCAAAAATATTATTAAAGAGCATTCCGTGAGATCTAAAATAACAAATTTAAAGGTTTTCTATGCAAACGCTCATAGCATACGCAATAAATTTTCAGATTTAGAGGAGCTAGTGTTTACAGAAAATTATGATGTGATTGGCATAACAGAATCTTGGCTCAATACCGAAGATAGAGACTTTTTAGCAGAGTATTCACTTCCCGGTTATGTAATGTTTGAAAAAAGCCGAATAAATAGAAATGGAGGTGGCGTATTACTTTATATCAAAGAAATTCTTAACCCTACCCTTTTGTCAAAACCTCAAATTGCGAACGTCGACACATCTTTTGTGCTAATAAAGAATAATAAAGGTACAAAAATAATACTTGCGTTACTATACAGACCTCCAGCTCAATCAGTGCAAACTGACCGAGAAATTTACGAACAAATTGCAGATGTAAGTAACTCACAAGATACCGTAATTTTTGGCGACTTTAATTTACCTGTGACCAAGTGGGGCGATACTCTTACTTCACACTCCGGATATGACTTGTATTCGAACTTGCAAGAGAGTTCGCTTTACCAATTTTTTCGAATGCCGACCCGTGGTAATATTGTTCTTGACATTGTACTTGCAACAAAAGAAGAATTAATAGAGAATTTGAATGTTGGTGATGAATTCAGTAACAGCGACCATCGTACGATAACTTTCACTTTGAAGTTTACTAGTAACGAACCAAATAGTAGCATCGAAAAAGACCCTAATTTCAAGAAAGCAAACTTCCATTAACTTAGAGCCATGTTTAAAGAAACTGACTGGAGCTATTTAATTAACAATAACAACATAAATACATCTTGGAAGTTATTCGAAACCACTTATCTAAAAGCAGTGCAAGACTGCATACCATCGAAAATACGGCGTCCAGGCCATAATAATAAGCCCAAATGGTGGAATAAAGATATTTCAAACTGCCTGCTTGCTAAAAAATTTGCTAATGATAGATTAAAATCCTCACAAAATGACGAAGAACGGGTGAAATTTGTAGAGCTACGACGCAAAGCCAAAAAGTTAATTAAGCAAAGTAAAAAGACCTTAGAGTTACATATTGCGAATCAAAGTAAAACAAACCCGAAACAATTCTATAGTTATATCAGAAAGAAAAAAGTAGTTACTTCAACTATTGGACCGTTAGTCGATGAAAATGGAGAATACACCAAAGACGAAGTACAAATGAGTAATGCCCTCAATACCTTCTTTGCATCAGTTTTTACAACAGTAAGACCTCAGTGATATCCCTACATCATCGCCGATTCAGATTGATAATTCAGATGTTCTAAGCAATATCACCGTTACAGAGAGAGAAGTATTGAATTGTTTAGATAAACTCAAGGTAAATAAAACGCCAGGACCTGATACAATCTCGCCTAGAGTTCTAAAGGAAGCTAAGGATGAGCTCTCCAAACCACTGACATTACTATTCAATAAATCCTTGCAGTCTGGAACTATGCCTGATCAGTGGAAGCTAGCCAACGTAACACCGATATTAAAAAAAGGCAGCAAATCCCTACCCAGTAACTATCGTCCAATTAGCTTAACCTCAGTTGTATGTAAAATGCTAGAAACGGTCATAAGAGACAGACTCGTAAATCACTTAGAGGAAAATAACATACTTAAAGATACTCAACACGGCTTTCGTAAAAAACGTTCTTGTTTAACAAACCTCTTAGACTTCTTCCACGATATCCTCAACCTCTACGATGAGAGTAAAGCTGTAGATATTATATACCTTGATTTTCAAAAGGCCTTTGACAAAGTTCCCCACAAATGTTTACTGCTAAAACTAAAAGCGCATGGAATACAAGACGGTGTGTTGAAATGGATAGAAAATTGGCTCAGCGACAGAAAGCAAAGAGTAGTCATAAACGGTAAGGCATCTAAATGGACCAATGTAATTAGCAGGGTACCCCAGGGATCCGTACTGGGACCAATTCTCTTTCTAATTTACATCAACGACATAGATGAAGGTCTCACCTGTACAATCTCAAAATTTGCTGACGATACAAAAATTGCAAATAGCGTACTCTCAAAAGAACAAGTTGACGATATGCAACACAATCTAGATAAATTGTCATGTTGGGCCCAAATTTGGCAAATGAGTTTCAATGCGGATAAATGTAAAGTACTACATATCGGATATCTAAATGAGAAAGCAAACTATTCGATGAATGGCACTCAGCTTAAGAATGTAAACAGAGAAACCGATCTGGGAGTAACAATATCGAGTAACCTAAAACCGAGTCAACAATGTTCAGAAGTTGTTAAGAAGGCAAACAAAATAATTGGCTTTATAGGCAGGTCATTTGAGCATAAATCCAAAGAAGTTATCCTAACCCTTTACAATTCCTTAGTCCGCCCTCTTTTGGAATACTGCGTTCAATCCTGGTGCCCTTATTACCAAAAAGATATAAACAAGCTAGAACGAGTTCAACGTAGAGTTACCAAAATGATACCTAGCCTAAAGAACAAACCATACGAAGTGCGTCTTAGAGAATTAAATCTATTTCCTTTAACCCAGCGCAGATTAAGAGGTGACTTAATTCAAGTGTTCAAAATCATCAAAGGCATCGACAATATGAACTGTAGTAAGTACTTCACTATCGACCAATCTAATTACACGTGGGGAAACGGTTGCAAAATTATTGGTAAATCTTTTAACTCACACGAATCTAAGAATTTCTTCTTCAATCGAGTTGTCAACTTGTGGAATGGGCTTCCCCGAGACGTTATAGACTGCAGCACCGTTGATTCATTTAAACTCTGCCTAGACAAATATCTCGCATCAAACCCGCGACTGACTGCGTTTGTAAATGAATAACTTTATTTTATCCCCCCCTCTCAGTTACTAACCTATCTGTCCCCTACTAACTTCCTAATCCTGCCACGGACATTAGTTCCAGGGCAGTAATTCCCTTTCCAATGTTCCCTTACCCACTCTAAACCACTGTTTGGACACATGATCCTCAGTGTTTTGGAGGACAAGCAGCCTAGAAGGGTCACTAGATATATTGTTGCTTGATTTCCTTTGTACTCCTTTGTACATACACCATTCAACTATATTAGTCTGTATGTCTATTATAGTCAGTATATTAAAGGGGATGATTACTCACATACACCATTCAACTATATTAGTCCGTATGTCTATTATAGTCGGTATATTAAAGAGGATGATTACTCACATACACCATTCAACTATATTAGTCCGTATGTCTATTATAGTCGGTATATTAAAGGGGATGATTACTCACATACACCATTCAACTATATTAGTCCGTATGTCTATTATAGTCGGTATATTAAAGGGGATGATTACTCACATACACTATTCAACTATATTAGTCCGTATGTCTATTATAGTCGGTATATTAAAGGGGATGATTACTCACATACACCATTCAACTATATTAGTCCGTATGTCTATTATAGTCGGTATATTAAAGGGGATGATTACTCACATACACTATTCAACTATATTAGTCCGTATGTCTATTATAGTCGGTATATTAAAGGGGATGATTACTCACATACACTATTCAACTCTATTAGTCCGTATGTCTATTATAGTCGGTATATTAAAGGGGATGATTACTCACATACACCATTCAACTCTATTAGTCCGTATGTCTATTATAGTCGGTATATTAAAGGGGATGATTACTCACATACACCATTCAACTCTATTAGTCCGTATGTCTATTATAGTCGGTATATTAAAGGGGATGATTACTCACATACACCATTCAACTCTATTAGTCCGTATGTCTATTATAGTCGGTATATTAAAGGGGATGATTACTCACATACACCATTCAACTCTATTAGTCCGTATGTCTATTATAGTCGGTATATTAAAGGGGATGATTACTCACATACACTATTCAACTCTATTAGTCCGTATGTCTATTATAGTCGGTATATTAAAGGGGATGATTACTCACATACACCATTCAACTCTATCTTCGTCTGTCTTTCCTTTTTTTATGTTATCTTCGTCTGTCCTTCCTTTATTTGTGTTATCTTCGTCTGTCCTTCGATCTTTCTTTATGTTATCTTCGTCTGTCCTCCCTTTATTTGTGTTATCTTCGTCTGTCCTTCCTTTCTTTGTGTTATCTTCGTCTGTCCTTCCTTTATTTGTGTTATCTTCGTCTGTCCTTCCTTTATTTGTGTTGTCTTCGTCTGTCCTTCCTTTATTTGTGTTATCTTCATCTGTCCTTCCTTTATTTGTGTTATCTTCGTCTGTCCTTCCTTTCTTTGTGTTATCTTCGTCTGTCCTTCCTTTATTTGTGTTATCTTCGTCTGTCCTTCCTTTATTTGTGTTGTCTTCGTCTGGCCTTCCTTTATTTGTGTTATCTTCGTCTGTCCTCCCTTTATTTGTGTTATCTTCGTCTGTCCTTCCTTTGTTTATATTATCTTCGTCTGTCCTTCCTTTGTTTATATTATCTTCGTCTGTCCTTCCTTTCTTTATCTTTGTACAGTCACGTGCAACAAATGAATCACACCTTCATACCCTCCATGTTTCTCCTTTAATGAAGTGTGAAATTATTTTAGAGCCTACCAGAACGAAAGTCTTAATAAGTATGAAGAGGGTAATTAACGTGTCCATAATAATCTACCTGTTAATGATATTTTGTAGTAAAAATGAAAAGCAAAAACATTATGAAAAATAGATTAGGTACCGGTATGTGAAATGATAAATGTAATTAAAATACAAATATAATAACATTGAAATATAAGAAAACCTCTAATAAAATATTATGGAAGGTATATCGAATCATCAAGAGTAAATCACTCTCAATATACCTTGATTAAAGTCACATTTTTCACAACCTTGATTTGTACAATGTAATATCTCGTGTTTCAGGGAGTTTACCTAATATAGAAGGAGAATGCGGTAGTTGATGTTTTGAGGAAGTTTGTTTGTATTCGTGACTAGCCTGCTCTCTCTCTCTCTCCCCTACTCCAGCCCCATCTCACTTCGACTCGTCCTCCATCATCTCCTATGCAACCTCTTCCTTTTCCTTCTTCTTCCACCACCTCCTCCACCCACATTTCCTGATTCTCCTGGTCCTCCTCCTTCTTTTCTCCTCCTCCTCCTCTTCCACCTCCTTTTTCTACTACTCCCCCATCCACCACCACCTACTCCTACTCCTCCATCCACGCACACTTCTTTATTCCTGACATATTCGTACCTCCCAGTAACCAGGTTTCGTTTATTTTCAAGCTTCCCTACATTTCTAATTTACGCCTTCCTTTACATGTGGCTGCTCCTCTCTCCCTCCTTATTCCTTCTTAGTATCTTTCTTCTCTCCTTTTCCTGTATATCCTTATTCCTCCTTCTTTCTTTTCCTTGCTTCTGTCTCCTTCCTCCATCCATTTCCCCGTCATCTTCTGCTCTCTCTCTCTCTACTCACTGTCTTCCTCCTCGTCGATGTCTTCCCATCCTTTGCTTTCTGTCTCTCTCTACTCCTTGTCTGTCTACCTCCCCCTACTCCCTCCTTCACACTGTCTATCCTTGTCTCCCGTTTGCTTTCTGTATCTCTCTACTCCCTGTCTGTATCCTTTTATCACGTGGAGATGGGAATATATGGAGAGTGGCCTTTGAGTCCTTTGATTCCTTTGAGTCCTTTGATTCCACTGCCGCCATATTGTAAAGCCCTCAGCCGGCTTATGTTAATCCGGGAGTCAAAGCCGGTGTCTCACGAGCGATTTTTCTGGCATTTTGTCAGGCAATTGTGGTCTGGTATCAGCTTAAATAAAGTGTTATATTAATTAAATTATTTAAAACATTTTGCATTCCTTCTAGGTGTGGATTCAAAGTGAAAATGCCAAAAACTTGTACTATATAATAATATGAACACTGTTGCTCATTAAAACTTGTACTATATAATAATATGAACACTGTTGCTCATTAAAACTTGTACTATATAATAATATGAACACTGTTGCTCATTAAAACTTGTACTATATAATAATATGAACACTGTTGCTCATTAAAACTTGTACTATATAATAATATGAACACTGTTGCTCATTAAAACTTGTACTATATAATAATATGAACACTGTTGCTCATTAAAACTTGTACTATATAATAATATGAACACTGTTGCTCATTAAAACTTGTACTATATAATAATATGAACACTGTTGCTCATTAAAACTTGTACTATATAATAATATGAACACTGTTGCTCATTAAAACTTGTACTATATAATAATATGAACACTGTTGCTCATTAAAACTTGTACTATATAATAATATGAACACTGTTGCTCATTAAAACTTGTACTATATAATAATATGAACACTGTTGCTCATTAAAACTTGTACTATATAATATGAACACTGTTGCTCATTAAAACTTGTACTATATAATAATATGAACACTGTTGCTCATTAAAACTTGTACTATATAATAATATGAACACTGTTGCTCATTAAAATCGACAGATAAGGGCTCGTGTGACACCGTCTGAAATGTGAGAAGAGAATTTGTAAATACTGAGAAGGGTATAAACGAGGAAGAAAATATAATTCCTATTAAGGAAGGGGCAGAGTATGGCTTCTTTATATGTATATATACCTGTATATATACAGTAGGTATTGTGGTATGATACACAACCTCCTGCGTTCACTATTAAGGAAGGGGCAGAGTATGGCTTCTTTATATGTATATATACCTGTATATATACAGTAGGTATTGTGGTATGATACACAACCTCCTGCGTTCACTATTAAGGAAGGGGCAGAGTATGGCTTCTTTATATGTATATACCTGTATATACAGTAGGTATTGTGGTATGATACACAACCTCCTGCGTTCACTATTAAGGAAGGGGCAGAGTATGGCTTCTTTATATGTATATATACCTGTATATATACAGTAGGTATTGTGGTATGATACACAACCTCCTGCGTTCACTATTAAGGAAGGGGCAGAGTATGGCTTCTTTATATGTATATATACCTGTATATATACAGTAGGTATTGTGGTATGATACACAACCTCCTGCGTTCACTATTAAGGAAGGGGCAGAGTATGGCTTCTTTATATGTATATATACCTGTATATATACAGTAGGTATTGTGGTATGATACACAACCTCCTGCGTTCACTATTAAGGAAGGGGCAGAGTATGGCTTCTTTATATGTATATATACCTGTATATATACAGTAGGTATTGTGGTATGATACACAACCTCCTGCGTTCACTATTAAGGAAGGGGCAGAGTATGGCTTCTTTATATGTATATATACCTGTATATATACAGTAGGTATTGTGGTATGATACACAACCTCCTGCGTTCACTATTAAGGAAGGGGCAGAGTATGGCTTCTTTATATGTATATATACCTGTATATATACAGTAGGTATTGTTGTATGATACACAACCTCCTGCGTTCACTATTAAGGAAGGGGCAGAGTATGACTTCTGTATATGTATATATACCTGTATATATACAGTAGGTATTGTGGTATGATACACAACCTCCTGCGTTCACTCCCATAATAGTACTGACCAAAAATTGTAAAGTATAAACCAGGGAAATGTCAAGACCATACCCAGGCCAACCCTTGACCCGATACTAGCGTAGATTAACACCTCTACGTAAAAGAGGTCTCAATAAGATGGCGGAGGGGGATCACCTCTTGAAGCTGACGGCTTCTCCACCCTAAATACACTCCATGTTTTACCCCAAGTCTCCCTCCTCCACACTGTATATCCCTCTCTCCCTCTTTCTGTCTGTCTTTCTTTAGCCCCTGCCTCCTTCCGTCACACTGTCTATAACTGTCTCTTTCTTGCTTTATATCACTCTCAACTACCTGTCTTCCTTCTGCACACTGTCTATCCGTGTCTCCCTCTTGCTTTCTGTCACTCGAGGGTGAGGATTTGGTGCTCATTCTAAGAGCAGTTTATGGATCGGCAAGCTGCATTCGTTCCCACTAAACATACCAAATCATGCTCATCTCAACCAAAATTATTACAAAATATGTGTAGGAGAATAAAATTTGCTATGCAGGAAGCAAAGCAGAATTAAAAATTCAGGGTTGCAGCCCTCTGCAAAGAAAGTCCGAAAGAGTTCTTCTGCTATGTGAAAGTAGTATGTATGTATGTATATACTCCATCCCAATCCCCACTTTTCTTATTTTGTTTATTTATATTTTTATTTATTTATTTATGTATTTATTTATTTATTTATTTTTTTTTTTTTTGGGGGGGACTCAAGACAGAGCCCGAATAGGGACATCACAACAGAAAACAATGAACACACAAAAACAAAATACAAATTCACACACATTTAGGTCATCCAGGAGAAGACCCAGAGACCAGGGTCACCAAGGTCCCTCCAGCATTTCCCCAGCCCCCGACCACCCGGAGAGGTTCCAATCTCAGCAGGCAGACATGCAGCAGAGCGAAACCACAAGCCTGCCCACCACACTTCCAGGCGAACCCTTCATATAAACCGTCTCCCCGGGCCAGGAGCCTGATGGACTATTATCTAGTCCAACTTGTGCCCGACCCATTCCCCAAAATGACCATGTGTTCACTCATCTATTCACAAGCATTCTCCATTCATTCCTGTTTATTACTTAGTAAGTCATTCAAAAGTAGCATTGGATCTCTGAAGGATCCAACAGGCCTACTATAAACCTCTGACACTGAAATAACAAAATACCTAAACAACTATTTCCCCCCCCGTTTTTACTAGGGGAAATGCCAGTGACATGCCAAGTCCAGGATTAGTGCATTAGTTTGATGTACCCCAGAGGAGGTAGCAATGTAAATAGGTAAGCTAAATAGGTTCAATCGTCTGGCCCAGATAGCTTTCTTCCCCGATTTGTACGAGAAGTGCGACATAAAATTGCACCTTTCTTGGCAGAAATATTAAAAAAATCACTAGAAACTGGAGATTACTCTGAAAACTGGAAACTGGCCAATGTGTCTCCAATCTTTATGGATGGGGATCATGAGTGTCCCAAGAATTATCGACCAATAATCTTAACTTCTAATTCTATCATAGTAAAGTTTTATAAGGGATACTAATAGACAAGAGAGTTCCAACATGGATTCAGGCTAAACCGATCATGTCTTACCAGTTTGCTGGAATTTGTTCATGAGATGCTGAGTGAGTATGGCAAAAGTAGAGACATAGACATCCTTTACTTAGATTTTCAAAAGGCTTTTGACAAAGTGCCTCATTGCAGGCTAATATAACAAATGAGTGCACTAGATATCAATAAAGAGGTCACAAATTAGATAGAAAGTTGGCTAATAGGTAGACAGCAACTGGTGGTAAACAACAATGGTGTTTCTTATGAGTGGTCTCCAGTCACTTCTGGAGTTCCATAGGGAACTGTCCTTGGCCCACTTTTGTTTATCAGATATGTCAATGACATCGATATTGGTCTGTTGAGTGTAATCTCCAAGTTTGCAGATGACATTAAGCTTGGAGTAAATTTAAAGAATCCTAGAGGGGTTGAACAGCTCAGGATGGATCTTAACATACTGGGTGAATGGTCTGAGACCTGGCAGATGTAAACTTGTAAAATTGCAAAAATTATGCCAAGCAAAGCCCATGTCAGGCAATGTTCTATTGGGAATGCCCCTGGAAGTGACTGACTTGGAAAAGGATTTGGGTGTTCTGATTAGCAGTGACCTAAAGTTTTCCAAGCAGTGCATTGAAGTAAAGAAGAAAGCTCAGAAATTATTGGACTATATTAAGAGGCAACTTAATCCATACACTATCGATGACATCCTTTTTATTATATTCTTACTTCAAGTATAAATGGCAAATTATTCGTCTTTGTGGTACTGCTTGACACAATTTATCAAGATATGCACTATGTTAACAGTCAAAATATTGGAGAGTATGTAAAAAGTCTGAAATCCAAGTTAAATTAACGAGCACTAGCATCAAAAGAGGCAATGTACTTCAAGCCTAAATATGTTGATTTCGGAATGATTATTACACAATATCCATAATTGGTCGTCGTGACAACATGCACAGCAATCAAATTACACTTCTGTACAACTCTGGCTTCACAAAATGGAAAGTATGAGACTATTTAAAAATGTGGGTTACCTTTTCGCTTTGCTCCTGGGCTATAAACATTGGCAGTACTTCAGAACTCGCCCAACATTGCGTCCGTGGCGGAGAGCAATTTAAGTCATAGGATGAGGGAAAGATGGATTCAGGGAGAGAGTTCCAGAGCTCGGCTGTTGAATAGAATAAAGATTGGGAGTAACATTTCACTCTTGAGTTGGAGAGTTGTACAGAGTAGGGTGGGATTGTGTTACTAGACGGGTACTTACTTGTTACTTGTTACTTGGTGTGGAGTTTCTCAGCCGCGCTCCGTCACTAGATGTGACGCTCGTCGCAGCTGCCCTTTAGCACTTGTAGTCTTGTCTCACAGTGCCATCTTCTAAGTCATAACACTCCCTGAACAAATGTGTTTTTAGTGACTTTTTAAAGGCCTTTATGTTCGCACACCTTTTCACATTAACTGGTAGATTATTATAAAGTCTCGGTGCACTCTTTTCGAAGGCCCTAAATCCAAATTCATGATTGCACCGTGGCTCATTCAATTGATGCAGCACATTGCCATGTCTCAGCATCATATCAGTGCCAACATTGAAGTCTTCCAATAAGTCTCGCACATATTCCGGCTTTCCAAAGTTCAAAGCTTGATACACTATAACACACAGTTTGAATATGATCCTCGCTTTCACCGGCAGCCAATGCAGGTCAATTAATGCCGGCGTTATACTCGCACGGAATGGTAAACTCTTTATTAATCTTGCTGCTCTATTCATTATAAGTTGAGTTTTCGTAGCAAGTAATTTGGTAGTCGATAATATAGAGAATTACAATAGTCTAATTTACTAATTACATGATTGTGGATCAACATTTTGGTTGTATTAATATCCAGATATTTTCTCACAAAAGCAATATTCCTCAGATGATAGGCACAGATTCGCACTGTTTGATTAATCTGGTTTTTAAATGACAGTTCACTATCAACCAAGACTCCCAAATCCTTCACCACACTACTCACAGTCATCACACTATCATTGATATTGAGGCTTTGCACGCCCAGTCTCTCAAGGTTCACCCGTCTGCCTACTAATAGGCATTCAGTTTTATTTTCATTTAATTTCAGTTGCTTTGACTCCATCCACTTCCCAATGTCTTTTAATAAACCACTAATCTTCTCCTCAACATTCACCACGTCACTTAGTGCCAGATAGAATTGGGTGTCATCCGCAAACAGCTTGAATTTCACTCCATGTTTCATTAATATGTTAGATAGTGCAATTGTATATACAGAATAGAATTGGTCCAAGAACACTCCCTTGAGGGACGCCCCTCTCTAGATGCTTCATCTCTGAGAATTTATTACTTATTTGCACATAATAAGTTCTGTTAGTAAGGTAACTTTGAAGGTATTCCAGCGCATTACCATCAATACCAATAGCTTTACAGTCTTCTATTAGTAAGCTATGCACCACTGTATCGAACGCAGCACTCAAGTCCAACAAAATTAAGATTCCACACTTCGCATTGTCCATTTGCACGAGTAAATCATTAATCACAGAGCACATCGTGGTTTCCGTAGAGTAAAGTCTTCTATATGCGGACTGGTTGTCTGGGAGAGCCTTCACTAAACTCAAGTGATCCCATAACTGACCCAGAACTACATTTTCAGTAATTTTTGATAGAAATGTTAAATTGGAAACAGGCCTAAAAGAGCTCAAGCATTGAGCTCCCTTTAATAATTAAGGCTTCCTTTAATAATAGGCTTCACAATCACATTATTTTCAGACGATGGAAATACATTATTTGCAATGCTACAGTTTATTATGTCAACATATATGTCCAGAAAACTGTTAAATTTTTTACTGTGCACTATTTCACGTATCGGTATAGGATCATTACTACAATGGGTAAGTTTTGCTTTCGTAACTATGGATTTAACTGTAATCAGATCCGTCATAGTAAATTTTGTTAACTTAGTCACAGTAGGCTCAGCTACAACAACGTCTTGAGTCTCGACTACTCCAAAATTTCCAACAATGGCATTAATTTTATCACAAAAAAAGTCAGAAAAATCATTCGCCAATGTCATATCCGGAATCCCTTCTGGTAACTTATTTTTCTTCTTGTTTCCCGTCAAGTTGTCAAGTACCACATACAGCTTATTCATGTCAGATCCAGCTTCTTTTGCTTTATTCATATAGTATTCACGTTTTCTAAGCACAATGAGCCTGTTTTCTATATTCCGAGCTCTTTTATAGTTATCTCTTGCCTCTTCGGTTCGTAGACGTCTCCATAGCCTCTCATATTTCTTCTTGGCCTTTTTTGCTCTTTGAATATCAGCATTAAACCACGGCGCACTATCAACTATTACTATTTTCTTTTCAATAATGGGGCACATATCTTCGTATTTTTCTCTAGCAATGCTGTTATACAGATTAGTGAAACATGACGTACAGTCATCTATTAATTCACCGTGAGCACAGTGTTCTTTTTTCTTAATTAGTATTTCATTCGCAACAGTCGATATTAGTAGTTGTGGCTCAAATTTTCTTTTTGACCTACACTTTATTGTCTTAGATTGTCTAGGTTTACTTACAAACGGCATGTTAAAAGTAACTAGTTTATGGACCGGCGAAATACAACACTCATCTTCAACATACAGCTAATTTATCATATCGCTTTCTCTATTCGTAAAAACCAAGTCTAATGCATGACCACCTCTTGAAGTTGCAGTATGCACTTTATTTATCAAGTGGAAAGACTCCATCAATTCTATAAAGATAGTAGCATAGTAATCATTCGGAACATCCACCCACAGATTAAAGTCGCCAAAGACGAATGTATTCGTACTAACCATATCAATTGTTTCCAAGTATAATCTAAAATCATCAATAAATGTACTGGCACTTAAATTTGGGGGTCTATAAACAACAATAAAAGTACATTTCCAGCCTCCAATCTCACAGCCCACCTGTATATGTTCAAAACTACCGAACCTTGCAGATTTACATATTTTCGTCTTCTTAAACGTGTTTGTAAGAAAAATTCCCACACCACCACCTCCCTTCCCTCTTCGTGGATTGTGCAAGAAGGTATGCGTTAAAGGAGTCATTTCAAGTATTTTAGCAGTATCGTATTAACTCAGCCATGTTTCAGTTACCGCTAGTACATCATATTTTGCCTCATTAATTAAGTCTCGAATTTCAAAGGTTTTATTTCCCACTGATTGAATGTTTATCAGTCCCCCCTTTATCTTTATTAAAGCACTAGATTCCATGATCAGTTAGGTCTCTCACCTTGACTATCTCACTCGAAAAGACCGGGCACCGGGTATCTGATGATGAATGATACACGTCTTGTTTCCCGTATCTCATACAATTTATGCACTTTCTCACAGTCACCTTACAATCCTTCGACCTATGTGTTCCAGCACATTTAAAACAAACAGGCACATCACTGTTTAGTTTAGCAGCACACTTATTTTCTGCATGCCCAAATCTCTGGCAATAGAAACAAGCCAATGCATGGTACCTGTCTCTTATATTATATTCCCCATTGAAGTTGCACCTTGTCTTTATATTTGTAGAGAGCCGCACGGACTTCAGGCTCACATTTCAGGATATAATGGACTGTACCTCCAGCAGCTGGTTTATCAAAAATCATGGCAATCTTTCCTTTAATATCATCAATCGAATCCAGAAAATCATTCCTTGCAATTAATGTATCAATTATCTCACTCTTGGACTCTTCAGGATGAACATTGCAAATCATCACTTTTGGTTTTAATTTTTTCACACTCCTTGTAGTAACAGCCAACCAACTTTTTTAACTGCATCATTCAGCATATCCACAGTGCCAAAATTCATCACCATGTTCCCTTTAGGGGTAAACTTCGTATCGTGAATTTTAATCCCCTCTAGCGCCTGAGAAATTTCTCCTCTCTTGTCAGTTGCCTTTTCATTTTCATCCGTCGCCTTCAGAACGAGTAGATTCTTCTTTTCTTTCTTCTTTCTTCTCCCCGCCACCACATCCGACCACCCAGGCGAGTCAGAAACCGCTGACGTTTGCGTGGGGTCAGCGCTTATAGCATCAACAACATTTCCCATACCACTAGTGACTCCTTGCATCTCCATCTTCACTACTTTCAATTGAGTTGAAAGTTCTTGAGTTATACCGTCTAGTCCTTGGGTCATCTTATCATTTAATTCACTCCTGATGTTTTTTAGTTTATCGCTCATTACATCAAAACCTTGTGTCATCGTTTCTTTGAATTCAATCAATTCTTTCATCATTTCTTTCTTTATGTTTTCCATTTCATTCTTAAATGAAGTTAACACTCCAAGCTTTGTCTTACATGGATCACAGACATAGTTTATGTGCGCTACGTTTTCAGTCTTTATGCCAATCAAGTGTTCACATTTTATATGGGCCCAGTTTTTGCAAGTTGAGCATCCAATCCACTTTAACTTCTCTCTCTCCCCATCAGTTTTATCGCATTTATAACACTTTACGTCAGGAGCCATCCCAATAGCAATTAAAGGTTTCGATAGAACAGTCTTTGTAACATGGGAGGCAGAGCTCAGGCGGCACACGTCTACTATGCTACACAACAACTACTACGTAGAGGAGGCGGAATGCACTGAGAGAGCTCCGAGGAACACTGATTGTTGTAGTAGTGATAGAATAGTGAGAGAGATGCAACATTGCAGCGAAGAGAGAGAGATTGCAGAGAGTCGGTGAGTGGACGGGAGTTAATGATACGAAAGGCTTTCCTTTCTACTTTGTCTAGAAGTGCTGTGTGAGAGAACCTCCCCACAAATGTGAACAATATTCAATACAAGGACGCACTGTGCCCCTGTACAGAGCAAGAAGAAGAGCAGGGGTAAAGAACCCCTTGAGGCGGTTGAGTACACCCAGCTTCTGAGAGGCCGCCTTAGCAAGACAGATAATGTGGTCCTTCCAAGAGAGAGCAGAAGAAAAAGAGAAACCGAGAATACTGAGAGAAGATGAAGGGCTGATTTTTGTATTGTTGAAGAATAAGGGATAGTCCTCTGGGAGTTCACAGCGGGTAGATAGATGGAGAAATTGTGTTTTTTGGAAGCAATAAAGGTAACAAGGTTTTCTCTGCCATAATTGGAAATGGTAGTTAGATCAGAGGATAAGTGTTGTATGGCTTCATTACGTTTGCTTTTGAGGGATTGCTTGCTGGGGTGTTCTGGAAAACTAATTGAATAGTGTAAGGTAGAGTCGTCCACATATGAATGGATAGGACTGGAGGTACAGTTGAGAAGATCATTTATGAAAATTAGAAAGAAAATAGGAGATAGGACAGATCCCTAAGGAACACCGGAGTTGATAGGATGAGGAAGTAAATGATGGCCGTCCAAAACCACAGCTATGGAACAGCCGGAAAGGATATTAGAGACAAAGGCACAGATGGAGGGATAGAAACCGAAGGAGGGTAGTTTAGAATTTAGGGATTTGTGCAAGACTCTATCGAAGGACTTCGATATGTCTAGCGCAATAGAAAAGATCTCACCGAAGTCCCGAAAGGAGGATGACCAAGAGTTAGTAAGATATGAAAGAAGATCACCAGTAGAGCAACCCTAAAGGAATCCATACTGGTGATCAGAGAGTAGATTATGAGAAGATAAATGCTTAAGAATTTTGGAAGTAAGGATAGTTTCAAAAACTTAAGAGATACAAGAGATGAGAGCAATTGGACGATAGTTGGAGGGTTGAGATTGGCCACCCTTCTTTGGGACAGGTTGAATGAGAGCAAACTTCCAGCAAGAAGGGAAGACGTTAGAGGAGAGACAGAGACGAAAGAGTTTGCCTAGGTAGGGAGTCAGCACGGAAGCACAGTTTTGTAGAAATTGTAGTACAACAGGAGGAACACCATCCGGACAGTACGTCGTCTTAGTATCAAGCCCAGAGAGCGCAGAAAGTACATCTTTAGAAGAGATTAAGATATTAGGCATAAGTAGGAGATAGAGGGGGGTGGAGAGGGTGGAATAGCACCGGAATCATCCAAGGTTGAGTTTCTAGCGAAAGTTAGAGTGAAGAGTTCAGCTTTGTCAGAGGAAGAAATGATGGTTGTGCCATCAGAATGGAAAAGAGGAGGGAAAGACGAGGAAAAAATTGTTGGAGAGGTTTTTGGTTAGATGCCAGAAAGCTTGAGAAGAGCTTGAGTTGGATAGTTCAGTGCATTTATTATTGATGAAAGAGTATTTGGCAAGTCATAGAACAGATTTGGCTTGATTCTGGGCAGAAACATAGGAAGAATGAGATTCTTGAATTTTGAGGCGTCGGTACCGTTTGAATGCTTCCTCCTTATTGCGGACAGCAGTAGAACAAGCGTGATTAAACCAAAATTTATATGCATTAGTTTGAGAGAAAGAAGATGGAATGTATGCCTCCATGTCCGAGAAGATTACCTCGGTAATGCGTTCAGCACTCTCCTAGGGTCCCCGGCCATGGAAGCAAAAATCATTCCATGGGAAATCAAAGAAGTACTGCCAGAGAGCCTCCAAGTCGGCCGCGCCAAAGTGCCACAAGCGCCGCCGGCTGAGAGGATCGGGTGGCCGTACTGGAGAGATAGGACAGGTGACAGAGATAAGCTTAGGGTCAGAGGAGCCTAAAGGAGAGGAAAGATCGACAGTATAAGAAGAATGGTTAGGAGTTAGAAAAAAGTCATGAATGTTGGGCCGATCTCCGAAGCAATCCGGGATACGAGTGGGTTGCTGAACTAACTGCTCTAGGTCATTTAGGATAGAAAAGACGTAGGCTTGTTCACCAGGTTGTTCAGTAGTGTGAGAGGAGAGCCTTCGGCGGTGGTGAACGTTGAAATATCCTAAGATGGAGATTTCTGAGAAAGGAGAAATGGATAGAATGTGTTCCATTTTAGAGTTTAGATAGTCAAAGAATATGGGAAAGTCGGTAGAGTTAAAGGAAAGATAGACAGCACAGAAATAT
This sequence comes from Paralithodes platypus, assembly GCA_032716605.1. NCBI lineage: Eukaryota > Metazoa > Arthropoda > Malacostraca > Decapoda > Lithodidae > Paralithodes > Paralithodes platypus. Next base: position 39,906,280 of record CM064528.1, read on the forward strand.
TTAGTATGAAAATTATTGGATAGTTTGAGCCATAAAGATTAAAATTAATAGGAGTCAAAATCGGGAACACAAGAACAAGTGAGTTTGTTATGCAAGTATGCACAACATCTGCCTTTGGCTTTGAAACTACGATAGGGAAAGTAGGAGGATACAGAGAAGGGGCTGCTGGCAGTTGCTTCAGACACCTGTATTTCAGTGAGGAAAAGAAGATCAGGTTTGTAGGAGGGGAGATGGTGTTCAACGGAGGGAAAATTAGAGGAAAGGCCACAAATGTTGCAAAAGTTAATAGTAAGAGTAACAGGCTAAGGGGTCGTCAGGGAAAGGTCGGGTGGGTGTGGGGGCATTTATGATCCCCCCCCCCCCTCCCCCCTGGGGACTCCGAGGCTGGGCTATGGTTCATAATTTTTAAATTTTGATGTGGAACAAGGAAGTGTGGTGCGCATGTTTAGTGTAGTGAAGTGGATAGGAGGAGGAGGTGTTTGTGAGAGCTAGCTGGATTACTCTCAGTGTAAGTGAGGCATAAAGAAAATCAGTAAGAGAGGTCAAGTAAATGAAACCGGATTTCCAGTGACTCCTTATCAAATGCTTATAACCTCTCCTGGGTCTAGCCCTGTTCGATTGGTGCCTACAATCTCTACATACATATATATATATATATATATATATATATATATATATATATATATATATATATATATACAGTATATATTATAGGTTTGATTCCCGGAGGGAAGTAAAGAAAACCTATTATTTAGTAGGGCCCCGTAATCATTGATGATATTGCCTATTAGTATAATAGTCTCCATTCAACATTCCGCGACAGCATTTTGAATCTACCGCGCGGAAGGATCGTGGAGGACTCATCATACGTGCACGCTTAATTCCCTCGTGGGATCGTCATTATGATTGGAAACCCTACAGAAAAAACTCTGTAAAAAATAAAAAAATAAAAATAACTTAATATCTGTTATCATATGACTTTCCATATGTGGATTTCTTGTGTATTGCTACACCGACACCAGGCCCCCTAGCGGCCATCTTGACCCTTCATTGAAATGCCAAGATCAAACTATAGAAATCACGAATGGGAAGTGGGATGGTTGGGAGGGCCGTTTATCGTCAATGATTACGGGGCCCTACTATTATATTAGGTTTTCTTTACTTCCCTCCGGGAATCAAACCTATAATTTAATAATGGCCCCTCCATCATTGACGATATTGCCAGAATACCAAGATTGGAGGGGGACATTCGTGACAATATCCTTAACCTCAGGGGACAAAAATAAAAATAAAATATTTAAGTTTTATTGTATGCAAACAATATATTCTTATAAAAAATTACAAAAGATTGCAAGCAGTGCGTGGCATCAAGAAAATCTGCTTACCCATGACCAGATCTCACTTCAAGATCTATGCATGATACTTTGTGGGGACACGCATGTGTTCCCCCCGATCGAACTATAATTCTGCAGAATTTCGTTCTCACCTTAATACTGTTTGTACAATATAATCTGTTTGTACAATTTTGGTACACTGCATAGTTGCAACTTATGCTAGATTTGTACTTAATCTTAACATAAAAATAAGATATCTTTGACTGTATAACCAGTTTGATCACAGCTCGTGATTTATCACAGTCTCCGGCGGACGGGGACTTAGTGGGATATGGGCTATTCCGCACCCCCCCCCCTTTTTTAAAACATAACTCACATAATACCACATAACCTACTGGACCCATTGTCATAAAGCTACACAGGTACGCTTTGGTTTATCTTGAGCGACCGACAGGTAACGTGTTAAGACAGTATGATTGGAAGCCCAAAGTTGAGTGTTAGCAATGTCTTCTATAGAAACATTCTGGAGGAATCTAAGGGAGACTGCCCATTTCCTGATGTCGTGAGCACTGCCCACGATGCCGGGGTTACTTTCTTTAATAACGTCTACAAGCAAGGAAGCCAACTTCCTCTTCGTAACACGATTACCTGCCTGATTCACCCACAGAGCACCTAGTTGGTGAGGATGAGCAGCCCTCATAAATTTAGATAAGGCCTGCACAGGGCATAAAATATGATGAGTGTGTCCGCGTTTCAACGCCGGAACAGAAAATTCAGAAAACACATGATTGGAATGCTCGTTCTTTGCAATAAATGTGGGAGACGGCGCGATTTGTACATGATCGTGTAGGCCCCCAAACCTAAGGCAGTTAGGTTCGTTGCTCATCGCCGTCAGCTCAGACACCCTATTTCCAGTGGCGAGAGCCATGAGGAGTACAGCCTTCTTTAAGAGTGAATCAAAATCCGCCGCATTATTATATGTACGTGACTGAAGTAATGATAAGGCTTTGTCAAGTGACCAGGTGGGCATGAGCTGACGGGGTGGTGGGCGCAGCTTGAAACACGCCCTCATAAAACCTTTCTCCTTCGCCTGCGGTATGGAAAGGCCTGTGAGATAAAAAAAGGGAGATCTGATGACAGACAAGTGATTTTTTAACGTGATTACTGAAAATTGTTTATGCTCAAATAGATAATCTAGGTATTTGAAAATCAAGGCTCTCTAGGCATCTGTTTGCCCTGACTCTACAATCCAGGTCGTAAACGTTTTCCAATGTGACTGGTATTGTCTCCTGGTAGACATAGTATATTGGTTCAAAGGCTTATTTGTGACACTCTCCCCAAATTTAGCTAACCATTTTCCCTTGTAAATGTCCATAAGGCAAAACTGAGCGAGGTCTGAAGGTTGCCAATCATCTCTAAGTGGAAGGCGGAGACCGGGAGCGACTCCGGGGTCTTACACTATTCCTGCAATTGATGGTACCACGCCTGAGCCGGCCATAACGGCGCGATCATCGAGACTAAGCCCCGGTAACCCCTCAGTTTGTGAATCACTCTGCACATTAGTACAGAATCTGGTGGAAGAAAAAGATAAATTGAAGTCCACTTGTTCCAATCCTCCAGTAATGCATCTGGTCCCCCCGCCGGGGTTATGCCGCGGCGAGTGAGGAAGAGAGGGAGTCTGTGATTCTCCTCGGATGCGAACAGATCCATTTGTGGACGGTAAGGCTTTGCAATCATCTTGTCGAAGACGGTTTGTTTGATAGCCCATTCTACTAGGGTGCTCAGCCTCCGAGACAGAGCGTCTGCCCAGACGTTTGACACACCGGGGAGATATGTTGCATGCAGATGGATGCCCAGCGATTTGGCTAGGGAAAAAATCTGCTCCGATAACTTTAGCAACTCTCGAGACCTCGCTGAGCCCTGCTTCTGAATACAATGGACTGCTGTGAGGTTGTCCATACGGAACGCTATTGCCTTGTCTTGCAAGGACATCCCATGATCTTGCAGGAAAAAGAGTGGAACTAAAAGCTCTTGCTTGTTGATATGACAAAAGTTGTCGTGGGGCCAAGTGCCTTTCCCTTGATGGCCTAGATTTAACTGATAACCCCAACCTAGAGCCCCTGAAGCGTCTGTGTCTACCCATACCGTAGTAGGGGGAGAAACCCATGTCATTATTGAGTAAAGCATTTCCGGCTTGGCCCAGACCGATAGCAAGCTGTGGATTAATGGAGGAATTGGCCATAATTTCTTCTCCGGCGAGAGAGGAAAAACTTTGTTGCCTTCCAAGATTAATCTCTTTACTTTCAACCGGCCCAACTTCACAGTTAATTGGATCCAGTTGAGAGAGCCGATCAGGGAATCCCACGTTTTCCTGGTTGTATTCAGACTGTGGAGAAAAAGGAACAGTTTCCGGCGAAATCTGTTCCAGTTGTCCACACTCCACACTCTGAGTAAGTGTTAGATTGATGGTGTCCCAGACCAGCTCAATCCACTGAATATTCCTTGTGGGAACAAGGAGAGACTTCACCAAGTTCACCTTGAACCCTAGGTTGTGCAGATGATTTAATACTGGTTTACATGGTTGTGACATAACTCCTCTGACTCTGCCACCACTAGCCAGTCGTCTAGATACCAAAACACCTGTATGCCTTGGGCTAACAATGGCAAAAGGGCTTGCCGGACTAATTTTGTGAAAATTCTCGGTGCCAGGTTCAACCCGAAAGGCATTCTTTGAAAGACATAAGTCTCTTGCCTGATCCTCAGAGCGAGGAATTTGTGGAACCTTTTGTCTATAGGGACATGCCAATAGGCGTCTTTGAGGTCTACTGAGCACATCCAGCCTTGCGGCGGAAGAGAGAGCCTGATCTGATTGACCGTAAGCATCCTGAAGGGTGAATTTATGATAAATGTGTTCAGACGCGAGAGATCTACTACTGGTCGAATTTTCACACTGTCCCTTTTTGGCACTAAGAAAAGTCTGGAGGTGAATACTGGGCAAGTTGGTTTGACTGAGACAAGGACTTCTTTTGAGATCATTTCTTGGACTAGGGCCCCCACCTCCTGTGATACATAGTTGTATTCCAGCGCCTGACGCAGTCGAGGCCGCCGGAACCACCGCCAGGTGCTTCCTTTGCTTACTACCTTCTTGGCCCAAGTCTTCCTGGGCCAAGCTAAGCGGAATGACCGGAACGACCCCGTCTGCAGACCGGGCCTGTTCGGTAAAGCCATTCTCGAATCCGGTACACCTAAGCATGGCACTGGGAGATTGAGAGGCTGGGTGGCTAGTTTTTTGGAGGGGGAGGTGGGTTGGTATCAGACGGCTGGCTAGTCTTGGCTGACGTCTGCCCCTGATTTGGCTTCTGATGGGGCTTACCTTTATATCCTGAATATTTACCTTGTCTGGGTTTGGGCAGAGTACCTCCCGGCTGAGGAGGGGTTCTGGGATCACGAAAGGATTGTTTAGCATGCGGCTGGTTAGGCTTACCTCCGTTCTTTGGTTTGTGAAAAGGTTTCTTAACAGGGTCCTTTTTAACTTGGGAGGTACCCTGCTTCCATCCATTTACCAAATTGAACACTATACTCCAAGTTTCTGCGGTAAGAAGGGAGGCCGTGAGAACCGGCGAAAGAGTTACCCGGCGACCAATGTCCTCCGGTAATTCTTCACTAGGTGAACTCTCAAATCCTGGCGGGCTCGAACCGCTTCCATGATTGCAATTCTGATGTCACCTAAGGTCTGAATAGAGTTTTGCAATAAAAGTCTTCTAGATAAATCAGTAGAATTCCTGACCTGGGGGTCAGCAATGGCCGAGATGGTTCTGTTAAGGGAGACAGCAATCTGGCGACTAACTAGATACTGAGAAAACTGCCGGAACGCTTTGTTTCTTAGTTTAAAATCCCTTTCAAGGTGAGCTGCCGGAGGGGTACAAAAAGGTTCATCTAATGAATTAAGGGCTACTTTGGGTGCCGCCAGGAAGGCAAACAGAGCTGGCAACACCCCATCAGCCTTAGAGACAGGCAATGAAAAATACTGGTGCGTTTCCTGTGGAACCTGATGTGAGGACTTGGAAGTGATTGTTGCAGCAAATGCCTGAGCCTCTAATTCCCAATCTACCCAGGGACCTGCCCTTATCCGCCCCATCTGCAGGACTGGTGTAAGCGTTTGGTCTAGTACCGGCAATGTATTCATTTCCGGCGTAAAAGCATTTAAAGCCTTGACATCATTTACGCCATCAGCTTTTGACCAGTCAGCAAAGAGCCGTGCAGAAGCGGCAGAAGGGACTGCCGGGGCAGCAGTATACACAAAAAATTCTTGATTATATAAATTGGGATTACCTCTAATCAATACATCCAGCAACCTCCCTGCCTCACCTTTAGCTCTAAATTTCCTGCTCTTGTTGATCTCAATATTCCATTCAGTGGGGACTGGTAGGTCTCCTGAAATGGTGGGTTGTGCTAATTGTGGGTTCAGTGGTGTCGCCGGAACCCAAGAACAGTCAGGGCCATTGAGGAGAGGCATAAGGCCTTTCTTCTGTGGTGCCTTATCCAAGGGGGGGGGGGGGGAGTGATATCAGCAATGACCCTCACATTGGTGGTAGTCATCGTGGCCGGCACTGTAGTGCCTGGAACCGCGGAAACCGCCGGGGTCAGAGAAGGCAAAAAACCTGGAGGTACTAGAGGTCTTATCATTGAATGACTGGGGGCAACTAATGGTTGACAAGCAGGAGGATCAGATGAGACAGGGAGATTATACTGTTGCATAACCCTATGTAATATATCACTGATTTCACCTGAAGTAACACACTTACTATGAGAGTTCCTCGAGGATTGTGAGCTTACTTCAGACTCCTCACCTGTAATAGTCTGTTGAGCCGGGGCTAAGGGCACTTCCTCCGGCTCCCTACTTAACTCAGAATTATCTTGTTGTGGCTTCGGTACCTGTTCCGCCGGAGGCCACACTAAATCTGAGACTGAGGAGGGTAACATGTCCATACTATCCTCATCCCTTAGTTCTTGGATTTCCCTTATGTGTCTCTGAGACGGTTCTGACTGCTGCCAGCACCCACCTGCTGCGGGTGGCTGAGAGTCCTGAATTATTTGAGGGCTGTCATCAGCTTGTGATCCTGACGGAAAACCTCTATAATGTTCAGCCAGGACCCGTCTCGGGCCGGCGGACTGGACACTACGTGACACATAATTTATTTTAGGGATGGCAAAGGTAACCTGAGATGGGACACTTAATGATTGTTCATGAATAGGAGTGGAACCCGTAGCCTCTATCCCCACTTCCGAGTCGCCAGAATCGACCCGAGGCGTGTCAGACGCAGGGGTAGAGGGAGGCGGTTGCGGGGTTTCCTTCCGTCTCCCACTACGCCGCGTACCAGCTGAGGACTCAGAGTCCTCTTTCCGGCACTTGAGGGACCAGGAAGAGTCAGTGGAAGAGTGCCGAGACTGCCTTCGAGGAGATCTAGATGTATGGTAGTGTGAATTTAGGGTTGCTAGATCTTGCTAGACCCCCTTTATACTGCCACCACCCAGTGGATATTACTGGGAATAATCAAATAACTCAATGTAATAATTAGAATCAGGTAACTGAAACTTGAGAATAATTCACAATAGTTTAATGAAAGATATCTTAAGACATATTCAGAAGTACACTAATATATTGATTGTATAAGTATTCGTAATAGTAAAATTAATACAAGTATGGTATATGTCCGTTTATCACACACACAGCTGATCTCTAACCCCTAGCTGTGCGAGCTGAGGGTCCCGTGTTTTCTCCCTCCAGCTCTCTAGATTCAGCTTATATGCTCTCGGGTAACGCCCTCTGTATGACGTAAAACCACTCATTACCATTCTACGTGTACATCTCAACCAATCCTGATACCTGTCCAAATGACATATTAGGGTGTGGTGTCAAAAACGTGACCCGCCCTAGGTGTCTGGTCATACTATATCCATGCCATAATACAAACAGCCTGCCACGTGATGTGGGCCGTCCGAGGTATGCTGACTGCATACATGACGTCTTCTGTTTTGGGTCACAGGCAGAAACCAGGCGCCTTACTGACTGTCTACAGTCATGTACAAGAAATATCATGTTTAATAATATGAGATGTTATATTAAGGTTATTAGAATGAGATATAATATATACAGTATATACAGTATACTCCTGTACCTAAGTAATTCAAGGAATAATAGTTGGATAAATTGGAGTACATAACACGCCCCCCTTAAAAATAAGAGATATTATTTCTACCACTGATATTACTCCCAAACAAATTTAATAGAAAGTAATTATAGTAGAATACATTTTCTTGTTTTGTGATTTTTTTGTAAGATTTTTGAAGTTTGTATACCCATTATATAAAAGGAATTTAAAATTAAGAAGAATCTGGAAGAGAAAATGTACATGATGAAAAATATAAAGAGGTTATATATATGTAAGTGTATACATATCCCAAACAAACAAAGACATAGGAGCAAATCGAACATAATTGAACCAATGCAGAGAAAGTTTATCATCCTTTCGATAGGATCCACCAATTACCACATCACTCAATCAAAGTCTTTGATCGAAATTCTATCCAGTCATGAGTTGTTCTGAAATATGAATACAATAAATTGTAGGTTATAGTCCAGGTAAACATTTAAATTAAAACTGAAACTCGTGTTTCAAGAGTTATACTACTAGGTTTCAACATTGATAACACTGTGACAAAGTTGTAGATGTAGAGTGCAACTAATTTTAAATATAGATAAACACTATGTTGGAGCTTATACTAAGGAAAATAAAGAGATAGAGAATAAATTTGAAATCTGGTTTTCAACTTGGAATAACAAGGAAAGAAAATTAAACCAATCAGACAATATGCAATATGCAATAACAAATCAAATGTGCAAAATAGTTATATACACAACAACAATTACACAGAATATATATAAACAAATACTGAAAACAGAAAACCTGAAAAAGAACAATCCCAATATACAAACACAATAATTATGTAAAGGAAGTTAAACATGGAATCGGACCAACCAAAATACCACAGGTCTGTTTACAGCCCTCTACTGCCTTACACATAATGAAAATACCACAGGTCTGTTTACAGCCCTCTACTGCCTTACACATAATGAAAATACCACAGGTCTGTTTACAGCCCTCTACTGCCTTACACATAATGAAAATACCACAGGTCTGTTTACAGCCCTCTACTGCCTTACACATAATGAAAATACCACAGGTCTGTTTACAGCCCTCTACTGCCTTACACATAATGAAAATACCACAGGTCTGTTTACAGCCCTCTACTGCCTTACACATAATGAAAACAATTTATGTTCTAACATTTTGAATAATCTCAATCCTTGTAAACCTACCCCCAATGTTCTTGGAAATTACAAGGAAAGTGATAATGAAAATAAACACGACAAGACCAGTGAACAGTGGTAGAGGGTAGCTGTACTCCGGACGAACGAAATGCATGAATGACAACGTATCTATGGATGTGTTAATCAGCTCCAAAGTTTCAATCTCACACAAAATTATCTTAGGAAATGAAAAGTTGTTTGTAATGTGTTACGTCCTGGGATATATAAACACTGGGCTCTTTCTATTGGACTAGGTATGCGGCAACAAGCAACAGCGGAAAACGCTAGATCCAACCCTTATCTATAAACCCAGGCAACAAACCACCCTAAACCGTCAAGAGTCCTGCCTGGACAACGAGGTATCCTATGACTCGGTTACAGGGTGCACGCACTATAGACTGCTGATAGTCAAGCAGGCTATATAAAAGATCACACAGTTAAGTTGACTTAAAGCTTCAAGGAAAAGATAGATAACGGAATTAAATTGCAGAAACAATTTAATAACAAACTAGAAGAAAGTACATTTAACGTTACGTTAATTAATACAACTAATCACCCCTGCGTGAAAGAAGGTGAAAGCAAACAGTCCTCAAAACATCGTACAGGTAGACAAGATGCGGGTTTCTAAACTGCATGCGGCTACTGTAGGATCTGATGCTTAGCAAAGAAAGTACATTACGGATTTAGAGAACTCTTAACTCATAAGCAGGAATAAATACTAGTGATAGGACATACAGTGTATAATGGCATAGGTATAATTAAATAAAGGCAGCAACTCGCAACATAACCACATACAGGTGTGCTTCTCACTCTTAGTCAGGCAAGCCTGCTCGGACAGAGTCTCTAAGCCACACCCTGACTCACAATGCTCACAAAAACGGTAAACTGTGGCACAATAACAAGCATACAGAGATAATAAACCCCTAGCTGTTAATCTGCTAAGTGGCAGAGGTCTAGCCGGAAGGATATAGGCTTCGGATACCCGGGCTGAGCCACCTGCTCTAGCCTAGGGACGTTCCCAAGTCTGTGCGCCAAATTACTCTAATTGAAAGGGTGCTCTCTTGAGAGACTCAGATCGCAAGTATCTGACTCTCTCCTGGCGACCCTAAAACAAAAGCAAGACGTGCTAGCGCAGTGCTGAGTGGACTAGGCAAGGGCCCTCACACAACACAACACTAGACACACAGGGACACAGACAAGAAAATGCCCCCAGACTCCCACGGGTATCCTAGTAAAGTCGTGCGGGTCCACAGGACTCGCACCAGCAGACTTTACTTAAAGGATCGCAAAAAACCTCCCCTCCGGTCTAGCCCCTGCTAACCTGACACAAGAACACACTAGCAAGCATGAAACCACCAAATATGAGACAACAAAAAAGCTTCCTAGGTCTCATTAACAATTACATCTCTGCATAAGGCCCAAAATCCTATCTAGTTATCTGAGAGCTCGTCGTTAATACAATAATAGATATAAGGTCTATCAAGGGGATGGGATAATTAAATAGATTGGTGAAGTAGTGGAAAGAAGGTATACAAAGTAAGAGAGAAAGTTTCTAAGTGGGGTTGAGAGGGATAGATATCAAGGGGGTCCGAAGGGTACGACAGTGAGATGAGCTCTGAGTCTTGAATCTGTCTGGACCCCGCCCTAGGCATGCAGAATACACCCCAGGCTCGGCAACACTCAACACAGTTGCCGGGTCAAAATCCTCTACCCCGTGCGTGAGTCGAAACTAAGCCTAACGTTGCAATCAAATGCATATGGCAACGCTTCAGGCTCGTCCCAAGCTGGCAAGCGTAGCAACGTCCCAAGCCGGTCTCTCTCTCCCGCTCGTCTCCTCCCGCCCTCACTAGACTTACATCTTATATATTACAATGAAATAATCAACTATCGAGAATAAAATATACTAAGATGCGTTGGTTAAGAATAAGGGCAGCTTCAAGCTGTGAAACAACATAAGAATATCCCAGACATTAGTTACGTTGTCGTAGGATATATACTAAGGAAAAGCCTGCCGACCGGCTGCCACCAGCCGGTTTCTAAACGGCTGGGCAGCCGACGCGCGCGCATGCCCGCACGTGGCTACTATGCAGAAGCGTCACAAATGTTTACTTCAGACGGAATGCTAGCAAACAGAATATCCTGTTCTGTGAACGAAAGCATGTGAGTGAATGATGGGTAAAGAGTAAGATGAGATGAAACCAACAGACACAAGTTCCTTACATAAACTTGGCCAATACATGATTTATGAAAGGGTGCTCTGTCCGGGCAAGTAACAAGTAGTTCTGAAGCATTCACAAAATAAAGAAAATTAGTATTAATTACGTGAACGTGAAAACATGGGTGAAATTGAACCGGAGTGAAATTACAGTTATCCAGGATATCGGCATTGCCAATAATAGCTTGAACGCATTTGTTAGACTTCATCGGCAGTAAAGGAACGGCAGACGCTGGGCAAATAGTAAACAAGCCGAGAGCCGTGTGACACAACGCATGAACAGTGGAGGAACTCAGTAACGAATAGTAATCATCTGTATACTTCCCTTTCGAAACTAGCAAATGCTTGGCAGGAAAATTAATAGTGAGCAAGGAATTATGAAATTTTACCGGAAAAGGTATAATTTCAGACCAAGGCAAAATCATGTCAGAAGCAAAAGGGACCAAAATAAAACATTTACCATGACTCACATACACCTCGAGAAAACGGTAATAAGACTCTAATTCTGAGTGACCCACCAAAGGTACCAAATCAAATTCCCTATTTGCCAATTTCAGCAACTCGTATAAGTCAGCCAAGGAAAGTAAGTCAGATGTCACTAGCCCGTTCTCCGCATGAACTAAAGCATGCATATAGCGTTCAAAATCCTTCCCCAAAATAGTAGATACAATATGGAAAGTGTCAATACGAGTGGATATCATGAAAAGCTCCTCAAAGAACGTTACGTTACTCTCTAATGCATTTAGTGAAACTTGCGCATCATTAAGAAACGTACTCATATCAGTAATGGTGGTCACCATATTCTGTAAATTCATGTTGTTCGTAGACATAATCCTGTTCTGTTTCTCCAAATATATAGAAAGATCCTCAATTTTACTCTCAACAGACTGAAGGTCTTCCTCAGTAACGAGGCCAAACAAACCCCCAAGTAGCTTACCACCTACATTAATCAAACCCTGTTTACGGCGAGAGTGAGAGTCAGGTTCTGCATTACGAAACACATGGTCTACCTCAGACTGCACAACAGACAATTTCCAGCGCATCAAATGAAATAAATCCACAGTCTGAGTATTAAGAGTGCTTAGTAAAATCCTGAAGCTCGTCCAACTTATCCCTCGTTCTAGTTACATCCTTCGAAACTCTACCACATCCCTGTTTAATCTTAGTTAAGTATGCCATATCCACGTAAGATCCTACCACATAGGACACTATTACAACTTTACCCTTAGGTCTCATAATCATTCCCGACCTAGTGAGAATGGTAGGATTGCCTGTGCTAGCGGCGACAGTGCGTAGCTGTCCAGCCAACCATCCCAGTATCCAGAATACCAAGACACGCCCCACAATCCTTCCTACGACACCCATCTGAGGAACCAAACAAAAACAAATATGGTGACTAAAAATTTACAGGTAAAATTAATCCAAATTCATTCCCAAACTGTCAACCCACCATTGAGCAACAAAATTACTTCCCTCTTTAACAAAAGCAACATCACTCGATCTTAAATTATATTTATGAGCACCATTTGTCTTTTTATGTCCCTTAACATTCCTCGGACTCACCGGTTTGTGGTCAACAGAAATATCTTCATAACCAGGTAAATTGCGTATAACACGTTTTAAGTGATTCACATGAGCCCTTTTTTCAATGCCCTTTTCTAAGTGTTTTATAACAGTACTATTCTTGTCGACTGAAATTACGCGGTAAGGACCCTCGAAAACAGGTTGTAAATTATCTTTGGCGTAAAATTCCCTCAAATAAACAAGATCCCATTACAACAATATTAACATCCCTTTTACGTTTATTCGCTACGTTCATCATGTCTTCCTTTGATTTCGAAAGAGAACTGCGTAAAGTCTTATAAATAGACCGAACATTATTTAAGTGATACAGCATGTAATCATCGCAGTTATAAACAGGAGAATTAGACTGAACCAACGAATTGTGAGGAAGTCTCATATCCCTACCAAAAACAATAAAATACGGCGAATCCGCAATTGAGGAATTTATCGTACAATTTAGTGTTGATTCTGCAAAATGTAAAACTGAATCCCAAGTACTCGTATCACGATCTAATAATAAGCCGCGAAGAGCACGGATAAGAGATTGATTAGCGCGTTCCGCCAAGCCATTAGACTGGGGTGAATGAGGACAAACAGTAACATGATCTATAGTATATTCATCGCATAGTTTCGTCATACTAGAATTACAAAATTCTGTGCCATTATCAGTTATAATTGTATTCGGACAACCAAATTTACACACGACGTCCGCTAAAAATGTATTAGCGACCGATTTCGCCTCTTTATCCTGCAACACCGATAACACGACATACCGTGAAAAGTGACAAATAGTAAGCATAATATATTGGTTGCCGGCGTCAGTCAATGGAAGTTTCAATAAATCTATAGCAACCACATCGAAAGGATACGCCGGAATCGAATATTCCACGATTTTCACTTCCGGGCTTAACTTAGGCTTAATCGTGGTACATGTAGAACAAGTCAATATATCTATCTACAGTATATCCTTTTTCATCGTCCGCCAATAATAATATCTCTGAGCTTGTGTCAAACACCGAAGCTTCCCCGGATGCCCAATTGTATCATGTCCATGTAAAATAGGTAATAAAGTACTAATTTGCGAATCTGGGATGACGAGTTGTAAAATTACCCTGTCATTTAAATCCCTCTTTCTGTACAAACACCCTTCATGCATTACAAAATTAAAATAATCAAAACCTGCTAAGTTGGGGTGACCAAGAACATTGTCGCTATAATCACCCGATTCTAAAGCAAGAATTACTTTACCCCAAAAAATATCTTTACGCTGATCTAACGCAATACTTTTACTGCACAATAGTGCGTTAACAGACACTAAACAAACAGGATTCCTTGATAACGCAATGGCAACTGTGTTGAGCTTGCCTTCAACGTACAATAATGTAGGATTGTATGATGCTAATGTCAACTTCCACCTGGCACGTCTACCCATGAGAAGTTTATCATCAAACAATTTAATTACAGGCTTATGGTCTGTCCAAACAGTTACTTCATAACCATATATTACCTCACGAAAAATATTTAACGCCCAAATTAGCGCTGCACCTTCTAAATCGGTAACACAATAATTCTGTTCTGCAGGTTTTAAAGAACGGCTAGCAAATCCTAACGGCCGTAAGAGATCCCTATCGTCATACTGCATAAGAACAGCCCCAAACCCAGTATATATATGATGCATCAGAATTATTATAGAAAGGTTTCTTAAAATCAGGGAAAGCAAGGGTCGGTCGAGATGTTAATCTCGCCTTTAATTCAGTAAAAGAACCCGCTTGTTCAACTCCCCACAAAAATTCAGCGTCCTTGAGTAAAATATATAGGGGCTTCGCGATACAAGCGTAGTTTCTTATAAATGCCCTATAGTAGCCTGATAGGCCCAAAAATTGCCTTAACTGTTTTACGTTAGTGGGCGTAGGAAATTTAGTGATAGAATTTGTTAATTGAGCAGTGGTATTTACCCCGTCCGGAGTTAATTCATGCCCCAAAAATGTTTAAAGAATTCACATTTACTGATTTTAATTTTCAAGCCTGCCTCATTTAATTTAGAAAGTATATTTCTCAGTGCGATAAGATGTTCCTCTACCGTTCTAGAAAAAATGATAATATCATCTATATATACATAAACATTGTGGCCGATCAATCCTGCCAATACATTATTCATTAATCTCTGAAAAATCGCTGGTGAACTTTTAACCCCCATGGGCAAACGTTTGTACTCGAAGGTACCGGAGGGAGAATTAAATGCTGTATATTGTCTTGATTCCGGTGATAACTCGATTTGATGAAAACCACTAAGAATTTCCGGTATCGCCGGCATATGAAAATGATCGGTCTCCGTGATGGTATTAAGTTTTCTAAAATCTACCACGACTCGAAACTCCCCCTTCGCCTTCTTCGGGACTAAGAAAAGAGGTGATCGTCAAAGTGACGTTGATGGTTGAATTACGTCTTGAGAAAGTAAATCTGAAACATGTTTATCAGTCAATTCCCGTTGACTGTGCGATAAGCGATACATAGGAAGGTAAAAAGGCTTCTGATCCTTGTCACTCAACACAATTTTATGGTCTATAATGTCAGTAAACCCCATAGCGTCCCCTTTTAAATGTACGGACTTATTAAATTCCCTCAATAACGCCTTAAGCGGACCCTGAGCCTCAGGAAAATCGGTACCTTGCAAATCCTCGTAATTCTTACGCATTCTATCATCCATACCAGGAGAGTTCCCTGTGCGCACTGATGCCACTGGAAGAGAATAAATTTCTTCAAGTTTACAAGGTACACAGGAAGCATTACATAACTTTGTATCTGCATATAATTTCATTAAGCCATTTGTGGCATTTAAAATGAGAGTTTGAAAAACATTGGTGTCATCCACCTCATGAAGCACCTGAGCAAACGTAATACCCTTGATCGCTGAGGAATCGGGTAATAACACAATAGAATTGACTGTACTCTTGAGATTGCTTGCATAAACATTAACAATCCTCGCAGAATGCTGTTCAATGATAGTATTACAGTGAATGAGAATATCAGAATCCCCCATAGATTGTTCTAAATAATCATGCAATTTAATATCGACGACAGGAAGAGCTGAGGTAATCTACCCTCTGTAATGTAAGTAGCGGACCAATGTAAGTAGCGGGGTACCCCAGGGATCGGTACTAGGACCAATTCTCTTTCTAATTTACATCAACAACATAGATGAGGGTCTCACCTGTTCAATCTCAAAATTTGCTGATGATACAAAAATTGCAAATAGCGTACTCTCAAAAGAACAAGTTGACGATATGCAACACAATCTAGATAAATTGTCATGTTGGGCCCAAATTTGGCAAATGAGTTTCAAGGGCGGATAAATGTAAAGTACTACATATCGGATACCTAAATGAGAAAGCAAACTATTCGATGAATGGCACTCAGCTTAAGAATGTAAACAGAGAAACCGATCAGGGAGTAACAATATCGAGTAACCTAAAACCGAGTCAAGAATGTTCAGAAGTTGTTAAGAAGGCAAACAAAATAATTGGCTTTATAGGCAGGTCATTTGAGCATAAATCCAAAGAAGTTATCCTAACCCTTTACAATTCCTTAGTCTGCCCTATTCTGGAATACTGCGTTCAATCCTGGTGCCCTTATTACCAAAAAGATATAAACAAGCTAGAATGAGTTCAACGTAGAGTTACCAAAATAATACCTAGCCTAAAGAACAAACCATACGAAGAGCGTCTTAGAGAATTAAATATATTTCCTTTAACCCAGCACAGATTAAGAGGTGACTTAATTCAAGTGTTCAAAATCATCAAAGGCATCGACAATATGGACTGTAGTAAGTACTTCACTATCGACCAATCTAATTACACGCGGGGAAACGGTTGCAAAATTATTGGTAAATCTTTTAACTCACACGAATCTAAGAATTTCTTCTTCAATCGAGTTGTCAACTTGTGGAATGGGCTTCCCCGAAACGTTATAGACTGCATCACCGTCGATTCATTTAAACTCCGCCTAGACAGATATCTCGCATCAAACCCGCGACTGACTGCGTTTGTAAATGAATAACTTTATTTTATCCCCCCTCAGTTACTAACCCATCTGTCCCCTACTAACTTCCTAATCCTGCCACGGACATTAGTTCCAGGGCAGTAATTCCCTTTCCAATGTTCCCTTACCCTCTCTAAACCACTGTTTGGACACTTGATCCTCAGTATTTTGGAGGACAAGCAACCTAGAAGTGTCACTAGATCTGTTGTTGCTTGATTTCCTTTGTACTCCTTTGTACCCTGGATTTAGATTTCCGCTTCGGAGAGGGTGAACGTCTTCTCTTCGGGCGGTCGGGGGGGGGGACCTCAGCCAGTTCGTTGTCAGTGCCACTACTGCTACTCACTACATCTTTGACGAGGGCTTTTGACTTGACGTTAGGCTTAACAGATTTACATGAGGCGAGTTTAGTTAGAGGAGCCTTGATAATCAACTTTTCCCAGAGGGCCTCGTCATCACAATGAAGTGCCTTATGGGCTGTATCTTTAGCATAAGAATTAAATATAGCTTTTATCTCTTGCAGTGCTGCCAAGCACGATTAGTCTTTCTTGGTGAATATGGCGTCTTTGAGTTCAGAGCAAACAGAACAACGCCGCGACACCCTCAAGCCTCTAGAGCGGTCTAAACATTTAACGCATTTCAAACATAACTTATGAGCGAAAATGGGCAACATGGAACAGGTAGGAGTAGCGCATAACTCAAAGCGAGGCATGATGGAGAAAGGGGCCTCCCCAATGCCGACGGTGCTGCAGTCACTAAGGAGCCGGGGATTCTGGAAATAGAAAATTTCCTGGAATCAATGCTCATAAGGATAACCTGCGAGGTGTTAATACATCCTACCTTGAGTCTGCCGGAAAATTAGCTATAGTTCACAACTACTCTAACCTTCCGCTGGACCCGCCGTGAAAAAACCTGGGTTTTTTCCGTATAAGCTGATTGAAACTGCTTACCTATGGCAAAAGCCACAGGCCCATTGACTAATAGTGTATAATTACCCCTTACTAAAGCACTAGAGAGGTAATGAAACAAGTTTGTATAACGAATCTTAACACTTGTACACTCAACTATGGTGCGGCAGGGCGATTGGTCGTGTAACTAATACGGTCAGGGCGAGTTAAAAGCTCCCTTAGGAATTGCACTTTCGCCGGAAGGGATGTGGTTCAGCCATACCACGCCGGGACATTTGGTTGCTCTCTTCCCGTTTTGAAGACGGGTAACCTGGGCCTTGCTGCAAGGGGCCGCTGGGGAAAAACAACAACATTTTTAGAGAGGGGAGACAAAAGCACAGCTCCCTCCTCCATTACCCACTGTACACAATTTATAAATGTATATAAATATAGGGACGTCTCCCAAACCCCCAAATCATGCAAGCACACATGTCCATCACTAGGGGCATACAAAGGCAAAAATAAATACAGAGAATTCACAATCCTAAATTACCTGTAGCCTAGACTGAGATCCCTAACGAGGCTGACCAAGAGGTCCGAAGCAGCACCACAGCCGACGACGCTCCGAAGACCCAGCCACAGCACACAGACGAGGGGAGGCCCACGATAGGGGCCTAAAAGCAAAGTACGAACTCTGGAAGGTGGAGCACGATGTGCAGGCACCCTTAAACCAAAGTATTTGCTAAATCGTATAATAATATATGCCACTGCCTCAATATTGACGGTCTGCAGCATAAATTGAAGAATGGTAGCCTCCTAGCTTATGTAACAAAAGCTAAAGGTGCAAACACAATATAAAATAACACACGTGGCGCGAAGATCCTGGGATACGAAGGCGCCTGTTACAATAGTACCCTAATTTACACACTTCCTGCAGACATACCAATGGGGTAGCTGTTGCTAGCTAATCTGAACCTTGTTACTACAACACAGGTGTATGAGCAGAGACTCAGAGACTCACTCGACAGCGCTGGAACGAAGAATAAAGCGGAGCAAGGCGGCACTCTTGTTGTTGGAATGGACGCGGAAGGAGGAAGGTCGAGATGGCCGCTAGGGGGCCTGGTGTCGGTGTAGCGATACACAAGAAATCCACATATGGAAAGTCATGTGATAACAGATATTGAGTTATTTTTTATTTTTTATTTTTTACAGAGTTTTTTCTGTAGGGTACCCAATCATAATGACGATCCCATGAGGGAATTAAGCGTGCACTTATGATGAGTCCTCCACGATCCTTCCGCGCGGTAGATTCAAAATGCTGACGCGGGATGTTGAATGGAGACTATTATACTAATAGGCAATATCGTCAATGATGGAGGGGCCACTATTAAATATATATATATATATATATATATATATATATATATATACAGTATATATACTGTATATATATATATATATGTATATATGTATATATATATATAATATTATGCCAGGATTTTGCTGGGGTTAACTGGACTATTTAGGTAGATTCTTACTCGACTGGAGAAGTTGAATCAACATGAACACATGCACAAAGGTAATAGAGGGTAAATATAATACAGAGTACAAGCATAGAGTATCTTATTCAACGTAACTATAATATGATACAGAGTTACATTGAGACATGGATAGGTATATACGCAAGTTTCCGAGCACATTCGATGATCCACAATAAGTTCCAGGGGGATGACACTATGCACTTTCGGTGTTGACACTAAGCACTTCCGGTGATATTGCACTTCCATGGCATTTCCGACGAGGCTCTTGGGACGTGGTGGTGGTCCTATCATGTGGTGATGACAGCAGGATGGAAGATGTTGTAGAACTCTTGGGTTTGGGGTCTTAAATGAATACATTACGTTCTACCAGTGTTATACGTAACATATCTTTGGATTAACTTGAGGAGAAGTTATACCAGTGTTATACTCTCTCGCTCAACTATCCTGACCTTTATAAGATTTGTTAATTAAGAATCTTATAGTACTCCTGGCTTCGGGGTCTTAAATGAATACAAGTCTGTTCTGCCAGTGCTATACATATCGTATCATCGGATTAACGTAAGAGGGTTGATATGCAACGTCTCTTAACTGTACTGACCTTTATAAGAGTCTTTCAAGGACTTTGGATGGATTTTATTTGGGCCTTTTACGCATACGTGTCTTATTGCCAGTGGCTGGGACAGCTTATCGTATGGACTCTATGCAGAGTGCCGTTATGCTAGTGCTACGGTAACTCACAAGCCCGAACTTAGAAAGAAGCCAATTGTCAGTGCGTGAACTTCTAACAAGTATTATCAAGGTTTGGTTTACTACCACTAAAGCGCAATGTCAGTACAGCTTTCTTTAGCGACAGTAATTCCTGATGATCGAGGCGAAGAATTAATATTGAGTGGCCACCATGGTGATTCAATAATAATTCCTTTGCAAAGCCAAGATCTAAAAATTCCAAACAAACCTTGCTATGCCAGTGCTTTAGTAGTCTTTTTGGTAATAGCCTAAATCTTCCAGCTCTTAAAAAAACCTTCCAGTGAAGTGTGTTTTTAAAAGCTTTCCAACTGTGTAGATCTTAACTATGCCTGTCATAGTCTTACTCATGGTGGCGTTTCTCCAGGTGTTCCTTTTCTGTGCAGGAAGGGCGGATGTGCTGAGAAGAGGGCCTGGAGCGGCTGTGGTAGCCCCTCTGGCTTTCCCTGTCACGCGGTGGTGCGGCTTGGAGCAAGAAGGGCGCGTGGTAGTATATGACTTATGCAAGTTTTTGCTTGCTTTGCCTTCCTTCCGGTCCTTTTTGATCATGTCACTGTCCGGATTCCTAATGGAGACTATGATGTCCTTTCCTGGTGTTGGGGGAAGTGCAGGCGTGATGGAGGCGACTCGGGTGTACTCTGGTGGTGTGGAGCTTGGGACATCTTTCCTCAGGGGTGTGGTGGCAAGGGTGATAATGTTGGTTCTTGGTGGTGGTGTTTTTCTACCCTCATTATTTCAATAAATATATATAAATATATATATGCTCTATATATATATATATATATATATATATATATATATATATATATATATATATATATATATATATATATAATTATATATATATATATATATATATATATATATATATATATATGTATATTCTGACATACGGAGCCCTGTATGTTTATTTAAGAATTAGAATTAAGAGTTGAAGGAGTGCCAAATTACCCAGGCGGCGAAGCAGACCAGCGAGTGGGAAACCAGCTCGTCCGCATACCAGCAAACAAGCCTTCACACCTGCGTGCGTCATAGGGGACCCTGCAAACTACTTCGATGACCCGACGCTATGACGATGATTTGACGCCATGAGACTCCATTGGACCACGCACCTGCTACGCAACTGGAGGAGCTGTGATTGGGGCGCGCACCATCCCTCGCCTCCTGATTCGTTCCTACCCCATCATTGCATAGTATATAAGACCCGAGTAGTGGGCATTCAAATCAGTCTCATTTGGAGTTGGGAAGGTGAACTTGCAGCTGGAGGAAGACGGGGTGAAGTATTATAATGGGATTGTGACTGTCAGTCAGATTATATAAGTGTGTGTTAAGTGTGTTCGGTGTAAACACTTACGTTATATTGGTTAGTGAGATATGTGATTGGGTATTAACGTTAACGCTACTATTATGTACTTAACTATTTTAGTTGACTGACTTGTGGACTAAAGCAACTCTTCAAGTAATTGGGTTATGATAAAAGTAATACTATTGTTCTATATTAAGACTAACGAGTTCTTTCATTTTCTTTTAATTAAGCTTACATTGCTTAACGGTGCTTAGTACGGTGGTACTATTGTCTCTTATTAGTAATATCGCCTTAGACTAACATGGCTGTTTTAATGTTACTTCTAGTGATTTCCTAAGCTGAAGAAAATTCTTTTAGCTTCAAAATATTATTTTTGCTTTTCATATTATTTGAGTGAGACCTGAATCGAATCTATGAAGCGATCCTGTAACTTAATGTACTCATAATCAAACCTCAATGTTACGTGGTTAAAAAATAAATTTAACTAATTATTAAATATATATCTAACTTTTTATGTCATTTTGATATTAATCCTGATGATAGTAATATAATAATATTAACGTAAGACAAGAACCAAGAATAATAACTACATTAAATATAAATAAAAGGACATATAAGAAAACTATCTATTCATTTCAAAAAGGGTAAGAGACAGAAATATTCTTACTTTAATATTTATCTTTCAAGACTTTTATAGAATTAATAGTCCTTCTTTAGATATAACTTCTTCGGTTCATAACCATAGCCTACTAAGCTTCGGTTAAATAATAATTCTTTATAAATACTACATGACTTTAATTAGTTTCAGTATTTTTTCATAATTAAAGAGTATCAGTCAATAAAGGATACCAAGTCCTAAGATCCAAAAGGAGAGGAAGCAACAACAGGAAATAATTTTATTAGATTTTACTTTTGTTTTGCCTTCAGCTGACTGATACCTTAATATATATCTCTGTGCTATCTAGATTAATCAAGTTAACCACTTGAGGATCAAGATACGTAACAGAAGAGTGGCGACCTTGCCAGGATTCGTTTCATACAGTTTGACTCAGTTTCATTACCGTTTCACTACTTAAAAATCAAATATTACTCATGCCTGATCTAATTAGTGACGAAGATGCTCGAGTTTTCATAGAATCAGAACCCACAGCCCCTGATATTGGCCGTCTGTCAAAATCCGAACTGAAAGTGCTTGCCTCACATCTCCAATTAACTGTCTCAAACATGTCCAAAGTAGAGGTGGCTCAGGCCATAAAAACCCACCTGTTCCCTGTAGAAGGCGAGGAGGGTGACGGAGCAGTTGGTGGGATCCCGCGTAAACCTAGCCAACTTGATGAACCATTGCCACCTGGTTTTACCGTTGATCAAGTACTAGAACTAGCCAGAATAAAAGTCGAACAAGCCAGTGCAACGACCGAACAATATCAATATCAAT
This sequence comes from Paralithodes platypus, assembly GCA_032716605.1. Lineage (NCBI taxonomy): Eukaryota > Metazoa > Arthropoda > Malacostraca > Decapoda > Lithodidae > Paralithodes > Paralithodes platypus. The sequence continues at coordinate 39,928,712 of CM064528.1, forward strand.
ATCAAATAGCTCAACTAAATGTCAATATAAATGCTCCCTTAATTGCTCCCCCTCTGGGATTGACTATGACCAGTGTCATTCCACCTTTCACTGAGGATAATGTGCAGGATTTCTTTGTTTTGTTTGAGGAAGTTGCTGGAGGTATGAGGTGGACAAGAGATCAATGGCCTTTTATGTTACAAACCGTTTTGACAGGGCAGGCTCGAGCCACGTATTTGTCAGAAGTAGCAGAGGTTAGGCAGGATTATGACAATCTCAAAGAAGCTATCCTAAAAACCTATCAATTGCAGCCTGAGGCTTACAGGCAATCTTTCCGTAAAAACCAGAAGAAAGTAAAAGAAACCCATAAGGTATTTGCCAGGACCATGACTAAAACTTTCAATCATTGGGTCAAGAGTAAGAAAGTCACAAGCTGCAACGATCTGAAGGAGTTGGTCCTGTTAGAAAATTTCCTATGGAAAATTGATTCTTCTGTAGCCTATATTTAAGGGGGAAAAAGGTAGATTGTCTTGCCGCCGCCGCTGACATGGCTGACACATACGTGCTCAACAACAAATTTCGTGGAAAGAAGCCCTACGATAATTCTAGTTCTAATTTTAAGTATCCCAATCACAAATCTGACAGACCCAGTCACAAGCCTGTAACGTCTTCCCCAGCTAGCCAAAATAGAATTGTTCCCCCAACTAAAAATGCGACTCAGGGCAATGGTAACAGAGGAGGGGCCCAAAGTAATAGTAATGCTCAAAGAGGGAACGTTCCCGTATTCCCTAAAGTATGTACTTTTTGTGGCAAGAGAGGCCACCTAGCTTATCAGTGCTGGGCCAAGGAGAAAACCGAGAGATCGGGGCAGACAATTGCCGCCGTATCTCAAACTCCATATGTGCCTTTAATGCAGGACTCCCGACAGAAGGAGTACCTAGCACCAAAAAGTTCCTTTAATGCAGGACTCCCGACAGAAGGAGTACCTAGCACCAAAAGTTCCTTTAATGCAGGGCTCCCGACAGAAGGAGTACCTAGCAGCTAACGTAAATCATCTAGACAGGGGTGTAGTAGCATGCGTGGTGCAACCCACTAGGGTTAAGCCAATAATTTCACCATCAGTGCAGGACAGTTACCGTCCCTTTATTTCATCTGGCAACGTGAGATTAAATGGTTGTATGCATGAGGTAAAAATTCTGAGAGACACAGGTTCTACTAGCACCCTCAAGGTGAATCCTTACACTGAGTGCCCACCTGGCGAACCAGTTGTAATGAGAGGTGCTGGAGGCCAATTTTATGCATACTTGGTAAAAGGCGAAATTGAATGTGAGTTACTACAGGGTGAGGCGACCATAGCTTTGTGTAGGTCCCAAGATATCCCTGTGCCCGGGGTAACACTCCTTTTGGGGAATGATGTAGCAGGTGAGAAGGTCCGACCAGACCCCATTTTGTCACTTTCCCCTGTTAACGAGCCACTAACCGGTGAGCTCGAAAAGGAGATGCCAACTGTTTTCACTGTGTGTGCTGTCACACGTTCAATGTCTCAAGTAGCAGTTCCCTCAGACAGAAATGTACCGAATGTAAGAGTTGATGAAAGGGATGATGAGAGTGTGAATGACGCTCCAACTGTGCCTGATGATGTGACTGAGGTGGATTTATCTGACACCTTTATGGCTCATCTTGACCCTAACGATGACCATGAAACCCCTCCAAATTGTCCTAGTGGCCTGGTAGAGCTACAGAGAGATGATAGAGAATGCAAGGAGTTGGCTGCCAGGGCCGTGAGTGAAGAGGATTGTGAGAAGGAGGGTGGTGAATGTTTCTACCTCAAAGGAGGAGTATTGTGGCGTAGATGGAGACAGCCACACAGACCAATCGATGACGGGGCCTGGGACGTCCATCAAGTAGTAGTCCCCAAACCTTGTCGTAGAGATATCTTGGAAATGGCACATTGTATACCATTGGCAGGACACCTAGGTGTGAGAAAAACTCTAGACAGAATCAGAGCCCACTTTCACTGGCCAGGAATGCGTGCAGATGTAGTGGAGTTTTGTAGAGTGTGTCACACTTGCCAGATGACAGGAAAACTCAATCAGAAGGTGCCTGTACATCCTCTGGTGCCCTTGCCCGTCTTCGAGAATCCTTTTACTCGGGTGATAGTGGACATTGTAGGCCCATTGCCTAAGACTTCCCAAGGTAACAATTATTTATTAACTATTATGGACATGGCAACTCGCTACCCAGAGGCTATACCCTTAAGGACTACCTCTGCTCCAACTGTCATCAAGGAACTGCTCAAATTCTTCACCAGAATGGGTTTCCCCCATGAGGTGCAAAGTGATCAAGGAACTAATTTTACCTCTAACATTTTTCAGCAGTCCCTGAAGGAGTTGGGTATCAAGCATGTTAAGTCGAGCACCTACCACCCAGAGAGTCAAGGGGTTCTCGAACGATATCATCAGACATTAAAAGGAATGTTGCGTAAATATTGTACAGAGACCGGAGTTGAGTGGGATAAGGGGGTACCTTTTCTTTTATTTGCTACTCGTGAGGTTCCAACTGAATCCCTGGGTTTTTCCCCTAATGAGCTAGTTTTCGGTCACCAGGTAAGAGGTCCTTTGCAACTATTGCAGGATAGCCTAGTTGGCCAGGAGGGGAACCAAAACCTCCTCAAGTATGTTTCAGATTTCAAAACCCGGCTGAGATCCTCATGTGAGTTTGCAGCTCAAAACTTGACAGTGGCTAAAAGCTCCATGAAGAACTGGTATGACAGAAAAGCCCGTGAGAGGGAGTTTCAGCCCGGTGATGAGGTTTTGGTCCTGCTCCCCCTTTTTGGCCAACCTTTATCCGCCAAGTTCAGGGGCCCATATAAGATCATTCAGAGGGTGAGCATTACCGATTATCTAGTAACTACCCCAGACAGGAGAAAGCCCACGCAAGTATTCCATATAAATATGTTGAAACCCTACCATAGGTCCCCTGATTCCTCTCCTCCAGATTCTCCCACTGTGGCAGTGAATGTCAGGACCTGTGGACAGCCTGGTGCGGACGAAGTCTTCAGTTCTCTTACTGACCCGCAACAGACTGTTCCAGAGCCTGAAGGTATCCATGCAGACTTTGACTTGTCATGTAGCCTATCCAACTTTCAGTATAACTCAGTAGCTTGGGGGGAATTACCATCTAAACTATGTCATCTTCCCTCTGATCAAGCGAACCAACTAATCTCTGTTTTATCTCAGTCTCCCAGTGTGTTCCGTGATACTCCTGGGCTCACTTCTTTGGCCGTGCACGACATCGACGTAGGGGATGCAACTCCCATTAAACTATCCCCCTACCGTGTCTCACCACAACGCAGGAGTATACTGCAGGTCGAGCTTGACTTTATGTTATCAAACGAGCTGATCACAAGGGCCTTAAGCCAGTGGAGTAGTCCGGTCATACTTGTGCCAAAGCCAGACGGGAGCCATAGGTTATGTATGGACTATAGGCAAGTTAATGCTGTCACAAAGAACGATACCTACCCACTGCCACGGATCAAAGATTACATTTACCGGGTTGGCCTCATACAGCAGTGAGATAAACTTAATGAGAGGATTTTGGCAATTAGCTCTCCCTTGATGCGAGGTAAATATCATGCTTTAGTAGTGCGGTTTCAAGCCTTCAGCTGTGAGATGCCTTGCAGTTCGAATAGCGCTCCAGCTACGTTCCGGCTATGTTCTGATGTGGTACCTGGAGACGTTGCCTACTTTGGGTGATATCCTTATTATATCCTCATTATAATCTTGCTGTTGCCAATCTGGTGGTGAATCAATTTATGTATTATGTTTAATATTATGTACTATACTCCTTAAACTCTTTTCTAGGGGGGAGGTCTGACATACGGAGCCCTGTATGTTTATTTAAGAATTAGAATTAAGAGTTGAAGGAGTGCCAAATTACCCAGGCGGCGAAGCAGACCAGCGAGTGGGAAACCAGCTCGTCCGCATACCAGCAAACAAGCCTTCACACCTGCGTGCGTCATAGGGGACCCTGCAAACTACTTCGATGACCCGACGCTATGACGATGATCGATGCCATGAGACTCCATTGGACCACGCACCTGCTACGCAACTCGAGGAGCTGTGATTGGGGCGCGCACCATCCCTCGCCTCCTGATTCGTTCCTACCCCATCATTGCATAGTATATAATAGTAGTGGGCATTCAAATCAGTCTCATTTGGAGTTGAGAAGGTGAACTTGCAGCTGGAGGAAGACGGGGTGAAGTATTATAATGGGATTGTGACTGTCAGTCAGATTATATAAGTGTGTTCGGTGTAACCACTTACGTTATGTTGGTTAGTGAGATATGTGATTGGGAATTAACGTTAAAGCTACTATTATGTACTTAACTATTTTAGTTGACTGACTTGTGGACTAAAGCAACTCTTCAAGTAATTGGGTTATGATAAAAGTAATACTATTGTTCTATATTAAGACTTACGAGTTCTTTCATTTTCTTTTAATTAAGCTTACATTGCTTAACGGTGCTTAGTACGGTGATACTATTGTCTCTTATTAGTAATATCGCCTTAGACTAACATGGCTGTTTTAATGTTACTTCTAGTGATTTCCTAAGCTGAAGAAAATTCTTTTAGCTTCAAAATATTATTTTTGCTTTTCATATTATATGAGTGAGACCTGAATCGAATCTATGAAGCGATCCTGTAACTTAATGTACTCATAATCAAACCTCAATGTTACGTGGTTAAGAAATATATTTAACCCGTACAGCCCCAGCGACGCGTCTGACGCGTCGGCGATGTATGTAACGCACAGCCCCAGAGACGCGCCTGGCGCGTCACCCTAATTGCACTGACCGTAACCTCAGGTGTAGCCACTCAAGAGGGCTCAGATTTGTATGGGAACTGTGTACGTATCCCACGCAACCGTGCCGATGGTTGAAAAACTCTCAAGTCCACGTCCATCAGCGCGCAATAACCTGGTTTTTTGGGGTAATTGCCTTCAATTTTTTACTCTTGTAAAATACGTTTTCGGGGGCTCTGTAGGACCATTCTTTAAGCTTTTTGAGCATTTTTTCGTGGTTTTTCCTTCATTCCTAACCCATTCGCTATTGTTTCTGGAATAAACCCATTTTTTGAAAACCGGCCGGGTTCTGGTGAACAAACATTACAAAACCAGCCAGGACTGGACGGGTTAACTAATTATTAAATATATATCTAACTTTTTATGTGACTTTGATATTAATCCTGATGATAATAATAATATAATACTATTAACGTAAGACAAGAACCAAGAATAATAACTACTTTAAATATAAATAAAAGGACATATAAGAAATCTATCTATTCATTTCAAAAAGGGTAAGATACTACATGACTTTAATTAGTTTCAGTATTTTTTCATAATTAAAGAGTATCAGTCAATAAAGGATACCAAGTCCTAAGATCCAAAAGGAGAGGAAGCAACAACAGGAAATAATTTTATTAGATTTTACTATTGTTTTGCCTTCAGCTGACTGATACCTTAACACCTTACGAGCGGCCTATGCGGTTTATTTATGTGTACCGCACAGCGGGGTGTTTTTAGCCAAAATAGGGCTGTTTACGTGATCATTTTCATGCCTAAATAAGACCCAGAACGTAAAACAAGTACCTATCCCTGAAAGGGCATAAACAGAGCTTTCGAATGACACCATAACGATCCTTGTATGATGGATAGTTTTCTTGCAATAACCGTGCAACGCGAGTGCAAAAAGCAGGTAATTCGGTACTTTCAGTACATAATTGAGTATGTAGCGAGTGAGAGAGGGAGGAGGGAGCTGAGATTTGTGTCAGTAGGTTCGCCGCGGTGGTCTGGAGCAGTCATACGCTCGCTAGTCTCCTGCCACCACTTGTCTCTCTCTCTCAGCCACATTACGTGCTGAAATTGCCACTCGACCTATGTCGAGCGCCGCCACATAGTCCAGCTTTATTTAACTCGACTTATGTTGCTCGCCGCTAAATAAGGGTTAATATATATCTCTGTGCTATCTAGATTCATCAAGTTAACCACTTGAGGATCAAGATACGTAACAATATATATGTACCCACTTAAGCCTACCTAAGGTCACCTAAAGTTGTGTTCGCCACTCTCCTAGCGGCACCGAGGAGCGCGTCGCCCCTCATTCTGGGTGGTGATTTGGTGCAGCAGACTGTTCGAAGGGGCAGCACGCTCCTCTGCAAAGATGGGCTTGTCTGGCACTTTTTGCAGTTCGACATCGAGGGCTCTCTTGAAGTTGCCTAACGAGCACTCCTCATGTCTCTTAACCCAGGAACTGCAGGAAGACTCTTAAGAGTTCCCCCGGTGGACTGCGGGAAGACTCTTAAGAGTCAGGGAACAAAAAAATCCATTTAAAAAAAAAAAAAAAAAAAAAAAAAAAAATTGCCCCTGGGCCATGCCAAATATCACTCCTCCACCTCCCCTCCTTCCCCACTTTCCTCCCCTCCTTCAGTTATCACCTATTTTCCCTGTTATTCCCTTATTCTGTGGTATATTTTCGTGCTAACATTAGCGAGTTGCAAGCAGGACATTGTCATCACTGTTAGCAAGCGAGTGCAAGAGAGAGAGAGAGAGTATCGATCGAGTCTCTCTCCAGAGGTGGAGAAAAGTGGTGGGAAGTGAGGTTGCCTCAGCCATACATTATGTAACTCACGGCCTGTATCCCGATTTTGACCATCCAAACGCTGTTTCCACTTGTTTTATTGTTGTAACAGGTTAATACCTTTATTATCAACCTATAATAGGCGCATATGGATAAGTATTAATGCTATTTATTGTAAAATAACGATGTTAGTGATGGGAACAGCTCAAATACGTCAGCACAGGAGTGTGGTGTCTCATACCCCCCATGCGCACTTCAGAGGTTAATCACCGTGGGAGTTTGTTGAAAAGACGTGGTTCTCTGTGTGATAACCAACCCTCTCGCAGAGAGCCAATAGCACCCCGGTTATTCAACCGGGGGATATCGCATTCCCAGCTTCTCCTATCACTGAATTTCATGACTATCGGGGTATGTACTGTAGGTTTGGTACTAACCCATCTGTGATTTTCCATGTGTATATTATTCGGTAACGTTCTCTTCTACGCTCCAACAAGTACAATTTGAGTGATCTTAAACGCTCCCAATAGTGTGTTTTACCGAGTTTATATGCGAGGTGAAATTCCTTTGTATACTCTCTAGATCATTTACAGGTTTCCCGTGTTATTCGATGCCCAAATTTACAATATTATTATAGGATTTTAGGTGTTTGTGTTTGGGGTTTGCCTGGTCCGACAACGCATCCCCATTTACCTCATTAATTTTAGGGTCTGCTATATGATTTTTCTATTTAAGATCGGGTTTTCAGGAACGTAACTCCATCATAAATCGAGGGAGACCTGTATTTTGTATGGGGATGTTAACTCCCTCAGACATATTATGTTCCAGTAAGTCCGAGAAGGCGGGAGCCCCAGGATCATTGCCACTGCCTCGCACTACACTCACAACAACACTGCGGCCGTTAGAATTATCGCAGGAGGCTGAGGTTGCCACCAACGGTTTTATCGTATGGTAACTTATCGGACTTACTGAGCTCATATGACGCAAAATCGCGTCATAAACTTATTGGAGAGGTATAGAGATAAGTCCATATGATGCGATCGCGTCATATGAGTTTTTGGTGGACTTATTCATATGACGCGATCACGTCATATATGTCGCAAGGAGTTAATAAGTTACAGTATTCAAGCCACGGTAGCACTAGAGATTTGAAGAGCATTATCATAGGCAATTCACTGCATCTTTTAAATGTACGCAGAATCCAAGATCTAGGCAGAATCCAACCCGTTAGCTGTTTCGCAGCTGCAGCTTTGACCTGGTTATGTTCTTTGAATTCCATATTTTCAGACATTAACACTCCAAGGTCTTTCACACTATCTTTACGTTCTATCATATGAGGTTGGATTCTGTTACGTAGTTTGTATTATATTTAACGACTGTAATAAGACACGTCTGATGACTAATAATTGTATTCTTAAAGTTAGCAAGAATTAACCCGGGAACTGCAGGGAGACTCTTAAGAGTTCCCCCGGCGGACTGCGGGAGACTCTTAAGAGTCAGCGGTGGCGGACCACAACTGTGAGGACGGGACCTCTAGACGACTTCAAGTAAGAAGTCAGAGAAAAAAAAAATCAACTTTTGACATCGAATTTTTTTATTTTTTTATTTTTATTTTTTTATTTTTTTATTTTTTTTTGGCCCCTGGGCCATGCAAAATCTCAGTCCTCTACCTCCCCTCCTTCCCCACTTTCCTCCTCTCCTTCAGTTATCACCTATTTTCCCTGTTATTCCCTTATTCTGAGGTATATTTTCGTGCTAACATTAGAAATCCGGTTGCAGGGTGTGGTCATCACTGATAGCAAGCGAATGCAAGAGAGAGAGAGAGAGTATCGATCGACTGTGTCTCAGTGGCCTTGGGGGAAATTGGCGGGAAAGCAGCTTGCCTCAGCCATACATTATACACCTCGCGGGCTATATCTCCGATTTTGACCATCCAAACGCTGTTTTCACTCGTTTTATTGTTGTTTCAGGTTAATACCTTTATAATCAACCCATAATAGGCGCATATGGATAAGTATTAATGCTATTAATGGTACAATGAATATTTTAGTGACGGAAACACCTCAAATACATGCGCACAGGGAGAGGTGTCTAATTACCCCCATGTGCACTTGTTAGGTTAAAGAAACAAACATTCCTACTAACAATGGTTTTATTGAATAGCGACACTGAAATTGCATTAAGAAAAGAGACAATTTCATTCACACACTCGGCCACTCGATCTAACCCACTTACCTATATATAATTACCCAGTATTATAGCTACCCCTAAGATTACCCCAAATCAATACACTGACTACTGCTAGTCATACAAAATCTTACATCAACCAACCCTTTAGTCTATTGTGATACCGATAACGTCGCCTAGCCCAGCAAATGACCGCATGATCGAATAAGGACGAGATGTTATCGCACCCGTCAATCACACTCATCACTCTCTCTCTCTCCACTCTCACCTCCTCACCTCAGTCACGTGACTCGCTAGACTAATAAGAGTTGCCTAATTAACCCTTATTTAGCGGCGAGCAACATAAGTCGAGTTAAATAAAGCTGGACTATGTGGCGGCGCTCGACATAACTCGAGTGGCAATTTCAGCACGTAATGTGGCTGAGAGAGAGAGACAAGTGGTGGCAGGAGACTAGCGAGCGTATGACTGCTCCAGATCACCGCGGCGAACCTACTGACACAAATCTCAGCTCCCTCCTCCCTCTCTCACTCGCTACATACTCAATTATGTACTGAAAGTACCGAATTACCTGCTTTTTGCACTCGCGTTGCACGGTTATTGCAAGAAAACTATCCATCATACAAGGATCGTTATGGTGTCATTCGAAAGCTCTGTTTATGCCCTTTCAGGGATAGGTACTTGTTTTACGTTCTGGGTCTTATTTAGGCATGAAAATGATCACGTAAACAGCCCTATTTTGGCTAAAAACACCCCGCTGTGCGGTACACATAAATAAACCGCATAGGCCGCTCGTAAGGTGTTAAAGGGTCTCAAAAAGGGCAGTACGACAAGCCCTAGGGAGTCAAGCCGACAATCCTCTAACGGTAGCCTCACCCTCTGTGGGGTCAAGATGCTACGGCGTCACTCACCGACACACACCACACACACGTGACTCGCTAGACTAATGAGAGTTGCCTAATTAAAGCGTCTCAAAACGGGCAGTACGTCAAGTCCTAGGGAGTCAAGCAGACAATCCTCTAGCGGTAGCCTCACCCTCTGTGGGGTCAAGAGCTACGGCGTCACTCACCGACACACACCCCACACTCACCCCTGGCCATGTGCATAGCTAAATTAGTAGGAAAATGCCGCAGGGGAACTATGTCACCCTGGCATCCCTAGCCTTTAGCAAGCCCTCTGTGGGGTCATGCTTACACCTGCCATTCTCGGCCATAGCATTAAGCTATTTCGGTCGGCGTCACAACCTTGGCCATGTGTACGGTCTGGCACAGTCCTGGTGACTGGCCGACGCACACAACCACACCACCACACATCACTCTGGATATCTCAATCAACGTTGACACTTGTCTAACTGAATTGGACTCACCTGATTATGGTAGAATTTAGGGCACGAAGTGCCCTCGCAGCCCTGCTGACCCATTCATCGCGGGCACAACAAAATAGACTGTCTCGTTGGGGTAGGGCAGGAGAAGAGATAAGGCCTGTCCTGGGCATACACGTACGTGTAGCTCCAAGCGGTACACACTACACAGGCCTACAAGCAAGAACGCACACACAAAGAAGTACAAAGGAGTACAAAGGAAATCATGCAACAACAGGTCTAGTGACCCTTCTAGGCTGCTTGTCCTCCAAAACACTGAGGATCAAGTGTCCAAACAGTGGTTTAGAGTGGGTAAGGGAACATTGGAAAGGGAACTAATGTCCGTGGCAGGATTAGGAAGTTAGTAGGGGACAGATGGGTTAGTAACTGAGGGGAAGATAAAATAAAGTTATTCATTTACAAATGCAGTCAGTCGCGGGTTTGATGCGAGATATTTGTCAAGGCGGAGTTTAAATTAATCAACGGTGCTGCAGTCTATAACGTCTCGGGGAAGCCCATTCCACAAGTTGACAACTCGATTGAAGAAGAAATTCTTAGATTCGTGTGAGTTAAAAGATTTACCAATAATTTTGCAACCGTTTTCCAGCGTGTAATTAGATTGGTCGATAGTGAAGTACTTACTACAGTTCATATTGTCGATGCCTTTGATGATTTTGAACACTTGAATTAAGTCACCTCTTAATCTGCGCTGGGTTAAAGGAAATAGATTTAATTCTCTAAGACGCTCTTCATATGGTTTGTTCTTTAGGCCAGGTATAATTTTGGTAATTACACGTTGAACTCGTTCTAGCTTGTTTATATCTTTTTGGTAATAAGGGCACCAGGATTGAACGCAGTATTCCAGAAGAGGGCGGACTAAGGAATTGTAACGGGCTAGGATAACTTCTTTGGATTTATGCTCAAATGACCTGCCTATAAAGCCAATTATTTTGTTTGCCTTCTTAACAACTTCTGAACATTGTTGACTCGGATTTAGGTTACTCGATATTGTTTCTCCCAGATCGGTTTCTCTGTTTACATTCTTAAGCTGAGTGCCATTCATCGAATAGTTTGCTTTCTCATTTAGGTATCCGATATGTAGTACTTTACATTTTTCCGCATTGAAACTCATTTGCCAAATTTGGGCCCAACATGACAATTTATCTAGATTGTGTTGCATATCGTCAACTTGTTCTTTTGAGAGTACGCTATTTGCAATTTTTGTATCGTCAGCAAATTTTGAGATTGTAGAGGTGAGACCCTCATCTATGTCATTGATGTAAATTAGAAAGAGAATTGTATCTAGTACCGATCCCTGGGGTACCCCGCTACTTACATTGGTGCATTTAGATGCCTTACCGTTTATGACTACTCTTTGCTTTCTGTCGCTGAGCCACTTTTCTATCCATTTCAACACACCGTCTTGTATTCCATGCGCTTTTAGTTTTAGCAGTAAACATTTGTGGGGAACTTTGTCAAAGGCCTTTTGAAAATCAAGGTATATAATATCTACAGCTTTACTCTCATCGTAGAGGTTGAGGATATCGTGGAAGAAGTCTAAGAGGTTTGTTAAACAGGAACGTTTTTTACGAAAGCCGTGTTGAGTATCTTTAAGTATGTTATTTTCCTCTAAGTGATTTACGAGTCTGTCTCTTATGGCCGTTTCTAGCATTTTACATACAACTGAGGTTAAGCTAATTGGACTATAGTTACGGGGTAGGGATTTGCTGCCTTTTTTTAATATCGGTGTTACGTTGGCTAGCTTCCACTGATCAGGCATAGTTCCAGACTACAAGGATTTATTTAATAGTAATGTCCTTAGCTTCCTTTAGAACTCTAGGCGAGATTGTATCAGGTCCAGGCATTTTATTTACCTTGAGTTTATCTAAACAGTTCAATACTTCTCTCTCGGTAACGGTGATATTGCTTAGAACATCTGAATTATCAATCTGAATCGGCGATGGTGTAGGGATATCACTGAGGTCTTCTGTTGTAAAAACTGATGCAAAGAAGGTATTGAGGGCATTACTCATTTGTACTTCGTCTTTGGTGTATTCTCCATTTTCATCGACTAACGGTCCAACAGTTGAAGTAACTACTTTTTTCTTTCTGATATAACTATAGAATTCTTTCGGGTTTGTTTTACTTTGATTCGCAATATGTAACTCTAGGGTCTTTTTACTTTGCTTAATTAACTTTTTGGCTTTGCGTCGTAGCTCTACAAATTTCACCCGATCTTCGTCGTTTTGTGAGGATTTTAATCTATCATTAGCAAATTTTTTAGCAAGCAGACAGTTTGAAATATCTTTATTCCACCATTTGGGCTTATTATTATGGCCTGGACGCCGTATTTTCGATGGTATGCAGTCTTGCACTGTTTCTAGGTAAGTGGTTTCGAATAACTTCCAAGATGTATTTATGTCGTTATTGTAAATTAAAAAGCTCCAGTCAGTTTCTTTAAACATAGCTCTAAGTTTGTAAAAGTTTGCTTTCTTGAAATTAGGGACTTTTTCTATGCTACTTAAAATGCCCCAGAACGAGAAGCCCACCACAGAAGCCATGAACGAACACCACACAGAAACACCAAAGGAAAGGTCCACAGAACGAAAGGACCAGCTGACCGAGCCAGCCATTTCAGACAGGCCCAAGCCCGCAGGGCTAAACAGCTCCAGGACACATCCATTTACCTTTTCTAAACTGACCATTTTCCACACCTCACGTACACTAACCCCCTCGTGTCCTACACTCCTAACTACAAAGATGATGAACAGGAATATACATTCATATTAAAAACACCCATGCCTGTCCCGACGTTGAGCCAATGCCAACACATCAGACAGCCATAATTATATCTATGTATGTTCTTGCATCCGAGAAGTAGATGTTATATATCTTAGAAGTTAAAACACCCACGCTGTCCCTAGACCTCTTATATCATTTTCCATGACGAGTATAGATATGTGTAACCCGTGCTCAGTCGCCCCTTGCATTGTTCCTCTAGTAACTAAGTCTATAATATTAACTGCCACCAGCATTGATACGACATAGCGGCACTGTCCTTGCTACAAAGATGATGAACAGGAATATACATTCATATTAAAAACACCCATGCCTGTCCCGACGTTGAGCCAATGCCAACACATCAGACAGCCATAATTATATCTATGTATGTTCTTGCATCCGAGAAGTAGATGTTATATATCTTAGAAGTTCAAACACCCACGCTTGTCCCTAGACCTCTTATATAATTTTCCATGACGAGTATAGATATGTGTAACCCGTGCTCAGTCGCCCCTTGCATTGTTCCTCTAGTAACTAAGTCTATAATATTAACTGCCACCAGCATTGATGCGACATAGCGGCAGTGTCCTTGTGTCGTATTGTGCCAAGTACAGATCAACCAGGTTTCATCACCTTATTAGGACGACGACTATAATGTCATCGTTCATCGATGTATGCAATCCTTTAGGTTAAGTATTTTATCCGCCATTGTGTTCACCTTTTTCCATTTACTTTCCACAATTGTCATACGTCTTCCCCTTGCCTCCTTCGTATCCACAGTCCACACTACGCCAATTTACTTCGTGTCTTACACCTCTTACCCCAACCAGAGATTATATAAGATAACCTGGTTATCAGTATCTGTCATAAGTACCCCGAAACAATAACTAAGTACCCCTACGAACTGCCGCTGTTGTTGATATTTATATTTAATAGAAAACGCAGTTCCCAGGGCCAACTAATAGTATCCATAACCCTCGGACTGATCACATAACTCTATCTTTTCCAGACTCCTATACCACCCCATAGTTGCATTCCCCGGTAGCATTTGGCTAACGCATTCTACTGCCTTTTCAAACTTCCATATCAATTGTAGCCTAATGCCACCCCCACGCCCAGGGACCTTAGGGGCAAAATTTCCCTGTAGCCCTTGAACTCTCCCCCCCCCCCTCTCATTAAGACACCCGCGCTTCTCGACTCTTGTCCGACCTAGCCTCTCTCTCATACCTCTTGAAGATCCTTGAATTGTCCGTTACTAACGCTCTCCAACCTTTTATATATATACTCCTATCCAGCCTACCTTCACTTAGTAGGCCAGAACAACATTAGAACTTTACTAGCCCCTTGCATGCCATCTATTCTCTTACAACACATTCACAACCCTGCACCCAATGGTCGTCGGTGCGAGGCTAGCCGCCCCGCCAGTAACTAACTTCTATTGCCATACTTCCAGATAAATGTGGCAGAGTTAGCAACCCAGTCTCCACCATATCCAGCAAACCCTACAATTAACAACCAGCCGAGTAAAACCAGCTAGCTAAGGCACCTTCGGTTTTGGTATTAAAGACACCCACATCTGTCTCATACACAGAGGGTTATTACAAACACTGGTGATATGGCAAGCCCCTAGCCACAGCCGCCGGACGACTATCACAGAAGAGAGGGCGCCCAGCTCCCCCTTTTTGCCCACCCGAGGAGGGAGACCCCCACCCCCGCGGAGGTATACCTGGCCCCTGTTTTGACTTTCGAGTCATTGCCAGGTAGCACAGGAATTCTTCCTATCAATGAACTAACCATGAATGACTAACACCTTTACTAACCTCTATTACCTCACAATAAACCATTTACCTTTCTTGCATGCTCTGATCACTAAATTAGCACCTCAGCTATACCATAGAATGAAGATTGAACAATCTAGAGAGACGCTCCTATCACAGCTGTCCCCATCCTCCTCGCAAAGTAGATCCAGTCTCTCTCCCCTAAATACGTCCAGTATAGCCAAAATAGTACCTCTTACTAAGGCTCAGTTATATGAAAATATAAAGGCTTCCTATCGCCCTGTGCCACAACAGTAAATACCATCTTACCTAGTCCCCATATCTATTGAGAGCTCAATTAAGTCCATAAGACTCGAGATCCCTACTGTCTACAGGGTCCAGAACCGAGCCTATAAATCTAACTCCCGCCCCCAGTCAAATCAGTTGAAAGCTAGACACCAACCAGGGGTCACTACCCTGCAGTTAAATTCTAGCTCTGCCCTTGTGTGTTCCGGAGTGAGATCCCAGAGCCGGCAGACTCCGTGGCAGATTTGGATAGAAGGACCTGCTCACGTATTGAAGAACTTCACACATATGGCCCCCCTGGACGGCCGCGGAACCAGTCGTTAGCCCCCAACATCACGTACGCATGATAACCAGGACCAGACCCATCAGATACTACCCAAGATTCCCTTTAGCAGTACTACATATTACTGTGCTGTTTAGAGATTCACTAATTAATATTTCAACGAAGTGGCTAAGACCTTGCCCAGTGTAATTCATACTTAACCATTCCATTTGGGACGTACTAAGCGATCAGTGCTCTTTAATTAACAGGCGACCTTGACTCTCGTAATTACCTTATTCAGATATTAAAACTCTAGTGATATCTAACGTTCGCCCACTGATTTGCGTTCTATGTATTACTGAAACAAGGATATAAAACTTAGATCAGTACCCCCTGAGGTTACTAGAATTCCCGTGCTCTAAAATACGCGTGTCTAATCTAGTCTGTGAACTACTACTTGTGCACCAGAGCTACCAATAATAAATCTAACAGTGAATATGAATCTATAAGTAACATTGATGATCTTCGGTATATATAACCTGTGGAATCGAAGCCAGTGATCAGAAGATTAATACCTGAACGTTGGAAGTGGGAGACTAGGCTCCATCCAGATCCACTTATGCTAGTGTTGTTCAATTCTATTGTATTGTCTTACACAAGTATTCTGCAGTGGTATATCAATAAACGTGATCATGTAACTTGCTACCATGTGTTTCTTTGTGTTCTCTATTCCTCATATCTTGTATTGTGCATGCAGCCTTATATACCCAGTCAATTTAGAACTCACATTACCCAAGTTAAACCTGTAGAAAAACAGGGCATAACACTACTATTTGGTTCGTTACTAGTAAACTTTAAAGTGAAAGTTATCGTACGATGGTCGCTGTTACTGAATTCATTACCAACATTCAAATTCTCTATTAATTCTTCTTTTGTTGCAAGTACAATGTCAAGAACGTTATTACCACGGGTCGGCGTTCGAACAAATTGATAAAGCGAACTCTCTTGCAAGTTCGTATACAAGTCATGTCCGGAGTGTGAAGTAAGAGTATCGCCCCACTTGATCACAGGTAAATTAAAGTCGCCAAAAATTACGGTGTCTTGTGAGTTACTTACATCTGCAATTTGTTCGTAAATTTCTTGGTCAGTTTGCACTGATTATGCTGGAGGTCTGTATATTAATGCAAGTATTATTTTTGTACCTTTATTATTCTTTATTAGCACAAAAGATGTGTCGACGTTCACAATTTGAGGTTTTGACAAGAGGGTAGGGTTAAGACTTTCTTTGATATAAAGTAAAAGGCCACCTCCATTTCTATTTATTCGGCTTTTCTCAAACATTACATAATCGGGAAGTGAATATTCTGCTAAAAAGTCTCTATCTTCTGTATTGAGCCAAGATTCTGTGATGCCAATCACATCATAATTTTCTGTAAACACTAGCTCCTCTAAATCTGAAAATTTATTGCGTATGCTACGAGCGTTTGCATAGAAAACCTTTAAATTTGTTATTTTAGAACTCACGGAACGCTCTTTAATAATATTTTTGGTTCTTGTCGGATCTACATTTATGTTCATGGCTGTCCTCGGTCCTCGCTGTCTTCGGTCCTTATCGCTGGTGGTCCTCGGTTGCCTCTGTTTTTTGCTTGGCATTAGATGATTTATGTCACTGCTGCTTCTTCTCGGATGGCGTTTTTTGATCCATGGCTGCGGACTGCTTCGTGTAGGAGACGACCCATGCGTGCTGAACCCACAGGGTTTAGATGAGTGCCATCCTTGCGGAACAGAGTAGGCTGGTTATAGAAATTATCCCAGAGGTTGATGAAATCAACTTCTTCCTTCAGACACAAATATTTTAGTCGGCTATTTGTGCCGAAGGCCTTGTCGTAGAATTTTTCAGGTGCGTCGATCTTGGGGAGAATGCCTGAGATGATGATATTCCTTGACTTGTTTTTGTAGTGCTGGATCATCTTGCGATATTTCTCCATCAACTCTTCGGATCTGGTGCGCATGACGTCATTTGAACCAGCATGGATGACAAAAAGGGTATTTTCGTTTGCATCCTTTGTGGTATCTTCGAAGGCTTCCACAATGTCGTCCAGTCCAGCTCCTGGGATGCAAAATCTTTTTCGTCGATTTGGGACTCTGTCGCAGAATTCTACGACCTGTCCACGCACACAGTGACGGTCACCTCTCACCCCTCACTCCCTCCTTCTTTCTCTACAGCTGTTCCCTCGCTTCCCAATTTTCCCGCGCTGGATAAATCTACATAGCCTATCTACCTATAAGTATATAATCTCAGTCACAGACCTATGACATTCACCCCTACTAACATTGATTTTGCTCTGCTAAAGTCACTCAGGTGTCATTCAGAGTGTCTTCCATACTGTAGTGTGAGTCTAACCTGTCGCTGGTGCATTTAATTATCACCCTTGAGTAGAAAAACCCCTCTACATTTACGTTAAAATTTCTACTGAAAGGGGAAAACTCCTGAGGTCTCATTCACGGCCAGCGACATAATCCTGGTGGTTAACCCACTTATTTTTACAGTGAAAGCTAGTGGCTTTGCCCACTCATTTACAATGAAAACACAATTAAGCTAAACTAATGTTATGTAAAAAGAGATGTTGTGAGACACAGTTTAATTGGGAAATTTTGAGTAGTTGAACAGTGTAAAACAAAATTCGGCTTAACTCTAGGCCAGCTGGGTATAAACAAAAAATCAACTAGATGGGGGATCCTTGGGCGTAGCTTCTTGAGGGCCAGGATTCCTGCTGTGGGTTCTCCAATCTCCCGACGAATGCCTGGCTGACTCATTACCTGTAATAACATTTTTGGAAGCGGCAGAATAAAAGCGAACAAACAACATTTCATCCCCTCCCCTCCCGTATTCCATATCACGCTACTTATTTGTTGACTCCCTCTATCATCAGTCTCCCCACTATTTAACCCGACTTACGCCCCAGACCTCATTCAACAATGGCCTTCCAGAGTTTTCACCTGATGCTGGCTAGCAATATGCCTTGTTGCTATTCACGGCAGCACCCAGACTCTCCGCGAGCCTAAGCCGTGCAGGCCTACCCTCTCATCATTACCCTGTTACGGACTAGGGCTCAAACCCACAACACCATGAATAAATTATTAACTCCAATGAAAAGGCAACACAACTTATCACCGTGGTATTATAAGAATGGAAGTTAACCACCCAAAACTAGACTGCAAGGTTAATATTATCCTCCAGCGAAACCTTACTATTATATTACCCTATTGCTATACAACAAGTCAATCAGAATCATATAATTGATATTATTAAGTTTACGTTAAATGTCAGTAGAATAATTTATGCTTTCGTAAATCCTTTAGGATTTATATGTAAGGAACTACAAAACTATCAAAGGTATTTAAATCTTTAAGTTAATTTGAAAGTGAAAGATAGTAGGCTACATGAAAATAAATAAGGTAGGTATGGATGAAAAGATAGTTTAAAAGTATGGATATTATTTACATATAAATTACACTTTATACATCTATCCTTACATTCACACAATACAACATAATCATACAATACAAAATAATAATACTTATCTATAGAGAGATAGTTATACAAGGCAGGACAAACTCAGGATGACCCATGGTGAGGTCTTGGCGAAGCAGAGGCATCAGGACAACTGACGTTTCTCAAATCCTATATTCTATCGAGTCCTTGCATGGTCAGTAAAGGTATCGTACTGGACTAAAATACAACTACTCGCTCTCCAATCAAACAACTTAACTCAACTAATAATTATATAGAATACTTCATTTAAATATATAAATGAAGAGTAAAACATTAAATCACGAATTATATAAGGACTAATCATACGTCTGCCAGAGAGATGCTTAAACAAGGTAACGTGTGCGCTTGGCACCACAATCTGACGGCTTTTATGGCCTGCGGCAAACGATGTCTGGCAAGTAGGCTACAGTACACTCTGAACACAAAGTATGTTCCCCGAAGTTAGTTTACTTCCTAAAGGCCTTCCTATGTACAAATAAATAAATAAAGTCACATATACCCACTAATAATTATTTAACTGTATCCCACTAGCAATTAGTTTAATTAAGGCAATACATAACACCTCCCCCATTAAGAGATTTATAAGGGAAAGATTGTAAATCAAAATATTCTAAGTTCTAGATAACATGTCTGCAATTATATTGTTTTTCCCCTTGATATGAAAAATTTGCAGCTTGTAAGGCTGCAATGCCAAAGCCCACCTCATGAGACGCTGGTTAGAATTTTTCATCTTATGCAGAAATTTGAGGGGATTATGATCAATAGGAAAGCAAGAACCATTCAAGTACACATTAAACTTATCAATGGCAAACAACAATGCAAAACACTCCTTTTCAATAGTACAATAATGTCTCTGGTATGGTTTGAACTTTGTGGATGCATAGCAAACAGGATGTAATACTTCATTCTCGCTATACTGTAACAATACAGCCCCTGCTCCCACATCACTGGCGTCTATTTGCAAGATAAACGGCTTGGTGAATTGTGGAGATTTCAGCATGGGCACATTTGTGAGAAGGGCACGGATTTTCACGAAAGCGTCTTGGCATTCCTGAGTCCACACAAACTTCTTTTTTTTTTTTTTTTTTTTTTAAAGAGACAATGAACGGAGGAAGGAAAAACACAGATAAAACAAAAAGGTCCATGTGCCTAAAGGCATCCTCCATTCATAAAATGTTTGTAACAACTGGATTTAAACATTTGTAGATTGTAAGTTTGTGGAAAGCAATTCGAGGGAAGTGAATTCCAAAGAGTAGTAGCTCTGGGGATAAATGAATTCTGATAAGCAGAAGTTCTGCATTGTGGAGGAGAAAGTGTAAATTCATGGGCGCTCTCAGCTGCCCTAGTTCTACGGGGAAAGATGTGGAGAGGCGGCACAATTGAAGCAAGTTCCTCGGAACAATTGCTGTGAAAATATCTGTAGAATAATGCAAGGGATGCAACGTTTCTTCGTATGGCTAATGTAGGAAGGTCCTGTGTGATTGCAGGGTTATTGATTAATCTAATAGCTTTATTTTGAATTTTGTCCAACTGCCTCAATGCAACCACTCCACTTCCACCCCACAGAGGTGAACAGTAATCCATCTGAGAGCGCACATGACTTTTATATATTACGGCCAACTGCTCGTCAGTGAAGAATTCTCGAACTCTGTACAGGAGTCCCAGTTTTTTAGAGGCATTCTTAGCAATGCTTCTAACATAATGTGTCCAGCTCAAGTTAGTAGTTAATGTTACACCGAGAATGTCAATACTAGGGGAAGTGGGAATATTTACATCATTAAAAAATATATGGGAGTCAGTGAGATTCTGTCGGTTAGAAAATTGAATGTACTTGGTTTTCTGTGCATTAAAGGAAACTAGATTCTCTTGTCCCCATTCATTAATTCTAGAAAGGTCCTGGTTCAGAGAAATTGCAGTGTTTATTTTTGAATTTATAAGATCGGGTTGGGTGAAAGAATTGGTAAATGTGAAGGAACTGTGGAGTGTTGAGTCATCTGCGTAGGAATGTATTGGATTATGAGTGGTAGATATGAGATCATTGATATGAATGAGGAACAGAGTTGGGGCCAAAACTGATCCCTGGGGAACACCAGCATTTATTGAGTGAAATTGAGAATAAAGGCCATCTACCATTACACGTATTTTTCTGTTATGAAGATAAGAAGAAATTAGTGGAACTAATGATGCAAGGCCGTAGTGTGACATCTTCGACAATAAGGATTGATGCCAGACTCTATCAAATGCCTTTGATATATCCAGTGCTATTGTATGTGTTTCACCATGTTGGTCTGTAGCTTGGTTGATTTGATGCGTAAGAAGGCAAAGAATGTCTGCAGTTGATCGACATCGTCTAAAACCATATTGCCTATCACTGATTAATTTATTATTCTCCAGATGCTTAATTATGTGATTATTTAATATAATTTCAAAAACTTTGCCAAGAGTGGAAGTTATAGCTATTGGTCTGTAGTTTGATGGATCTGAAGAGGCACCTTTTTTAGGAACTGGATGGATGTTTGCTTCTTTCCAGGGTACTGGGAAGCATGAGGTATGAGTACACAGACGGAAAAATTTTGCCAATACAGGAGCGAGCACCAAGGAGCAATTCTTAAGTACTATTGGAGGAATTTCATCTGGACCAGGAGCCTTATCTACTGAGAGATTCTGCAAAATAGTTTTGACATGTCTGGTGTGGATCTTAAGTGAGGGAATTTCAGGCGAATTAAAATTAAGTACAGGGACATCTTGATTTATTTCATCTAAGGTTGAGTTGGTGGAGAAAATATCCGCAAGAAGGTTAGCTTTACCTCGTGGGTCACTTACAAGATTGCCAGTCGGAGATTTTAATGGTGGAATGGATGAAGCAGTAGTGAAGTTGGATTTGAATGAGTTAAGAGTAGACCAAAATATTTTGTTATCATTTGGATTATTTAGAAGTTTATTTGCCTGCTTATGGAGAAAGTTTAATTTAGTTAGGTTTAATACAGTTTTGGCATGATTTCTGATGTTTCTAAAGTAATTAAAGGCTTCATGTGTTTTTGATCTCGTGAATGCATTGTAGGCTATTGCTTTTTGTTCAGTTACTCTAGCACAATTATGGTCAAACCATTTAGGTGAATTAGATCTTTTACTGTACTTTTGATGAGGAATAAAAGTTTCCATTCCAATTTTTACAAAATCTTGTATGTGGCTCAAGGTGGAGTGTGCATCATTAGAAAAGAAAGAGGTCCAGGGAATATCAATAAAGAAACCTTGAAGACCCTCCCAGTCTGCCCTATCGTAATGCCATTTAGTCAGACAGTATCAGACAGTGATCAGAAGATCCAAGTGGGGACCTCACTGTAACATCATAATTTTCTGAATTGGTTGTTAAAAATAAGTCCAGTAGGTGGGAATTATGATTAGGATTATCTGGTACACGGGTGGGTTGGTTGACTAGTTGAATGAGATTAAATGAGTCTGCAAATAGCTCACATTCAAGACCAGCATCATCAGTCCTGGCTGAATGAGTGAGCCATTCAACATTATGGACATTAAAATCACCCAACACAGTGATTTCAGAAGAAGCATTTAAGTTGAGGACACTGAGTTGTGAGGACAGAGAATCAAAAAGACTTTGCTCTGGAGGAGTATTTGGGGAACGGTAGATGCAACATATGTATTTAAATTTACCAGCAGAAATTAATTTGTATATAGAATAATCAAAATAGGGACAATTGAAACTAGTAACCTCCTCCAGGGCAATTTCAGATTTTGCGAAGCAACATACACCACCTTTAGGTCTGAAATTTTGGAGCAGTTGATAACCTGGAAAATTAAATCTAGATGTGTCAGATGTGGATGTTACTTGAGACTCTGTCAAAAAAAGGAGAGTAGGGGATTCTGCTTGAAGAAATTGGTGTACAATTTCTGACTGACTAGGTCTGTTAAAGGTGCAGAGAGGTCAGAAAAATTGGGCACAAAGCGCCGATAGTACCCACTCATGCCCATGAAGCGCATTAGTGCCTTACGATCATGAGGAACAGGCAGTGACGCAATGGCTTCTACTTTGGCAGATACTGGGCTAAACCTCACCTTGCCCAACCACATGACCCAGGAATATTACGTTGGCATGTCCAAACTCACTCTTGGCCAAGTTTACTGTTAAGTGTGCTTCAGCCAGGTTGTAGAATAGGGCGCGCAGTTGAAGTTGATGATCTTCCCACGATTTGCTGTATACTACCAGATCGTCCAAGTAAGATTGCACCCCGATGAGTCTCTCTGTCACCCAATGAATCAGCCATTGGAAGGTTGCTGGTGCGTTGAACATCCCAAAGGGCATGATGGTGTAGTGGTATAAGCCGTCAGGGGTGACAAACGCAGAGATTCGTTTGGCACGCTCAGTCAGCCGGACCTGGTAGTACCCACGCAATAAGTCGATCTTGGTAATGTAGTTGGCGTCCCCCAGTTGGTCGATAAGGTCGTCAATCCGAGGAAGAGGGTAGCAGTCCTGACAGGTTAGTTGGTGAACCTGGCGGTAGTCAGTGCACATCCGGAACGATCCATCCGGCTTGTCCACTAGCAGGCATGGTGAAGCCCACTCGCTGTCACTCTTCTCCACTAGGCCATTATCCATCAGGAACATCACCTCCTTCCTCAGGGCCTCCCGCTTCCATGGACTGGTGCGGTAGGGATGCTGCTTGATGGGACGAGCACCGTCGACCAACACCACATCATGCTCAATCAGAGGGCACTGCCGGGGAACATCGCCAAACAGCTGTGGAAACTCATTAAGCAGGGATTCCAAGTCACCACACTGGTCAGGCGGCAAGTGCTGGAATTTTAGATGAGGATTAGACAAGAAATCAGAGTTTTGCAATTTCGTGTCCGAGGGCAAAGAAATATCTTCTTCATCCGCAATTACAGAGTTTGCTACATCCACGTTCAACACAGGGGCATCATTGCCAGGATCTCTTACAAAGTATGGCTTGATCAGGTTCACATGTATTAGTCGCTCTGCCTTTCGTCTGTCAGGAGTTTTCAGGACATAATTTACATTACTGGTCTTTCGTTTTATCACATAAGGACCATGAAACTTACTTTGTAAAGGTTTCTTAGGGATTGGCAGAAAGGCTAACACAAGATCACCTGGCTTAAACTCTCTGGCAACAGCTTTCCTGTCAAAATTGTCTTTCATTGTTACTTGAGAATCCTTCAGGTTTTTCATTGCATGTTCTATAGCAGTTTTTAATCTTTGTCTAAACTGTTGAACATAGGTAAGAAGAGGTTTACTGGAAGGTGTATCTAACCAAGTTTCTTTTAGAACTTTAAGAGGACCTCTAACCTCATGACCATACACCAACTCAATAGGTGAAACACCAAGGGAATCTTGTACACTACTCCTTACAGCATACAACACAAAATGAATACCTTCATCCCAATCTGCATTATTTTCCTCGCAATACTTTGTCAACATTGACTTGAGAGTTTGATGTAGGCGTTCTAATGCACCTTGGGACTCTGGTCTACAGGCTGTGGAATGGTACTGGCGCACTCCCAACTCATCCATAGTTTGTTTGAAAAGTTTGGAAGTGAAATTGCTACCTAGGTCAGATTGGACAATACGAGGAATTCCATACTGAGTGAAGAATTTACTAAGGGCTTTCACGATATTCTTGGAAGTATTACGCCTCAATGGAAAAACCTCTGGATACCTAGTGGTAGAACACATAACCGTTAGCAAATACTCATTTCCACTGCGTGTTTTAGGCAAGGGACCAACACAATCAATGATTACTTTACTGAAAGGTTCCTCTGTCACTGGAATTGGATTTAATGGTGCAGGTTTTATTGGCTGATTTGGTTTTCCAGCCATTTGGCACCCATGACATGTTTTACAGTAGTAGGCAACAGATTGCTTCATTTTAGGCCAGAAGAAGTCCTTGGAGATTTTGGTATAAGTTTTGTTAACACCTAAATGTCCACCACTGAAGTCATGACCCACTGATATGATAAGAGATCTGAACATAGTAGGTATAACCACTTGGTGGTATTCTTGCCAAGTTTCATTAGCTGGTACTTTATGAGGTCTGTATTTTCTCATTAGGATACCGTTCCTCACATAAAAGCATTTGGGAAAGTTCACTAACTCAGAATCCTCGACAGCCTTGTCAAAGAATGGTGCTAACTCAGAGTCTTTTACTTGGGCTTCTTTAAGAGTGTTAGAATCAATTGGTACGTTACTTAGTTCCTCTGGAGAAGCTAACACCTGAGAAGGGTCATTATCAGAAAATAGGTGTGAGAGATCAACATCCACAGAATTAGTGGTATCATTACTGTCATTATGTTGAGCTGCCATGCTCATAGTCATTACACAAGAAGGGAACAAATAAGGATAGTCCTTTTCCAGCTGTTCTGTGTTATTACATAAAGAGGGAGACGAAACTACAATGGGGTCAGGTACAACTTTTCCACCTGCAATATCATTCCCTAACAGAAAGTTCACTCCTTTCACAGGTAGTGACTCTTGAACTCCTACAGTGAAGTACCCACCAGCTAACTCAGTATTCAAATAAACCATAGCCAGAGGAACAGTAATACACCCACTAACTCCATTGATCAGAACACTCTGGGCCAAATAACAGTCCTCCAAATCAGGCACCACACCTGTTAACATGAGGCTATGAGAGGCTCCTGTGTCCCTAAGTACTTGAATAGGATATTTAGTGGAAGTGTCAGAAAAAGAAACTGTTCCTATGGAACGAAAGGGTTGAAACTGATCAACAGAACAGCTAGGAAGGTCACTACCAGCTAGACCACTGTCTTGAGTCTCTGTGGAGTTATTAGGACAGGCACTCAAAACAGTCAGTTTAGAAGTTTGGTTAGAACTAGAAGTAGCTGGTTCACTGGTAGGCAAGTTAGAAGGAATGCTAGAAGTAGCCAGAACTTGTTCTAGGCGTCTTTCCCTGCCTTTAAGCTTAGGACAGTCCCTAATGTGATGACCGGTTTGTTTACAATAAGCACAAATCAAAGTAGGTTTGGATGAGTTTGGGGTTTTACCTGGTTCAGTCTTACCAGATACAGTGCTCCCAGAAGTAACCTTAGTAGATGGCTGGGAGCCACCAGAACCATTCCCATCACCTGTTATACAAGTTCCACCACCACCTCGGAAACTGCCGCTAGAGACACTAGTACTCCTAGACGAGTCAGTCCCCTTCTGCTTCTGCCTGAAAAAAGAGTCACCATGAGTCAACCTGTAATTTTCAGCCAAAGTGGCTGCCTTGTTTACATTAGTAACTTCTCTCTCTTGTAGATACAATTTCAAGGAATATGGAACTTTGCGGAGAATTTCTTCTAACACAACCAGCTGACAGAGTTGTTCAAAAGTAGTTACTTTACGGGCCCTCAACCAAGCATTAAAGTGCCTTTCCTTTTCTTTGACAAACTCCAGATAGGTTTGTTTCTCTTCCTTCTTTAGATTACGGAAATTCTGTCTATAGGTTTCAGGAACCTGGTCATAAGCCTCCAAGATAGTCTTTTTTAGATCATCATAAGGTATGCAATCACTAGGGAGATTAGCGTAAATCAACTTTGCTTTACCTATGAAAGCGGTTTGGGAAAAGAAACTCCACTGGTCTTTTGGCCATTTAAGCTGGTTTGCTACATGCTCAAAGAGATTAAAGAAATTCTCAACATCTGTTTCATCAAATTTCGGCATAAATTTTAATTGATTTCCTAGATCAGAGAATGATTTCTTTGTATTCACTTCTCTGTCTTTCACACTTTCTTCACTCTTCAGTCTCAATACTTCAAGTTCATGCAATCTCTCTTGCTCTTTTTGAGCATTTTCTTGGGCTTTCATCCCTCTTTCATGCTCTCTCTGTTTGTCCTCATGTTCTCTCTGTTTTTCGGCATTCTCTCTTTCATACTCTCTCTGTCTTGCTGCCTCCTCTAATTCCATCTTTTTAATCATAAGCAATGATGCGCTACCTCCATCACCATCGCACAAACTATAGGCTTCAAGTGGTAGCAAATCATCAATTACCAATTTATCGATCACACGCTTCTTTACCTAAGCCTTAGACATACTGGATTTGTGAGCAACTCCATATTTGATGGCTAATGCAATCCAGTCAGTTTTCTTTATCCGGGAAACAGTCAAGGTACTCAAAGGTTTCACAACAAATTAATCGAAATTAAACTCCATATTGAAATCTAAACAGAGCAAACAGTCTTAGAAGGGAGATGTTCAAGAGTGCACAAAACAAAGAAAATGATTCACACCAAAACAGGACTCACAAAATCATAAGTATTCATAGTTGACCACTAATAAAATAATTAACTGTTGTATAAGAGCAAAAAGGTAATCCCGGACAGGCCCCCATATAATGTTACGGACTAGGGCTCAAACCCACAACACCATGAATAAATTATTAACTCCAATGAAAAGGCAACACAACTTATCACCGTGGTATTATAAGAATGGAAGTTAACCACCCAAAACTAGACTGCGAGGTTAATATTATCCTCCAGCGAAACCTTACTATTATATTACCCTATTGCTATACAACAAGTCAATCAGAATCATATAATTGATATTATTAAGTTTACGTTAAATGTCAGTAGAATCATTTATGCTTTCG
Source organism: Paralithodes platypus (assembly GCA_032716605.1). Classification (NCBI taxonomy): domain Eukaryota; kingdom Metazoa; phylum Arthropoda; class Malacostraca; order Decapoda; family Lithodidae; genus Paralithodes; species Paralithodes platypus. Next base: position 39,956,156 of record CM064528.1, read on the forward strand.
TAAATCCTTTAGGATTTATATGTAAGGAACCACAAAACTATCTAAGGTATTTAAATCTTTAAGTTAATTTGAAAGTGAAAGGTAGTAGGCTACATGAAAATAAATAAGGTAGGTATGGATAAAAAGATAGTTTAAAAGTATGGATATTATTTACATATAAATTACACTTTATACATCTATCCTTACATTCACACAATACAACATAATCATACAATACAAAATAATAATACTTATCTATAGATAGATAGTTATACAAGGCAGGACAAACTCAGGATGACCCATGGTGAGGTCTTGGCGAAGCAGAGGCGTCAGGAGAACTGACGCTTCTCAAATCCTATATTCTAACGAGTCCTTGCATGGTCAGTAAAGTTATCGTACTGGACTAAAATACAACTACTCGCTCTCCAATCAAACAACTTAACTCGACTAATAATTATATAGAATACTTCATTAAAATATATAAATGAAGAGTAAAACATTCACTCGCTATATACGGAATTGTATCGGAAAAGTGGCTAATTACATGCTTTTTGCACTCGCGTTGCACGGTTATTGCAAGAAAACTAGCCATCATAAAAGGATCGTTATGGTGTCATTCGAAAGCTCTGTTTATGCCCTTTCAGGGATAGATACTTGTTTTACGTTCTGGGTCTTATTTAGGCATGAAAATTATCACATAAACAGCCCTATTTTGGCTAAAAACACCCCGCTGGGCGGTACATATAAATAAACCGCATAGGCCGCTCGTAAAGGGTTAAACAAGGCAACGTGTGTGCTTGGCGCCACAATCTGACGGCTTTTATGGCCTGCGGAAAACGATGTCTGGCAAGTAGGCTACAGTACACTCTGAACACAAAGTATATTCCCCGAAGTTAGTTTACTTCCTAAAGGCCTTCCTATGTACAAATAAATAGTCACATATACCCACTAATAATTATTTAACTGTATCCCACCAGCAATTAGTTTAATTAAGGCAATACATAACAACCCCGACACTTTTCCCAAGTTTAAGCAGGATCGAGCCTCCTCTAACGCTCTCTTTCTGTCTCCTCTAACTTTTCCTATGGTCTTCCCTTTCTATCCCAACTCTGGCTGCTACGCAATCCCTCACTTATTTAGTATTAATCCTATCCAATGCTCGTCCCTCCCTCTCCCTCTTATCCTTGACCTCATCCTCCCCTCATACTCAGATAGCCTTCCAAAACTTCCCTTGGGAAGTGTATTCCAAATGCATATTCATGACTCCCTAATTGATGCCTCTGTACCCTCGAAAAGTGAAAGGAACTAAGAGCAGCAAGCCCTATTCTATTAGCCTAATCAAATAGCACCTAAAGGAACAAAGAACCAGCAAGCCCTATCATCCCAGCCTACTTGGTGACGAATGATGAACAACAAAGTACAGTTTACGATAGCTTGGTTACGTTCCTTCAAGAACAGGTTAACTGAAGGAGAGAATAAGGAAAGCTTGACAAAGAACAAAGATTTTTAAGAGTGGAATAGAACAATAAAAGAAAACAAAATCTCACCCGACACACAACTGACCCATATAACAGCAACTGCCTAAGAATTATGATACCGTAATGTAAAGGAAAAAACAACGACTCGGTCGGATTACAACTATTCCCTCTTCTCCTTAAACGATCGATCACAGCACTTGCGTATGACGAACAAAATTAAAGGAACAAAATCACATGGCATAAAATCACTAGCGACAATCACAAAACAAAAAATCAACAGAGATCAATTATAGACAAGCAAAACAAATATGGGACAATTCCTTCACAAAGCAAATCGTAGAACTAAATATTATGAAACAATGAGGGATGCGCGAGCGATGGGAAAAGGAATTAACTTGTTTACACAGGGATGTACTCTCGGACGCTCCCACGGTATGACTTGACCACGAGGGGAAAGAAAAAAAGAAAATTTCCCGCATGGGGCTATTTTGTATGAACACAATTATACAATCTATCTTTCATTATCCATGACATCTAAATCAGAAACTGGTCCTGTATCACGGTCGCCAATTGTAGTAAGTCCTGTCACGGTCGCCAATTGTAATAAGACATGTCTGATGACTAATAATTGTATTCTTAAAGTTAGCAAGAATTAGAGAAACAAACATTCTTACTAAAAATGTTTTTATTGAATAGCGACACTGAAATTGCATTAACCTCTGAAGTGCGCATGAGGGGTATGAGACACCACACTCCTGTGCTGACGTATTTGAGCTGTTCCCATCACTAAAATATTTATTTTACCATATATAGCATTAATACTTATCCATATGTGCCTATTATAGGTTGATTATAAAGGTATTAACCTGTTACAACAATAAAACAAGTGGAAACAGCGTTTGGATGGTCAAAATCGGCGATACAGGCCGGGAGTTACACAATGTATGGCTGAGGCAACCTCCCAGCCCACCACTTTCCTCCACCTCTGGAGAGAGACTGTCGATCGATACTCTCTCTCTCTCTCTCTTGCACTCGCTTGCTAACAGTGATGACAACGCCCTGCTACCAACTCGCTAATGTTAGAACGAAAATAGACCACAGGAAAAGGGAATAACAGTGAAAATAGGTGATAACTGAAGGAGGGGAGGTGGAGGAGTGATATTTGGCATGGTGTTTTAATTTTTCCCGCCGGGGGAACTCTTAAGAGTCTTCCCGCAGTTCCCGGGTTAAGAAAAGAGACAATTTCATTCACACACTCGGCCACTCAATCTAACCCACTTACCTAAATATAGTTACCCAGTATTATAACTACCCGTAAGATTACCCCAAATCAATATACTGATTATACTGCTAGTCATACGAAATCTCACATCAACCAACCCTTTAGTCTATTGTGATACCGATAACGTCGCCTAGCCCAGGAAATGAACGCATGATCGAATAAGCACGAGATGTTATCGCACCCGTCAATCACACTCATCACTCCCTCTCTCTCCACTCTCACCTCCTCACCTCAGTCACGTGACTCGCTAGACTAATGAGAGTTGCCTAATTAAAGGGTCTCAAAAAGGGCAGTACGACAAGCCCTAGGGAGTCAAGCCGACGTCCTCTCACGGTCGCCAATTGTAATAAATCCCGTCACGGTGGTCGCCAATTGTAATAGGACACGTCTGATGACTAATAGGTTATACTGTAACACTTGCTCATTATCTAGGAAATAGATATAAATTTATAGCATGTTCTGGGACTATAGTTGCCATAATTTCACAAGGGATGTTTGTCTATTTTGATCTAAAGTAACGACTTAATTCCACACTATCAACATATAGATTTATTTCCTAGATAATGGGCAAGTGTTACAGTATAAACTATTAGTCATCAGACGTGTCCTATTACAATTGGCGACCACCGTGACAGGATTTATTACAACGACATTATTATCTCCGTATCACATTAATTGGAATTTTTCTTCAATGAATTGCATGTCGTTTTCCGTAGTATATATACATATATATATATTCATATATACAGTATATATATATATATATACATATATATATATATATATATATATATATATATATATATATATATATATATATATACTTCGTCTAGATTCATGGTCTTCGTGCCTCTTTACTCCCACACATCAGCTGGCCGATGAAGGAAAACCGGCCGACGATGCAGTATTTGAAAATAAATGTATTAATGAGGATTCAAACCTGCTACTACTACTACTGCTACTTCAGTCTGTGGTTTTGAGTTCCTATACCTTCCCTCTGTCTTCCCCCCTCCCCCTCCCATCGCTCTTTCTTTTTCTGAGATTGGAGTAATATGAATGAATCAGTAGGCAAGTGTAAATTCCCTTTCATACTAAGTTCTTTCTATACTCTCAAAAAACTTTCCTTGTGGGTATTTCTTACACTTCATCCTAGATACGGCTTTATAGCCGGTGGGAGCGCATGGTGGGGAGAGAGCCTTCTACTATGCTGTCCTATTCTTTTACTATAAACTGTCCCTGTATTAAGACTGGATCACCTAGTAGGGACCGCAAGGTCTGTGTGGTCTAAGTATCTGTGTAACTCTCTCTCTCTCTCTTTCTTTTTAAATAATATGCTTTTCTACTCGGACATTCATGAAATGAGTAAAAAGGTTTTCGGTGTTCTGGTGTACGTTAACCTCATAAAAGATCATTTTAGTAAAGACAAGGATATCAGTAGTCCAATCACTAGCAATGAGTATAATCATCTATGTCTTAATGATATGGGGTGCGACAAACTTATCACAAATTTAAAGGGCACAAAAACTTCAAAACTTTGCTGCTAATGTGTTTTTAACCCGTCCAGCACCAGCGACGCGTCTGACGCGTCGGCGATGTATGTAACGCACAGCCCCAGCGACGCTTCTGACGAGTCACCCTAATTGCTCCGACCGTAACCTCAGGTGTAGCCACTCGAGAGGGCTCAGATTTGTATGGGAACTGTGTACGTATCCCACGCAACCATGCCGATGGTTGAAAACTCTCAAAGTCCACGTGCGTGCGCGTGAGCGCGCAATAACCTGGTTTTTTGGGGTAATTGCCTTCAATTTTTTACTCTTGTAAAATACGTTTTCGGGGGCTCTGTAGGACCATTCTTTAAGCTTTTTGAGCGGTTTTTCGTGGTTTTTCCTTCATTCCTAACCCATTCGCTATTGTTTCTGGAATAAACCCATTTTTTGAAAACCGGCCGGGTTCTGGTGAACAAACATTACAAAACTAGCCGGGGCTCCACGGGTTAAGTACAACCACGTCGCACCTTGTATAAGAGAACTGGGGTGACTAATAATGCAACAACGATATATGTATGACTTGGGCATAACAACTTTTAGTATGATGAACAAAAGATTTTCAAACTGGAATTTCTTATTCTCTAAAGTAAGATACATTTGCAATGTCAATACGAAACAACAACAACACTTGTTTGTCCATAAAGCCAATACAAGTATTGGAGCACAGTCCCTAAAATTTGCTGGGCTTAAATTTTGGAATAACCTCCCATCATGTGTTGCAAATACTAATACCATACACTCGTTTAGGAAACAACTTATTTTTTTTTTCTGAATACCCAGCAAAACTAATAGTTTGATTACTGATTGTGTAAATTGTCTTTATTCTGACAACATACTTGGGTGTGTTTTAAATTCACATATAATACTTTTTCTATTCATAGTTTATCTTTTGTAAAGAAGAGCCATGTATTAACGGGATCAAATGTCTAATTCTGATTCTCTCTCTCTCTCTCCCCCCCCCCACACTCTCTCTTTCTCTCTCCTTACTGATTCCCTCACTTGGATTTTAATTTTTAGCGTCTGTGTGGTCCGTGTATATACGTATATAAACCTATAAAATATTTTTCTCTCTATCTCACACACACACTCTCTCTCTCTCACCTTCTCCTTGTGTCTGGTCAAAGACCCTATAGAATATTTATATTTAGCCTACTATCCTTGGTCTGGTATATCCCCGGAGCAGTAGTGATGATGGCGGGGCGGTCCGTGTGAGGTAATATGACACTCCCTTCACTCTAAATAAATGTTGGCCCCTTTTCCCCTCCTTCCTTCCTTCCTTCTCCCTTATTCGTCATGTTCTGCTTCCTGTTCTCAGTCCCCCGTCTTCTTCTTTTCCTTCCTTTTTTCTTCTCCATTATTCGTTATGTTCTTCTTTTTCTAATTTCCCCCGTCTTCTTCTTTTCCTCCCATCCTTCTTCATCTCTCCTACTCTTCCTGTTCTACTTTCCCCCTCTTCTTCTGTGATATTAAACTCTCTCACTCTACATATTGGCCAGTTTCCCCTCCTTCCTTCCTTTTCCCCTCATCTCCCGTATTCGGCATGTCTTTCTTCTTCCTGTTCTCTGTTCCCCTTCATCATCATTATCATTGTCTTATTCTTCTTGTGACTCAGCGGAGGGAGGTAATATGACACTCCCTCACTCAAAAATGTAACCCTTTCCCCCCTCTCTTTCCTTCCTTCTTCCTGTACCTCCCTTATTCGTTATGTTCTTCGTTCTTATTTGACATTATTCCCATTCCCACCCCTTTATCTTGTTCTTCTTCTTCTTTTATTTCCAGGCGTATTATTGTGTCATATTAATAACATACATTTTTGTGATTTCAGGCTTTAATTTTCATATTGTTAACATAAAGTTTTATGATTTTCGGCCTTTAATTGTGTCATATTGTTAACTTAAATTTGTTTTATTTTCAGGCTTTAATTGTGTCACATTGCTAACATAATTTGTTTTGATTTTCAGGCTTTAATTGTCATATTGCTAACATGTATTTTTTTGTGATTTTCAGGCTTTAATTGTATCATATTGCTAATGTAAATGTTTGTGATTTTCAGGCTTTAATTTTATCATATTGCTAATGTACATTTTTGTGATTTTCAGGCATTAATTGTGTCATATTACAAACGTAAATATTTGTGATTTTCAGGCTTATTGTAATTAAATCGTTATGGCTTCGCAACTAACCTGCACAAGTTGTTATAGTAGGTTTAGCCCTACCTTTTTTATCAATACTAATGTCATTATTTGTAGATTCTGCCAGCTCCGACAGAAAATTATGGATGATTTGAATGCAGCTCACTGCAAGATCGATGCCCTGACTACGAAGCTGGAATTTCTTCAATAATTTGCCACACTCAATATAGGAGTGCCATCGGCTCAGGAAAACCATCACCACGAAGTTGCCTATCACCATTCCAGTGCAAACAGTACCCGTACCAGCAGCTGCCCCAGATGTTTCAGAATATACTAATGACTCTACTCTCTCTCCCCCCCAGGACAACTTTCGTTTAGTTGAGAAGCAATTTGTGTCCCAGTACTGGGTACTAAAAGGATCACCCCCCTAACAAAATGACAAAACGGTTTCAAGATTCTTGCTACTGAAGAGGAGGAGGAAACAGAAGAATTTCGGCTTGTGGGCGACTCCATGGTCCGTGGCCAACTAGCAGAGTTTTGTGCCAGGGCACCCAGGACTAGAAAGCATTCCTGTTTCCTGGGTGGCGGTGTGGTCGATATTGTTGCTGCCGTGGACGAGGTGTCCAGGCTGGCCCTTACAAACACCATGTACGTTATCCATGTTGGATCTAACGATGTCAAATGAACGTGGTGAGAGGAACTACTACGCAAATACCGGCAGCTTATCAGGTCATTCAAGGAAAAGTCTAATAAAATTATAATGTCAGGTATTGTGACCCGAATTGATGTAGAGAACCGATTCTACAACACAGCCACCATTGCAAATCGCCAACTTGCCAACTTCTTCAGGGAGGACACAGGCTCTGGTGACACATGGGATAATTCTTACTATTATAAAAAAAAAAAATCAAGAGATGGCGTCCATCACAGCCAAGTAGGAGCTCAACAATTTGGTTGTCTGCTGAACAATGCAGTCAAGGATTTCTGTTCAAATAACGGGGTCAAGCGGGAGCAGCCCGGCATGGCATTGTAAGTAAAAAAAGAACCAGAAATTTGGACAATACGCAGTAAGTAAAATTTAACTTTAATATCTAAAGGCGTTCTATGTAAATGCTCATAGCATACACAATAAATGTTCAGATCAAGAGGAAATTGTGTTTATAGAACATTATGAAATAATCGGCATTACAGAATTTTGGTTAAATACGGAAGATAGAGACTTATTAGCAGAATATACACTTCCCGATTATGTTTGAGAAAAGTTGAATCAACAAAAATGGAGAAGGCATTCAGTTATTTATCAAGGAAAGTCTTAAACCTTTCTTACTTCAATAACTTTTCCCAAGTTCCCATAAAAAAACAAAAAAAAACAATCGTGTGCCTCAGGGGGTTAATGTCAAAACATCAAATTGAGAATATTGACATATCTTATGTACTATAAAAAAAATATCCGAGGAACTAAGATAACATTAGCTTTAATATACAGACCCCCAGCTCAATCAGTGCAAACTGACCATGAAATTTACGAACAAATTTCAGAAATATCTAACATACAAGATACCGTAAATTTTGGATATTAATTTACCTGTGACTAAATAGGACGATATGCTTACTTCAAATCACGGACCCGACCTCTATGCCAAATTGCAAGAAAGCTCACTTTTTCAATTTGTTCAATCTTCGACCCGTGGTAGTAACTTACTTGACCTTATACTCGCAACAATAGAAAAAACTTGGTAGAGAGTTTGAATGTTGGTGATTAATTCAGTAACGGCGACAATCGACAGACAATCGTATGGTAACTTTCAGTTTAAAGTTTAATAGTAATGAACCAAATAGCAGCAATGAAAAATTCCCAAATTTAAAATAAGGCAAACTTTGTAAACTAAGAGCAATATTTAAAGAAACTGAGTGGAGCAATAACGACATAAATAAATCATGGGAATTTCTCATGATTACATATTTAAAAGCAGTGCAAGATTGCATACCATCGAAAAAAAGGCGTACAGTCCATAATGATAAGCCTAAATGGTGGAATAAAGAGATTTCAGACTGCTTGCATGCTAAAAACAATGCTCATGATAGATTAAAATCCTCACAAAATGACGAAGAATTGGTGAAATTCTTAAAACTACGATGTAAATCCAGAAAGTTAATTGAGCAAAGTAAAAAGGCCCTGGAGATACATGTTGCGAATCAATGTAAAACAAACCCAAAATAATTCTATAGTTACATCAGAAAGAAGAAAGTATTTACTGTACTTCAACTATTTGACCGTTAGTCGATGAAAATGGAGAATACACCAAAGACGAAGTAGAAATGAGTAATACCCTCAATACATTCTTTGCATTAGTGTTTACAACATAAGACCTCAGTGATATCCCTACAGTATCACTGGTTCATAATTGTATATAATTATGATATTCTAAGCAATATATCAGCATTACAGAGAGAGAGAAGTATTGAAATGTTTAGAAAATCTCAAGGTTTATAAATCGCCTGGACCTGATATGATCTCACCTAGAGTTCTGAAGGAAGCTAAGTATGAGCTCTCTAAACCACTGACATTCAATAAACCCTTGCAGTCTGGGACTATGCCTAATCAGTTGAAGCTCGCCAACGTAACACCGATATTAAAAAATGGCAGCAAATCCTTACCTAGTAACTATCGTCCAATTAGCATAATCTCGTTTGTATGTAAAATGATAGAAGCACTCATAAGAGACAGACTCATAAATCACTTAGAGGAAAACAAAATACTTAACCCTTTCAGTACCAGTGTTATTCTTTGTTTACTGTATTCTGGCTACTATTAGACGATTTTATTCAGTTTCAAAAGCGCCACCAGGAATCAACAGGCTTCGATCTATCTCACTTAACCCTTTTTTACCACTACAGATCCTTCTTAAACTTCATAAAATCGTCTAGATATAGCTAGAATAATATTAGAAATATGTCGCTGGTACAGAAGGGGTTAAAGATGCTCAACACGGCGGCTTTCGTAACAAACGCTTCTGCTTAAAGGGCTTTCTCACATTCACGATTTCATCGGCGATCCCACACGATTGCCCATAATCGTATGAAGTCGTATATAAATTGTGTATAATCTAATGACTCGTCGATGGATCGCATGCGTCGCACAAGGTGTCACATGAGTCGGGTCAAACTTTGGAAAGTTCAAAAGAACTCACAACTAGTTACGATGCTCACGAGTCATCGTAAGCCGCGCCGATATGTTGCCAAATATTTGTCGATTCATCGGCAAGTAATCTTATGCATCGGTGATGGCCTCACATGGCCTCGCATGGAAAAAAAAACATTACTCCGATACGACCCGTCGTACGATGACTCTCAGAGACATAAGATTAGTCTGCAAATCAATCGGCAAATCAATCGGCAATTAATCGGCACACAATCTGCAACATAAGACGGCTATGGTTATCGCATGACATGCCGAAAGTAAACTCGGGCCTGGTATGCTCAATACGAGGGTGCACGACGGTGCACGAGGATGTTGTCGATAGCACGATTGCACGAGATTGCCATCGCCGATGCTTGAGACATAAATCGTCGATTTACACAAGAATGTAGGTGTGGTGGTAGTGGTGGTGCATGGCTGTGGTGATGGTGTGTGGTGGTGATGGTGTATAATAACCGTTGTGGTAGTTGTGGTAGTCATGGTTGTTTTTTGTGTATTAGGTGGTTGTGGTTGGTAGTTGGTGGAGAACGTGTGTGGTTGTGGTGGTAGTTCGGTGGTGGTGGTTGGGGTAGTTCGGTGGTGGTCATGGTTGTGGTTTTTGTGGTAGTTTGGTGGTTGTGGTGGCTGAGTAGTGGTAGCGGTGGTGGTAGTTTGGTGGTGGTTATCTTGGTTGTGATAGTTTGTTCTGGTTGGTGGTGGTTGATTGTTGCGGTTCTTGGAGGAGATTGAAGGGAGATTATGTGTATGTGCTCTGTATCGGGGCACAGTGCGCCCCTGTATTGAGTACCGTAAACTCAAGCAAGTTCGGACATTGATTTTACAGACCATGATTATATAACACAGGAACTAAAGCTAAATGTGTCTATTAATATATATATATATATATATATATATATATATATATATACTGTATATATATATATACTATATATATATATATATAGATATATATATATATATTAATTATATATATATATATATAACAAAAAAATCGACAAAATAAAAGACATAGTACAAATAAATAGAATAACTATAATAACAGAAAAAAACATGAAAAAGTGCTGATAATTTCTTATATTATCGCTTACGAACCCTTCCCTCTTCTTTCCCATTTATGTACTGTATGTATCTCTTGTATTTTCTGTTCTCACTTATTAATTGACAGAACTGTTTGTTGTTTGGTGTTTTTTTAATCACTGTTTAGTTTCTAATGCCATGGATTTGAATATATTAATATTACAAAAATATTTATTATGAAAAAAGAGTAAAACATAGATTTTTACCTCATCTTTTGTCTAGGCTGAGCGTTAGGTGTTGATAACTTATCATTTCAGAAAATTAAGTCGGTGTCATAATGTTCCATACATATCGGTCGCTTTCACTTGTACAAAGGAGTACAAAGGAGTACAAAGGAAATCAAGCAACAACAGATCTAGTGACCCTTCTAGGCTGCTTGTCCTCCAAAACACTGAGGAACAAGTGTCCAAACAGTGGTTTAGAGTGGGTAAGGGAATATTGGAAAGGGAACTACTGCCCTGCCACTAACGTGGCAGGACTAGGAAGTTAGTAGGGGACATATGGGTTAGTTAGTTAGGGGAGGTGTGGTGGAGTGGTCATGCCACTGGATTGGTAATCCAATGGACCCGGGTTCAAATCCCGATATGTCAATGGGAAGATATTATTGGGATTGAATTTGTGCTGTACCTAGTATCAGTGCATTACCACAAAGCCCACCGAAATGTCAAAAAAATACCCTCATTGTTCCCTGATTAAATAACACTGTATGAATATTCCCATATTCAAAATATGTTACAGGGGGACAATGCCTAGTGAGTTCCCTGCTCAATAGGTGGCGTTCTGAGAGTGAGGGTCTGAGTCTGGAGGGTGAGACGGTGAAGCACTTGAGCGAAGCAACCAGCCGCTTCAGAGATGGAGCTGCTTCGAGCCATGATGGATGCTTCACATTTCTCACTCCCCAGACTGGAACAAGACCTCACGGGCTTCACCGTGTTGAGCGGTGGAATGTACAGGCTCTCAGCCTATGCCCGAGAGGGAGTAGTTAGAATATAGAAAAAAAAAAAAAAAAAAAAAAAAAAAAAAAATGATGGGAGGATAAAGTTATTCATTTACAAACGCAGTCAGTCGCGGGTTTGATGCGAGATATTTGTCTAGGCGGAATTTAAATGAATCAACGGTGCTGCAGTCTATAACGTCTCGGGGGTAGCCCATTCCACAAGTTGACAACTCGATTGAAGAAGAAATTCTTAGATTCGTGCGAGTTAAAAGATTTACCAATAATTTTGCAACCGTTTCCCCGCGTGTAATTAGATTGGTCGATAGTGAAGTACTTACTACAGTTCATATTGTCGATGCCTTTGATGATTTTGAACACTTGAATTAAGTCGCCTCTTAATCTGCGCTGGGTTAAAGGAAATAGATTTAATTCTCTAAGACGCTCTTCATATGGTTTGTTCTTTAGGCTAGGTATCATTTTGGTAACTCTACGTTGAACTCGTTCTAGCTTGTTTATATCTTTTTGGTAATAAGGGCACCAGGATTGAACGCAGTATTCCAGAAGAGGGCGGACTTAGGAATTGTAAAGGGTTAGGATAACTTCTTTGGATTTATGCTCAAATGACCTGCCTATAAAGCCAATTATTTTGTTTGCCTTCTTAACAACTTCTGAACATTGTTGACTCGGTTTTAGGTTACTCGATATTGTTACTCCCAGATCAGTTTCTCTGTTTACATTCTTAAGCTGAGTGCCATTCATCGAATAGTTTGCTTTCTCATTTAGGTATCCGACATGTAGTACTTTACATTTATCCGCATTGAAACTCATTTGCCAAATTTGGGCCCAACATGACAATTTATCTAGATTGTGTTGCATATCGTCAACTTGTTCTTTTGAGAGTACGCTATTTGCAATTTTTGTATCGTCGGCAAATTTTGAGATTGTGCAGGTGAGACCCTCATCTATGTCGTTGATGTAAATTAGAAAGAAAATTGGTCCTAGTACCGATCCCTGGGGTACCCCGCTACTTACATTGGTCCATTTAGATGCCTTACTGTTTATGACTACCCTTTGCTTTCTGTTGCTGAGCCAATTTTCTATCCATTTCAACACACCGTCTTGTATTCCATGCGCTTTTAGTTTTAGCAGTAAACGTTTGTGGGGAACTTTGTCAAAGGCCTTTTGAAAATCAAGGTATATAATATCTACAGCTTTACTCTCATCGTAGAGGTTGAGGATATCGTGGAAGAAGTCTAAGAGGTTTGTTAAACAGGAACGTTTTTTACGAAAGCCGTGTTGAGTATCTTTAAGTATGTTATTTTCCTCTAAGTGATTTACGAGTCTGTCTCGTATGACCGTTTCTAGCATTTTACATACAACTGAGGTTAAGCTAATTGGACGGTAGTTACTGGGTAGGGATTTGCTGCCTTTTTTGAATATCGGTGTTACGTTGGCTAGCTTCCACTGATCAGGCATAGTTCCAGGCTGCACGGATTTATTGAATAGTAATGTCAGTGGTTTGGAGAGCTCATTTTTAGCTTCCTTTAGAACTCTAGGCGAGATTGTATCAGATCCTGGCGTTTTATTTACCTTGAGTTTATCTAAACAATTTAATACTTCTCTCTCTGTAACGGTGATATTGCTTAGAACATCTGAATTATCAATCTGAATCGGCGATGGTGTAGGGATATCACTGAGGTCTTCTGTTGTAAAAACTGATGCAAAGAAGGTATTGAGGGCATTACTCATTTGTACTTCGTCTTTGGTGTATTCTCCTTTTTCATCGACTAACGGTCCAACAGTTGAAGTAACTACTCTTTTCTTTCTGATATAACTATAGAATTCTTTCGGGTTTGTTTTACTTTGATTCGCAATATGTAACTCTAAGGTCTTTTTACTTTGCTTAATTAACTTTTTGGCTTTGCGTCGTAGCTCTAGAAATTTCACCCGTTCTTCGTCATTTTGTGAGGATTTTAATCTATCATTAGCAAATTTTTTAGCAAGCAGGCAGTTTGAAATATCTTTATTCCACCATTTGGGCTTATTATTATGGCCTGGACGCCGTATTTTCGATGGTATGCAGTTTTGCACTGCTTTTAGGTAAGTGGTTTCGAATAACTTCCAAGATGTATTTATGTCGTTATTGTTAATTAAAAAGCTCCAGTCAGTTTCTTTAAACATAGCTCTAAGTTTATGGAAGTTTGCTTTCTTGAAATTAGGGACTTTTTCGATGCTACTATTTGGTTCGTTACTAGTAAACTTTAAAGTGAAAGTTATCGTACGATGGTCGCTGTTACTGAATTCATCACCAACATTCAAATTCTCTATCAATTCTTCTTTTGTTGCAAGTACAATGTCAAGAACGTTATTACCACGGGTCGGCGTTCGAACAAATTGATAAAGCGAACTCTCTTGCAAGTTCGTATACAAGTCATGTCCGGAGTGTGAAGTAAGACTATCGCCCCACTTGGTCACAGGTAAATTAAAGTCGCCAAAAATTACGGTATCTTGTGAGTTACTTACATCTGCAATTTGTTCGTAAATTTCTCGGTCAGTTTGCACTGATTGAGCTGGAGGTCTATATATATTAACGCAAGTATTATTTTTGTACCTTTATTATTCTTTATTAGCACAAAAGATGTGTCGACGTTCACAATTTGAGGTTTTGACACGAGGGTCAGGTTAAGACTTTCTTTGATATAAAATAAAACGCCACCTCCATTTTTATTTATTCGGCTGTTCTCAAACATTACATAACCGGGAAGTGAATACTCTGCTAAAAAGTCTCTATCTTCTGTATTGAGCCAAGATTCTGTTATGCCAATCACATCATAATTTGTGATGATTTCGGCTGAGATATTAAAAGATTGGGGAAATTTTTATATAACATATTTTAATTGACATTTGTCATTTTGCTCATTATGTGTTAGTGGAATAATAATTTTATTTAGAAATGATTCACAGATTCCATAGAGACCATATATAAAATATAAATATTGATAAATAAGGGAGATAGTAATGTGTGTGATTAATTTCTGTGTGTGTTTATCATATGTTTGTAAGGATGTTCCAAGGCAATAGTTCCCTTTCCAATTTTCCCTTACCAACTCTAAGCCACTGTTTGGACACTTGATCCTCAGTGTTTTGGAGGACAAGCAGCCTAAAGGGGTCGCAAGACCTTTTGTTACTTGATTTCCTTTGTACTCCTTCACTTGCTACGCATATAAAACAGCCAACAATTGCAACCGCTGATTTACTATATTAAAGTGAAGCCGCATTAATTCGAAATGACGTATGTCCTGCATAGACATTGCTGAGACTTGACAAGTATGTTCGAAGGTCTAGGTGAGAATGGCGTTGAGCCTCGCAAATACTGTTTATGTATCAGCAAACAAGGGGGTAGGGGGTGGGGGATGATAACCTGTGAACAATTAGAAAGTCTCACATTACCGTCATTCGATGTCTGCAACATCGCCGACGTTTTGGTAACTATTTGCCAAGGAATCAGCAGCTATGCACCGAGGAATCATCACATAATCGCATGAAGTCGTGCTGTAACGGTTTTCTGAAATTCAAATTTTACCATCGTCTTGTGATGTTGCAGACGACATCGGTGAGCCATTGCATATGTTGCAGACGATATCGGCTAGCCATCGCATATGTTGCAGATGATGTTGCCGAGTTATTGTTGTTGTTCCCTAAGCTGCCTGGCCGAACAGCCCAAAGGCCCCAAGCAATTCCAAGGCCATAACCGAGTGCCCCCACAGAACCCTCCCCGCCGACCACAATAAAGCCTGGGTGACCGAAGCCACTCCATGGCGGGGAGCTGAGGAGGGTGCGGAAACGCCCGGGAAACCAAAGCCCCACCCAGGGCCCTGTGCCCCTCAGCAATTATGAAGAGAAAGTTAAGGGGCAAGGGAAAAATGTGACGCTTTGGCTTCCAATCTTGGTAGATCTCTTCCAGGATCAGTCTTTCCCTCTTCCTATGACTTAAATTTCTTTAAACTCAGTGTGTCCAGGCATTTTGGCTCGATCGTCCCTTGATTTTGGCCCTGTCACTCTTTTAACTATGGGGGAGGCAATGCTATAGGCAATTCTGCCTTTTGCCTCCCTCAATCACACCAAGAGTACCTGAACAGAACTTCAACACCGATTAGCATAACGGTCAGGATGGTCGAGTAACTCTAGCTATAAGCTAAACATACTCGCGTTCGTCCGATGAATATGCCCAGTGTCATGACATTAAGGAAATTTATATAAGACCCGAAACCAGCTAATCCATCTGTAACTTAAACAAATTATCCACACGACAGGCCAACCTGGACGTCCTAACGGAAAGAGGGAAACAGGAATCGGAAGACCCCCGTTGCTGTTACCTCACCTCCTCATCACTTCAACTCCAAGTTCTATAATAGGAATAAATGTTGAAAACCCACAAGTTCAGTCATTCCCAGAAACAAGTGATAAATAAGTTAGAGTCCATAAATCTTGACTCTGCCAAATTCAACCTACAACCCTGGCCGCCCACTACCATTCCGGCCATAGTCATCGTCCACCCAACCAAAAAGAGCCTACCCAACTAACAAACCACCTGGACGGTTCCCTTTATGCCCCACACCCAACTTTAGAAATCTTGACCACCCTTTAGTCGTCATCAACCCTTTCGATTTAAGGGCATGCAACTCCACTTGCCCCATTCATGACATCCGGCATAGTGCTAAGAACCGGAACATTACCCCTTGTGTCTCCGCAGCCGAGGAAGAATCACAACAACTCGAAGAAGAAGAAGCAGAAGAAATCTATGAGACTGAAGAAATCGCCCAAATTGTAGAGGAAGAAGAAGAAATCCTGGAAAACTCAGAAGAAAATTCCCAGGGTTTTTAAAGCCTCCCTCGCTCATCATGGCTACGGCGGGGGAGTCTACAATTGACAGACCACCCCCCATTTACCATCTTGCTAAGATCCAAGGCATCCCACTAAGATTATTAATAGACACCGGCGCAGCTCGTTCATGTCTTTTCAATTAATTTTACGACAAACATAAGAAACAATTAGGAAAATTGCAAGCTGCCACTACCAATTTGGTTAGTGCCGGAGATACCCCCCCTTCAAATTAGAGGAGAAACCAAACCTCTACACATCACCAACTCTCAACCAAACGCCACCTGTCACCACCCATTCATCGTATTTTATTCAGATTGCCAGCAATATGATGGATATATGGGCTTAGACTTGCTCCAGCGCCTCCAAGCACAGCTGGACTGTGGCAGAAGACTTCTCACATTCCAAAAAAAAAAAAAAATCTCTGATTCAGAACATACCCACAAGACTCACCCTCTACCATCACCAAGCATAATCGGACGTGCCTCCCACTCAACAAATGTTTTTTTTTCCTCAACCCGTGCCACACCCTCCACCCCGGCGACTACAACGCCCCTTGAACAACCAATCCAACCGACCGCTCACCCCGCTACCACATCCCAGTTACTCCAACACTGCCTCCCAAGCCATCTAAACATCCTACCACCTCAGCACACCCCACATTCATTAAAGAAAACTCTTCTCAACCCACCATCATCATCAGCCCCTCCATAACCAATCAAAAAACCTCCATTTCCCCCCGATACCAACAATGGGTGCCTCTCCACCCTCTTCCTCAAGATAACATGATTTTGACCCCTAAGAAAACTACCACCTGCATGGAACGTTGCAGAATTCAGCCCGCTCTAATATCCTCCCACCATTATAGGTTTGACTCCTGTAAGGAGATAAAGAAAACCTAATATTTAGTAGTGGCCCCGTAATCATTGACGAACATGCCTATTACATAAGGCATCCTCTTCAAACACTACTCCGCCGTAGTTTGAATCTACCGCGCAGAGCATTTAAAATCTGAGGAGCCTTCATCATGAGCGCACGTGACCTCACTCATGGCTTCAGTCATTATGAATTGGGTTCTCACTACGAAAAAACTTCGTAAAAAATAAAAAAGAAAAAGAAAATAAGAATAACTATCCAATAAGCTTTCCATCATATCGTGGATGTACTTGTGTGGATCTTTGACCAGACGCTGATTCAGGCGTCATTCTTCCTTCTCTGCTCTGCGGTCAGCCGGCCTGGACATGTTTCTCCACGCTCCGCTGGTTCCGCATTTGCTGCGTCCCTAGTGAGTTTTTTCTCATTTGTTTACTTCGGGATGTATCGAGTAAGGTTAGGATATGCGTAGCAGGAGTGTCCTGGGCTGGTTGCCCGCAGTGCAGTGTATTTTGGGTCGTGTGTTTGGGGCATCTATTTCGGATGTACCCTCGTGGTCCGGTTGTGGACAGGTGATCTTTTTCGCAGTTCATAAATCTTTTGGACAAATTAAGATATTCTGAAATCTTTTACTTAGGAAACCCCACCGCGTAGCGAGCTGTAGTCGTTGAGTATTACGTCTCGTTACCCGGCGGGTTATTTAACACTTGTGTGCGAACATGTTTGGGTTAACCTTATGAGCATTAATTCCTGGAAATTTTCTTTTTTTCCAGAGCTGGGTCCCGGCGGGTCTATGCAGGACCTGGAGTAAGTATCCCACCAGTCTCTGTCATGGCTACCTTTGCCCCGGTTTTTGCTTTATGCATTACGCCCTCCTGTTCAGGTATCCCTATTTTTGCGTACACCCTTTGTATAAAATGTGTTAAAATGTCTCGTTTGGTGTGGGTTACCTGTCCGGCGTTTTTTCTCGTTGCTCCGAGAACACCGTTTTTGTTTACCGAGTTTTAGTCAGGATGGCTCAAAATAGGTAAGTTACCCCGACGAGTTTGGTCGCTTGAGGGCTCATAAGAAACTGCGTTTTCTGTGGTCGAGCCTGGGAGCAGGCTTCCTGTGTTTTTTCATTGCTTTATGCATTACGCCCTCCTGTAATGTATAGTTTAGTGTGGGTTACCTTTCCGGCGTTTTTCTTGTTGCTCCGAGGACACCGTTTTTGTTTACCGAGTTTTAGTCAGGATGGCTAAAATAGGTAGGTTACCCCGACGAGTTTGGTCGCTTGAGGGCTCATCAGAAACTGCGTTTTCTATGGTCGAGCCTGGGATCAGGCTTCCTGGTTTATTCCCGTCGAGGGGGGCTCCACACAGTTTTTCTAGGTGATCAGTCTGACACCTGTTGGACTTGGTTTTCTCTGCTTTTCAAAGCCATTGAAACAATGCTGTCTGTTTGTTTGGTCTTTACCTCCCGGTGACCTTTTTACAAAGAGGTCTGGGGCAGGTATAATTGGTTTGACATTGCATATAAAACCCGGCGGTTGTACCTTCGGGTGGTTATATTAACGGATTTGCGATTCGAGATAATTTGCCAAACAATTGATTGATACAATAGGGTATCACGGCCTTCAAGACGGCGATCTATGAGGGCTTCTGGGAGAAGCCGGATTAGAGATTAAGATAGGCTTAGACTTTTTATGGGATAAAAAGATGCCTGAATCTTACTAGTGTCTCAAGTGTAAAGGGATACTTGAAGACTTCATCTTTAATAAAGATAGGCTTCATCTTTATGAGGATTAAGAAGTTATTCTTAATTCTTTTGGACAGGTGAAAGATATGCTGAAATCTTTAATAAGCCATTGCAACAATGCCGTTTGTTTGTTTAGTCTTTTCATCCCGGCGACCTTTTTACAAAGAGGTCTGGGGCAGGTACAATTGGTTTGACATTGCATATAAAACCCGGCGGTTGTACCTTTGGGTGGTTATATTGACTGATTTGCAATTCGCGATCTTTGTATTTCCTCCCCGGCGATCTTTTACAAAGAAGTGGGGTTAGGAACATTTGGGGTTAACTTTTAAACTTTAAATCACCCGGCAGGTGCAACCTGGAAGGGTGGGATGCCCGAATTTGCAAAATTCAGTTTAGTTGACCAGACAATTGAGGGATGAATTGTGTATCGCCTCCTTCAACATACGGCGCTTTAGGGCACAATTGGGGTTAACGTTTTTTAAAACTAATATTCACACCCGGCGGGTGCTCCTTGGAGGGATGGGAATAACGAATTTCCGATTCAGTTAGTTAACCAGACAATTGAGGGATACGTTTTGTATCGCCGCCTTCAACATACGGCGATCTAAAAAGATACTTCGGGAGAAGTTAGATCTCGTGTATTTGTCAGGCTTCCCAGTTTTTTATCTACGAGATAATTCGGGGGCCGGCGTCTTTTTTAGTTTTTTTTTTCTCCAAAATTGAATCTTGAAACAAACACCACCGGAAAGACTTCATCAGTTATAAACGCCATGCTGGTCTTTATATATTAGGTCAGAGGGTATTCATAAATCTTTTGGACAAATTAAGATATTCTGAAATCTTTAACTTGGGAAACCCCACCGCGTAGCGAGCTGTCGTCGTTGAGTATTACGTCTCGTTACCCGGCGGGTTATTTAACACTTGTGTGCGAACATGTCTGGGTTAACCTTATGAGCATTAATTCCTGGAAATTTTATTTTTTTCCAGAGCTGGGTCCCGGCGGGTCTATGCAGAACCTGGAGTAATTATCCCACCAGTCTCTGTCATGGCTACCTTTGCCCCGGTTTTTGCTTTATGCATTACGCCCTCCTGTTCAGGTATCCCTATTTTTGCGCACACCCTTTGTATGACATGTGTTAAAATGTCTCGTTTGGTGTAGGTTACTTTTCCGGCGTTTTTTCTCGTTGCTCCGAGAACACCGTTTTTGTTTACCGAGTTTTAGTCAGGATGGCTCAAAATAGGTAAGTTACCCCGACGGCCCTCCCGAAAGGCCTCATAATTGGAGACCTAGAAACATTTGTCGATACCAACCCTGTCCCAAACGGATTTCCCAACCAAAGCATCCTACCCCCCATTCCCACCACCTTAACATCTCTCCTAAAACATCAGATGAGACAACTCCTACAAGAATTCGCGGATGTATTCGCACAAACCCCCACCGAAATCGGAAAGACTCACCTGGAGGAGCACCTGATACACACCACCGGACCACCCCTACGTCAACCGTCCCGCAGAAAGAAAAAAAACTGCAACGGCAAGAAGATGACCGACTAGTGCAGGAAATGCTAGATGCAGGGATAGCCACCCCCTCCACCAGTCCCTTGTCTTCTCCCGTAGTCTTGGTGAAAAAGAAGGATGGGTCCACACGGTTTTGCGTCGACTACAGACGCCTAAATGACGCAACTGTAAAGGATGCATCCGTTGCCCCGTATTGATGACTCGCTAGACTCCCTACACGGCTCCAAATGGTTCACCACTCTCGACCTACAAGCCGGATACTGGCAAGTCCCCATCAAACCCGAGAACCAACAGAAGACAGCCTTTTCCACCAGCGGAGGACATTTGTACGAATTTAATGTCTTACCTTTTGGACTATGCAACGGCCCCGCCACCTTCTCCCGTCTCATGGAATCCATTCTACGACCTAGAAGACCTGCCTCGCCTATTTAGATGACGTAATTATTTACACCAAGACCTGGACCAAACACCTCCAATGCCTCAGGCAAGTACTAGAATGCATCAGACAGGCAGTTTTGAAACTCAAACACCTCAAAATGCGAGATTGCACGGAAAACGGAGGATTTCCTAGGCCACGTCATATCGGAAAAAGGTATCGCTCCCGACCCTCGTAATTTGTCAGCCATAGCAGCACAAACCCCCCCCCCCCTACCACAGTCAAAGGCGTGAGATTTTTCTTCGGCCTAGCCACGTATTACCAACGTTTTGTAAAAATATGTGCATCCATAGCAAAACCCCTTCATCAACTAACACACAAGGACACCGAATTCGTGTGGACAGCAGAGAGAGAGACACAGCCTTTAACACTCTGAAAGACAAGCTCGTGAACGCTCCTATGGCAGCTTTTCCTGACTACCGGCAACCCTTCAGGTTGTACACTGACGTGTCTCTGTACGCCATAGGGGCAGTTTTAGCTCAGGTACAAGATGGAAGGGAACACATCATAGCTTGTGCTAGCTCCACTCTCAACAACGCCCAGTAGAACTACACCGCTACTAAAAGAGAGTGCCTCGGCATCATCTGGGCCTTGAATCACTTCCGCTCGTTTTTATTAGGTACCAAAGTTGACATCATAACAGACCACCAATCCCTACAATGGCTACGACGCTCAGAAACAAACTCAGCTTTGCTAGTACGATGGCGAGAGATGCTCGAAGAATATAACTTCGAGATACATTACCGGCCAGGTAAACTACACACCAACACCGACGCCCTCTCCCATCTACCTGTACCAGACACCCTCACTTCTACCTTAGCCGCCCTGACCAGCTCGACCCCAGTGACTCAACAACCACAGACAACCACTCCAACAACCAAACCAACATTGTTGCAAGCTTGGAAGAAGAAAGTAAAACCCAAATAGATCCCCAAGGACGTATTTTATCACCTCCACCAGGTCGGGGACCAATTATAAATTATACACTGAGTCCGGACACATCGCCGTCGACCCCCGCACCGCTCAGGATATCATGATTATTATCCACGAAGGAAATGGTATATATCTGGGACAGTCGAAAATGCAAAAGACGTTCCAACAAATGTATTGGACTGTCAACCCATCCATCATTGCCAAGCATGTCACTAAAGCCTGCAAACCCTGTGCCTTTGGTAAAGATAGGAGTAAAACCCCCGGACCAAATGGAAAAATTTCAGTCAACAAACCATGGTAAACCTTAACCCTAGACGTAATGGGCCCTTTTCCCGCGAGCATTGGAAAACGCTTTATCGTCACGTTCGTGGACGTATACTCAAAATTCCTAATAGCTTGCCCTATAAATGACCACAATGCCATTAGCGTCGCAGAAGTCCTAGCCACAGAAATGTTTCCAAGTTTCAGATTACCCATCACCTTACTCTCGGACAACGCCCCAGAGTTCTCCGGACACGCATGGCAAGCTTTCGTTCAGAAATGCGGTATAAAAATCACCCATTCTTCACCATACTGGCCCTAGGGGAATTCAATTTGGGAATGCAGCCACCGCACCATCAATAATCAGCGGCGAACAAGATTAATTGCGTTCAACACCTCCGACTGGCCATCACAGGTAAAAATGATTCAGTGGGGAATAAATTCCTGCCCCCGAGAAGACGGTATTACCCCCCACGAACGGCTGTATGGCGTTGCCCCCCTCTTACTGCCTTTTCATCACCTTGCCCAAACACCCACCTCTGAAGTTAACATTGACGCCCTCCAACACCTGAAAAACACTCTTCACACCACAGCCCAAATGTGTCAAGATATACAACGCAACACCACCACACCCAACAACACTTACGCCATAGGTGACACCATCATGGTAGCTAAGTTACCGGTGGTGAATAAGCTAGGTCCCCACTACGTAGGACCCTATAAGGTGTTAAAAGTCCCTAATCCTTATCAAATTATCGTAGATTATCACGGAGACTCGGACCTACCTAAATCGCTTCGTGAGGATCTACTGTCCTTTGAATATTGATGGGGACAGCCACCACCAACCTCCTACAACACCTAGCCAGCCACCTGACACCCCACCAGCTACAACTCAAAAACCCACCACTATTACCAGACACAACCCCAGATGTACGCACCACCACCACCCAACAAACTTCACGACCCCACATCACACCACCCCCATCCTCCATATCCCCCCACTCAACCCCCTCCACCCATCAAATAAAAGCCACAGCATCAAAACACAAACCACACCTCCGTACTTACTACAAGCTCCGCCCCCACCCCCAGCCTCGCCCTACACATCCTCTTTTTAAAAAAAAACTCGCACCAAAAATTTCCCCCACAAAGCACACCCACCATACCCATAAGTCATGCAAACCAACCCCACCCCAAATGCCCATCAACCTCCACCCCCCAAATCCTCACCAACTTCACCCAAACGAACACGCTCCCAACCTTCACCCCCCCCCCCCCCCCCCCCCCCCCTCACAACCAAATCCACTACATCCTCATCCTCCCCCTCCACAACCTCTACCCCGCCACCTGCCACAGCACCAAACCCCACCCCGTCAACCTCAGACCTTAACTCAACCCCATACCTCACCTTCCTCTCCATCTTCGCCCCTACCATCCTCATCTAACTCTCACCAAGCTACACCCTCAACCTCGTCAAGCCATCCACCTCACCAAGTCTCCAACCCCATCACCACCCCTCGTCTCTACCTCCAAACCTCTCTCCATACCCATCCACCATTCCTACCATCCCCAGAAACCCCGCTCAAAAATCCTCCATTTCTCAACAAATCACTTTACCACCTAACCTCACCACTCAACCTACCACCTCTAACCCTCGCCCATAAACCCCTCCCGCCACCACATCCTCTGAAAACAGCCCAGAACCGCCTCCCAGACCAAATTTTACCAATAGAGCAGGCCGTCTAACCCTATACCCAGTTCGATTTTCCCCAATTCTTGTTCACAAACCTCACATAATCCCTTCTCCTCACATAACACTCAAAACAAAACACATAGCACACACACAAACACTCCTAAAACACTCAGAATATCATCAGTCACAAACACACATTTAGCCTTCCCACACACACCTTTTGACAGCTTCGCAAGTCCCGATACTTTTGCATCCGCAAGAGTCATTAAAACCCCTCAGCTCAATGACCAGGTCATCACTTGTGCTGGCACCACCACCAGGACAACATCTACCACCTCTAACCGCAGCTGGACACACCATTCACTCACCATCATGACAACCACCACGCCCTACGGCAACAAAGTGAATTGGTCTACTGATCAGAAACAGTTCTTCCGGATACGGTATCTTGATGAGGCTCAGACAGCTACAATAATCGAAGACAAGCCCTCGTTCCTCACCATTACCACTAACCCACAACGAGCTCCTGACCAACGTTCACTCGATTGGTGAGAATATCTCAACTCCACCCCCATGTTCACCCGCCATGGCAACACCTTTTGTTTCCAGCTCGAGTCACGGGGCCGTGACTATAATTCCCAAGGGGGAAGTAAAATAACACAATTAACGAAGATCCCCACAACCAACAAAAGGAAAACCCCCGAGGAACAAGGAACGAAACAAATAGGAAAACGTCCCAAGAGTAAGGAACAAGGTGGAACTAAAGTAAAGCCAACAACGAAAACAGAAATAACAAGGAAAGAAATAATCACGATGTCCCCCCACATCATCTACCAAACTAGCGGAAATAAGAAGAACAAAGCCAAATTGCCCACAAGGAAACTTAAGAAAGCAGTAGCAGCAAAAAACACAATAATAAAGTAGACGTGCTGTTTTGCCTAAAATCAAAACGGCATACCCAACTCTGCCATGGGTTTCCATCATCACAAGTATTACCATCATCAATCATACTATCACCCTCATCACCACTACTGCCATCTTCACTACAACTCCACCATCATCACTACTACTGTCATCATCACAATTACTATGATCATCATCACTACTACCATTACAATCGTCACAACTACTCTCAAACTCTCAACCATCATCACTACTACTGTCACCATCATAACTATTACTGTCACCATTGTCACTACCATCATCATTGTTACTACAACTATCGCCATCAGACAATCTTACAATCATCATTTTCCACAGGTCATGTGAGAGTTTTGTTACATATTGGAAGCGTTGGTTGACGGAATCGTTGTTACGCCACGTCGTGTCCTTGAGATCTTCATCCGTGACTTCTCGCCTTGGAAAGCTTCTGATCCGCCTCCCATGAACCAGTTGTGAAGGAGTGATGGGTAGAGGGTCCTCAAGATCACTGTACAGTAGGTGTAGCCAAGCGGGCGATCATTGACTGTGGCCTCGAGCTCCAGTAATACTGTTTTCAGTTCCTCTGTGTTAACCAATACTCGACCCAGTACCTTCTTCAAGCCAGCCTTAGGATGCCAATGACCCGTTCCCATATGGCACCGAACCATGGCGCCCTGGCCGGTATAAACCGCCACTCGCACTTGAAATCCGCTAGAGTACCTATTAACCTTGCATCATCTATCAACTCCCGTAATGTACTGGCTCCGCTAACAAATGTGGTGGCATTATCACTCATCATAATCTCAGGGTAATCCCTCCTGCTACTAAACAGACGGAACGCATGCAAAAATAATTCGCAGGAGAGGTTATACACCGTCTCTACATGGACCGCTCTAGTAACTGCACAGGTGAATAAGACTACATATAATTTACTTACAGTACCCCCCTTCTCTTTTATTGGCAAGGCACCTGTGTAGTCAACCCCGTTCCCTGGAAAGGACTCACTTCCTGAACCCTAAACTCCGGCAATGGAGAGGCCTGTACAGCACGGTATGATGTACCTTGCAATCTCTTGCAGATGATACATCCCCTTAAGGATTTCTTTACTACCTGTCTAATCTTGGGGATCCACCATCTTTGCCTTATGTAATTTACAACATAACTAACACCACTATGGTTACACACTTTGTGGCAGTAATTACTAAGGAGAGTGGCTATACGATGTTTATTAGGGATAAGGATAGGGTACTTGGCGCTATCATGTAAAGCTGACAATTATAGCCTACCTCTACAGCGTATCATGCCTCCCTCCATATACAGTAGAGGCCTAACTACTTCACTATATTGCTTGGTGTGCCCTGTCCTTTTGACAAATAGTGGTGTTCCTCAGAGTAAGCTTCTCTCTGAGCTACCTTAATCATGGCTGACTCTGCTGCTCTTAATTCCGGCACCGTCAAGTATGCCGGTTTTGCCTGATAGTTCCCTTGTGTCTTCTCTCTAAGAGTCCTAATAAACCTAAGCACCCATGCCATTACATGCCATGACTTCATATATGAGCCATACCGGTCCCAATTCAATATGGCAGTAGGGGCAACCGGTACCAGCAATGACAGGGTTCCTTCTTGACTCATGTTACAACTCACAGTGGTGTCCCCTCCTATTGAGCCCCCTATTGGGCCATGATCAGGCCATAGCATTTGGTGAGGTAGCCATGTGGGCCCTTCCCACCAAAGCGAAGAAGCAACTAAGGACACATATGAAATCCCTCTGGTGACTAAATCACTGGGGTTGTTCTCTGTGGACACATAATGAAAATGAGCGCCGGGGACTAATGACTTTATCTCATCAACTCTATTTTGAACATATATAGGCGAAATCTTTTTACTAGACAACCAGCATAGGGTTATCTGGCTGTCCGACCAGAGGTATACATTCTCTATAATTAGCTCGTCCGCGTAGACCTCACATATATAACATGCGAGACGAGCTGCGAGAAGAACAGCAGTCAACTCCATCTTAGGTATGGTGAGGGACTTAATAGGCGCCACCTTAGCTTTGGCCATTACTAACCTACTCACCTCATCACCAACCGCATAGGCCACTACACCATATGCTACTGAGCTAGCGTCAATAAATAGGTGCAGCGTAACCCTCTTAGAATTAGTGACCTGACGGGGAAACATGATACCTGTACTATCTATCATATCGTCATAAATACCCTGCCAGTTAGCTCTCATGTCATCTGGAATGGGGACATCCCACCCACACTCTAATCTCCACAAGTCCTGTACGAACTTCCGCGCCCGGATGGTTACCGGTAGCAACACTCCTAGAGGATCGAACACACTCGCGGTTAGACTTAGAGCCTCGCGTTTTGTAACCAATGCAGGGCTACTTCCGCGGCAATTAACCTGTAACATATCCTTATCAGTCAGCCACGCAACGCCAAGTACCTTAACCCCGTCTTGTTTGGCGGAAGCTATACCCTTCAGGTGCAACAGTTCCCGCAAACTCTCATTATTTGTGACCCACTCACGTAAAGACAGGTTAGCGCTGGAAAATATTCTACGGGCATCCCAACATTTACATCATCACCAATCCCCTGTAAGTTATCAATATACAACCCCCTTTTTAGCTTATTAACTACTTCACTGTTCTCCTATATCATAGACAGGTGTTTTTGAATGGTAGCATTAAGGAGGAACTGGGAACAGGTGGCCCAGAACAGAACTGCACGGAACTGGTAGACAATGTAAGGACTTGCAACATCCAAGGGATCAACGGGCCACAGAAACCTAGTAGCATCCCTATCCTTCTCACTCAACCCCACCATGAGAAATGCTTTCTCAATATCACTCACCCAGGCAAATTGATGGCATCTAAAGCGTAGAAGTACCTGGGTGAGGTCAGCCACTAGCGATGGACCTGTATGGAGACAGTCATTCAGAATGAACGCCTTCTCGTCCATCCTAGCCGAACAGTCAAACACTATCCGTACAGGCGTAGTAACACTATCCTTAGTCATTCCATGGTGAGCTAAGTAGTGAATGGGATGACCAGCTTGATTCCTGTTTTCTACCCTTTCAATAAACCCCCTTTCTATCAGATTATCCAGAACCTTTGTATACTGTTGACAGTAGTTGGGATCTTTTATAAATTTACGCTGCAAGCCTCTCATTCTGCCCAGGGCTAACTTAAAGTTATCAGGTAATTTATCTATGTTATCTCTCCACGGCAGTTCCACTATATACTGTCCCTGTGCTTCGGAATACTGTACCGTTTCAGAAAATCTTTTTAAGACTCTCTCCCCACCCTTACCAGTCTCATTAGGACTTATACCAATATGGTCCAAGTCCCATAGAGCTGTCAGATCCTTTAATTCTGGAGATTTACTGCCAATATCTTCCTGTATCTCCACTAAAGGGTCTACTGCTAACTTAAGAACAGTGACTAACTCTACATGGGTCTCTTCTATATCTGACTGATAAGTGCCACTCAGTGCATAACCATAAATTGTGGGTAACATAACTATACTTCCTTCCCTGACATAGCCTGAATGTACAAAGTGGTAATAAAAGTCCACCCCCAATCAGTAACCCTATCATATCTCCATCAGTGATACCTGGATCGGCTAATTTGTAACCCCGAGCCTTGATAGCATTTACCTCCATCTCTAATCCTCTCCCTGGTTTGTATACTGATAACTCCTCCACCACAATGGCCCTCAATTTACACACCCTTCTTCTGTGATGATAGGTTAACTCTACTATTTCATACTCAGTACTACCAAGTGAGCCAGTAAATCCCTGGAGCCTTAGCTGTTCCTTACTGACCCTAACGTAATCAAGCTGCGATAGAGCAGAGCGCAAGACGAAGGTACGCTGCGAACATTGGTCCAACAAAGCTCTTACTTTACTGGTATGACCGTTTCTGTCGGTCAAGGGAATCTGAATGGTAGGTAACAACACTGCATTATGGCCCGGAGCCACAGCCATGGTCACTGTTGGTTCAGGGGCCACTGGTTGTCCAGTTTATTCAAGGCGTGGCGTCGGACACAAATAATTAAAATGTTTCTGTTGGCAGAATCGGCACGGCCTAATTTTAGGGTTAGTACACTGCCATGTTCTGACGACAGGCACCCGACGCACAATTTCAACTGCCTTGCTCTAATGGCCTTGGCGGGACTGTTCTTGTATTTTGCACACTTTGCCCAAAAATTTCCTGTCTTTAAACACAACTTACATCCATACTTCTGCTTGGTATCGGGTTTCTGATACACCGCATATGCTGCTGTGGCGGTCGCCCCAAACTGTTCTAGTGGATTATGTCTACTTTCTAGATTGCACACTTCAGTCTTAAACACACAAACATATTCATCCACATCCAGACAGTTGTCTTTTAATTCACGCTTAATCACTTCAGGAAGTGCACTAGGAAGTTTATTATGCAACAGTAATGCACACATTTCACTTACTGTTACATCCATAGAGCGTAATGACTCTAACGCACACTCAAATGACGCGGAAAAATCTTTCAGAGCACTGACCTCCTGGCTAGGATGCGGGAGATTACACAGTTTCGCTATGTGAGCTGCTTTGATGCGATCCTTTTGACCATAACTATTTCTTAGAATATTGACCGCTGGTTCATAACTCGCAGCGACCAAACTAAATCCACTAACAATGTGTAGAGCCTCACCACTAAGTTGTCCCTTTAGATACGTAAATTTCTGAATGTAAATTAAGTCTGTTTGGGATTAAACACTACAATCAAAGAGCTCCCAGAAACCCACCCACTGTGTTGGATCCCCGTCAACAACTGGCAACTTCAGGGAGGGTAGCTTAATACCCTTCTGTTTCCTACTTGCTGCGCTATCATGAGATCTACCAGTAGTGGTTGTCTGTAGAGCACTATCCAACTCAGCTAGCTGACTGTTTACTTGATTAACATACTGCATATCTTTCACCATCTCCTCCTCTAACTGATCATCTGAATATAAGCTATACAACTCTACGTTATACGACTCGATATCAGCTAGGGCCTTTTCTAAAGTGATTTTCACACCCTTTACATCATGCAGTGTAGCAGCATGTTCAATAAATTCAGACAGATTAGAGGTAAGCTTAGTAATCCCTCCCTTCTTGGCGGCCCTGAACCGCTGCAATGACTTTATTTTCTCCTCCATTCTTAAAAAGTTTACGGTAACTAAAGCTTAAGGAACAACAATACTAATCGTCACTGTAGGCTAACCTATTTTAATCTATTCTAAGCCTAGGCTAACTATACTTACATTGACGACGACAGCAACCAAGCAAATTGAAGAATGCAGATCGTGTTCCCCCTGTGAGTTTACAAATGATCAAAGAAAAGGAAATTTACCCTATGTCATATTACTCTACTTAACAATATTTACTTTACTATATTAAATTTTAACAAATTACAAAGTTAATGCCTGAAAAAGAAAGGAAAAGAAAGAGAAAGAAGGATCAAGACTCCTCTGAAGGAGGAACAGCCGCAGCCGTCGTCATAGTCTTTAGATATAGCCTATTGCGTCGACTGCTCCTCCTTTGCCTTGTCCTTCTCCTCAAAGAAGGCATGCGCTCTGTTCAGTAGCCTATCTAATACTTTCCGGCTCCCTGGCACATCTAACCCAGGCTGAGGTCTGCCTGACAGTGTCCATCCTTGCCCCTGGTCTATAGAACTGCTTAACAAAAAAAAAGCAGGGCACTGCACTGGACGGTCCAGCGGAAAATCCCGGACATATGCGCCCCTCAACATTTGTCCACTGGATCGCCCAGCTCTACACAAAGGCAGTCAAGTCAGGCCTAATACCCCCCAATTCTTATCAATATATAACAGATGGCCCAGTATCCTGGTCACACGGCACCAATTATATCCTGTTTATTATTCCTAGGGGGTAGAGGAGAAACGGATATAAATTAAATAATTAAACCTGGAAAGATGAATTGGCCTAAGCTATAAAAATGATACCGGGTCGGCGTTTGACTTACTTGTAAACATGTATGTGTAGGTTATCTGTGGTAGTCCCAGTAATATCTATGAAGTACTTCTAGTATTAAAGGAACTTAGCTGTGATGCAAAGAGTGTCGATTAGGTGATGGACATGTCGGGAGGCAAATATCAGGGAAGTTTTGTTGTTATGTGGCAGCAGCTGGCGGTCTGTCTTGGCGGAGTGAAGTCTGTGTGAAGTGTGTCTGAGATTCCCTTTTATCGTGACAATATAAAATATATTTAAGGGTTCTATATCGTCCCCCGTGATTAAATAATAAGGGAAAATAAACTAAGATATAATTGGTGCAACCACAGTAATATCTAGCCACAAAGATAAATAAAGAAATGCGTATAAACAAAAAGGAACCAGCTGTCGTGAACCCGGGAAATTCAAACTACGGTATATATACCAGCTAGGATTCACGATAACCATCATCACTACTCTTTTTTTTTTTTTTTTTTTTTTAAGAGACAATGAACGGAGGAAGGAAAAACACAGATAAAACAAAAAGGTCCATGTGCCTAAAGGCATCCTCCATTCATAAAATGTTTGTAACAACTGGATTTAAACATTTGTTGATTGTAAGTTTGTGGAAAGCAATTCGAGGGAAGTGAATTCCAAAGAGTAGTAGCTCTGGGGATAAATTATTTCTGATAAGCAGAAGTTCTGCATTGTGGAGGAGAAAGTGTAAATTCATGGGCGCTCTCAGCTGCCCTAGTTCTACGGGGAAAGATGTGGAGAGGCGGCACAATTGAAGCAAGTTCCTCGGAACAATTGCTGTGAAAATATCTGTAGAATAATGCAAGGGATGCAACGTTTCTTCGTATGGCTAATGTAGGAAGGTCCTGTGTGATTGCAGGGTTATTGATTAATCTAATAGCTTTATTTTGAATTTTGTCCAACTGCCTCAATGCAACCACTCCACTTCCACCCCACAGAGGTGAACAGTAATCCATCTGAGAGCGCACATGACTTTTATATATTACGGCCAACTGCTCGTCAGTGAAGAATTCTCGAACTCTGTACAGGAGTCCCAGTTTTTTAGAGGCATTCTTAGCAATGCTTCTAACATAATGTGTCCAGCTCAAGTTAGTAGTTAATGTTACACCGAGAATGTCAATACTAGGGGAAGTGGGAATATTTACATCATTAAAAATATATGGGAGTCAGTGAGATTCTGTCGGTTAGAAAATTGAATGTACTTGGTTTTCTGTGCATTAAAGGAAACTAGATTCTCTTGTCCCCATTCATTAATTCTAGAAAGGTCCTGGTTCAGAGAAATTGCAGTGTTTATTTTTGAATTTATAAGATCGGGTTGGGTGAAAGAATTGGTAAATGTGAAGGAACTGTGGAGTGTTGAGTCATCTGCGTAGGAATGTATTGGATTATGAGTGGTAGATATGAGATCATTGATATGAATGAGGAACAGAGTTGGGGCCAAAACTGATCCCTGGGGAACACCAGCATTTATTGAGTGAAATTGAGAATAAAGGCCATCTACCATTACACGTATTTTTCTGTTATGAAGATAAGAAGAAATTAGTGGAACTAATGATGCAAGGCCGTAGTGTGACATCTTCGACAATAAGGATTGATGCCAGACTCTATCAAATGCCTTTGATATATCCAGTGCTATTGTATGTGTTTCACCATGTTGGTCTGTAGCTTGGTTGATTTGATGCGTAAGAAGGCAAAGAATGTCTGCAGTTGATCGACATCGTCTAAAACCATATTGCCTATCACTGATTAATTTATTATTCTCCAGATGCTTAATTATGTGATTATTTAATATAATTTCAAAAACTTTGCCAAGAGTGGAAGTTATAGCTATTGGTCTGTAGTTTGATGGATCTGAAGAGGCACCTTTTTTAGGAACTGGATGGATGTTTGCTTCTTTCCAGGGTACTGGGAAGCATGAGGTATGAGTACACAGACGGAAAAATTTTGCCAATACAGGAGCGAGCACCAAGGAGCAATTCTTAAGTACTATTGGAGGAATTTCATCTGGACCAGGAGCCTTATCTACTGAGAGATTCTGCAAAATAGTTTTGACATGTCTGGTGTGGATCTTAAGTGAGGGAATTTCAGGTGAATTAAAATTAAGTACAGGGACATCTTGATTTATTTCATCTAAGGTTGAGTTGGTGGAGAAAATATCTGCAAGAAGGTTAGCTTTACCTCGTGGGTCACTTACAAGATTGCCAGTCGGAGATTTTAATGGTGGAATGGATGAAGCAGTAGTGAAGTTGGATTTGAATGAGTTAAGAGTAGACCAAAATATTTTGTTATCATTTGGATTATTTAGAAGTTTATTTGCCTGCTTATGGAGAAAGTTTGATTTAGTTAGGTTTAATACAGTTTTGGCATGATTTCTGATGTTTTTAAAGTAATTAAAGGCTTCATGTGTTTTTGATCTTGTGTATGCATTGTAGGCTATTGCTTTTTGTTCAGTTATTCTATCACAATTATGGTCAAACCATTTAGGTGAATTAGATCTTTTACTGTACTTTTGATGAGGAATAAAAGTTTCCATTCCAATTTTTACAAAATCTTGTATGTGGCTCAAGGTGGAGTGTGCATCATTAGAAAAGAAAGAGGTCCAGGGAATATCAATAAAGAAACCTTGAAGACCCTCCCAGTCTGCCCTATCGTAATGCCATTTAGTCACCAAAACAGGTTCAGAGTGGGAAGGTGTGGTAGGTGATAGACAGGTGGCCTGTATCAGACAGTGATCAGAAGATCCAAGTGGGGACCTCACTGTAACATCATAATTTTCTGAATTGGTTGTTAAAAATAAGTCCAGTAGGTGGGAATTATGATTAGGATTATCTGGTACACGGGTGGGTTGGTTGACTAGTTGAATGAGATTAAATGAGTCTGCAAATAGCTCACATTCAAGACCAGCATCATCAGTCCTGGCTGAATGAGTGAGCCATTCAACATTATGGACATTAAAATCACCCAACACAGTGATTTCAGAAGAAGCATTTAAGTTGAGGACACTGAGTTGTGAGGACAGAGAATCAAAAAGACTTTGCTCTGGAGGAGTATTTGGGGAACGGTAGATGCAACATATGTATTTAAATTTACCAGCAGAAATTAATTTGTATATAGAATAATCAAAATAGGGACAATTGAAACTAGTAACCTCCTCCAGGGCAATTTCAGATTTTGCGAAGCAACATACACCACCTTTAGGTCTGAAATTTTGGAGCAGTTGATAACCTGGAAAATTAAATCTAGATGTGTCAGATGTGGATGTTACTTGAGTCTCTGTCAAAAAAAGGAGAGTAGGGGATTCTGCTTGAAGAAATTGGTGTACAGAATTGATGTTAGAGTGAAGTCCCCTTATATTACTAAAGAAATAGCTGTACTGATAAGCAGCTTTGGGACGTTGCAATGCTCTTGACACAGTCGCATGATGACGACCGGGAGGGCCCTGTGTCAATAACCCAACCCTGCCGGGGGTGGATATCCGAGGGACCACCAGGTTTGCTCTTAACAATTGTACTGCCATATTTATAAGGTAAGTGTATGGTGTTACATGTATGATATGTAGTGGGAAGAGTAGTATTTTATGGATAGAGGATAGCGATGTAGGGCAATGTCGTGAAGTTGGATGTGTATGTTATATAAAGAGGGTTTTCCTGATACCCCTGATGTGTGAGGCAGAAAGATATGTATCCAGCTACCAAGGCCTGGGAGAGAAAATGGAATTCAGGCTATTCCCTGAGTTTCCCGAAACCTTGGCGGTAGTACTTCCCTGGGCGGGGCTGCCTACCCCTACTACCTACAAAACATCATCCCCATTATTACCATCATCCCCACTATTACTACCATCACTTCTAATGTCAACTAAACTTACTTAACCCAACAAAGGCGGGGCAAGTTGTTTTCAGCCCCAGAACGATGGCGTTCCCCATCATTGCTGGGGGGGGGGGGGGGGGGGAGGAGGGGGGGAATAGGGGTAAAACATTATTTTGGATCTAAAATCATAACTATTTCACAAATTTAAAAAATCTGGTTTTTTTTTATGTTCGCATTCACCCAACAAATGTTTGTGTGAAATTTGGTGACAATCCGTCCAACGGTCTAGGACGACGACGAAGATGCCAATTTTTTTTCGGGTGGTACCCACTATACGGGGGGCGATACCAAACTCTGCTTACGCAGTGTTGATAAAGTAGACGTGCCGTTTTGCCCAAAATAAAAATGGCATACCCAACTCTGTGATGGGTTACCATCATCACTAATATTACCACCATCATTACTACTACTATCATCATCACTACAACTGTCACCATCATCACTACTACTATCATCATCACCATTACTATCATCATCACTACTACTATTACAATCATCACTACTACTTTCACCATCTTCACTAATACTGTCACCATTGTCACTATCATCAATACTACTCTCATCATTATCACTACAACTATCACCATATAATCATTATTATCACCATCATCTTACAATCATCATTACTTGTCACCATCATCACTACTATATTATGACCATCATTATCACTACTAGTACTAAAACCATCATATCTACTACTGTCATCATCATTACTACTGTCATCATCATCACTACAACTACAACCATCATCACTACTATTGGTGAGATGACAGGGTTGCAAACCAGGGGCAAAGCAATCCCGGTAGACACCCTGACAATGCGGGAAAAAGAGCAGCCTACCAGAGCCAGAATAGCTGCTGTAGAAGAGACCAGGAAGACAAGGAGAGGACGATATCAGGAAAGGGAGAGAGAAAATACAACACTACCAGTTTCCCATGCTTTAACACCTGCCAAAATAAACCGGTATACCTATTTAAATAGGCCTACCCATGCTCTAGTCCCTGCGAGTATAGCAGGCGTCACACCATGCCGATTTGAGCCACGACTGAGCACGACCTTGAGTCGTGGTCAGGAGTGCCGACCTTCGGCGGAGAGCTTAAGGATATGGGGGGGTGAGTTTTGGACGGGACGCAGTATGGATGGCCACGCCGCCTGACGGCGACCTGACGGGGTAGACCGGCGCCTATGCCGGACTGAATGTGAGTTTTAGGTCGCCGCTGGAGTGCCGATCTGCGGTGTAGTGCGTCGACAACGACCCGACGAACGGCGTCGATGGGAGTTAGGGCGGCGTCAATATTCATTACTGTGCCGATGAGCGGCGACCCCTTCAGTATGGACGGTGACCCCGGCCCGCATGACCCCGAACGACGGCGACCGAACTCAAGGTGTGGTATATAAAAGGTACACCAAAGGGTGGGCCTCATCAGTATACCTTCAGCCACCGTAACGGTTGCACGTAGCCATGTTCACCACAGTCCCCAGGAACCCGATACGACATCTACGCTTACTCCAGGTTCAGTTAAATCTGGAAAATGACTACCTACTGACAAATATAGCCATCTGCAAGCTGCTGTTGAGGAAAAGAAGGAGGGAGAATAGAACCCCTCGCATGTGGGTCCGGAACTGGCTTTCTCGTAGGAAAACCTTTGGTATTTATGAGCAGCTACTGAAGGAACTCGTCCTGGAGATGGGCCAGCCTACAGAAACTACCTGCGGATGGATGTTGCAGTCTTCCGGGAGGTACTAGGACGTGTGGCGCACCGCATTGAAAAGAACGATACTTTTTACCGAAAGGCACTCGACGCTGGCCTACGACTAGCCATAACACTGCGGTTCCTGGCAACCGGTGACAGCTATATGAGCCTGAAATTGTCAATTATTAGTATTGATATGTACTATTATATTATATATATATATATATAATATATATATATAGATATATATATATATATATATATATATATATATATATATATATATATATATTATATGGCTTGTTTCATTCATCCACTGCATGAATAATGTATGCATAAACAAATGATTTACGTTTTATATACATATATGTATATAACATATTCAATAACTAAATAAAGTAATACAATAATGAAATAAAGAAAGTCATCAATCAAAACATACATACATATATAATAAATAAAGTATAAATAATGCCTTAATACCTTATATAAATCAATATAGCAATATTAATCTAACTACATAAATAAATTAATTACAAAATATATATATAAAGATATTAAATTAATAAGTAAATCAATACAATAATGAAATCACGAAAGGAATAACAAACGGCAGATACCACAACCAGGTCAGGTCAGAAACCTGTGGTATGCACAACGAGTCTCCACAAACATAATTAATTTGTCCACACGTGGCTGGTCAGTGTCAAACACTTTTAAATAATCGAGACATGCAAAACTAATTAAACAAATTTTTACCTGGCTATTCTGACGACCACTCTGCCGCACGATGTGGTCCTTGAGAAAGCCAAACGTGGCGATAATCCACTTATCCACTTATCCACTTATCATTTATGGTGCCGTGTGCCGCCGCACTGACGCCTACCGTTTCCCGTCAAGCATCGTCAATCGCCGTCAAGCGCCGCCAAGCGCCGTCACACGCCATCAGCCTCCAGTCCCCTTCCCGTCCCATTTTTATGACCTCACTCCACGCCGGCTTGATTTCAAATTTTTCGCTTGTATAACTTTTGAGTGGGTATGTGAAGACCAATCCCGACCTGTTTGTTAGGTTGGCGACGGCCCATGATGCGCGGCGACGTAGACAAAGACTGTCCACGACCCTTAGGTCGCGGACAGTCTTGGCCTAAAATCGGCTAGGTGTGACGGGTGCTTATAGGACAGTCTGCCCGCAAAAGGAGTTCGAGTCCGGGCCAATCACAAGGATACCTGCTCAACCAATGGCAGGGACGGAGACAAACAACTAAGGAGAATACCCAGCTCCAGCCAGATTTGCAATACAGTGAGGAATATTTTATGCAAATTCCTCACCAAGACCCAGTGCAATATCTTCACCGATGGGAACCCCAGAACCACCTCTACAGTACCTCCCAGGAAGACAGGAAATAATATAAACAAAGTGATCAGAAACAAATGTATGGCCTGCAAACTAGAAAAAGTCAGATATAGTGATTAACCCGGAAAGTGCGGGAAGACTCTGAAGAGTTTCCCCGGGCGACTGCGGGAAGACTCTTAAGATCCTCGGCTAAAACAAATCCATTTAAAACACCCCAAAAAAACTTGAACCCTTTTTTTATTTTTGCCCCTGGGCCATGCCAAATATCACTCCTCCACATCCCCTCCTTCTCCACTCCCCCCCCCCCCCCACCTTCAGTTATCACCTATTTTCCCTGTTATTCCCTTATTCTGTGGTCTATTTTCATGCTAACATTAGCGAGTTGCAAGCAGAGCGTTGTCATCACTGTTACCAAGCGAGTGCAAGAGAGAGAGAGAGTATCGATCGACAATCTCTCTCCAGACTTGGGGAAGAGTGGAGGGGAGGGAGGTTGCCTCAGCCATACATTATGTAACTCCCGGCCTGTATCGCCGATTTTGACCATCCAAATGCTGTTTCCACTTGTTTTATTGCTGTAACAGGTTAATACCTTTATAATCAACATAAAATAGGCGCATATGGATAAGTATTAATGCTATTTATGGTAAAATAACGATGTTAGTGATGGGAACAGCTCAAATACGTGCGCACAGGCGTGTGGTGTCTCATACCCCCCATGCGCACGTCTTAGGTTAACAGATTTGTTTTTATCATGCAGCCATACAACCCTTTTAACCCATTGGCTGCGGGTGATGTTCCTGAATGTCCTGGCAATTTACAGCAATTTCCAGGCTTTAAAAGCCTGTGAAAGCCGTAGAAATTGAGTGTCAGTGGGCGGGAGTGTAAGGGACCCACCTCCGACCCTCAGAGCAGCGAGCGGTTCACTGAGGGAGACTGTGTCTCGCGCGGGTGTCTCACAACAGTGTTGCCGAGCGAGCGAGTGCTAATAATTAGCGGTTTTCCCGCATGTCTATGGCACCGCTGCGGGTGAACCCCGCCACCTACGAAGCCCGTTCTGGTCTCATTTTGAAGCTATTTTCGCCTAGTTTTCGGCAGAATACAGTTAATTTAATGCAGATGCTTGATTAATCATTCAGGAGTGCCTGAATATGCCCTAAATAGCCCAAATATGCCCGTAGTGTAAGTGTTAAATAAAGAGGGTAATATTGAGAGATAGAGAATCTCTTTTTGTTTGTATTAATAGCTTAAGTGTATTTTTAGAATAAAAGTTGCCTTCACAATAACGAAAATAATAATATCCACATGTCCCTACTATATTGAAACAAACCAAATTGAGTTCTAAATATAACCCGAATATAGTTTGACTAAAATTGAGGGAAGGTAGGCAAATACGATTACTACCTTCCACGAGTTAAGCTGGTTGTGGGTAGAACTTGTGTTGAGACTTAGCTATAGGCGAGACATTCCCTGTAGTAGAGTCTAAGGTGGGAGGCAAACGAGTGTGTAGAGGAGCCAGGAACCAACTTCCCCTGTGTCCGTGAGAGAGGCAGTTCCCCCTGACGTTCAGCCCACAGAAGAACTACGAGTCCTACGTCGTCCAGATTCTCGTTCATGGCTATCACCTCTCCTCTACCCCGTACCCTAAGTGTCTCTGCGTATTATAAGTTGTGGGTATTATTGTGAAGGTAAGATAAAATATGCGAGTATTCTATTTAACTTATTTATAGATCTGTGCCTAAGATCTATCTTGTCAACTTCATATCCGTGTAAGGTTTATATAACTTGGATCCGTACAGTGATTCTATAAGTACGAGATATTGTCAAGAAAATTTGTATTTAAACCTTCAGATCATAAATTGTACGTACGTTACATAGTCATTTTTACACGTGTTACTTAGTGAATACTCTCAGATTTTATCCGCATGTGTTATTATTCTTTGTGTATCAAAGTCGAAGTGAAGTGTATAACGCGAGCTATTTTCCCTCTTAAGTTCAATATACCTAAAACCTACGCCCAAATTCAGGATCATATTATCCGTATAATTATTGCCAGAGAATACTTATAGTACTATTTCGCCCCGTTGAAAGTAAAGAACCCATCCGTTGAGTTAGAGTTAATCTATATTCAAGATATCTAATTTCTATTAGTTCTTGTGAATAATCTAATGATATACGTTACTCGGGTCATGTAATTCTTTCGCCACCAATCTAGGGATTCAGATTTTACATTCCTTTATCTATTCCGCCTTCGTTCAGTAATTTCCTCATTGTAACCGTTATTGACGTTATAATACAACGCTACTACGTTCTGCGTTCTTTCTGGAATTTGTTAAATTATTCAGAACTCCTTTTATGCCATCATAAGTGGTATTTAATAAGTACAACTTTGTTTTGTATTTCTATTCATTATAGCTCCTTTTAACCCGTTGAGCCCCGGCTAGTTATAATATTTTGTTCACCCCAGTCCCAAGCCATTTTCACTTATTTTTTTTGTTTGCTAAAATGGAAGACAAGGATGAGAAATGAAAAAAAAACAAAAAAAAATCACCTCTGACATTTTTTTGGGGGGGGGGGGGGGGGGGGGGGGGGGGGGGGGGGGGGGGAAGCTTCAAAAAAATTTGTTGAGCCAAAATGGAAGAGAATGGTGAGAAATGAACACACAAATAAAAAAAACTCATTTCGGTCATTTGGGGGGCGGGTGGGGCGGGTTTCAATAGTTCGTCTCCCCCGCATGACCACCCGCCCGGAGCACTAGGGTAAAAACTGAGTATGGCATTGTACGGCATACATCCTAAGGAGTATCTCACATAAATCTCAAGCCTCTAGCTCCCATACGACCGGAGTAATGAAGGTTCAAAGTGGCGGTAAACTAGGGGTGTAAACTATCCCCACTAAGCCCACCACCACCAGCCGCGCGGCTGTCTCGGCCCGCTCACACCTACTGGCCCGGCTCCCCCACACACTACGGTACCTCCCCCTCCTATTCTCCCGCTATTTCCTACCTTACGAGCCACGTAAGTGTTTTTTATATGTCGGACGCACGTGATGCGTCGCAGGGAGTTGGTGATCAAAGACGACGCAACACGTGCGACGCTGGGTCTCAACGGGTTAAAAGCTATAATACAGTGCTACTCCGTTCTGCGTTTCTTAACCCAAGAACTGCGAAGGTCCTCAATTGAGTCGGTAGTGAGATTTTGTTTACTTTTTTTTTAACTTTTTTTCCCTATGTAAAAAAAAAAAAAAAAAATCTCAGTACAGACTTTATTGAGGACCTTCGCCATTCCCGGGTTAAGTAGTTGGTTAATTTATTCCAATCTATTCTAAATTATATTTATTATATTCCAACTCAGTCACTATATTTAAGCCACTTTCACACATTCACGATGTTGATCCCGATTTACCCCGAGGTACACAAATTGGCACATCGGCAGAGACAGTGACACGATGTACGCGTTTGACGACGAAGCCTCGATGGTGAC
Organism: Paralithodes platypus; assembly: GCA_032716605.1. Lineage (NCBI taxonomy): Eukaryota > Metazoa > Arthropoda > Malacostraca > Decapoda > Lithodidae > Paralithodes > Paralithodes platypus. The sequence goes on from CM064528.1 coordinate 39,997,447, forward strand.
ACGTCGTAGCCACGACGGGGGAGATGGTACCACGGTGGCAACAGGAGGGCGCCACGTCAATGCCCTAACGGTCCAAATTCCGGTCATAAACGTACCCCGACCGGTCAAAACCGTACCCCGACGTGGCACAAGGGGAAGACGATGAGGGGGGATGGACTTACGATGGTGTTACCAGCGTGACACGATGAACACCGATGAACACCGACAGACGGGGTGACAGACACAATTTGATATAAAAGGGGCCGGTTCTGGTACCTGTACCTCACTCTACACACCTGCCAAGCCACGGCCACACGTCAACACCACTCGCCCTACCCTACACCATGGATGAACTCGAGGTCCTGCAGCTGCAGGTAGATCTGGCAGCACATCAGGCAAGATTAGATGTTGCCCTGTACAGAGCCATGCAGAATGTGCAGGATGCCCAGGGGCCACCCAGGATACGGAGAAGGCAGGTCTGGACCCGGAAGTGGCTGTTGAGGCGAGGTCAGTACGGCCACTATGACAACCTGCTGAAGGAGTTGGCTGTGGAAGACACCAGCGCCTACAAAAATTTCCTGCGGGTGGATAAAGCCATGTTCGGAGAGCTGCTTGAACGTGTTGGCCCACTGGTGGAGAAGCACGATACGTTTTGGAGGAAAGCCGTCCCACCTGGTATGCGCCTGGCTATCACCCTACGTTACCTGGCTACAGGGGAGTCATACAAATCACTCTCGTATGGCTTCAGTAACCTTCACCTACGGTGAAATTCCACATATTATTATTTGTATTAATTGTTTTGTTGAAATCTTATATAATAACCTTTCCTCTTGCCGTTCATAATAAAAAAAAATAAAAAAAATATTATTATGGGTGAAAACCAATTGAGAGCGAATATTTTGGTGCGGCTGGGATTCTATAAAAAAAAAAAAAATATCGTTATAGATTTATTTCTATAAAATCCAATATTGATGACAGCATATTCTAAACACCGCCATCATGTTCAGCGGAAAAAATTGCTGTGATTTAGTATGAAAATAAAAATAACGATACAAAAACCGATATACCGATACCGGTATATCTCATATAGTATATAATATAACAGTGCGTTTAATGGTGATGGGCTGGTCTATCAGAGTGAGAGCTGAGCGATCTCTGCCATACCCATTGCTTACTCTGACTGTTCCTTTTACTTATATATCTTCTAGATCTCAAGTGACGGCGTCTTTTCCGTGGATCGACCTCCCTACTGCCAACCTAAAAGTTGGCAGATTGGGAGCCAAAGCGTCACATTTTTCCCTTGCCCCTCAACTTTCCCTTCATAATTGCTGAGGGGCACAGGGCCTTGGGTGGGGCTTTGGTTTCTCGGGCGTTTCCGCGCCCTCCTCAGCTCCCTGCCTTAGAGTGGCTTCGGTCACCTGGGTTTTGTTAGTGGTAAGCAGGGAGGGTTTTGTGGGGGCGCTTTATGGCCTTGGCCTTGCTCGGGACCTTGGGGCTGTTCGGCCAGGCAGCCTGGGGAACAACAACAACAACAACAACAACAGTGCGTTTAATCTCCACAGGTAGGCTAGGCCTACACTTCGTGATGAATCATATTTTCTCTAATTGTGGAAGGTAAAATGTATTGATATAAACCTATCTTGTGCAAAAGGATCGATATAAACATAGCTTGTGTAAGGATGGAATCGTCGAAAACACAGGAACAATCTCCTCTATCTAAACCCATCCACCCACACAAACACTACCTTGTGTTAAATTAATCAATAACACTTAGTATTTCCTTTGGCTTTTACTATTATAAACACTACTGTATTAGGTAAAATTAAATTCAATTCCATAGAGCATAATTATAATAACATTTATTTCATACCGTGTATCAGTGGCGGTCGATATAGCCACACAAGAACAATAACACACACACACGCACACACACTCACTCGACAATTAACACACACGTGTTTCGGTAATCATACCGGTACACTGATGTTTCATTTGAACTTATTAACTTATTAGGGGAGGTGTGGTGGAGTGGTCTTGCCACTGGCCTGGTAATCCAAAGGTCCCGGGTTCAAATCCCGATGTATCAATGGGAAGATATTATTGGGATGGAATTTGTGCTGTACCTAGTATCAGTGCATTACCACAAAGCCCACCGAAACGTCAATAAAATACCCTCATTGTTCCCTGATTAAATAGCACTGTATGAATATTCCCATAGTCAAAATATGCTATAGGGGTGCAATGCCTGGTGAGTTATCTGCTCAACAGGTGGCGTTGTGTGTGTGTACGTGTGAGAGTCCGAGTGTACGGGGTGAGACAGTGAAGCACGGGAACGAGGTGGCTTCAGAGATGGGGTCGTTTTGGGCCATGAGTGAGCACCGTGCCTCATGTGAAGGCAAGATGGCAGGTGCTCGTTGTACTCTACGTGCTTCACATGTGTTACGACCTGGCACTCGGGTACACAAGGGCTCTCAATCAGGACTCGAGTACGGCTCGCTGCCACAACGGAAACACACGATCCCAACCCCAGAGTACTGCCAGCCGAACAAAAAACACCAATACCCTCCAGAGTTCAATCTGCTATAACGGGGTATACAAGAACTCGGTACTAGTGTTCAACAACAGACTAATAAAGAGACAGGAATTATCTAGTCTGGTCAACAATCAAACAATGAAGTAAGAAACAACAACACCAAAGAATAGTGTTGGCCGAAGCCGAAGTAATCCACCCTTGACTAAGAACTTAAGAAGTCCTCCACCCTCTACTTCGGATCGGCACTATTACGTTACGTTAATTAATAGTCCTTAACCTGACAAGCGCGATATAGACCTAGGTGCTAGGGTAGTTATTTGTGCATTTCTAGCCCTGGATTCTGACAGAATTCGTTATATTTACAATATAAACCATTATTTGTTTTCGGTATGCTTTTATTTTACATATATGATGTATATATGAACCTTCAAGAGTGCTAAAATAAGTGGGAAAAGCATTTGGGTGGTGAAAAACGAAGATATTGGCCACCCGGTCATAATCTCAGGCGAGAGAGAGACACAGGCAGCCCTCCCCTCTCGCTGTCTGGGAGTCAACTGAGACGAGCGGGGCGGTGTGTGCCGGTGTCTGGGTGTTGCATAACGATCTTTTATGCAACCCACTTGTGCTACATTATCGCGGGAGAGAAAAATAACCGATAAATGATGATAATAAGAGGAAAAATAGGTGATAATTGAGGAGGGGAGGGAGGGGGGGGGGGGGGGGGGGGGGGGGGTTGGGTGAGATTTACATGGATGAGTACTGGAGGGGAATTATCTCACCTAGAGACAAATTCCTTTGTTTTGATAGGCCCTTTTTTTTTATGGAAGGCTTTTTTTTATGGTCCTGCTTCCGTGAGGCCTATCGCGTTCCCTATAGGAAGCCTTCCGTGAGGCCTATCGCGCTTGCCGGGTTAAGCATCGAGCAAGGAATCTTCTGAAAAAAGTTAGATGCTTCTCGGATGCTCGTAAGAAGTACGTATCGGATTTTGAACAATAATTCAATAAGCAAAAACACTGGCAATTAAATACTATTAAAGGTTTAAATTGGCATAAGAATAATTAAAAGAATATGCAATAGTAAATGGCAAACATTAAAAAGAAGTACTCCGCAAATGCAACGGCAATAGCCTACTCGGATTGTGCTCGTGGGCCACTAATCACTAAAGTAGCCAAGCGTGCAACACATGAAATCAATAGTGCATAAACAATATCATACATAAGGAAAGCTTCAATACTATTCTGTATCTACTAATCGAGTAAAGTCTAGCTGGGGTACTGTGGGCAAAAGGTAGCAGTGACTGAGCAAAAACGGCTCGTAGCCTAGCGAAGTCCTCACAACTGTTTAAAGTATTACGTTAAAACTAACAAGTGCACTTTGAGAAATCCAGATCCCTTGTATCTGGTTTTCTCCCGGCTCCTTGACAAAGTAAAAACAAACTGTTAATAAAATACAGGGTGGTTAGGCTCTTGCCCTCACGCACTGTAAATTATTAACTCAACACAGTCAGCCGCGAAGACAACCTAGGCTTCACTGAACCGAAACGAGTATGCAGGTTTATCGCTTAACCACTGCATCAAACAACAACTCGTAACACAGAAAAGCCTTACCCAAGTCTAGCATTACCTAGACTAGCAGAAAACAGGAATAATAATAATAACACACAGGGAAATGCATATACAAGTGCAAACAAACATAAATCAATCCTATTCTAAGTTAACCCTTCCAAAATAGGCTATCTAATAGGCATATATCTTGTGAGAACTCAAGCGATAATACGTTGGCTGACTAGCTCTGTACCAACGGGACCATGGAAGTTAAAAAGGGTAGGGAAAAGAGGAGATAAGAATGTAAGGTAGTAGAGAAAGTTCACATCAGGCAGAAGAATATATATAGTTAGCAAGGGAAATGAGAAGTTGCTCTGCCTAATGAGTTCTGATCAAAAAATGGCTAGACTTCCCTTTTTATACTCGGCCCTCTAGTGAGCCCAACGTGAACTACTAAGGCCCGCCCACTGACAATCATTACGTAATTTCTCTCTCTCCTCTGGGATAGACAAAGGCTTTCCTAGCACTGAGGGGAGGGGGGAGGGGGAGTGCTAGTGAGTTAGGCCCACCTCCCGCATGGCGCACCCACTGACCCCCAACTGTGGCTGCCGCTTCTCCCATCATTACAAATAAGTTTTACCCACAATACTTATAACTAATGATATAAAATAGAACTCGTTGACTCAGATGAAAACAAAATACATATTCATATTACTTATAGTACAACGGCTCACATGAACTAAGTTAGGAAACTCTACATAGACTACAGCCAAAGTTCCTGCCCTGACGATCCTAGCGAGAGTGGGGCATGACTAGGCGTTCTGTACAGCATGCTCACACTGGACATGCGTCACACCTCCCCCAAGATTTTACTTGCTCAACCCTGAGCTAAAATCTGACAAACACAGAACCCCATCAAGCCCCTCACACCCAGCGACCGTATGGCACTAAAACAAAGCTGAGTTTATCACCAAAACACATCTTATTATTAAAACAAAAATCACATTTTATAACTCCTCCCAACAATAGCAAAAAGACACAATATCATGCTCCCAGAGCGAGCTTACGCTCAGCCGTTTGATAGTTCGTGGACTACTCAAACTCTATAGGCTATGACAAACTTATACGATTATCTATATCAAAAGAAAGAGTTTTTATATGATTTTTATATTTTAATATGTTTTTCCCGGCTGCACTATAAGGGCAGCCTATTTTCCTCCACTCAAACCCACACACCTGTGATAGCCTACGACTGATCATCCACCCTTGATAAACAATCCGCGATCACATTGTCACATCCAGCAATATGACGGATGTCCAGGTTATACTCCTGCAACATCAAAGACCACCTGGTCAGTCTCATATTGCGATTGTGAAATTGATTCAGGAATCTCAAAGGGTGATGATCAGTGTAGATAACCACGACTGGGCCATAGGCTGGAACATACACCTCAAAGTGCCTGAGCGACAGCACAATCGCCAGTAATTCCTTTTCTATTGTAGAATAGTTCTTTTGTGCAGCATAGAACTTCTTAGAAAAGAAACTTACTGGGTGTTCCACACCTTCATTGTCTGTCTGTAGCAAGACGGCACCAGCCCCTACACCACTAGCATCTGTTGCCAGCTGAAAAGGCCTGTTAAAGTCTGGGGCCCTGAGTATCGGGTGAGTACATAGCAAATGTTTCACCAAAGTGAAAGCCTTTTTACACTCAGGTGTCCACAAAAACTTTTTGTCTTTAGATAACAAATCTGTGAGAGGTGCCAACACCGTTGAGTAACCTTTTATGAAGCGTCTGTAGTAGCCTATCATACCCAAGAATCTCATAATCTGCTTCTTGGTTGTTGGGTGCGGAAATTTATTGATAGCCTGTACCTTGTTCTGAGGAGGGCACACCTGTCCCCTTCCCACTACAAACCCAAGGTACTGCACAGTGGCTTTTACGAAGTCACACTTTGCCAAATTTACTACCAGACCTGCTTCACTAAGTTTCCGGAACAAGGTCTCAAGGTGCTCACAATGGCTCTCAAAGTCGTCATCATAAATGATTATATCATCCAAATATACGGTGCAATTTGGAATGTCCTTTACAATTTCATTCATCAGGTTCTGAAACGTTGCTGGTGCATTCTTAAGTCCGTAAGGCATAACATTGCACCGGTAGGTACTCCCGTCCACAACAAAACCACATACCTCTTTAGCACGCTCGGACAAAGGTACTTGCCAGTAACCTTTTACTAAATCTACTTTAGACAAAAAACGAGCATTACCAATTTTGTCAACACTATCATCAACCCGAGGAAGAGGATATGGGTTAGTTGGATTCAAACCGTTTAACCTACGGAAATCAATACAAAAGCGTACCTTGCCATCTGGCTTAGGCTGCAGTGTTACGGGGGAAGTCCACTTAACTGTGCCTTTCTCTATCAACCCTCTACCGAGCATATACTCCAACTCATCCCTCAGAGCTGGTAGTTTTATGGGGGCACACGGTACGGGATTGACTTAAAGGGTAGATGGTCCCCCACGTCAACATCATGCATAGCCTGAGTAGTGAGGCCTGGGTGTTCAGCAAATACAGTGGGGTATGAACCGAACAACTGACGGATAGCATCAAACTGCGGCTCAGGCAAATGAGCTATAGCCTCGTCAGCCCTTAGGCTCGAGTTCCCCGCCCACTGATCCGCTGAAACATGTTGATCCCAGCTATCCTCCTCTGAAGCTTGACTGTCCCCCTCTCCTTCTCCACCACGGCTGCAACAAGCCAACACAGGGACAGTGAGAGGCTCAGAGGGGCGCCTCACATACTCTTAACCCTTAATTAGCGGCTCACCACATAAGTCGAGTTAAATAAAGCTGGACTATGTGGCGGCGGTCGACATAGGTCGAGTGGCAATTTCAGCACGTAATGTTGCTGAGAGAGAGAGACAAGTGGTGGCAGGAGACTAGCGAGCGTATGACTGCTCCAGACCACCGCGGCGAACCTACTGACACGAATCTCAGCTCCCTCCTCCCTCTCTCACTCGCTACATACTGAATTATATGGGGAAAGTACCGAATTACATGCTTTTTGCACTCGCGTTGCACGGTTATTGCAAGAAAACTAGCCATCATAAAAGGATCGTTATGGTGTCATTCGAAAGCTCTGTTTATGCCCTTTCAGGGATAGGTTCTTGTTTTACGTTCTGGGTCTTATTTAGGCATGAAAATGATCACGTAAACAGCCCTATTTTGGCTAAAAACACCCCCGCTGGGCGGTACATATAAATAAACCGCATAGGCCGCTCGTAAGGTGTTAATAAGGTTCACGTGACATAACTGGTTCTTTTTCCTCCTGTCTGGAGTGGCAACAAGGTAATCTAAGTCTGAAATTTTTTCTACAATTTTATAAGGTCCAGTGTACTTCGCAGAGAGGGGGTTACCAACCAAAGGCAACAAAATTAATACCTCTTGTCCTACAGTGAACTTCCGGAGCCTCACTTTGCGATCATACCTGTCCTTCATCAAAGCTTGTGATTCTGTCAAATTTCTACCTGCCATCTCCAGACTCTCAAGCATGCGCTCACGGCTTTCAAGCACATACTTTAATAATGGACAAGGCTGCACAGTCCCCTCCCAAATTTCTTTCAGCATGTTAAGGGGGCCCCTGACACGGTGTCCAAAAATCAGCTCGTTTGGACTAAATCCCAGGCTCTCACCAGGTACCTCCCGAGCAGCAAACAGCACATAAGGCAATCCAAGATCCCAATCCATACCGTTGTCAGCACAATAACACCTGAGCATGCTTTTAAGTGTAGCATGCCACCGCTCAAGCACCCCTTGACTCTCAGGGTGATACGCTGACGATACTACTGCTCGTATCCCATGCTGTTGCATTGTTTGCTTGAACATGTTGGAGGTGAAATTAGATCCCTGATCAGACTGAATCTCCTCCGGGTACCCGTACCTTGAGAAGTACCACAACAAGTTACTGACTACCGTCTTAGCCATTCCATTTTTCATAGGGTATGCATCGGGGTATCTAGTGGCAACATCCATTATGGTTAACAAAAATTTATTTCCAGCCTTAGTGGGAGGGAGTGGACCAACCATGTCAACAATAATTTTACTAAAGGGTGGCCCAATCACAGGAATAGGGTGTAACGGAGCCTTAGGAATAACTTGGTTCGGTTTCCCGACACGTTGACAAATATCACATGAGTTTATCCATGACTGCACATGAGACTTCATCCCCGGCCACCAAAACAATTTCCCCAAAGCCGCCACCGTTTTTCTCACCCCTAGATGTCCTGCCAGTGGTGTGTCATGCGCCAACCTCAGTAGGCTATCCCTGCACCACCAACTGGTCCACTACTCCGGACCCCTTTTGCCAACTACGTTTAGGGTCTTGAAAACGCCTATAGAGGATGCCTTCTAAAAAAAAAAAAGTCTCCTGGCTGTGCATCGCCGTCCTCGTTGAGCTCTACAGCTCCAGGGTCCTCTAGTTGCAACCGACGTATATCTGAGGGTGCCAAGCGATCTAACTGCTCCCGGAGCAATGCATGACCTTCCCCGATACTGGGCTGCTCTCTCTGTCTCTCTCGATGTACATAACGTTGCTGTCGTGGAGACTCGTCATACCCAGCCTCGTCACTCTCGATGACAGGCCCAGGGGCCACTCCAGAATTAAGTAATGGTGCTAATACTGAATCACCCAGGAGAGCCGCCGAGTCAAAACTCTTAAAACCAACTCCAGCTTTAGCCTCCTCCTGTTGATCGTTCCTCCGCTGGTCTGAAGACGGAGGACTAGGCTGTGACACTTTAGCTGCCCGAGCTCGGGTGACAACACACGCCATGGGTTGTGTCTGGCACCGCTCGACCCACTCTTGCTCTTCCCTACTCACGTCGGCCGGCCTCTCGGCAACGACTAAGGGTAGAACCTCAGAAGCGGGCATTGCAAAGTCGTTGCCGAGAAGAAGGTCGACACCCTCCACTGGCAGTTTCTCCACAATCCCGACATCCAATTCACGTGCCACACCATCCACCTCCAACTCCAACCGCACCAGCGGGTATGACCGAGTTGCATTAATACCCTGCACCACTACCACCCGAGCCGCGTTTATAGGGTAGCCAGTCAAGTTTTTCATCAGAGTCTGGGAAGCACCTGTATCACGCAAGACCTCTACTCCATGCTTGCGCCCCGCCCACATCACGCAACCCCGCCCTCTATGGTCGCAAAAAACATCCTGAGCAGGGTTCGAGCCTCCCAGGTGCTTCTGCATTGGCTGTGCCTCAGCCTCTGACGAACTGCTCCGGGCAAACTCAGATGACTTCGGAGACACACCAATGTTGCAGGCCAAAGACACAGCTGCTGTAGGTGGTTTGCTAGGACAGACTCTTGCAAAGTGCCCCTTTTTATGACATTGATAACACTCCAACTCCCCTTTAGGCTTCCCTTGGTACTGGGAAGGGCCCGGCCCCTTCTTAAATGGGACGGTGCTAGTCTTGTGGTCAGTCTTGGTATCATGGCTCTTGTACTTGTTTGCATAAGGTATATCACTAACTCGGGGGGGTGGGGCGTCACGCCCCTTGTTACCTGCCTCACTACGCTGGGCAGACCCGCACCCACGAATTAGTGATAGCCGGAGGTCAGCCATCTCAGCTGCCTCCTGTAGAGTTTTTGGGTTCTTTTCTTTAATAGTTAAAGTTATTTCTGCACCAGTACACTTATAAAACTGCTCGAGCAGAAACAGCTCAGTCAACTGTTCGGCCGTCTCAGCTTTCTCAGAACGTGTCCAGTTTTTAAGTGCATCTTTTAAGTCCCGGGCATGTTCAAGAAAGGTCGCCTCCCTAGTCTTTGTAACACCCCGAAACTTCAATCGATATGTTTCCGGTTGCAACTCGTATGCCCGTAGGACAGCTCTCTTCAATTCTGGGTAGTCAATGCAAGACTCTAAAGGCAGTGCATCATAAGCCTTCAGAACCTTACCCGTAAGTCTTGAGGAGACTAGAGCTGCCCACTTCTCTTCAGGCCAATTATGCTCGCTACACTTCTTCTCAAAACGATTAAAAAATTCTGTGACTTCAGTTTCACTAAATACCGGCACCAATTTGACTAATTGGGCCAAGGCTGTTCTCTTACTTGGCCCTCACGGCCCATCCAAGTCCCTGTCGACTCTGCATGAGACTTATCTAAATCTAATTTAGCACAATATTTCTCCGAGTCGTACCTAAGCTCAGCCTCATGCCTCCTAACCTCAATCTCATGCCTCCTCGTCTCATCCTCCTGCCTCCTGGTCTCATTCTCCTGCTTCCTAGCCTCAATCTCCTGCTTCCTAGCCTCAATCTTAGCAAGCTCAAGTCTAAATACCATATCTGGAGACAGGCAGGAAGAGGGAGCTGCCACTACTGAAGGAGGGGGGGCAAAAACTGGGGAACCACCATGTGCACCACCCGAGGGCACTCCAATCTGCCAATTCTCATCCCTCTGTGGGAGAGTGCTAACCTCCGGTAACTGAGTGGACGGCACTGTGGGAGTCGAGTGAGAGGGGATCTGGGGAGGAACCCCCCCAAACGCCCTCTCCTCCGAAACCCCATGTCGCCCACGCAACACCCAGGAAATCAGCTCCCCCTTGGACATCCCTGCTACATTGGAAATGCCCAAAACCTTGGCTATCAGGTGCAAGCCATAAACATCCACCCCAGTCAGCCTCTCCTCTGTCACGTGGTACCGCTTACTCACAAAAACTCTAGCATCCTCCTCACTGGTTACTAACGGCACACCTTCAAATGGCATCTCTCGCTCATCGTCAGTGCTAATGCACGACATACTGAAGTCCACAAAAATTTCTCGAGACAAAAGTGTTAAACTTCCTATGCAAGCACTAATTACTAAATTAACTGGAGTCTCTTAAATGCTTTACTAATTGCCATACAAAAACAAATATTCTTCAATATGCACGCTAAAATACAAACAAACAAATGTTGTACAACTCTGCAAAAATTTATACTGTTCACAAAATCCTAAGCAAGGTCGCCATTTGTTACGACCTGGCACTCGGGTACACAAGGGCTCTCAATCAGGACTCGAGTATGGCTCGCTGCCACAACGGAAACACACGATCCCAACCCCTGAGTACTGCCAGCCGAACAAAAAACACCAATACCCTCCAGAGTTCAATCTGCTATAACGGGGTATACAAGAACTCGGTACTAGTGTTCAACAACAGACTAATAAAGAGACAGGAATTATCTAGTCTGGTCAACAATCAAACAATGAAGTAAGAAACAACAACACCAAAGAATAGTGTTGGCCGAAGCCGAAGTAATCCACCCTTGACTAAGAACTTAAGAAGTCCTCCACCCTCTACTTCGGATCGGCACTATTACGTTACGTTAATTAATAGTCCTTAAGCATCGAGCAAGGAATCTTCTGAAAAAAGCTAGATGCTTCTCGGATGCTCGTAAGAAGTACGTATCGGATTTTGAACAATAATTCAATAAGCAAAAACACTGGCAATTAAATACTATTAAAGGTTTAAATTGGCATAAGAATAATTAAAAGAATATGCAATAGTAAATGGCAAACATTAAAAAGAAGGACTCCGCAAATGCAACGGCAATAGCCTACTCGGATTGTGCTCGTGGGCCACTAATCACTAAAGTAGCCAAGCGTGCAACACATGAAATCAATAGTGCATAAACAATATCATACATAAGGAAAGCTTCAATACTATTCTGTATCTACTAATCGAGTAAAGTCTAGCTGGGGTACTGTGGGCAAAAGGTAGCAGTGACTGAGCAAAAACGGCTCGTAGCCTAGCGAAGTCCTCACAACTGTTTAAAGTATTACGTTAAAACTAACAAGTGCACTTTGAGAAATCCAGATCCCTTGTATCTGGTTTTCTCCCGGCTCCTTGACAAAGTAAAAACAAACTGTTAATAAAATACAGGGTGGTTAGGCTCTTGCCCTCACGCACTGTAAATTATTAACTCAACACAGTCAGCCGCGAAGACAACCTAGGCTTCACTGAACCGAAACGAGTATGCAGGTTTATCGCTTAACCACTGCATCAAACAACAACTCGTAACACAGAAAAGCCTTACCCCAGTCTAGCATTACCTAGACTAGCAGAAAACAGGAATAATAATAATAACACACAGGGAAATGCATATACAAGTGCAACAAACATAAATCAATCCTATTCTAAGTTAACCCTTCCAAAATAGGCTATCTAATAGGCATATATCTCGTGAGAACTCAAGCGATAATACGTTGGCTGACTAGCTCTGCACCAACGGGACCATGGAAGTTAAAAAGGGTAGGGAAAAGAGGAGATAAGAATGTAAGGTAGTAGAGAAAGTTCACATCAGTCAGAAGAATATATATAGTTAGCAAGGGAAATGAGAAGTCGCTCTGCCTAATGAGTTCTGATCAAAAAATGGCTAGACTTCCCTTTTTATACTCGGCCCTCTAGTGAGCCCAACGTGAACTACTAAGGACCGCCCACTGACAATCATTACGTAATTTCTCTCTCTCCTCTGGGATAGACAAAGGCTTTCCTAGCACTGAGGGGAGGGGGGGAGAGCTAGTGAGTTAGGACCACCTCCCGCATGGCGCACCCACTGACCCCCAACTGTGGCTGCCGCTTCTCCCATCATTACAAATAAGTTTTACCAACAATACTTATAACTAATGATATAAAATAGAACTCGTTGACTCAGATGAAAACAAAATACATATTCATATTACTTATAGTACAACGGCTCACATGAACTAAGTTAGGAAACTCTACATAGACTACAGCCACAGTTCCTGCCCTGACGATCCTAGCGAGAGTGGGGCATGACTAGGCGTTCTGTACAGCATGCTCACACTGGACATGCGTCACACATGTCTCACTCCCTAGACTGGAACAAGACCTCACGGGCTTCACTGTTCATTGTAAAGCGGTGAATGTTAAGGCTCTCAGCCTATGCCCGAGAGGAAGTAAGTTGGAATAGGCCTATAGAAAAAAAAAAAAAAAAAAAAAAACTCGTTTAATATAAGTTGATTATGGAATATTATACGGTATAATTATACGGTATAGGCCTACCGTATACCATATCAGGTCGTTATTTATTCAACATGTGCGTATTTATAGTGTTGTCAGAATACTCCACTAATCCGAAGCACTGTCGGTCCGCTGCCATTCGGATTACATGACTTTTACTGTAATATATTATAACTATTTATACCCCGACGCCGCCACGTCCATGCCGAAGAAACCGGATGCAGACACGCGAGACCCACGCCATCGACACGTTGTACCCGACGTTACCCGATGGTACCACGCCAAAAGTCCATCGTGCAAAATTTTTGAACAAATCCAAACCTTTGGTGGCCAAGCCCGATTTGCCACGTCCCGCACCGCGGGTAACACGACGCTCCCCGACGACCCCGACACACGTTGGGGATTGCACCACGTTGTGTCCCAATATTCAAATCGGGGTACATCGGGACCAACATCATGAATGTGTGAAAGTGGCTTTACTGTGAATCTGATTTCCTTACTCCGTGTAATTTGACCTCATCAACGATCGAATATTATTTTTCGTGTCTCGTGTGAGAGATTATTCACAATAACTTTTAGATAGTTAAATTCAGATTTAAACTATCTTTCCCCTTAGAATAAAATAAAGTTCATATCTTTATTCCCCGATTTTACATCGCATTAAAGTAAAATATTATTTCCCGTGACCGCAGTCCAACTGACCTATACTCCCAAGAGCGGTACCTTTGAGGTCTCACCTGAACGCGAACCTAATTTATTTTTACCTCCGCGCAGATTCACGCGCAACTGAGTGATAGGCCCCGTTGCCTTACCTTGCCCTTGTCACTAACCTCGCGTTAGACACTTGGCTCGCATATGAATTGTTGCCAATGATCATTGTTTGTGTATATATATTCTCCATCATTGCGTATTTTCTCTTCAATTATTGTGTAAATGACAAACTATATTTCACAAGGGAGTAAAACATATTCATCTCTCTCAAGTCACATTGAATATTAAATTCCTCCTCTATATAGTAGTGAAGTTAAACCATATTTTGGACCTAAAATCATAACTATTGCATAAATTCAAAAAAAAATTGACGGACGTTCGCATTCACCCAACAAATGTTTGTGTGAAGTTTGGTGAAAATCCGTTCAACGGTCTAGGAGTTCCAGGACAGACGGACAACATCGACATCGACATCAACGACAGATATTTTTTTCGGGTGGTACCCACTATACTGGGGGGCGATACCGACCTCTGCTTACGCAGAGTTGATAAAGAAATCACAAGGAAATTATAACAAACAGAAGAAGCACGACGCCCGCCCCGATCACCAAAGAAAACATACTCAGGAAGAAGACGAAGGAGAAACTAAAAGAAAACCAGCAACACCATAGACGGGAATAATAGGAAATAAGATAAATGCGATGCCCCATATACCAAAATTAACCCACATCACCCACAAGAAGAGAACAAGAACATTCAACTCGAGACAGAAGAAAGATAAGGACATCAGCAACAACAAAAGACGCACGCATAGCGAAGCCACGTGTACAGGATCACCACCTGCATACTACAAACAATACACGCATAAACATACCAGCTCCTACCTCTTTCCCGCCCGCTACGAACAACAGACGAGACACCAGGATTGCCACCATTACACCAGAACTTCCATCAACACCAGGAAAGAATATCCCCATAATACCAACACCACATGGGGCTCCCAGGAAAAGCATAATATTCAGCCAGAGACAGAAGGACCAACTGCACCACCAGAAGAGAAGCCACTTACGCCCTACTTCCACCCAAAGGAATCACCTGCCCGCAAACTTCTAAGGGGTCCTCCTAATCCCCTTAGATCTGCCCCTACTGGACATATGACCTTTTGACCACCGCACATCCACCCCGGGACATCTCAGCCAAAGTCGTCACTACTCCGACGAAACCTGACCAAGGCAAGCAATTCTAGGGCTTTCATAACACTGGCATACTAGTGGTGATAGTCCTAGGATTACCCTCCCATTCAGTGGACGATTGAAGGCATGTCGCGAGATATACTTGACATGGCAAGGTCATTCGACTAGTTTTCAGGGCTTTGCGAGACACAGTAACTGGCACTCAGCATATAGAAGTCCTTAGTGCATCTGTCCAGCAACATGTTAGTGGACACTTGCAATTAAAAGGTTTAAACACCGCCCCGAGTTCTTTTGAACCTCTTATAAAGGTCAGTTGGCAGAACGAGGAATATAGTAATGGTCATGGTCTTATTATCTACTCTCGTTAGCCCGATATATGTTGTCACTACGTCATGACATTTGAAAGATCATATTAAAGACCCCACACCAAGAGTACCTGAACAGAACTTTAACTTAGCATAACAGTCAGGATAGTCGAGTAACTCTAGCTATGCTAAACATACTCGCGTTCATCCGATGAATGTGCCCAGTGTTATGACATTAAGAAACTTCATTTAAGACCTGAAACCAGCTAATCCATTTGTACTTAAACAATTTATCCACACGACAGGCCAACCTGGACGCCCAACGGAAAGAAGAATCAGAAGACCCGCATTGCTGTTACCTCACCTCCTCATCATCTCACTCATATTGATTCTGCTACATCCTCACCTGTGCGAAGGTACCTAAATAAGTCAGAGTCCACACGGATTCACTCTACCATAATTCTTAACCATTCATAGATGCTAATAATTCAGAGTTCAATTATAATCCTTAGTGTTCAACTTAGAAACTTTGAGAGGTTAGCATTCCATTTGTGAGTTAATCGTGAAGTCATATGCAGCCATTTTAATTCCTGATCTTGTTGCAGAGCCTCGCTTGTACTAGGAAATATTGTATACGTAAACCATATGTCCACATTATTCAATTCGTGTTACTATACGTAAGAGCCTATTAATAAATACTGTTCATGATTATACTCAGTGTTATATGTATCCTCTATTTGCCTTCTATGCATGTGTTGTATGATCTTGCCTTCTCCAGTCAAATAGAACCAACAAATCCAATTATACAAACCTGGTAAAAACCCTGGTATAACAGTCATCACCGGAAGTGCATAGTGTCATCCCCTGGAACTTATTGTGGATCCTCGATCGTGCTATGAAATTGTGTATATACCTATCCATGTCTGAACGTAACTCTGTTTAAACATTATAGTTACGTTGAACAAGATAATCTATGCTTGTACTCTGCAGTTGTGGACGGTCATCGCTCACTTCCTCATCCTATCAACTCCGGTGTTCCTCAGGTCTCTGTCCTGTCTCACATTAGGACTATCTCACATCTCTTTCTAATTTTCATAAATGATCTTCTCAACTGTACCTCCAGTCCCATCCATTCATACGCAGACGACTCTACCTTACACTACTCAATTAGTTTTCCAGAACTCCCCAGCCAGCAATCCCTCAAAAACAAATGTAATGAAGCCATAGAACACTTATGCGTTGATCTAACTATTTCCAATTGGGGCAGAGAAAACCTTGTTACCTTTAATGCTTCCAAAACCCAATGTTTCCATCTATCTACCCGTCCGGACCTCCCAGAGGACATTTCCCTTATTCAACAATACAAAATCAATCCTTCATCTTTTCTCAATATTCTTGGTGTCTCTTTTTCTTCTACTCTCTTGGAAGGACCATATTACCAGTCTTGCTAAGGCAGCCTCCCAGAAGCTGGGTGTGCTCAACTGCCTCCAGGGGTTCTTTACCCCTGCACAACTTCTTGCTCTGTACAGGGGCACGGTGCGTCCTTGTATTGAGTATTGTTCACATTTGTGGAGAGGATCCTCTCACACCGCACTCCTAGACAAAGTTGAAAAGAAGGCCTTTTGTATCATTAACTCCCATCCACTCACCAACTCTGCAATCTCTCTCTCCCCGCCGTAATGTTGCATCTCTCTTGCTATTCTATCGCTACTATAATAATCAGTGTTCCTCAGAGCTCTCCCAGTGTATACCACTTCCTCTACGTAGGGCATGTGGTACCCGTCTTGCAACACAATCCCACCCCTACTCTGTGCAACTCTCCAACCCAAGAGTGAAATGTTACTCTCAGACTTTCTTCTATTCAACAGCTGAGCTCTGGAACTCTCTCCCAGAATCAGTCTTTACCTCTTCCTATGACTTAAATTGCTTCAAACTCTGTGAGTTCAGGCATTTTGGCTCAGATGTCCCTATATTTTGGCCCTGTCACTCTTTCAACTCTGGGGGAGGCACTTGCAACAGGCAGTTCTGCCTTTTGCCTCCCTCACTCAAATAGAAAAAAAAATCCTCTATTACCTTTGTGCAGTGATGGGCACAGCTAACCAAAAAGTTAGCTGAGATAACCGATAATCAGCTAACTTAGAACATTAGCTTCGATAACGCTAAATCGCTAAATTGCTAAAGAAATTAGTGGAAGCTAATGATAACAGTTAACAGCTAACTTTTATCATATCAATTTAGCATTGGTTTGATTTTTCCCTCTTAACCTAACAAGCGCTAGCCTAGGTTATTGAACACCATTGCCTCTTGCTAGGTTGACCATTTTGGCGACCCTTACCAATTTCGATGAAAACCACCTCAGCGTGTAGTGAATGCAAGCGCGCATCCAGCCATATAATTATACAGTATATGTGTACCAAACTAATTTTTTGGGGAGGTGGGGGGGTCATCCGTAGTTGAAAAATGTGGTGCGAATGGCATCGCGTGGCGAGAAAAACAACGAGCGGCAAGATTTACCCGCGCTTATATTCTGCCGTCTCGGGGTAGAACCAAGGGGAGGGGAGGAAGGGTTGATGTAAATATCGCATATATATCGTAAGTTTAGCACTTTCAAGCCTTCTAGTGTAGGCTACATGTACGTATGTAGGCGACACCATCTGAATATTACATAGCAAGAAATAAGGCGCATATAAACAATATACGATATATAGAGGTGGAAGGGGCGGCAGAGGTGGATGGGGTAGAGTCATCTACGGCAGGCACTTTTCCCTTAGCTTTTGCCTTCCCACCCACTTTCCTCCCACTTGCACTGGCAGGGGTGGCAGCGGCAGGGGTGGCAGTGGCAGGGGCGGATGGTGGCGGGGGTGGCAGGGAGGATGGCGGTGGTGGTGGTGGTGGCGCGGTGGCGGTAGAAACAGATGGTATTTTTTTCGTTCGTCCCTGTTGAGAAGCCATGCCCTTCCCTCTCCCCCCAGTGGCCCCCTCACCTCCTGCATCCCTAGGGCGGCCTTGTGTTGCAGCAAAGGGCCCTGCTGTAGTAGGCAGCAGCAGAAGTGGTGGTGGTGGTGGTAGCCCGGGCGGTAGTGGTTGTGTCAACAGGCAGCGTGGGAGAGCGACGTATAGGCTCCATGGCAAGTGCTTGTGTACTCCTTGCCCGCGCGCGGCTGGGGGTTGCCGGGTGGTGGTATTGAGAGTTGCCACACCACTACTCGCACACCACTTTGTTGCCGCCTCATAACCCGCGGTTTTCGTATGTGTTTAAAAACCCGGCTCATATGAGGACGGTCGCTGTCCACCAGTACGGACTCGTATGAGGACGGTTGCAGCCCATAGTAAACCCTTAAACACAAACCTAGAAAGCTAAAACTATGATATGCATTGGGTTGTAGTTGTAGTTTATTGCTTAGACACAGCTTTCCAAAACATAGGCTAGAAGAATCATAGAATGCCAAGATCAGATGATTAATGAATGTGAAAGTGCATCCTTTTGTACATAAATCATTAATTGAACAAATGAAATTAACATTAGCTTACAATCAAATTTAGTTGCTTACACATTAATACAAGACTATTCAGTATTACTACTGTATCACAACATTTACGGGCACTGTTAATCAAAATTAAATTCAATATATTAGCGAGTACCGGTAGCTAAAATTAAAAATATATGTTTCTCTCGTGATTTATGTACAACAGTGTCTGTATGCAATATCAAAAAAATTAAAAGATATTACTAGATAGTAAATAATAAACAAAATATAGTAATCAACTCTGCGTAAGCAGAGTTTGGTATGCCCCCCCCCCCCGTATAGTGGGTACCACCGGAATATAATGTCTGTCGTCGTCGTCGTCCGTCTGTCCCAAAACTCCTCCTAGACCGTTGGACGGATTTTCACCAAATTTCACACAAACATATGTTGGGTGAATGCGAACATCAGTCAAAAAAGATTTTTTGAAATTGTGCAATAGTTATGATTTTAGATCCCATACAATGATGGCATTGTGTGTGTGTGTGTGCCTTCATTCTGGGGGCGAAAACATCTCGCCCCGCATTTGTTTGGTTAAGTTAGTTTAGTTGACATTAGAAGTGATGGTAGGAATAGTGTGGATGATGGTAATTGTAGTGATAATGGTGATAATAGTAGTGATGATGGTAATTATAGTGATAATGGTGATAACAGTAGTGATGATGGTTGTAGTTGTAGTGATGATGACAGCAGTGATGATGATGGTAATGATGATGATGACAGTAGTAGATAATTATTGTGCCAGTACTAGTAGTAGTGATAATGGTCATAATAGTACTGATGATGGTGACAAGCAATGATGATAGTTGTAGTGATAATGATGACAGTAGTGATGATGGTGACAGTATTAGTGATGATGGTTAGTAGTAGTGATTATGGTGAACGTTGTAGTGACAGTAGTGATGATGAGAGTAGTAGTGATGATGGTAAGAGTAGTAGTGATGACTATAATAGTAGTAGTGCTTATGATAGTAATGGTGATAGTGACTAGTAGTGATGATGGTAACCCATCGCAGAGTTGGGTATGCCGTTTTTATTTTGGGCAAAACGGCACGTCTACTTTATCAACTCTGCTTAAGCAGAGTTTGGTGTATTATAGTGGGTACCACCCAAAAAAAATTGTCGTCGTCGTCGTCCGTCTGTCCCGAAACTCCTCCTAAACCGTTGGACAGATTTTCACAAAATTTCACACGAACATTTGTTGCGTGAATGCGAACGTCAGTCAAAAAATATTTGTTGAATTTATGCGATAGTTATGATTTTAGGTTCAAAATATGGTTTTACCCCCCCCCCCCCACCTTTCTTTCCCCCCCCCCCCCCCCCCCCAGCAATGATGGCTTTCTTAGTGAGTGAGCCGAAGGACACACTAAGAACGCATTCGTTCTGGGGCGAAAACATCTCGCTCTGCATTTGCTAGGTTAAGTTAGTTTAGTTGGCATTAGAAGTGATGGTAGTAATAGTGGGATTGATGGTGATAGTAGTGATGATGGTGATAATAGTAGTGATGATGGTTGTAGTTGTATTGATGATGATGACAGTAGTAGATATGATGGTGACAGTACTAGTAGTAGTGATGTTGGTCATAATAGTAGTGATGATGGTGACAAGTAATGATGATAGTTGTAGTGATAATGATGACAGTAGTGATGATGTTAGTGACGATGGTGTGAGTATTAGTGATGATGGTGAGTAGTAGTGATGATGGTGAAAGTTGTAGTGATGATGACAATAGTTGTGATGATGAAGATCATAGTAATGGTGATGATGGCAATAGTAGTGATGATGGTGATAGGATACATGATGGTAACACTTGTGACAGTAGTAATGATGATGGTTATAGTAGTAGTGATGATGTTAACAGTAGTAATGATGATTGTAGGATGGTGGTGATGATAGTAGTAATGATGGTTGATAGCTGTAGTATCAATGATGATAGTGATTAAGATGGTAGTGACAATGGTGACAGTAGTAGTGATGATGAGAGTAGTAGTGATGATTGTAATTGTAGTAGTGATGATGATCATAGTAATGGTGATGATGACAGTAGTTGTGATGATTGTGGCAGTTGTAGTGATGATGGCAGTAGTAGTGATGATTGTGATTGATGATTGTATTAGTAGTGATGGTGGTAACCTATCGCAGAGTTGGGTATGCCGTTTTGATTTTGGGCAAAACGGCACGTCTATTTTATTATTTTATTTTTGTTATATATTAATGTTTACGGCTCCAACATCCTTATAACCTGAAACTCGCAAGTGGTTAATTGTGTTGCTTCAACGTCAATCGGGACAACCAACTGTCTTCGATCCCTGATAGAAAACCTAAAGTCGCAAACCTATAGGTCAAATAAATCAGTTAGCATTGGTAATTACCGTTATATTATGCCATGCTAAGCAATTCAGCCTTCACGTTAACGAAATAATGCCTAGTCTGTCGAAGTACACAGCGTAAATAAATACAGCATATCTAGTATGAACGTTCGGGAAAAGACGAATACACTAGTCACGTCACAAAAGACGGCAAACATTGGCAAAACTGTCGGTGTATATTGTTTTATCAACTCTGCGTAAGCAGAGTTTGGTATCGCCCCTCCGTATAGTGGGTACCACTGGAAAAAAATGTCTGTCGTCGTCGTCGTCGTCCGTCTGTCCCGAAACTCCTCCTAGACCGTTGGACGGATTTTCACCAAATTTCACACAAACATTTGTTGCATGAATGCGAACGTCAGTCAAAAAAGATTTTTTGAATTTATGCAATAGTTATGATTTTAGGTCCAAAATATGTTTTTTAACCCCCCCCTCCCAACGCTCCCGGCCTCCCCCCCCCCCCCCCCCCCCCCCCCCCCCCCCCCCCCAGCAATGATGGCGTTCTGGGGGCGAAAACATCTCGCTACGTATTTGCTAGGTTAAGTTAGTTCAGTTGGCATTAGAAGTGTTGGAAGTAATAGTGGGATTGATGGTGATAGTAATGATGATGGTGATAATAGTAGTGATGATGGATGTAGTTGTATTGATGATGATGACAGTAGTAGATATGATGGTGACAGTAGTAGATATGATGGTGACAGTACTAGTAGTAGTGATGATGGTCATAATAGTAGTGATGATGGTGACAAGTAATGATGATAGTTGTAGTGATAATGATGACTAGTGATGATGGTAGTGACGATGGTGTGAGTATTAGTGATGATGGTGAGTAGTAGTGAGGATGGTGAAAGTTGTAGTGATGATGACAATAGTTGTGATGATGAAGATCATAGTAATGGTGATGATGGCAGTAGTAGTGATGATGGTGATAGTAGGATACATGATGGTAATACTTGTGACAGTAGTAATGATGATGGTTATAGTAGTAGTGATGATGTTAACCCTCTCCGACATATGACGCGATTTTGAGCCGATTAGGGATACTT
Organism: Paralithodes platypus; assembly: GCA_032716605.1. Lineage (NCBI taxonomy): Eukaryota > Metazoa > Arthropoda > Malacostraca > Decapoda > Lithodidae > Paralithodes > Paralithodes platypus. Next base: position 40,019,678 of record CM064528.1, read on the forward strand.
TAAAGCCTTTGTTACCATCAGGGGTATTTAGAAACCTTTAGTTTAGTTACTTCAACCTCTGCAGTTGTCTTTGAGTTATCTGTGGGCAGAAAACTAATTTTGGAGCGGTAATCACGCAGAGTTTGGTATCCCCCGCCCCCCCCCCCCCCCCCCCCGTATAGTGGGTACCACACAAAAAAAATGTCTGTCATCGTCGTCGTCGTTGTCCGTCTGTCTCGAAACTCCTAGACCATTGGCCGGATTTTCACCAAATTTCACACAAACATTTGTTGCGTGAATGCGAACGTAAGTCAATAAAGATTTTTTTAATTTATGCAATAGTCATGATTTTAGTTCCAAAATATGGTTTTACCAAGACCCCCCCCCCACCCCCTCACCCAGCAATGATGGCGTTCTTAGTGTGTGATCCCCGAAGGGGCTCACACACTAAGCACGTATTCGTTCGGAGGGCCAAAACATCTTGCTATGCATTTGCTAGGTTAAGTTAGTTTAGTTGGCATTAGAAGTGATGATAGTAATATTTGGATTGATGGTGATAGTAATATTGATGGTGATAATAGTAGTGATCATGGTTGTAGTTGTATTGATGATGATGACAGTAGTGATGATGATGACAGTAGTAGATATGATGGTGACAGTAGTAGATATGATGGTGACAGTACTAGTAGTAGTGATGATGGTGACAAGTAATGATGATAGTTGTAGTTATAATAATGACTAGTGATGATGGTAGTGACGGTGTGAGTATTAGTAATGATGGTGAAAGTTGTAGTAATGACAATAGTTGTGATGATGAAGATCATAGTAATGGTGATGATGGCAGTAGTAGTGATGATGGTGACAGTAGGATACATGAGGGTAATACTTGTGAGAGTATTAATGATGATGGTTATAGTAGTAGTGATAATGTTAACAGTAGTAATGATGATTGTATAATGGTGGTGATGATAGTAGTAATGATGGTTGATAGTTGTAGTATCAATGATGATAGTAGTGATTAAGATGGTACTGACAATAGTGACAGTAGTAGTGATGATGGTGAGAGTAGTAGCCATGATTGTAATTGTAGTATTGATAATGATCATAGTAATGGTGATGATGACAGTAGTTGTGATGATTGTGGCAGTTGTAGTGATGATGGCAGTAGTAGTGATGATGGTGATTGTGATTGATGATGGTATTAGTAGTGATCATGGTAACCCATCGCAGACTTGGGTATGCCGTTTTGATTTTGGGCAAAACGGCATGTCTACTTTATTATAAGAGTGAGAGAACTTTATTTCTTATTGCTAATCTGGCAACCTCTGCGTCATATGAGTCTGAAGGGGTTAACAGTAGTAATGATGATTGTAAGATGGTGGTGATGATAGTAGTAATGATGGTTGATAGTTGTAGTATCAATGATGATAGTAGTGATTAAGATGGTAGTGACAATGGTGACAGTAGTAGTGATGATGGTGAGAGTAGTAGTGATGATTGTAATTGTAGTAGTGATGATCATAGTAATGGTGATGATGACAGTAGTCCTGATGATTGTGGCAGTTGTAGTGATGATGGCAGTAGTAGTGATGATGGTATTTGTGATTGATGATGGTATTTGTAGTGTTGACGGTAACCCATCGCAGAGTTGGGTATGCCGTTTTTATTTTGGGCAAAACGGCACGTCTACTTTATCAACTCTGCTTAAGCAGAGTTTGGTATCCCCCCCCCCCGCCCCCCCCCGTATAGTGGGTACCACACAAACAAAAATGTCTGTCGTCGTCGTCGTTGTCCGTCTGTCTCGAAACTCCTCCTTGACCGTTGGACGGATTTTCACCAAATTTCACACGAACATTTGTTGCGTGAATGCGAACGTCAGTCAATTTTTTTTTTTTGGAATTTATGCAATAGTTATGATTTTAGGTCCAAAATATGGTTTTTACCCCCCCCCCCAGCAATGATGGCGTTCTGGGGGCGAAAACATCTCGCTCCGCATTTGCTAGGTTAAGTTAGTTTAGTTGGCATTGGAAGTGATGGTAGTAATAGTGGGATTGATGGTGACAGTAGTGATGATGGTGATAATAGTAGTGATTATGGTTGTAGTTGTATTGATGATGATGACAGTAGTAGATATGATGGTGACAGAGTAGTAGATATGATGGTGACAGTACTAGTAGTAGTGATGATGGTGACAAGTAATGATGATAGTTGTAGTGATAATACTGACAGTAGTGATGATGGTAGTGCCAATGGTGTGAGTATTAGTGATGATGGTGAGTAGTAGTGCTGATGGTGAAAGTTGTAGTGATGATGACAATAGTTGTGATGAAGATCATAGTATTGGTGATGATGGCAGTAGTAGTGATGATGGTGCAGTTGTAGTGAGGATGGCAGTAATAGTGATTTTGGTGATAGTAGGATACATGATGGTAATACATGTGACAGTAGTAATGATGATGGTTTAATAGTAGTATTAATGATAACTGTAGTAATGATGATTTTAAGATGGTGGTGATGATAGTAGTAATGATGGTTGATAGGTGTAGTATCAATGATGATAGTAGTGATTAAGATGGTAGTGACAATGGTGACAGTAGTAGTGATTATGGTGAGAGTAGTAGTGATGATTGTAATTGTAGTAGTGATATTGATCATAGTAATGGTGATGAAGACAGTAGTCGTGATGATTGTGGCAGTTGTAGTGATGATGGGATTAGTAGTGATTATGGTGATTGTGATTGATGATGGTATTAGTAGTGATGATGGTAACCCATCGCAGAGTTGGGTATGCCGTTTTGATTTTGGCAAAACGGCACGTCTACTTTATTATGATTTATCAACTCTGCGTAAGCAGATTGGTATTCCCCCCCCCCCCCCCCCCCGTATAGTGGGTACCACCAAAAACATTTCTGTTGTCGTCACAAAATTTCACACAAACTTTTGTTGCGTGAATGCGAACGTCAGTCAAAAAATATTTTTTGAATTTATGCAATAGTTTGGTTTTAGGTCCAAAATATGTTTTTACCCCCCCCCCCCCCCACCCCCCTTCCCGGACCGTAGTGATGATGGTTGTAGTTGTATTGATGATGATGACAGTAGTAGATATGATGGTGACAGTAGTAGATATGATGGTGACAGTACTACTGTAGTAGTAGTGATGATGGTCATAATAGTAGTGATGATAGTTGTAGTGATAATGATGACAGTAGTGATGATGGTAGTGACGATGGTGTGAGTATTAGTGATGATGGTGAGTAGTAGTGATGATGGTGAAAGTTGTAGTGATGACAATAGTTGTGATGATGAAGATCATAGCAATGGTGATGATGGCAGTAGTAGTGATGATGGTGATAGGATACATGATGGTAATACTTGTGACAGTAGTAATGATGATGGTTATAGTAGTAGTGATGATGTTAACAGTAGTAATGATGATTGTAAGATGGTGGTGATGATAGTAGTAATGATGGTTGATAGTTGTAGTATCAATGATGATAGTAGTGATTAAGTTGGTAGTGACAATGGTGACAGTAGTAGGGATGATGAGAGTAGTAGTGATGATTGTAATTGTAGTGATGATCATAGTAATGGTGATGATGACAGTAGTCGTGATGATTGTGGCAGTTAGTTGGGTCATTTGCTTGGAATCTGTGACCATTTTGTTCCTACCTTTTTCTCTCGATGGATTTGAGAACCTGAACCATTTTAAAGGAAAATTAGCTCCTATGCCCCTCTGAAAAATGACGGCTAACTCTGCTAGAGCCCAATATTTAAAATGGCCGCCAACGCCATCTTGAAAAGCATGAAATGTAATATCTCTGGCATCAGATGAGCTACAAGGACGAATGAGGTGTCCTTTTTCACTAAGTCTGGCATTACAAATCCACTCAAATAGTTATTGTATTGTATTGTATTGTATATTGTATTGTTATTGTATTGTATTATACTAATTGTACATACTAATCTGCCACTTCACTGTCACTACATGATTCACTGTATGAGCCACTATCAGAATCACTGTCCTCACTTTCGCTGCTATCATCACTGTTGTTCTCTGCCTGCAGATTTGTAGGTAGTGGTATGGATGGGGGAAGTGGGGGCTGGGTTGAACGGACAGGTAGACATAGGCCATTTACAAGATGCCATCCATGGCTGATCGGTGAGGGGTGACTTTGGAGCTGGTAATGCTTTTGCAAATATGCAAGATAGTTTGCACGCTCCAAGTGTGGACGGAGACTGTCCAAGTCAGGCACAAGTCGGATAGTGCTTTTTTTCTTCTGAGCTCTCCACTTCGCTGCCCTCGCATCTCCCAGGGTCTTGCTTTTGGTATCACCATAGACATATCGAATAACAAACAGCTCCAAATCACTGATGACCTGTTCTGTGACTAGGAGCTGTGTACCACATGCTGCTAGCAGGTCGTGTGCCTCTTTAGACTTCTCCAGACGATCTGCGATGGGCTTCTTGCTTGCTCCATAGAAGCCAGAGTTGTGGAAGACATTGCTGATTGGCAGTTTTTTTTGGGCGCAGTATTCTCTCACTGTCCTTGATCGTGTAATTCTGATCATATGAATCATTGACGCAAATGATGCGCTCAGCATGCTTGTGTCTCGTTAGAACGAAGCGCACCAACTTCTCTGCATAATCTCCCAAGGTATACTTGGTACCGTCTCCTTTCTCTCTGTCTTCAATGGTAGGAGTTGTTAGGCGCCAGATGAGGCCCATATCAATAATAGACGTGTATACATCAGGCTCTGGAATGACAGTCATAGTTAGTTTTTGTTGAAGCTTGCTTTTCTGTGCCTTACGGATGGTTCCATTGACGTTGAAGATGGAAAGGTACTCGGCTGTAACACGATGCTGCAGGACTTCTTGAAGTTTGAGGGCACCACTCGTTTCAACCAGTCCGAGAACAGAGGCCAAGGCTCCATTTCCTCAGTCATTCCCTTCAGGTTCTCACCATCTGCTTTCTTCAATTCCTGAGTTGAAAAGTTCAAACGCTTGCTACGGGGAACTCTGTCGTTGAGAGACTTGGTCTTGGAATACACTCTCTCATTCAAGAACTGCTTCAGTTTGCTTGTGCCATCCTCCTTTGCCGATTTCAAGTTGTCAGCGAGAGCATCTGAGGCTGGGTTCCTGACTGTAGGGATCGAAGTGTCTTGTTTGTATGGTCAAATGGATCACACTTGAATTCAGTGAGACATACGCTTATATCCTGTACAGCTTGTTCATCCTTCTTCATTTTACTCGACGAGCAATCAGCATGCTTCCCTTTTCCTTCTTTCTTGCGATTAATGGCGATGGACCTTTGTTCTCACCCGATTGATGTTATTCACATTCCAAGTGTTTGAAAGGAGCTGCTTTTTCATTGTTCAGAATGGCCAACCAACCAGACTTCAGCTTAGAGCCCTTATTCATTGTTGACTCTATCCATATGTTGAGGGCGACACACGAATATGGTTTTCCTGTCATTGACTGTGCAAACATACCACTCTCCATGAATGCAGCCTGATCGACAGGAAGGGTATCAAGCACTGCGGTGAAATCGGGGAGATGCCGACCATACTTGTCATTATCATAGATTTGCATCAAAGGAAGCATGAGCTTGAGTGAGGACTTGAACTCAGCCCAGTTGCTTGTTCTGATTGCATGGATATTTTGAGTTAGAACCTCAACCATTTCCATGAATGACATCCAGTATTCTGCTTGTGGGGCACCCTCAAAGTCCTTGAAGAGAGCATCAACGAGGTCCTTCAGCTCAGCATTTCTCTCTAGCTCTGCATGTTCATCTGCAAGTTCCTGTGCATCAATCGGATGTCGAAGCTTGGCAAGGGATGCCTTTACTTCTTCAGATAGAGGGGAATCTTCCAAACGTTTGTCTATGACATGGTGGACCAGAGTCGTGTAGAATAGTTGCAAGCAGCGAACCCCACGCTTAACATGTTTTCCACGAAGGGCCTGATCAACAGACCCGTCTGCTATAACACCAGCTGCCACCAACACATCTGAGATGCCAGATCCCTTAAACCTCTTGTATATAGTGTAGATAAACGACATTTGGATGTGGAAGGGTGCCATGAATGGTAAGATTTTGCTGAACAGCTCAGCATTCTCACTTTTCTTACTCTAGCATGAGCACTTAGACAGGATGATCACCAACAATTATTGCAAAAAGCATCTTTTTTTCTTCGATTGATTTTGCAAGCTTACACATCACATCATTGAGAATTGTCTTACTTGGTGGGTTGGGATAGGTCATGTGGTATATTGCTCGACTCTTCTCATCTGCATTTGACATGCTGGCGTGAAACCCTGAAAACCCAGGCACAGTCTGTTCTTCTGGCTTAGGTCTCGTTCGGTCATCTTGCGCCCTGGCCAATGCATGGATCACGCCACGAATTCTTTGCACCGATGTATCAGGAGGAGGAGTACTTTGATCAGCTTGTGGCTTCCTGAGAGGTGGTTCCCACGCTTCGCTGTCTTGTATGGGTTGGCTTTTTGCATTTCACTTCCGAGCTCTTTGAGAGTTGTCGAGAGGTTTGATGCAAAGTTGGCACCGGGAACTGGTCTATCCTCGTGATTCTCGGAAGGAAGTTCTGTATCAAATGATTCTGGCTGCACAAACATGCACATTAGTGAGGTATGACTGGCCAGCACCGGTCAGTGTGTCGCTCTTGAAGTCATCGTTGTCGACTATAGCGATAGCAGGCTTACCCTCAGCTAGTTCGAAGGGGCAATCAGATGAGCACTTGAGGTCATTGACCACCCAAAAATCTCGCAGCATAAGTACGTCATTGTAACTGATGCCCAGTCCATCTTTGTGCATTATGTCGACTATCTCCCTACTCTTGGTCAGTCCATGTAGCAAGACAGAGAGATTTATCTCAAATGCCGTGCGTTTTCCAGTGATGTAGCTTGTGAGGATAGATGCAATCGATCGGACGGATGAACTGTCATCAATTGCAGACTTATTTGGGTGTTTCAGCCATGTGAGCAGCTTCAGCAGGAGCTCACTGAGGTCTTCTTCTCTCTCCAACTTGTGTATATACTGTATGGGAGCCAGGGAATAGTATTAGTCCTGATGACTTGCTCTTTGAGTCGTGCCGCAACATTCATCACCAACTGATCATTGCTGACACCCAATGAAGATATTGCCACCTCGATGTATGTACCTGCTGCTGTTGTATCATATACCAGTTCACTCACATTCTTTTGAATGCGTTCATGAAATCCGATGTCTTCCCCAAATTCATTGACGAGAATTTCCTTTAAGTAGCTGGATTTCACTACTGAGTTACGTCCGTGATTTGAGATAATGCGCTTATTGTCCTGCAGCAGGCCTTGCAGTGTGCGAATTTCATGGTCTTTGAAGATGACTTGACAAATATGATGAAAGAAGAGAGCTTGGGCCTCTCGGAGGTTTACACGCTGCAGATGTTGAGTGCTTTCATCTGAAAGGGGTTTGTGGTCGCTTACATATTTGTGCCAGCACGCACGATGGTAGCGGATTTCCAACCCAAATGCTGTTTGACTATCTGGGATGGATGCAATCAGAGTGTCAAGTCTCAATCTCATGACCTCATCTTCCAGACGGACAGTATGTAACTTGAATTTAGTCCAGGCATCTACTGTTAATAGGAGTAAAATCTGCTTGCCACGATCACTACTCTTGTATGCCCCTTTCATGCACCACACACATAGAGTCTTATCGTGAAGGACACCCATACTGGAGCGGAGCCTTTTAGGTGCACTGGCCTCTGGGGAAGGGTCTTGTTGATCTGATGCTTCATCTCTTTCAAGACGTTCCTCGGATTTGTGTTTGCGTTTTTCGGCTTGAGAGAGCTTGCGCTTGCTGGATAATGATGCGTAACAAGTACTATGCATGTGGTGACCCTTTGGTCCCTTCTCCCAATCCACATTTTCATGTATATGTTGAAACTTATCAAGTTCTTTCCATTGTAAAGACTTTTCCCGGATTGATTCCCATTTCTCAGGTGTAATGTTTTCCAAACGATCATCTGCGGTACATCATCGCTTACCACAGAGTAAAATGCACTCGTATTCATTTCATGTCTTGTCTGGTAACTCTTCACTCTCTCTTCTATTATCCATTATTTCGGTCACTTCACAAGTCGGCAATTTTCATCAGATGGGCATGCGATCCATCTGAAACAGTAAAAAAGTAATATTAGATATACACCGCAGGCAGAGAACAACAGTGATGATAGCAGCGAAAGTGAGGACAGTGATTCTGATAGTGGCTCATACAGTGAATCATGTACAGTAGTGACAGTGAAGTGGCAGATTAGTATGTACAATTAGTATAATACAATACAATAACAATACAATACAATACAATACAATACAATAACCATTCCAGTGGATTTGTAATGTCAGAATTAGTGAAAAAGGACACCTCATTCGTCCTTGTAGCTCATCTGATGCCAGAGATATTACATTTCATGTTTTTCAAGATGGCGTTGGCGGCCATTTTGAATATTGGGCTCTAGCAGAGTTAGCCGTCATTTTTCAGAGGGGCATAGGAGCTAATTTTCCTTTAAAATGGTTCAGGTTGTTAAATCCATCGAGAGAAAAAGGTAGGAACAAAATGGTCACGGATTCCAAGCAAATGACCCTACTAAGTTGTAGTGATTGATGGCAGTAGTAGTGATGATTGTGATTGATGATGGTATTAGTAGTGATGATGGTAACCCATCGCAGAGTTGGGTATGCCGTTTTGATTTTGGGGGAAACGGCATGTCTACTGTCGTCGTCGTCGTCCGTCTGTCCCGAAACTCCTCCTAGACCGTTGTACGGATTTTCACCAAATTTCACACAAACATTTGTTGGGTGAATGCGAACGTCAGTCAAAAAAGATTTTTTGAATTTATGCAATAGTTATTATTTTAGATCCAAAATATGGTTTTACTCCCTCCCCCCCCTCCCCAGCAATGATGATAGTGTTCTGTGTGTGGGTGCCCCGTAGGGGCACACACACAGAACGCCATCGTTCTGGGGCCGAACACATCTCGCTCTGCATTTGCTAGGTTAAGTTAGTTTGGTTGACATTAGAAGTGATGGTAGTAATAGTGGGATTGATGGTGATAGTAGTGATGATGGTGATAATAGTAGTGATGATGGTTGTAGTTGTATTGATGATGATGACAGTAGTGATGATGATGGTAGTGATGATGATAACAGTAGTAGATATGATGGTGACAGTACTAGTAGTAGTGATGAGGGTCATAATAGTAGTGATGATGGTGACAAGTAATGATGATAGTTGTAGTGATAATGATGACAGTAGTGATGATGGTGACAGTAGTAGTGATGATGGTGAAAGTTGTAATGATTATGACAGTACTAGAGATGATGAGAGTAGTAGTGATGATGGTAAGAGTAGTAGTGATGACTATAATAGTAGTAGTGCTGATGATAGCAATGGTGATAGTGACTAGTAGTGATGGTGGTGACCCATCGCACAGTTGGGTATGTCGTTTTGATTTTGGGCAAAACGGCACGTCTACTTTATTATATATGATTATGACTTATTACTCATGAGTCATAACTCATGAGCTATGTAACGACACTTCTGTCGAATATATTTTTTTTATAGAGTTAGAAAACTTAAATAGGCATAGACAGTAGAACAAAATCAATAATCTTAACCCCTAAAGTTAAGTTTTATATCCTAAAATTAGATCATAGGCCAAACAAAATCATTTATTGATAACTAGAATATAATGCAAATTACATCATAGTGCTGAAGGGGTTAATAGTTATAATATTATAAGTATTAATTATTGTTAATCAACAATTAACTAAAATGCATGTGAGAATGTGGTTGCCTGGGAAACAAATTTACTTTCTAATATAGGAACTTATACAGTATACCAATACATAAATACAAATATATACCCTAATATATCTAAGGTATCATTTTGAAAATGTAAATGTCGTAGTTTTTCTGTAGCGAATTTCTCAAGTCGGCGCTAGGCTCACGACATGTTGTGACGTTCATGTCATAACATGACACATGAGTCTTATATTGTGTACTGTACAAAGGGAGTACAAAGGAGTACAAAGGAAATCAAACAACAACAGATCTAGTGACCCTTCTAGGCTGCTGATCCTACAAAACACTGAGGATCAAGTGTCCAAACAGTGGTTTAGAGTGGGTAAGGGAACATTGGAAAGGGAACTACTGCCCTGGAACTAATGTCCGTGGCAGGATTAGGAAGTTAGTAGGGGACCGATGGGTTAGTAACTGAGGGGGGGATAAAATAAAGTTATTGGGTGGATGGGACTCATTAGACTTGGTCGGCAACCCATCTAGGGGATATAACCTTATAAAAATCCGGGTGGATGTGACTCGTCAGCCTTGGTCGGCAACCTGTCTAGGGAAGTAAACCTTATACAAATCAGTACTGCTATCTTAGGGTGAAGCAGGTTAGTGGATGGATTAGCCGCACACCGCTGTAGAAAAATAGTGCTAAAAAATACATAAAAGGCCTCAGAGTCAGACGAACCCTAAATTGAGTGGTCAATCCTGTAAGTCCTTCAGTAAACTGGCATGGGTTGTCCCTCTTACAGGGGATAGGTTCGCTTGGGGGCATTTTGTGTATGGCCACCCCCATTAAGGGGAGTAAGGCGTCTGGCAATAGATAGATAGATAGATTTACAAACGCAGTCAGTCGCGGGTTTGATGCGAGATATTTGTCTAGGCAAGTTTAAATGAATCAACGGTGCTGCAGTCTATAATGTCTCCGGGAAGCCCATTCCACAAGTTGACAACTCGATTGAAGAAGAAATTCTTAGATTCGTGTGAGTTAAAAGATTTACCAATAATTTTGTAACAGTTTGCCTGCGTGTAATTTGGTTGGTCGATAGTGAAGTACTTACTACAGTTCATATTGTCGATGCCTTTGATGATTTTGAACACTTGAATTAAGTTGCCTCTTAATCTGCGCTAGGTTAAAGGAAATAGATTTAATTCTCTAAGACGCTCCTCGTATGGTTTGTTCTTTAGGCTAGGTATCATTTTGGTAACTCTACGTTGAACTCGTTCTAGCTTGTCTATATCTTTTTGGTAATAAGGGCACCAGGATTGAACGCAGTATTCCAGAAGAGGGCAGACTAAGGAATTGTAAAGGGTTAGGATAACTTCTTTGGATTTATGCTCAAATGACCTGCCTATAAAGCCAATTATTTTGTTTGCCATCTTAACAACTTCTGAACATTGTTGACTCGGTTTTAGGTTACTCGATATTGTTACTCCCAAATCGGTTTCTCTGTTTACATTCTTAAGCTGAGTGCCATTCATCGAATAGTTTGCTTTCTCATTTTGGTATCCGATATGTAGTACTTTACATTTATCCGCATTGAAACTCATTTGCCAAATTTGGGCCCAACATGACAACTTATCTAGATTGTGTTGCATATCGTCAACTTGTTCTTTTGAGAGTACGCTATTTGCAATTTTTGTATCGTCAGCAAATTTTGTGATTGTACAGGTGAGACCCTCATCTATGTCGTTGATGTAAATTAGAAAGATAATTGGTCTTAGTACCGATCCCTGGGGTACCCCGCTACTTACATTGGTCCATTTAGATGCCTTACCGTTTATGACTACTCTTTGTTTTCTGTCGCTGAGCCAATTTTCTATCCATTTCAACACACCGTCTTGTATTCCATGCGCTTTTAGTTTTAGCAGTAAACGTTTGTGGGGAACTTTGTCAAAGGCCTTTTGAAAATCAAGGTATATAATATCTACAGTTTTACTCTCATCGTAGAAGTTGAGGATATCGTGGAAGAAGTCTAAGAGGTTTGTTAAACAGGAACGTTTTTTACGAAAGCCGTGTTGAGTATCTTTAAGTATGTTATTTTTCTCTAAGTGATTTACGAGTCTGTCTCTTATGAGTGTTTCTAGCATTTTACATACAACTGAGGTTAAGCTAATTGGACGATAGTTACGGGGTAGGGATTTGCTGCCTTTTTTTAATATCGGTGTTACGTTGGCTAGCTTCCACTGATCAGGCATAGTTCCAGACTGCAAGGATTTATTGAATAGCAATGTCAGTGGTTTGGAGATCTCATCCTTAGCTTCCTTTAGAACTCTAGATGAGATTGTATCTGGTCCAGGCATTTTATTTACCTTGAGTGTATCTAAACAATTCAATACTTCTCTCTCTGTAACGGTGATATTGCTTAGAACATCTGAATTATCAATCCTAATCGGCGATGGTGTAGGGATATCACTGAGGTCTTCTGTTGTAAAAACTGATGCAGATAAATTATTGAGGGCATTACTCATTTGTACTTCGTCTTTGGTGAATTCTCCATTTTCATCGACTAACGGTCCAACAGTTGAAGTAACTACTTTTTTCTTTCTGATATAACTATAGAATTCTTTCGGGTTTGTTTTACTTTGAATCGCAACATGTAACTCTAGGGTCTTTTTACTTTGCTTACTTAACGTTTTGGCTTTGCGTCGCAGCTCTACAAATTTCACCCGTTCTTCGTAATTTTGTGAGAATTTTAATCTATCATTAGCAAATTTTTTAGCAAGCAGACAGTTTGAAATATCTTAATTTCACCATTTGGGCTTATCATTATGGCCTGTACTGTACATGTGAATGTGACGTGATAATTATACTCAGTGTAATACTGCCTGTTGCAATGTTGCAATAATTACATACATAAATATGTGTAATTATTATGTTCCTTCCAACAACCAACCATACTCCTAAAATCGATTAATGAAATTTACAAACACATGTGGCAGTCCGTGGACTCGAACCCAGGATGCTCACACCGAAAATCAAGACCTTATACATCGCACCACGAAGACAGTTAAAGGTTGGTGGACACTGCCTACGATTTATTATGCAACTTCGAATCCTGCATATCAATCTAAGCATGTACACACATCCCAACTGCAACTCACGTAGGCTATGCATATGTGAATGGAAAGAGCAATTAATGGGGCCTTAACCACTTAGGGAAGTCCTCTCGATAAATTACTCCTGAACCAATATCAATTATTATGTTCCTTCCAACAACCAACCATACTCCTAAAATCGATTAATGAAATTTACAAACACATGTGGCAGTCCGTGGACTCGAACCCAGGATGCTCACACCGAAAATCAACACCTTATACATCGCACCACGAAGACAGTTAAAGGTTGGTGGACACTGCCTACGATTTATTATGCAACTTCGAATCCTGCATATCAATCTAAGCATGTACACACATCCCAACTGCAACTCACGTAGGCTATGCATATGTGAATGGAAAGAGAAATTAATGGGGCCTTAACCACTTAGGGAAGTCCTCTCGATAAATTACTCCTGAACCAATATCAATTATTATGTTCCTTCCAACAACCAACCATACTCCTAAAATCGATTAATGAAATTTACAAACACATGTGGCAGTCCGTGGACTCGAACCCAGGATGCTCACACCGAAAATCAACACCTTATACATCGCACAACGAAGACAGTTAAAGGTTGGTGGACACTGCCTACGATTTATTATGCAACTTCGAATCCTGCATATCAATCTAAGCATGTACACACATCCCAACTGCAACTCACGTAGGCTATGCATATGTGAATGGAAAGAGAAATTAATGGGGCCTTAACCACTTAGGGAAGTCCTCTCGATAAATTACTCCTGAACCAATATCAATTATTATGTTCCTTCCAACAACCAACCATACTCCTAAAATCGATTAATGAAATTTACAAACACATGTGGCAGTCCGTGGACTCGAACCCAGGATGCTCACACCGAAAATCAACACCTTATACATCGCACCACGAAGACAGTTAAAGGTTGGTGGACACTACCTACGATGTATTATGCAACTTCGAATCCTACATATCAATCTAAGCATGTACACACATCCCAACTGCAACTCACGTAGGCTATGCATATGTGAATGGAAAGAGCAATTAATGGGGCCTTAACCACTTAGGGAAGTCCTCTCGATAAATTACTCCTGAACCAATATCAATTATTATGTTCCTTCCAACAACCAACCATACTCCTAAAATCGATTAATGAAATTTACAAACACATGTGGCAGTCCGTGGACTCGAACCCAGGATTCTCACACCGAATATCAACACCTTATACATCGCACCACGAAGACAGTTAAAGGTTGGTGGACACTGCCTACGATTTATTATGCAACTTCGAATCCTGCATATCAATCTAAGCATGTACACACATCCCAACTGCAACTCACGTAGGCTATGCATATGTGAATGGAAAGAGCAATTAATGGGGCCTTAACCACTTAGGGAAGTCCTCTCGATAAATTACTCCTGAACCAATATCAATTATTATGTTCCTTCCAACAACCAACCATACTCCTAAAATCGATTAATGAAATTTACAAACACATGTGGCAGTCCGTGGACTCGAACCCAGGATGCTCACACCGAAAATCAACACCTTATACATCGCACAGGGTTTGCAAACCTTTTTGACCAATACTTTTTTTTTACCAATGAATGCACATTAGCTGATTAGCTGACTTACAGTTAGCGGCAGTACATTTATCGGAAGCTAATCGGTACGCTAACGATTTTCTAAGTTAGCTTAAAAGCTTACCAGCTAACACAAAATTTAGCTTCGCTATTAGCTGTTAGCTGATTAGCGGAAATCGTGCCCACCACTGCCTTTGTGCATGTGTTCATGTAGTTTCAACTTTTCCAGTCAAGTATGAACCTACCTAAAAAGTCCAGTTAATCCCAGCAAAAACCTGGCATAACATTGGTGGTAGACGGTGGTTCTTGATTCGGGAAGAAGAAGCCATTCGACACATAAATCAAAGGAAATAGAGCGTTTTATAATATAAGTCATGGCTACTCGTTCACACATTTCCATACCTAAGTATGAGGCAGACATGTATGATATCCGTACATACCTGGATATGGTTAAGCCAGTGCTCAGCCTGGAATATCAAACTAATCGTGAAAAGACTGCTGTTCTATTTACACATCTGGGAAAGGCCGTGTCCCTGGTAGCCGGACAAGTGACCTCTGAACTTACATGGGATCAATTCTGGGACATCGTAATAAACCTTCATTGGGCTCTGTCGTCGCCCTAAGCAAAATCGACAATATAAGATACGAGGGAGACCTGAACATCACGCTCGGACTTCTAACCCAACAAGTGAAGTCCGCATATCCTCTCCAGACCTCCGAACAAAACAGCAACAACAAGTGTTTAGTGCGCTGTTGAGAGTGCTCCCTGCCTTCATTAAGGAGCATTTCACCATCCATGATCCCGTTGGTTACGACAGGGATCTTATTACTATTCGCAAGTTGTTAGTCACCCGGCCTAAGAGCTCTACAGTGGGAGCCATCAAGAGGTTTCCCACACATCCACAAGGAGGCAGAAAGCCCGGCCACTTCAACAACTACATATCAAGGCAACCATATGTGCAACATGGCCGCCCTCAACCCAATTCACAGAGCCGCCCACATTCGGGTAACAGGATCTACCCCTACCACAACACTCATAGCCGAGTGTACCCACCCACCAGCCATCCCAAAAGAGGGCCTCAACGAAGTATGCCCCCACATAGAAGCCGGGATGGCCCTATCGTAACTATCAACCCTTTTGATTTCAAGGCATGCAACTCAGCTTGTCCACTTCATTTCATAAAAGATCAAGCAAAGCAAAGAAGTTCACACAACCGGTTCCTCGCAGCAGAGAAAGAATCCCAGGAATTGGAATTAAAGAAGGAATATCAAGATGAGGAATATTCCCCTGCAGACCTCAACCCAATTCACGTGATTGAAGAAGAAGGAGTCATCGAAGAGGAAGAAGATCTTCCTCAGGTTCTTTTAAAACCTCCCCCGCCCATCATGACTTTGGCGGGGGAGTCCACTATTAACAAACCCCCCCCCCAGCCATTTACCATCTGGCAAAAATTTAAGGCATACCAGTCTGCCTTCTGATTGACACTGGAGCTGCGAGATCTTGTTTGTTCAACACTTTCTACGACAAACATCGCCGCAAGCTTGGAATGTTGCACGCCACGACCACAGACCTCATCAGTGCAGGTGACACGCCCTTACTCATCCGCGGGGAGACCACGCCCCTGCCACATTACCACACCAGACCCTTTTGTGGTGTTCTATTCAGAATGCACTCAATATGATGGATATATGGGACTGGATGTGTTACAACGGCTGCAAGCTCAATTGGATTGCGGCCAACGGCGCCTGACATTTAAAAAGAAAAATTCAACTTCCTGTAACCTCACCTAAAGTCATCCCAAGAAACACAGCTTTGAAGAAGGCAAGGAGCCACCCAACACCACCCAAAGGCTGCACCTCTCAAAAACTATGATCGCCTCCAAGACACCACAAACTAGACAACCTACTACGACAAGGCCCCCCTGCCCGAGGCCCCCCAAAAAAAAACCTTCGCCATCACCGTAGTGGCTCCCGCAGTGGCTCCCGCAGTGACCTCGCAGCGTATACTGATACCTGCCCAACATCAGCAGGGGTGCCCTTACGTCACGCAGGAGACAGGCCTATGATTTTCACACCTCAACTTGACCATCCTCGAGCCGCTAGTATAAAAGCCCTACCCACAATAACTAGTTTAGTTACCCACTCAAGTTCAACTAGCTTAGTCACCCACCCAAGTTCAACGACGAAAACGCGGCCGGAGCACCCTCAAGAAAACGACAACCCCACATTACTAAAGTCATGGCTAACTAAAATAAAGCCAAAATGGATTCCCAAGGATGTTTTTTATAACTTACATCGTGTGGGGGATCAACTCTACACAGAGTCAGGCCACATCGCCATTGACCCACAAACAGCCCAGGAAATGCTACTAATAATCCACGAAGGAAATGGCATTCACCTTGGCCAGGCAAAAATGTTGCAAGTTTTTCAACAGATATATTGGACTACCAGCCCTACCAGCCTCGCCAAGAAAGTTGCAGAAGCTTGCAGACCTTGTGGGTTAGGAAAAGACCAAACAAGAACTCCAGGTCCAGCCGGGAAATTAGTCGAAATCAAACCTTGGCAGACACTGTCCCTCGATGGCATGGGCCCCTTCCCCATGAAACAAGGCAAGAGATTCGTTGACACCTTCGTCGACGTCTATTCCCAGTTCTTAGTGGCCTGCCCCGTTAAGGAACACAGCGCCCTGACCGTGGCAGAGGTCTTGGCCACCGAAGTCTTTGCCAACTTCGGATTACCTGCTGTGCTCCTCTCTGACAACGCCCCTGAGTTCTCTGGCCAAGTATGGGAAAAATTTTCAAGATTATGTGGCATACAGGTGTCCCACTCGTCCCTCTACTGGCCTCAAGGAAATGCCATTTGTGAAAGGAGCCACAAAACAATTAATAATCAGCTAAGGACTCGGCTCATTGCTTTACAAACCCAAGACTGGCCAGCTCAGGTAAAAATGATCCAGTTGGGTATGAACTCGTGCCCTAGGGAAGACGGCATCACGCCCCACGAGACTATATGGCATGGGTTACGCTGGCCAGCTTGCCAGAATGTACTCGTAACTCGCTAGCGCTCGCCAGGGCAGTGAAATGGGCTACACTAATCGTAGAACGATGTTCTTTCTTTCATAGTGTTCATGTTGTCACAGACAGATCAGTGGTGGTCTCTATTCTTGTCTGTGACACTTGGAAGTATTTTAACATAATAATATCATTGATAGAGTACAAGATATGTTGTGTGAAGTTGTAAGGCGAAAGAGAGCGAGCAGCAAGGTGGTATTATGTGCATGTGTATGTACGTGTGCCTTCCTCGCTCGGGCGGAGTTTCCCACGCTTGTGATTGGCCGGCGGGCCTGGCGCGTCATATGACGCCTGTTCCTCATGACATAGTCATCTGTGATTGGGTGCCGCTGTCTTTGTTAGTGCTGGGGGGCTCCTGCCCGCGTGTCTCCTGCAGAGCTTGGCATAGCGTGCTTGGTCCTACATGTCCCTTGCAATCTGTCCCCAATCTAACCCCCTGTACTACTGTTTCTCTCTTTGAACTTCTTCTTTTCCAATACTTCTCATTTTTATTCATTTACTTATCCCTTCTGGTTCTCGCATACGACTTCCATAGTCGGCCAGTCGTATTACCAACACCAGTTCTCACATACATGTTTTGCACTAGCTTTAGGGATTATTAGTCATAGTCACATGGTAGCATAGTATTGGGGTGCTTCTAATTATTGAGCTGTTCTTTCCTACTATTTAATGCTAGAAAGTGGAGGGTATCTTTGGTCGTTGTCTGAGTTATGTATGAGGCAAGTCAGAGCC
>CM064528.1:40042961-40380922 GCA_032716605.1 Paralithodes platypus
ACACAGGGACGCTAGGGGGTTGCTAGATTTTTCCACATGTACATCTAACTTATCGGACTTACCAGCCAAAAAACCGGCTCAATTGCGTCATAAACTTATTTTCTAGCAATATAATAAGTCCATATGACGCGATAGCGTCATATGAGTTTTTGGTTCACTCTGCCATATGACTCGATCGCGTCATATATGTCTGGGAGAGTTAACTTTAATTGTGTATGCTTTAGGAATTATTCACGCCTTATTTTAGCCTAGGTTGATGCATAGTGCACAACCCAGTTTGGCTGTTACATTGGCTAAGGAAGTACTGTTTTTGAGTGGCTATTATTAGTGCTGTCACAGAGTTGTTGCACTCCCTTGTTTTATATATATGTATCCTACTTATTGGTGTATTTAATTAAGATACACGCTTTGGTGTCCTGCCCCTGCATTATTTCTGTTCTATATTGACGAGCATCTTAGAGCATCAGACGTTTTCAGAAGATTCTTTATCTGATTGCTGTAGGACTAGACTTCCAGTGTTTTCATAGAGCATTGAAGAGTTTAGTGTTGAGTACAGACTCACACTAAAGTTAACGTAAGCATATACTCCTTTATTAAATTATGTTATAGTTTATTCAAGAATTGTTATTACTTAAGAGCATTTTATTAACGTAAAGTACTCCTGTTGTGAGTAGGCTTTGCCGTCACCGGAAAGCCTTTGTAGAAGTGCACTAAAACCCAGTTAATTGATACCCTGTTATCATGTGGATTAACTCTGGAGGGTTTAAGTGTTTTGTTCACCGGCGTAATAGTTCGAGGGTTTGGAAATAGCGTACCGTTGTTGCAGATATAGCCTATCATCTAGTCCATTCTTAAGTGCCCTTGTTAATTCGTAGTGCCGGTCGTAACAAATGGCGACCTTAGACCAGTATATAGTGAACTGAATATTGCATTTTTTTTTTTTGGAGAAATCTTATTGCCATTTGGGGTTGAATTTATTTCTCGCATTGTTGGCAGTGGACATTGTTTTGAGGATATATAGAACTTGTTGGAGTTTATTGGTGACCTAGTATTGCACTCAAGAACATCTTCGAATATTTTTGGTGAATAAAGCTACGCCAGAGTTTGGCTATTTTTGTCTTGACTTGAGATTTGTTGTTGTTGACTCCATCATGTCACTGGACGGGTCTGAGCATAGTGAGGGCACAGTGCGAGAGACAGGCGAGGAGGTGGAGAAGGTGGAGTTATTTAACGGCGTTCGGGTGATGAACAATGAGGAGGATGCTCAGATTTTTTTGGAGGAGCCTGTGTCGGCGGACCGCGTGTCGGGGCTAGATCGGTACGGACTGCAGTGTGTAGCAATGGTCTTAGGGTTTTCCGGTACTAGCGGTTTGTCGAGAAGTGAGCTGGTTACCTGTGTGCTGGGTGGGGTGCATGGGGGTACGGGTGGAGCAGGAGCTGGGGCACCTTCGTCCCAGCCCCCATTCCACTCAACTCCTATCGTGGCGCCCCCTCGGGGTCCGGAGCCGAGTACGTTCCCGCAGGCCGAGGCCCGCTGGCGGTTGGGTATGCCTCTAAGTGACTCACTGGGTGGGTCCCCGGTGGTTGCACCCCCTCCTCAGGGTTTGACTCCCGAGATGTTGTTTCAGCTTGAGCAGCAGAAGCTCGAGCTCTAGCAGCGGAAGCATGAGGCTGAGCTCGAGCAGCGGGAGCGAGAGTCTGAGCGCAAGTATAGGTATCAGGTTGAGTCTGCAAAGTATTGTGCCGATGTTGACCTAGAGAAAACTCGTGTAGAGGTGACGAGGAACTGGGTCGTCCAGGGGGGTCGAGCCCATGACCAGTCCCTGTCGCATCTACTAAAGTTGGTTCCAGTGTTTGATGAGTTAGGAGTTACAGAATTCTTTCTCCGTTTTGAGAAAAAGTGCCGGAAGCACCAATGGCCCGAGGAGAAGTGGGCAGCCCTTGTTTTCTTCACGATTGACGGGGAAAGCACTCAAGGCGTACGATGCTTTGCCGCTAGATTCCTGTGTGAATTATGAGTTGTTGAAAGAGGCTGTCCTGAGGGCGTATGAGCTACAGTCAGAGACCTATAGGCTGAAGTTTAGGGCGGTTCCAAAAAGAAAGGAGAGTACTTTCCAGGAACACGCTAGAGAGCTGTCAGATGCATTTGAAAATTGGTTGAGGTCGGAGAAGGCAACTACTTTTGATGCAGTAAAGCAATTAGTGTTGTTAGAACAATTTTTTAAATGTACTGGCAGTGACTTGACTCTTAACCTGGAAGAAAAGCGACCGAAAGCTCCATAGGAGGCGGCTGAGCTGGCTGACCTCAGGTTGTCATTGATTCGTGGGTGCGGGTCTGCACAGAGAGCTGAGGCAGGTAACAAGGGGCGTACCACTCCACCCCCCCGAATTAATGACCCAACTAATAATCCATTTAAGAGTACTGTTGCCAATTATGATCCCAAGTTGAAACCCTTCCCGTTAAAGAAAGACCCACCTCAGGGGAAGTCCAAGAGTGAAGTGGAATGTTTCAAGTGTCATAAGAAGGGGCATATTGCGCGCTCATGTCCGAGCGCACCGCCTACAGCAGTGGTGTCACTAGTGAGCAACATCGGCGTCTCTTTGAGGTCTTCCGCGTTTGCCCGGGGTAAACAGTCGGTTGCGAAGTCATCGCCGGTGCAGAAGCAGCAGGAGGGCTCGTCACCCGTCCGAGATGTTTTTTGTGGTCATAGGGGGCACGGCACTGTGAGGTGGGCTGGTGTGAAGCATAGGCTTGAGTTGCTGCATGATACGGGCACTTCCCAGACACTTGTTAAGAATTTCACTGGCAAGCCTATTAACACGGCTCGGGTTGTGGTGGTTCAAGGCATCAATGCTACGCGGTCTTACCGGCTGGTTAGAGTGGAGCTTGAGGTGGACGGTGTGACATGGGAGTTGATGTGGGTGTGGTGGAGAAATTGCCAGTTGAGGGGGTCGACCTCCTTCTCGGCAACGACTTTGCGGTGCCCACTTCCGAGGTTCCACCCATAGTCGTTGCCGAGAGGGCGGCCGACACGAGTAGGGAGGGGCAAGAGTGGCTCGAGAGGTGCCAGATGCCACAGATGGCGTGTGCTGTCACCAGGTCTCAGTCCGCTCAGGTGTCACAGCCTAGTACCCAAGTTTTAGACCAGCAGAGGAAGGGTCGGAAGGAGAAAGTCAAGGCTGGTCGGGTTGAGAGTTTGGATCCAGCGACACTCCTTGGTTACTCGGTACTTGCACCCATTATGAGGTCCGGAGTGGCCCCAGAACCTGTCCCCCCTAGTGACATGGTAGGGCGTGTTAGCACTCGGCGACAGAAACGTTCCCAGGCGAAGCAGGCAAGGCTTGAGCAGCCCAGTATTGGGGGTGGCCACAAGTTGCTTCAGGAGCATTTAGATAGGTTGGCACCCTCGGATATATGTCGGTTGCAAGTAGAAGATCCTGGACTTGAGAGTTGTGGGAACGGGGCTATTGAACTCGACGAGGACGGGGATGCAAAGCCGGGAGATTTTTTTCATGTTGGGGGAATCCTGTACCGCCGTTTTTTGGATCCCAGACGTAGTTGGGATAGTGGGGCAAGAGTGGTTGACCAGTTGGTGGTCCCTGAGAAGTGTCGTGATAGCCTGTTGCGGTTGGCGCACGATGTTCCGTTGGCAGGTCACTTGGGTGTGAGAAAAACGTTGGCCTCGTTATCTAGGTTGTTCTGGTGGCCAGGTATTAAAGCCCAAGTTTCGGCCTGGGTGGCGATGTGTGGTACCTGCCAGAGGGTGGGAAAGCCGAATCAGAGCATACCTAAGGCTCCGTTGCACCCAGTGCCTGCTATTGGTCCTCCCTTCAGCAAGGTTATCATCGACATGGTAGGCCTTCTGCCTCCCACTAGTGCAGGTAACAGGTTTTTGCTAACCCTCATGGACGTCTCCACTCGCTACCCTGATGCATACCCTATGAGAAATGGCAAGTCTAAAACTGTTGTGCGAAACTTGCTGTTGTATTGCTCGAGATACGGGTACCCGCAGGAAATTCAGTCGGATCAAGGGTCGAATTTCACATCCACACTCTTCAAACAGACCATGCAGCAGCATGGGATCAATACGGTTGTCTCTTCAGCTTATCACCCAGAGAGTCAAGGGGTGTTGGAAAGATGGCATTCCACTTTGTAAAGCATGTTGCGGTGCTACTGTTTGGAGAACGGCAAGGATTGGGACCTAGGGTTACCGTACATTTTGTTTGTGGCACGAGAGGTACCTGGGGAGAGCCTTGGGTTTAGCCCCAATGAGTTAGTTTTCGGGCATCAGGTTAGAGGTCCTCTGAGCATGGTGAGAGAGATCTGGGAAGGGACTGTGCTGCCATGTTCTCTAATTAAGTATGTCCTCGAGAGTAGAGACAGGATGCTGAAAAGCCTGGAGTTGGCAGGGAAAAATTTGGTAGATAAATAGGCCTTGATGAAGGATCGGTATGACATCAAAGCAAAGCTCCGGGAGTTTGTGGTAGGACAGGAGGTTTTGGTCTTATTGCCCTAAGTAGGCCATACCCTGTCGGCCAAGTTTGTCGGTCCTTACAAGGTCGTGCGGAAGTTGTCTGACCTAGATTACCTTGTGGCTACTCCGGATAGGCTGAAGAAAAATCAGCTCTGTCATGTGAACCTGTTAAAAGAGTTCGTGAGGCGCCCACCTGAGCAGCCTACTGTCCCTGTGTTGGTCTGCAGCGGCCAAGGTGGAGAAGGAGAGGGGGGCAGTGAGGCACAGGTGGAGGAGAGTTGGGATTGTCATGTCTCGGCAGATCAGTGGGCGGGGAACACGAACCAGGTGGCTGTGGAAGCGCTTGAGCACCTGCCTGAGCAACAGCGTGCAGCGATCCAGCACCTGTTTAGTTTATACCCCACTGTGTTTGCCGAGCACCCAGGCCTCACAACTCATGCGGTGCATGATGTGGACATTAGAGACCACCCCCCTTTAAATCAGTGCCCTATCGTGTACCTCCCATTAAACTTCCGACTCTCCGAGCGGAGTTAGGCTACATGTTGGAGAGGGGGCTGATAGAAAAAGGGGCGGTTAGGTGGACATCTCCCGTCACTCTGCAGCCTAAACCAGACGGCAAGGTCAGGTTTTGCATTGACTTCAGGCGGTTGAACGGCTTAACCCCCACCAATGCCTACCCTCTTCCCCGTGTAGATGACAGTGTTGACAAGATCGGGTGTGCACGTTACCTCACCAAGGTGGATCTTGTCAAGGGTTACTGGCAAGTGCCGTTGTCTGAGCGGGCGAAGCAGGTGTGCGGATTTGTGGTGGATGGGAACACTTACCGTTGCAACGTTATGCCGTATGGGCTGAAGAATGCACCTGCAACTTTCCAATGCCTGATGAATGAGTTAGTGGCGGAGATCCCTAACTGCACCGTTTATCTAGATGATGTGATAATTTACGATGATGACTTTGAAAGCCATTGCGAGCATATCGGGGCACTGTTCAGGAAGCTGAGTGAGGCTCATTTGGTGGTCAATCTGGGCAAATGTGATTTTGTTCGGGCAACTGTGCAGTATCTGGGGTTTGTGGTGGGGTTAGGCCAGGTGTGCCCCCCCCCCCTTACCAAGATACAGGCTATTAACCAGTTTCCCAGGCTGACCACCAAAAGACAGATCATGAGGTTCTTGGGCATGATTGGGTATTACCGCAGATTCATCCGCGGATACTCCTCGGTGTTGGCTCCTCTGACGGACCTACTTGCAAAGACGAAAAAGTTTGGGTGGGCACCTGACTGTGAGAAGGCCTTCTCACTTGTGAAGCATCTGTTGTGCACTCACCCCATACTCAGGGCCCCCGACTTCTCAAGACCTTTTCAGCCAGCGACAGATGCTAGCGGCGTAGGGGCTGGTGCCGTCTTGTTGCAGACAGACACAGAAGGTGTGGAACACCCAGTAAGCTTCTTTTCTAAAAAGTTCAACACAGCACAAAAGAACTATTCAGTAGTAGAGAAGGAGCTTCTGGCCATTGTGCTGGCGCTCAGGCACTTTGAGGTGTATGTTCCCGCTTTTGGCCCAGTCGTGGTGATTTACACTGACCACCACCCTTTGAAGTTTTTGAATAAGTTCCACAACCGGAATATGAGGCTAACCAGATGGTCTTTAATGTTGCAGGAGTATAATCTGGACATTCGCCATATTGCCGGTTGTGACAATGTGATAGCTGACTGTTTGTCCAGGGTGGAGGACCCAGGGTAGATCACCACAGGTGTGTTTGGTGGAGTGGAGAAAAATTAGGCTTGCCCTTGTAGTGCAACGCCGCCAAAAACACTATTAAAAAATATAACAAAAACTCACATAAAAACTTTCTTTTTGATAGTATATAAGTGCAATACATTACAGCAAGAATCTAAGACACTCTGAGTTGTTGTCTTAGTAGGCTAGGCTTGGTGAAGCTTGCTCGTTGAGCGTGATATAATTATTATTATGCTATTATTTTGGGGAAGTATTGTGTAGATTTTTGTTTTCATAATGAAGTGTTTTATGTTTGTGATCATGCCTTGTTTTCACACCTTGGGAGAGTAGCTGGGTGATGCGGGGTTGGTGGGCATTCTGTCTGGTCAGATGTGGAGTCCACCTGAGGCTGAAACGTCCCACATCTTGGGCGGGGTGTTACGCTGGCCAGCTTGCCAGAATGTACTCGTAACTCGCTAGCGCTCGCCAGGGTAGTGAAATGGGCTATAATAATCGTAGAACGATGTTCTTTCTTTCATAGTGTTCATGTTGTCACAGACAGATCAGTGGTGGTCTTTATTCTTGCCTGTGACACTTGGAAGTATTTTATATCATTGATAGAGTATAAGATACGTTGTGTGAAGTTGTAAGGAGAAAGAGAGCGAGCAGCAAGGTGGTATTATGTGCGTGTGTATGTACGTGTGCCTTCCTCGCTCGGGCGGAGTTTCCTATGCTTGATTGGCCGGCGGGCCTGGCGCGTCATATGACGCCTGCTCCTCATGACGTAGTCGTCTGGCATTGGGTGCCGCTGTCTTTGTTAGTGCTGGGGGGCTCCTGCCCGCGTGTCTCCTGCAGTGCTTGGCATAGCGTGCTTGGTCCTACATGTCCCTTGCAATCTGTCCCCAATCTAACCCCCTGTACTACTGTTTCTCTCTCTGAACTTCTTCTTTTCCAATACTTCTCATCTTTATTCATTTACTTATCCCTTCTGGTTCTCGCATACGACTTCCATAGTCGGCCAGTCGTATTACCAGCACCAGTTCTCACATACATGTTTTGCACTAGCTTTAGGGATTATTAGAGTCATAGTCACATGGTAGCATAGTATTGGGGTGCTTCTAATTATTGAGCTGTTCTTTCCTACTATTTAATGCTAGACAGTGGAGGGTATCATTGGTCGTTGTCTGAGTTATGTATGTGGCAAGTCAGAGCCTGTACGACTCCGACGAAGCTAGGTAGCCTGTAACCCTTGTGCATATTTTTCCTTTGTGAGTGTAGCAGTATACAAGTGAAGGGCTTTTGCCTACTCTCACCTGTATGCTTGCTACCTCATTTTGTTGACCTTTGTGGAGCGCCAGGGTAAGACCAGATACTTGAGATCTGGACTTACCAAGAGAGCCTCCAAGTCACTTAACGTAACATAAGGGAAATCTGTTCAAGGGGAGACAGTAGGCTACGAGCATGCTTGTGCTCTGCCTAGTTTCCTGGTACCTTTTATGCCACTGCTAGACTTTATTAGTGAGAAAGACAGCATTGTGTTTATTAACTTTAATTGTGTATGCTTTAGGAATTATTCACGCCTTATTTTAGCCTAGGTTGATGCATAGTGCAGAACCCAGTTTGGCTGTTACATTGGCTAAGCAAGTACTGTTTTTGAGTGGCTATTATTAGTGCTGTCACAGAGTTGTTGCACTCCCTTGTTTTATATATATGTATCCTACTTATTGGTGTATTTAAGATACACGCTTTGGTGTCCTGCCCCTGCATTATTTCTATTCTATATTGACGAGCATCTTAGAGCATCAGACGTTTTCAGAAGATTCTTTATCTGATTGCTGTAGGACTAGACTTCCAGTGTTTTCATAGAGCATTGAAGAGTTTAGTGTTGAGTACAGACTCACACTAAAGTTAACGTAACCATATACTCCTTTATTAAATCTTGTTATAGTTTATTCAAGCATTGTTATTTCTTAAGAGCATTTTATTAACGTAAAATACTCCTGTTGTGAGTAGGCTTTGCCGTCACCGGAAAGCCTTTGTAGAAGTGCACTAAAACCCAGTTAATTGATACCCCGTTATCCAGTGGATTAACTCTGGAGGGTTTAAGTGTTTTGTTCACCGGCGTAATAGTTCGAGGGTTTGGAATTAGCGTACCGTTGTTGCAGATATAGCCTATCATCTAGTCCATTATTAAGTGCCCTTGTTTATTTCGTAGTGCCGGTCGTAACACATGGCACACCTGTTGCTACCCTTCCATAGTCAGGCAAAACCTTCCACTCTAACCATCTCCACCGACCCTCTCCAACACTTAAAAAAAACGTGCTTCATACTGCCCAAGGCTGCCAGAACACAGCCAGGGACATCACGCCCCCACAGAGCCCATACGCAGTCAACGATATGGTAATGGTGGCCAAACTACCAGTGTCCAACAAACTTGGCCCCAGATACGTCGGGCCCTACAAAATCACCAAAGTCCCCAACCCGTATCAGATCATCATAAACTATCACGGAGAGTCTCGAACCTACCGGAATTGCTTTGTGAGGATTTATCGTCCTCTGAATATTGATGGGGACACCTCCAAACCCCACACGACACCTTCTTTATCCACCACGCCCCAGACCAAACCACCTCGCCACCAACCGCCTCGTGAGTTGCCCTATCCTCCTTCTTCTTCACCCTCTCTACCTACCCCTTCCCCCTCTCCTCACCCACCTTATTCCCCCATTTTTTCCCCCTCCTGCCCCTATCCCTAACCATCCTCCTTGTCACTATTCTATCCCTCATCCTCCAACCAGACCCCTTCCCCCTTCTACTGCGCCTACTCGCCCCCGTTATTCCCTTCACCCTCGCCTTTCTCCCACCCCCTCACGCCGAGCTATAGCTCGACACCCTTCCGCCACTCCTCCTCCTCACCCTAAGCGCCATCCCTCCACTACGAAACGTAGACCACCTTCCTCCTCTACCTCAAACCTTGGCAGACACTGTCCCTCGATGTCATGAGCCCCTTCCCCATGAAACAAGGCAAGAGAATCTTTGTCACCTTCGTCGACGTCTACTCCTAGTTCTTGGTGGCCTGCCCCGTTAACCCTTTCACGTTTTTATGACGCAGAGGTTGCCAGATTAGCAATAATAAATAGAGTTCTCTTACTCTTATAATTACCTCTCCAAAATTAGTTTTCTGCCCACAGCTAACTCAAAGACAACTGCAGAGGTTGAAGTAACTAAACTAAAAGTTTCTAAATACCCCTGATGGTAACAAAGGTTTTAAAGTATCCCTAATAGGCTCAAAATTGCGTCAAAAACGTGAGAGGGTTAAGGAACACAGCACCCTAACCGTGGCAGAGGTCTTGGCCACCGAAGTCTTCGCCAACTTCGGATTACCTGCTGTGCTTCTGTCTGACAACGCCCCCGAGTTCTCTGGCCAAGTATGGGAACATTTTTCAAGATTATGTGGCATCAACGTGTCCCACTCGTCCCCCTACTGGCCTCAAGGAAATGCCATTTGTGAAAGGAGCCACAACAAAATTAATAATGAGCTAAGGACTCGATTCATCGCTTTACAAACCCAAGACTGGCCAGCTCAGGTAAAAATGATCCGGTGGGGTATGAACTCGTGCCCTAGGGAAGACGGCATCATACCCCATGAAACTATATGGCGTGGCACCCCTGTTGCTACCCTTCCATAGTCTGGCAAAACCTTCCACTCCAACCATCTCCACCGACCCTCTCCAAGACTCCAACACTCCATTCACTTATGCATAGCCTCCGATAGTGCAGTTGGAATGAATGTACATGCTAAGATTGGTATGCAGGATTCGAAACTGCATAATAAATCGTAGGCTTGTGCATCATTCTTTAACTGTCTTCGTGGCGCAATGCATAAGTGTGTTGATTTTCAGTGTGAGCGTCCTGGTTTCGAATCCCCGGACTGCCACATGTGTTTGTTAATTTAATTAATCGAGTTTAGGAGTAAAGTTGGTTGGTGGAGAGAACTGGAGACTCCTGGTTCTGGTTCAGGAGTCGTTTATAGAGAGGCCTTCCCTAGGGTTAGGCGCCCCATTAATTACTCTTTCCAAGCACCTATGCATAGCCTCCGATAGTGCAGTTGGAATGAATGTACATGCTAAGATTGGTATGCAGGATTCGAAACTGCATAATAAATCGTAGGCTTGTGCATTATTCTTTAACTGTCTTTGTGGCGCAATGCATAAGTGTTGATTTTCGGTGTGAGCATCCTGGGTTCGAATCCCCGGACTGCCACATGTGTTTGTTAATTTCATTAATCGAGTTTAGAAGTAAAGTTGGTTGGTGGAGAGAACATAATAATTAATACTGGTTCAGTAGTAGTTTATAGAGGCCTTCCCTAGGATTAAGCGCCCCATTAATTACTCTTTCCATTCACCTATGCATAGCCTCCGATAGTGCAGTTGTAATGAATGTACATGCTAAGATTGGTATGCAGGATTCGAAACTGCATAATAAATCGTAGGCTTGTGCATCATTCTTTAACTGTCTTCGTGGCGCAATGCATAAGTGTGTTGATTTTCGGTGTGAGCGTCCTGGGCTCGAATCCCCGGACTGCCACATGTGTTTGTTAATTTCATTAATTAATCGAGTTTAGGAGTAAAGTTGGTTGGTGGAGAGAACATAATAATTAATTCTGGTTCAGGAGTAGTTTATAGAGAGGCCTTCCCTAGGGTTAAGTGCCCCATTAATTACTCTTTCCATTCACCTATGTGCCTCCGATAGTGCAGTTGGAATGAATGTACAGTTGGCCAACTTAGTCCTGTGACAAAATGTTGTAGTGTGTTGAGGTGTGTGGCATTTCATCGGTAGTAAACAACGTAATTTTATGAATGAACCCCTCAAATCCCATGGTGTGTGAAAGATGGGACATGATTGGGTGAGACGAGAAATATCGGGAAACTCAATTTTCTCCATTATTTACATTACTGGAGGGTTAGTAGATTTTCCAGAATTATGTTTGATAATAAATGGATATGAAATGAAGACGCTTACAGTTATTATTAATACATAACCTATACTTACTCAATGATTAGGCATGGCAATACATGTGAGAGTGTTGGTGGCAGGTGGGTTGGGTTTCGTTTCACTTTAATCTAGACAGCACGGCTGGTATTAACCCGGTAACGGCGAGGGTGGGGTATTGAACCTGGTCCCCGTGGGCGAGCATATAGGCTCCATTCAGGCCTATAATTGTCATGTTACGATAAATATAGTTATTACTTATTCATATGAGCCTATTTTACCTTCACTATGAAGATAGTAACCTGTAACAACAATAAAACAAGTGAAAATTTAATTTTTCTGGTCAAAATCGCGAATATAGATGGACCAGCCCATTCATGAATTATGGAGAAAATTAAGGCAACCCCTCCCTCCACGAGGCCTCAAGCCACACTGAGCCTACTCATACACACACTCGGTTATGTAACACACCCTCTAGGCACGTAAGCACATCCTCCACACAGTTTGCTAATGTTAGCACAAAAATATACCAATGAATTAGGGAATAACAGGGAAAATAGGTGATAATTGGAGGGGGAGGGGAAAGGGAGGAAGGAGGGGATGTGGAGGAGTGATATGAGGTATAGGGAAAAAAACAAAAAATGTTTTAGTGATACTGGGGCTGTTTTTTTAGGCCTCCCTCTTAAACCTAAGAAGTGCGCATGGGGGGTATGAGACACCACACTCCTGTGCTGACGTATTTGAGCTGTTCCCATCACTAACATCGTTATTTTACCATAAATAGCATTAACTCCTTCAGACATATATGACGCTACCGCGTCATATGGCCGAGTGCGCCAAAAACTCATATGACGCTAGTGCGTCATATGGACTTATCTTCATGGCTCGCTAATAAGTTATATGACGCTCTAGCGTCATATGGAGCTCAGTAAGTCCGATAAGTTAGCTTACGATAAAACCGTTGGTGGCAACCTCAGCCACCTCCGATAATTCTAACGGCCGCAGTGTTGTTGTGAGTGTAGTGCGAGGCGGTGGCAAGGATACAGGGCTCCCGCCTCCTCGGACTTATTGGAACATAATATGTCTAAAGGAGTTAATACTTATCCATATGCGCCTATTATAGGTTGATTATCAAGGTATTAACCTGTTACAACAATAAAACAAGTGGAAACAGTGTTTGGATGGTCAAAATCGGCGATACAGGCCGGGAGTTACATAATGTATGGCTGAGGCAACCTCCCTGCCCTCCACCCCTCCCCTTGTCTGGAGAGACACTGTTCCTCAATACTCTCTCTCTCGCTCTTTCCCACGCTTGGTAACAGTGATGACAACGCCCTGCTACCAACTCGCTAATGTTAGCACAAAAATATACCACAGAATAAGGGAATAACAGGGAAAATAGGTGATAACTGAAGGAGGGGAGGTGGAGGAGTGATATTTGGCATGGCCCAGGGGCAAAAAAAAAAAAAAAAAAATTTTTGGGGTGTTTTAAATGGATTTTTTTTTCCCCTTACTCTTAAGAGTCTTCCCGCAGTCCGCCGGGGGAACCCTTAAGAGTCTCCCTGCAGTTCCCGGGTTAAGAGCTTTGCCGCCGTCGCCCAGTAAAACCTCATAAGAGCTTTGCCCCCGTTTACGGGTTAATGACTCACAGCCTGAATGGTTGTATTTAGGATGCCTGCATATTGATTGTTTGGCACATAACTTCTATTAATAGTAAAATAAATAACAAATTTGGAATAACATGAAGTTTGTAGTGTAAATGTGTGAACTTGCTTCTGTATGAACATTTTACTTTAAGTGTTATGTGGTGGCTATTTATTACCGAGTTATAATTCTCTTGGAAATCAAGACTCAAAAAGCGCCCTGGCTTTCTCCTCAGAATGCGAGAGATCTTTCTTAATCTTTTCAAATAGAGTATGTAAATATTTGTGTATATCCTAGAAATCTGCAGACGATTTTATGCAACCAGTCAGTTAAATGATTAACTGAAATTATAATTACCCTCTGATCCTTAGAGGTCCTTTCTAATGTTAGAAAGAACACTTAGCAGTAGCATTAATAACAACACAGAAATGCCGTTGTCTGATTGAAGGGTTAAAGATGGTCAAAATTAATTGGTTGTAGCTGGAATTACTGCGTGATCATCGGTTTCAAAAGGGTTGACTTATTGTGTTTAACCTTCTTACTATGACAGACATTTCCAAATCTGAATAAAGTTGCCTAATGTTTGCCATACTAAACTAGTTATATACAGTGCGTCAATATACTAATTTACAAGTTAATGCACACAAAATTATTAGAATAATGACGGTTAAAGGCCAGAAATATTTGTGCTGTTTAGTTCAAGTGCATTTTGCATACTAATATCACCTTTAGTTTCTATTGAAGCATGTTTGTATAGTAGTTAAGTGCATACGATGGCGTATATTAAATATATCATGAGAATAATATATTTAATTGTCACGCTTCCTAACTCTAAATACCTTTTCTCTTTATTGCTTAAAGGTGAATTACGGAAGCAAATCAGTGCTGCAATTATTATTTTACAATGTAGTAATGGTCAAGATATGTTGCATTACTGAACGCTACGGTGCTATAAATAAACATTCTAATAATACAAATATGCAATAATTGTTTTTCTGGCGCGTAGTTGAAGCTTGCTGACAGAAAACAGCTGGGAGAGAAGGTGTGTGTTGATTGGCTATGCAGGCTCGTGACGTAAACTGAGACCGGGAGAATTTGAAGACAGTAAATAAACCCATATAAGTAAAGGTGGGATGATACCCTCTGTGACATTTATTCATTAATAATAGCGAACTGTGTGACTGTATGGTATAATACTCTTTCTAGGGCACCAGTGAATTATGCCAAAGCTCACTCAAAGCAATACAGTGAGAATATTTTGATTAATTTCGTTTTACTTGAAGCCAGACCAGACGTATTTTTGAGAAGCATCCTGGATAGTTGTTGTTGATGTGTTTATTTTATACTAGCCCTCTGGGCCAGGGCCCTCACAAGGCTAGTGTTCGGTGAGGAGGTGCAAAGTCAAGTCATGTAACTGTCAGTAGTCAGATATCATCATAAAGTTAGGTGGCTTTCGGGAATTGTCTAATTGGAGTGATATAGCCTACATGAATTTGGTCTGAGCATCATAACCTGGTGCTAGTTTATACCGACTACATCTTTAAGTATTCCTTTGAAGGCTTTGCTTTGGGTATTAGAACTGTTCTTATAAATATATAAATAATAGGCCTAATAGCCTAACATATATAGGGCCTAGGCCTATTTACAAACTCCAAATAGGCCTACGTGACATATCTAGTTGACTAATCAGGTCTCCCCCAATCCATTTAGCAGGCTAGATATTAACATAACTTAGAACTAATTTTACCATTGGGTAATGTATTTTACCCTAATTAAATTCTGTAATACTATATTAGCTCATAATGTGTATAGGACTATAGCCTAGGCGTAGGCTTAGCTCTGGTTGAACATTAAAATTAATATTTACTTCGACTGACAATTCTTCCAGTGGCACAGTTCTAATATCTACAGGATATAGGCTATCCTAGGAGGTTTGGAATACCATTAGGCTATGCTAACCCAAAATATTTTAAAGTTGTACGTTAAGAGTATCCATTGGTTTAATCTAATATTAACTATCCTCTCCTATACCTAACCCAATCTTATCCTATCTTCCCAAAGGTGGTGACCTCTTCCTATTGGTTTACCCGCTGTGTTCAGTAGCTTAAACTAGCGTAGTCAAGTCACTACACCAAGATAATTACAAGTTTTACAGGGCCGGATTTAGGTGGGGGGCGTACGCCCCTCCCCTATTTTTCACAGTTGGGTATTAGGCCTATTTGTATGTGTTTGGGGTGATGTCCTGGCTCCATTTACATACATGAAAAACAAATATTTAATAGGGCCTAGCTTCATGAATAACTTTTGTATGGATCATTGATATAGCCTAGTGTTGCTGAAGTAGTGCTGCTACAAACTTTATAATGTTTTGTATTGGCATATCGACGAAAAGTTACAAGGCCTAACTAGAAAAATAACATGAATATCTGATGTTTGAGTCACGTCTATGGTGTTTCGTCGACGGCCGGGGGGTGACACCCCTCATAGTCCCTTCT
Organism: Paralithodes platypus; assembly: GCA_032716605.1. Lineage (NCBI taxonomy): Eukaryota > Metazoa > Arthropoda > Malacostraca > Decapoda > Lithodidae > Paralithodes > Paralithodes platypus. The sequence goes on from CM064528.1 coordinate 40,058,281, forward strand.
CAACACCTCGGCTCCCCCCCCCCCCCTTTTCAAAAGTCCTGGATCCGGCCCGGTTTTAGAATGTAGGCCTAGGCTAACTGTGCTTCAAAATTTATAAATGTAAGCATATCATACCAGGGTAAGAATGACGAAGTGTTTAGCCTAGGACTATGTAAGCATCTCATACCAAGGTAAGAATGATCGAAGTGTGTAGCCCTAGTCTAGCCTTTATCAAGGTAAACCTTGCCTGATGTAATCAACCAAACCCTTTTATACAGAGCGTCAACCACATCCCTATCAGAGAAAATCCAACCAAGAACCCCACGGCTAATTCTCAACTCCAAAAGTATTTCTAAATTATAGCCTATTGATGGTTGAAGGAAGGACGTAGACATTTTGTATGGTCTGCTGTGGAATCTATTTTCGTCAGCTGAGAATGCCCTATCCTAGTAAACACAGACTCATAAGGGGATTAATACAATATAATGTGCAAATGATACATCAGGAACCAGCACTTCATAATTATAATTTGTTCCAATTTTGATCATCATCGTGAATAGAGGGGCTAGGGATAGGGAGAATCTGCGAGACCTCTATCTCGTGTCATGTTTGTTGTGGTAACAGGTGACGCCATCAGACGATGCGCCTATCATAGTAGCGGAAAATAGTTGCCTATTATTTTGCTTTAGAGTATTGTTATTATTATACATTTTTTCATATGAATTATGTCTAACTATCAGTGTCTGGTATAATTGTGGATAACTATATTCATATATAGTTTGGTTTATGTGAGTAACTCATCTTTTTTATTCTGCCTCCGTAATTCACCTAAATCACTACAGACATTTCAGTCTTTTGCAACGGCAATTAAATCGACTTCACCAAGCCCCAAAAGAACCCTGCCCGTCTTTCCACAGAGCCATGGTAGTGGTGATGGTGGAGCTGGTAGTGGTAGTGCAGGGAGGGCAAACGAGCAAATAGTCCAGTAAAGTATTTGTGCTGTTTAGTTCATGTGCATTTTGCAGACTAATATCACCTTTAGTTTCTATTGAAGCATGTTTGTATAGTAGTTAAGTGCATATGATGGCGTATATTAAATATATCATGAGAATAATATATTTAATTGTCACGCTTCCTAACTCTAAATACCCTATTGCTTAAATCACTACAGACATTTCAGTCTTTTGCAACAGCAATTAAATCGACTTCACCAAGCCCCAAAAGAACCCTGTCCGTCTATCCACAGAGCCATGGTTGTGGTGATGGTGGAGCTGGTAGTGGTAGTGCAGGGAGGGCAAATGAGCAAATAGTCCAGTAATGGGATGCCACATTTAAATAACTGGAGCCATTTCTGAAATAACGGGGTTAAGCAGCCACCCCCAGACCAACTTCAGAATAGCAGCCATCCAGGACAGCAGGAAGAATAGGAGTAGACAACAGCAGGAGAGGATAAGAGAAAACAAGAACCAACTAGCTTCCCAGGCTTTAATTCCTGCTGGGATAAGCCAGTCTACCCCTTTTCCCGGATCTGCCCATGCTCTAAATTCCGGGGAAATAGGTCAGTCTGCCCGAGAAAGGAGTTCGAGCCCTGGCCACTCACAGGGGCCCCAGCTCCTCCAATGGAAGAGGCCGAAACCTCTGCCCGAGGCATATCATCGGTTCCAGCCTGACTTGCAGTACAGTGAAGAACTATTTATGCAAGTTGAGCACCAAGAACCTTCCCAATATCGGTACAAGTGGGAATCTCAGTACCCCCTAAAGTACCTCCCGGGAAGACTGGAAATAATGTAGAAGTGACAAGTAAGAAACCTATGGCCTGCAGAGTAAGAAAAACCAGATACCACGATAGACCGGAGATCATCCATTACGTCACTATAATGCCCTCTAAAACTAGGGGACCAATATCAAGAGATTAAGAATCTCCATATGTTTAAATAAGTAACTACCATGTATTTTTAGATTAAGAATTACCTTCACCATAGCCAAAAACAACGATATCCACATGTCCCTATGATATTGAAATGCACCAGATTGAACACTCAAAATAAACCAAATATAGCCTGACTATAACTGAAGGAAATTAAGCAACTACTATTGTATCCCTCCACTGGTCAAGCCGGTAGTGAGTAAAAACATTGGTATCCTCGCTTCACCTGACGTCCATCCCGGAACCACCTTCCCCTGTACCTGGGAGAGAGGCAGTTCACTCTGACATCCAGCCCTGCAGTACCACGAGAGGCAGTGCCCCCTGACGTCCAGCCCTGCAGAACCACAAGTCACCAATTTTCCTTGTATGTGTTTATTATTCTTTGTGTAACTAAGTTGAAGTCAAAGTGTATAACGTGAACTAATTCCCTTCCTAAACCTTACATCTACCTAGAACCTACCCCCAAGTTCAGGATTCTTTTATCCACTTAATCACCCACCAGAGAGATTTATAATAACCTTTCCCTTATTTGAAAGTCAAGAACCCTTTCCGTTGAGTTAGAATTAATTCTTTATCAAGATATCTGATCTCTATTAGTTCTTGTGAATAATCTGATGATATACATGTCTCGGGTCATGTAATTCTTTCCACACCAGTCTAGGAATTCAGATTGTATATTCCTTTATCGATTCCGCCTACTAATTAGCTATTGATTCTATTTATTACTTTATCTAGTAATCCATTGATTATAATTGTATTTACGTTATAATACAACGCTACAGTAGTTCTGCGTTCTTTTAGGAATTTGTTAATTTATTCAGAACTCCTTCCATGCCATATTTGGTATTTCATAAGTGTAACTTCGTCGTGTACGCCCCTTTCAAGATAGCTATTTATTAAGCTATATCATCACGGTCTTGAGTGGTCAATCCTGTAAGTCCTTCACTAAACTGGCTTGGGTTGTCCCTTTCACAGGGAATAGGTCCGCTTGGGGGCATTCTGTGTATGGCCACCCTCGTAAGGGGAGTAACGCGTCCGGCAATAGATAGATAGATAGATCACGCTCTTTCATTTGCGTTTCGTAATTATTTGGTTAATTTATTCCAATCTATCTTAAATTGTATTTTATCTATTTCAACTCAGTCACTTTATTTACTGTAAATCTGATTTCCTTTACCCGTGTGATTTGACCTCATCTATGATCGAATATTATTTTGTGTGCCTCGTGTGAGAGATTATTCGCAATATCTCTTAGATAGCTAAATTCAGATTTAAACTATCTTCCCCCCTAGAATCAAATAAACTTCATAACTTTAGTCCCTGATTTAATATCGCATTAAAGCAAATTGTTATTTCCCGTGACCACAGTCCACCTGAACTATAGTCCATAGGGCGGCACCTTTGATGTTCTCACCTGAGCGCGGCCTCACTTCTTGTTGCCTACCACGCATACTCCCGCGCAGCTAAACGATACGTTTCACAACCTACCGTGTCATTGTCAGAATACTTTGCGTTAGACACTTTACTCGCATATGTATTATTGTCAATGATTCTTGTTTGTGTATATATGTATCTGTCTATCATTGCATATTTTCACTCTTCAATTCCTATGTAAGTGACAAACTGAACTTCATTAGAGAGTAAAATCAGTTAACTCTCTTAGTGACCATTTTACTTACTTGCTATTTCATATTATAGTATAATATAGTACACCATTTTATGTATACCATGCAATTGAATAAATAAGTGTAATCTAACCTGTGTCTTTATTGTGTTATCGTTTCCTGATTGAGTAAATAATTATCATATTCATTAAGCTCGATGTGTTCCTGTTGAGCATATTCCAAATCTAAAGATCCGAAACCCGGATTGATAATAGATAATACTGAAGCTAGTTGGATTACAACCCGGCATAATATATATATATATATATATACCATTTTGCAGCTCGAATTGACGTTTCTTCAGTTTTCCGACACTGAGTTTGACAATTTGACATATTGCAAATGTGTTCGACAAGATACCATTTTAAATCGACTGATACCATCTCTAAAAGGCAATATATACATATAGCAATAGGTCGACATTTTGCATAAAAAAATGACATTTCATGTTAATTTCGACTTCTTGCATCCAGATAGACTTATCAATATCGTACATCGACATATTAATTTTTAAACCCGTTAATGCAGGCCAACAAATGACAATCAAGCATCTAAATTAACATGATGAATATTTTGAAATTACGTTTTTCATATATTTTCGACAATGGTTCACGCTCATCACCATCGTCTATATAAGAACCAATACACAGATTGTACAAGCTGACATGTTATTTAACTTTACATTATATTTCTATATTGTATTTATAATGTGTTAACATACTTATAACACAGGCTTATAACTATGCATAAAAGGTATATAAACAAAGGTTATCATGGTGTTTTTTATTGTTTATCCTACAATTTGAGTCATCCCAAATGTCTTCTCGACCCTCACATTTATGGATGTACCCCAAGGATCGACTATAGAAGGCCACTACATCCTCCTGGGTGACAGATTGTACACTCATCTCTGTTACCTGCTGGAGGTGATGTTCCCTCCAAGCCTTCATGCTATAACCTTCCTCACTGGCTGCCCTCTCATTATCTACAAGTTGCTGAATTAGACTTAACCTTTGATTTATCTCGCATTTTACATATGAGAAACCATTTTCTATAGGGTTAAGTAAAGGACTGTAAGGAGGGAGCTTCCGGACAGGGCAGTGCTCAACATAGTTCAGGTTGCTGTGTACTCTAGCATTATCCAGGATTAGGATCACCCTTTTCTCATCTTGTATATTATTCGGTTCCGAAATTTAGTACTTCTTTAACTGTTTCATAATAAAATAAGAATGTATAAACTACTTTTGAATAATACAGTGGTATTATACCTGTAATGTACAATTAAGTAATAACATTTCAAATGTAGCATTGTCGAATTTGGTGTAAAATATATTTGCATATGTCGAAATGTACACACAAAATATCCATTTGGTGGGTTAAAACTGACGAATTTGATAGCTGCGTTACTATCCTGACTTCACTCTGTCGAAGTCATCCTTCGAAATGACGACATTTGTGGGATTTGCCGGTTTCAACTGCATTACGTCGAAACAAATGAATAATTTTAATTTCAAAATTAAATTTTGCCTCTTGTTAGTGACGATTGTCGAAACCCAATGGAAATTTGTCGAATAAATATGATTATCATTCAAACTAGAAGCTGTAGTGTCATTTCATACTGAGAAATGGCAATTTCGAGCTGCAAAATGGTATATACTGTATACTATACTGTATACAGTATATATCAGCTATTGATCTTGAACTTGGAAAGCGCACACGTATGAGGAAGATAAACACCTGTGAAAGGACCCACATCTTGATTTATTCCTTACGTTTCGATACTATCCTCATATCATCATCAGAGCCTAGTATAGAACAACAATTTTTTTTTAAATAATACATGTAGATTTATTTATCTAAAATAGTTTAAAAAGATATACTTACGATATATATATTGTATGTGAATATGTTTATAAAATTAATTGATACAAGTGTGCGTGGAATTATTAGAGACAAAAATTATCACAATAAGTTCAAAATTGTGTGAATAAGAGGGAATCACTAGATTCTAAATGAAGTAAAAAGGAAGGGGTAAATTTATGTTTGTTTGGAAAGTATAAGATAAATTTAAAATTGAAGGAGAAATATAGTAGGGTCATTTGCTTGGAATCCGTGACCATTTTGTTCCTACCTTTTTCTCTCGATGGATTTGACAACCTGAACCATTTTAACCCTTGTCTAGCGGGGCGTTTTGGGCTCATTTGGGCATATTCAGGCCCTCCTGCATGATAAATCAAGCATCTGCATGAACAAAAAATATTTAGCAAAAAACTAGGCGCTAAAAGCTTCAAAATGATACCAGAACGAGCTACGTAGCACTCGTGGTTCTCTTGCAGTGGTGCCACGAACATGGGAGTTTAGCATATATCGGTATATTTTTCCCAGCTATGCTCACTACTGGCTACACTGCCAGCCTCTCGAGAACACAGGGAACATGAGTTAATGGGCGGCGGTAAGCCCTGGGAGTCGGCTGTCTGGCCCACTGCGCTCCCGGCCATTTGCACTCGATTTTAACCCTTTAAAAGCCTTAACACCTTACGAGCGGCCTATGCGGTTTATTTATATGTACCGCACAGCGGGGTGTTTTTAGCCAAAATAGGGCTGTTTACGTGATCATTTTCATGCCTAAATAAGACCCAGAACGTAAAACAAGTACCTATCCCTGAAAGGGCATAAACAGAGCTTTCGAATGACACCATAACGATCCTTGTATGATGGATAGTTTTCTTGCAATAACCGTGCAACGCGAGTGCAAAAAGCAGGTAATTCGGTACTTTCGGTACATAATTGAGTATGTAGCGAGTGAGAGAGGGAGGAGGGAGCTGAGATTTGTGTCAGTAGGTTCGCCGCGGTGGTCTGGAGCAGTCATACGCTCGCTAGCCTCCTGCCACCACTTGTCTCTCTCTCTCAGCCACATTACGTGCTGAAATTGCCACTCGACCTATGTCGAGCGCCGCCACATAGTCCAGCTTTATTTAACTCGACTTATGTTGCTCGCCGCTAATTAAGGGTTAATAATGCTCCTAACTTGCTGCAAATTGGTGCACTACTTAAGACGAGCGCCGCCAATAAGGGGTTAAAGGAAAATTAGCTCCTATGCCCCTCTGAAAAATGACGGCTAACTCTGCTAGAGCCCAATATTCAAAATGGCCACCAACGCCATCTTGAAAAACGTGAAATGTAATATCTCTGGCATCAGATAAGCTACAAGGACGAATGAGGTGTCCTTCTTCACTAATTCTGGCATTACAAATCCACTGGAATGGTTATTGTATTGTATGTTGTATTGTATTATACTAATTGTACATACTAATCTGCCACTTCACTGATTCACTGTATGAGCCACTTTCAGAATCACTGTCCTCACTTTCGCTGCTATCATCACTGTTGTACTCTGCCTGCGGTGTATATCTAATATTAGTTGTTTACTGTTTCAGATGGATCGCATGCCCATCTGATGAAAATCGCCGACTTGTGAAGTGACCGAAATAATGAATAATAGAAGAGAGAGTGAAGAGTTACCAGACAAGACATTAAATTAATACGAGTGCATTTTACTCTGTGGTAAGCGATGTACCGCAGATGATCGTTTGGAAAACATTACACCTGAGAAGTGGGAGTCCATCCGGGAAAAGTCTTTACAATGGAAAGAACTTGATAAGTTTCAACATATACATGAAAATGTGGATTGGGAGAAGGGACCAAAGGGTCACCACATGCATAGCACTTGTTACGCATCATTATCCAGCAAGCGCAAGCTCTCTCAAGCCGAAAAACGCAAACACAAATCCGAGGAACGTCTTGAAAGAGATGAAGCATCAGATCAACAAGACCCTTTCCCAGAGGCCAGTGCACCTAAAAGGCTCCGCTCCAGTATGGGTGTCCTTCACGATAAGACTCTATGTGTGTGGTGCATGAAAGGGGCATACAAGAGTAGTGATCGTGGCAAGCAGATTTTACTCCTATCAACAGTAGATGCCTGGACTAAATTCAAGTTACATACTATCCGTCTGGAAGATGAGGTCATGAGATTGAGACTTGACACTCTGATTGCATCCATCCCAGATAGTCAAACAGCATTTGGGTTGGAAATCCGCTACCATCGTGCGTGCTGGCGCAAATATGTAAGCGACCACAAGCCCCTTTCAGATGAAAGCACTCAACATCTGCAGCGTGTAAACCTCCGAGAGGCCCAAGCTCTCTTCTTTCATCATATTCGTCAAGTCATCTTCAAAGACCATGAAATTCGCACACTGCAAGGCCTGCTGCAGGACTATAAGCGCATTATCTCAAATCACGGACATAACTCAGTAGTAAAATCCAGCTACTTAAAGGAAATTCTCGTCAATGAATTTGGGGAAGACATCGGATTTCATGAACGCATTCAAAAGAATCTGAGTGAACTGGTATATGATACAACAGCAGCAGGTACATACATCGAGGCGGCAATATCTTCATTGGGTGTCAGCAATGATCAGTTGGTGATGAATGTTGCGGCACGACTCAAAGAGCAAGTCATCAGGACAAATACTATTCCTTGGCTCCCATATATACACGAGTTGGAGAGAGAAGAAGACCTCAGTGAGCTCCTGCTGAAGCTGCTCACATGGCTGAAACACCCAAATAAGTCTGCAATTGATGACAGTCCATCCGTCCGATCGATTGCATCTATCCTCACAAGCTACATCACTGGAAAACGCACTGCATTTGAGATAAATCTCTCTGTCTTGCTACATGGACTGACCAAGAGTAGGGAGATAGTCGACATAATGCACAAAGATGGACTGGGCATCAGTTACAATGACGTACTTATGCTGCGAGATTTTTGGGTGGTCAATGACCTCAAGTGCTCATCTGATTGCCCCTTCGAACTAGCTGAGGGTAAGCCTGCTATCGCTATAGTCGACAACGATGACTTCAAGAGCGACACACTGACCAGTGCTGGCCAGTCACACCGCACTAATGTCATGTTTGTGCAGCCAGAATCATTTGATACAGAACTTCCTTCCGAGAATCACGAGGATAGACCAGTTCCCGGTGCCAACTTTGCATCAAACCTCTCGACAACTCTCAAAGAGCTCGGAAGTGAAATGCAAAAAAGTCAACCCATACAAGACAGCGAAGCGTGGGGAACCACCTCTCAGGAAGCCACCAGCTGATCAAAGTACTCCTCCTCCTGACACATCGGTGCAAAGAATTCGTGGTGTGATCCATGCATTGGCCAGGGCGCAAGATGACCGAACGAGACCTAAGCCAGAAGTACAGACTGTGCCTGGGTTTTCAGGGTTTCACGCCAGCATGTCAAATGCAGATGAGAAGAGTCGAGCAATATACCACATGACCTATCCCAACCCACCAAGTAAGACAATTCTCAATGATGTGATGTGTAAGCTTGCAAAATCAATCGAAGAAAAAAAGATGCCTTTTGCAATAATTGTTGGTGATCATCCTGTCTACGTGCTCATGCTAGAGTTCAAAAGTTAGAATGCTGAGCTGTTCAGCAAAATCTTACCATTCATGGCACCCTTCCACATCCAAATGTCGTTCATCTACACTATATACAAGAGGTTTAAGGGATCTGGCATCTCAGATGTGTTGGTGGCAGCTGGTGTTATAGCAGACGGGTCTGTTGATCAGGCCCTTCGTGGAAAACATGTTAAGCGTGGGGTTCGCTGCTTGCGACTATTCTACGAGACTCTGGTCCACCATGTCATAGACAAACGTTTGGAAGATTCCCCTCTATCTGAAGAAGTAAAGGCATCCCTTGCCAAGCTTCGACATCCGATTGATGCACAGGAACTTGCAGAGCTAGAGAGAAATGCTGAGCTGAAGGCCCTCGTTGATGCTCTCTTCAAGGACTTTGAGGGTGCCCCACAAGCAGAATACTGGATGTCATTCATGGAAATGGTTGAGGTTCTAACTCAAAATATCCATGCAATCAGAACAAGCAACTGGACTGAGTTCAAGTCCTCACTCAAGCTCATGCTTCCTTTGATGCAAATCTATGATAATGATAAGTATGGTCGGCATCTCCCCGATTTCACCGCAGTGCTTGATACCCTTCCTGTCGATCAGGCTGCATTCATGGAGAGTGGTATGTTTGCACAGTCAATGACAGGAAAACCATATTCGTGTGTCACCCTCGATATATGGATAGAGTCAACAATGAATAAGGGCTCTAAGCTGAAGTCTGGTTGGTTGGCCATTCTGAACAATGAAAAGCAGCTCCTTTCAAACACTCGGAATGTGAATAACATCAATCGGGTGAGAACAAAGGTCCATCGCCATGCTAATTGCAAGAAACAAGGAAAAGGGAAGCATGCTGATTGCTCGTCCAGTAAAATGAAGAAGGATGAACAAGCTGTACAGGATATAAGCACATGTCTCACTGAATTCAAGTGTGATCCATTTGACCATACAAACAAGACACTTCGATCCCTACATTCAGGAATCCCAGCCTCAGACGCTCTCGCTGCCGACTTGAAATCGGCAAAGGAGGATGGCACAAGCAAACTGAAGCAGTTCTTGAATGAGAGAGTGTATTCCAAGACCAGGTCTCTCAACGACAGAGTTCCCCGTAGCAAGCGTTTGAACTTTTCAACTCAGGAATTGGAGAAAGCAGATGGTGAGAACCTGAAGGGAATGACTGAGGAAATGGAGCGTAATGCCTTGGCCTCTGTTCTCGGACTGGTTGAAACGAGTGGTGCCCTCAAACTTCAAGAAAGTCCTGCAGCATCGTGTTACAGCCGAGTGCCTTTCCATCTTCAACGTCAATGGAACCATCCGTAAGGCACAGAAAAGCAAGCTTCAATAAAAACTAACTATGACTGTCATTCCAGAGCCTGATGTATAGACGTCTATTATTGATATGGGCCTCATCTGGCGCCTAACAACTCCTACCATTGAAGACAGAGAGAAGGGAGACGGTACCAAGTATACCTGGGGAGATTATGCAGAGAAGTTGGTGCACTTCGTTCTAACGAGACACAAGCATGCTGAGCGCATCATTTGCGTCAATGATTCATATGATCAGAATTACACGATCAAGGACAGTGAGAGAATACTGCGCCAAAAAAAACTGCCAATCAGCAATGTCTTCATGAAGACAGAAGATAAATTTCCTTCTAGTAAAGTTTTCCATGCTCTCCTGGGTAAACCTGAGAACAAAATCCGCCTTCAGGCATTTCTTCAACGGAATTCCAGAGAACAGCAGCAACAACTAGCACCGAGATCATCTACTGTGTAGTTGGCAGCACTGCAAAGAATCTCACCACAGGCAAGCTTGTGCCAGAGCTCACATGCTCCCATGCAGAGGCAGATACGGCAATGCTCACCATATATAGTGTGCTCCGGTCAGACAGCTACACAGCAGCTGTCGTTCTTGACACAGAGGACACAGACAACTACGTGCAAGCGGCATATGTTGCTCAGAAGACAACAGGAATCCTGTGTGTGAAACGCAAACGTCAGCTTATCGATGCCCGATGTTTGTGCAGTGAGGCAATGGCTGCATCCATCATACCACTTCATGTCCTCACTGGGTGTGACCACAACTCTGGCTTCTATGGAGCAAGCAAGAAGCTCATCGCAGATCGTCTGGAGAAGTCTAAAGAGGCACACGACCTGCTAGCAGCATGTGGTACACAGCTCCTAGTCACAGAACAGGTCATCAGTGATTTGGAGCGGTTTGTCATTCGATATGTCTATGGTGATACCAAAAGCAAGACCCTGGGAGATGCGAGGGCAGCGAAGTGGAGATCTCATTAGAAAAAAAGCACTATCCGACTTGTGCCTGACTTGGACAGTCCTCCGTCCACACTTGGAGCGTGCAAACTATCTTGCATATTTGCAAAAGCATTACCAGCTCCAAAGTCACCCCTCACCGATCGGCCATGGATGGCATCTTGTAAATGGCCTATGTCTGCCTGTCTGTTCAACCCAGCCCCCACGTCCCCCATCCATACCACTAACTACAAATCTGCTGGCAGAGAACAACAGTAATGATAGCAGCGAAAGTGAGGACAGTGATTCTGATAGTGGCTCATACAGTGAATCATGTAGTGACAGTGAAGTGGCAGATTAGTATGTACAATTAGTATAATACAATACAATAACAATACAATATACAATACAATACAATACAATAACCATTCCAGTGGATTTGTAATGCCAGAATTAGTGAAAAAGGACACCTCATTCGTCCTTGTAGCTCATCTGATGCCAGCGATATTACATTTCATGTTTTTCAAGATGGCGTTGGCGGCCATTTTGAATATTGGGCTCTAGTAGAGTTAGCCGTCATTTTTCAGAGGGGCATAGGAGCTAATTTTCCTTTAAAATGGTTCAGGTTGTCAAATCCATCGAGAGAAAAAGGTAGGAACAAAATGGTCACGGATTCCAAGTAAATGACCCTACTAATAGGAAGGAAACACACAGATCACACACCTTAGACCTAAAAACACAACAGCCGTGCTGAAGTCTCGTGAGTTCCAATCTCGGGCTTATGGAGGTAGGGTAAAAGAGATTCCATAATAGCCAGATCCTGCTCCCATGGACTCCTAGCAAGAACTGAAAAGATACCGGCCGAAAATGGGTGATCATTGTTCAAAGAATGCTCTCTAATAGTAGAAAAAAGATGGTTTAGTGATTTGTGAACCCGTACAAGCGGAGCGACCAAGGTGTTCCGCAATCCGACTCTTCAGGTGTCTCTTTGTTTTTCCAATGTACGAAGCCTTACAGCTATCACACGTGAATTTATATATAAGAGATGACTGAACATCTAACGGAATTTGAACTTTAACTTTAAAGAATTTCTTAACCCACTGAGCTCCAGCTAATTAATAATAAATGTACAACCAGGACCATGATATGAGGGGAAATGGGTAGGCAAAAACATGCAAAACAGGTTTTAGAGTGCTCACGCAAAAGCGGCTGTACTTTGAAAGTTTTCAACCATCGGCATTGTTGCGTGGGATACTTACACAGTTCCCATACAAATCTGAGCCCTCTAGGTGCCATAGGACCGGAGTAATTTACCGCGACGCACCCTATGCGGCGCTGGGGTTTATTAGGGGTTCGTCCCCTACAGGGAACCCCTATTGTAATCATTAAACCTGGAATTTCATCCAAATTCTTCTTACGTGCCGGTTTCGACGCAATAACTCCAGAACCGCTTTTTGGATCGGGATCAAACTTTCACAAGAGGTGCGTTTTTGTATTGGGCAACTTTTGATATGCTAAACATCCGGCATGGTGGCCAAACAGGTCCGTGGCAGCCGATTTCCCGAAAAACTTGACGCCTAAATACCGTCTCTCCCACTCACAGGAAACGACTGGGCTTTGGCATACGCACTCCCCTACTATTGCTCCGCAAATTTGATAGAGAAGGTTTTGCTTTTGCATGTGGGTTTTATTCCGGCAATCTTGAAAAAACCTCGAATTCCACTTAAAATTCCACATCTTGAAAACTACGGCGATGATCAAAGCCATGCTTGCGTAGTTGGGTGAGGCTCGCGATTCCGAACGTTTTGATACCAAAAAAATATAAATTGGTGGAATAGTTTGGCCGCAGCATTGAAAACTGTCTATTCTTAAATTACTTTAAAACCGAATTCGCTACCCACACAAAGTTTACCGTCTACAGTCTATAGGCTTCCACGCATCCCCCAGTTTTGCTTAATAACATAATCTCTTTATTATTCAGATCTATCATTCTTTTTTTATTTAACTCTCTCAAAACAGTTAGAGTCCCTACGAATTCCAGCAATTATTTAGCCAACCTACCTATACATAACTACCCTACCAAATAATAATGATAAATTCAAATTAATTTTTGGTGAATGACAGAGTGTTGGCTAAGGTTTTTAACAATTCCACCCTTTGCCAAATGCTTAGTTTAACCCTTATTTAGCGGGTGGTAAGGTATTTTACACTGTACCGCTCAGCGGGCATAATCCCAAAATATTCGCTCAATTTCACTCGCCCTAGCGCCGTTACTATGGCTCCAATGCGAACGAAACGATCATTTTTGGAAAGAGCAACTCTTCGTCTCCCCATATAAGTCTATGAATGGATGTTATGAATGAGTGTGGAGGGTGGGAAGAGGTGAGGAAGAGAAGGTACTTTTTGGTCTATTTCCCAGGCGTGTTCGGTTGCGTTCGCTTCGGCCTGACTTCGGCCTCTAGCGCGTCTACTATTCCTTCGGTAATCGGTCTTATTTTTCTCTTATTTCTCCTTATTTCTGTATTCTCTCTCTCTCTCTCTCTCTCTTTCTTTCTCTCTTTCTCACTCCTGTCTGTCTGTCTGTTTCTCTCTCTCTCTCTCTCTGGCTTGCTCGCTTTCCCTCTCTCGCGCGATCTGTCTCTCTCTCTCTTCCTCATCCGTATATGTAATTCTCATTATTATTTTCTCTAATCTCTCTCACTCCTCCTGTCTCTCTGGCTCGCTCGCTTTCCCTCTCTTGTGCCCCCTTTCTCTCTTCCTCATCCGTATTATGTATTTCTCATTATTATTTTCTCTAACTAATCCCTCTATTTCATTTATTTGCTTGTAATATTTCTGTATTATTATATCTTTTTCACTCTTTCTTCAGTTCAGTTTCTGTATTCTCTCTATACGGTGGGAATGGTATTTCGTATGAGGGATGTGCAGCACAAATATTCAATCTTTCGTTGTTTGGTTGTTTGTATTACCGTAAGAAATTTACTGAACGCCTGCAAATAATACGCTATAAAATGCTTGCAATCAAACTCTCAAGCAATTTCAAGGTCACATGCAATTATAAATGTAGGCTATAGGTTGACCCAGAGAGGAAGAGACAAGAGAGAGAGAGAGTGTCGTGATAATATAACAATGTTACATATGTATCATATATATATGAACAAATTATATATACGGTAGGCCTACATCTGTTCCCCACAATCATATAATGCCAAGCACAAATATTCAATCTTTCATTGTTTGTATTCTATCTATATCTATCTATCTATCTATATGCTCAGGCCCAATCCCCATTTTGGGGGTAGCCGACTCAAGACAGAGCAAGAACAGGGAAAACACAAAAACAACATAAAACAAAAAATAAACACAGATAAAAAACACAAACTCACACACATCCAGGTCACCCAGGAGAAGACCCAGAGACCAGGGTTACCAAGGTCGCTCCAGCACTCCCCCGGCCCCTGACCACCCGGAGAGGTTCCGATCTCGGCAGGCAGACATGCAGCGGAGCCAAAGCCACAAGCCCTCCCACCACACTTCCAGGCACACCCTTCATATTAATCGTCCCCCCGGGCCAGGCGCCTGATGGACTATTATCTAGTCGAACTTGCGCCCGACCCCTTACTCCAAATGACCACGTGTTCACTCAACTATTCACAAGCATTCTCCATTCACTCCTGTCCACCACCACTTCCCCTGCCTGATCTATAGTCATTCCTCTATCATCCAAAGCCTTTCTTACACAGTCTCTCCATCTCAATGGGGGTCTTCCTGCCCTTCTATCTCCCCTTGTACCTGACTCACATATTCTCTTTGTAAGCCTTTCATCTCCCATTCGTTCAACATGACCATACCAGCTCAGCACCCTTCTGTCCACTCTGGCTGACAAATGTTCCTGCTGCCCCACTCTCCTACGTATCTCTTCATTCCTCAATCTGTCTCTACGAGTAACTCCACACATACTCCTCAAGCAGCTCATCTCCATCACATCCAGCCCTCTTTTCTCCTTTTTCTTCAGAGCCCATATCTCAGCCCCATACATCACTGTTGGCACAACAATTCCTTGATACAGTGCACTTTTACTTTCACTCCGAGATTTCTCGTCTTCCACATACTTCCCATTGCTCCGAAAACCTTCCTTCCTTCACACACTCTCTGTTTTACCTCCACTTCCATACCTCCACTCCTGCTTATCGTTCCTCCTAGATATTTAAAACACTCTACTTGTTCCAATATTTCCCCATCCAGCCTCACATCTAGATTCACCCTATGCTCTCCCCTATTACACACCATTACTTTACTTTTATTGACGTTCACCTTCAGTTTCCTCCTTCCACAAACCACACCAAACTCTTTGACTACCCGCTGCAGTTTCTCATCAGAATCCGCCACCAATGCTGTGTCATCAGCGAACAGCAACTGATTCAACTCCCAATCTCTACCATTCTTTCCTACTAAACCCAATCCTCTTCCCATAGTTCTCCTTTTCACCTCCCTCACCACACCATCCATAAACATATTAAACAGCCATGGTGACATTACACAACCCTGTCGCAAACCTACCTTTACCTCAAACCATTCACTCAACTCACCATTTCCTACTCTCACACATGCTCTGCTCCCTTCATAAAAACTCTTAACTGCTTCTAACAAATTTCCTCCTATTTCATAAATCCTTAACACCTTCCACATTGCTTCACGGTCCACACGATCATATGCTTTTTCCAAGTCCATAAAAGCCCAAAATATCTCCTTATGCTTCTCTAAATACTTCTCACGATCATATGCTTTTTCCAAGTCCATAAAAGCCCAAAATATCTCCTTATGCTTCTCTAAATACTTCTCGCATAACTGTCTTACTGCAAACATCTGATCCACGCACCCTCTTCCCCTCCTAAAACCGCACTGTTCTTCTCCTATTGCAACTTCCGTACACTTTATTATCCTCTCTATCAACACCCTGCCATACAGCTTTCCAACCACTGACAATAAACTAATACCTCTATAACTTGAACACTCCTGCCGATCTCCCTTCCGCTTGTACAACGGCACAATACATGCACTCTTCCAGTCTATTGGTACCATTGACAAAGCACACATTGAAAAGTCTCACCAACCAATCTATTATCACATCTCCACCCTTCTTTATACACTCCACAGCAATACCATCCAAACCTTCTGCTTTTCCCGCTCTCATTTGTTTCACTGCTTCTTTCACCTCATTTTCCTCAATCCTTTCATTCATTCCCTGCCACCTGGGTGGCCTGGGTAACCTATCTCCATCCACCTCTGCTTCAATCACTGCTTCTCTTCCATCTCTTGTATTTAACAAAGATTCAAAATACTCAGCATATCTTTTCCTCACTTTGTTTGTATTACCGTAAGAAATTTACTGAACGCCTGCAAATAATACGCTATAAAATGCTTGCAATCTCTCTATTTTCTCTAATCTCTCTCACTCTTCCTGTCTCTCTCTCTCTCTCTCTCTCTCTCTCTCTGGCTCGCTCGCTTTCCCTCTTCCTCATCCGTATTATGTATTTCTCATTATTTTTTTCTCTAACTAATCCCTCTATTTCATTTATTTGCTTGTAATATTTCTGTATTATTATATCTTTTTCACTCTTTCTTCAGTTCCGTTTCTGCATTCTCTCTCTCTCTCTCTCTCTGTTTCGCTTGCTTTGCAGGAATTTTGTTTTTGTTTATATATAATATATAATAATTTACTTATCATTACTTACTATATCGTATAAACAATAGTAGGTAGCCAACTTACCATAATACCGATACACCAAACCGATCCGCATGCGGTTTTGTTTATCACCTGTTTACTAAAGTGCCACCATTATCGATTTTCTTGGAGCCGACTCGAGCGGGAGGGTTACCAATTGAAATTAAATCCGCTAGCATATATTGTTAGATGTAAGACATGATAAATACCACTAGAAATATGAATTGGCAAAATCCATATAATATCACTTCGAAATTGTTCTGAAATTTCAAAACAAACCGCTAGTGTAAGTCATTGCTGCTAGATCGAAGTAAAGGTCTCTAGATCTAGCGGAAGTCGCTATACGTATTGGCAGTACTGCACACTCATTCATTTCATTCATTCATTTTCTATTGAGCTCGTCCTGGAATCTTTACGACTCTGAATCTTACGATTGCCGACGGCGATACGTTGTTGACATTGTTGTTGATGTTCCAGTGGAGGGATGAACAAAATATTGTCCTTGTCCAATAATAGCTATTTCATAGTCCCACAGGACTTATTTTGATATATTTATCAAATTTATTGAACGCCTGAAAATAATACGCTATAAAATGCTTGCAATCAAACTTTCAAGCAATTACAAGGTCACATGCAATTATAAAAAGGTATATTGTAGACCACAATCTTCGCCAAGCTTCGTTGTTGCTTGTATTATCGTGAGAAATGTACCATACACCCTGGTTATCGTGAGAAATTTACCGAACGCCTGCAAATAATACGCTATAAAATGCTTGCAATCAAACTCTCAAGCAATTTCAATGTCACATGCAGTATAGGTAGACCCAGAGAGGAAGAGACAGACAGAGAGAGAGGGGAGGTCAAAAACATCTGCTAGGTGTGATTTCCCCTGGGAGGGAAGAGATTAGTTAGGGGCGTGCCCTGGCCTACATCAGACAAAGAGAGTACAAAGGAGTACAAACAAAGAGAGTGAGACAGAGAGAGAGAGAGAGAGAGTCGTGATAATATACAAATGTTACACATGTATCATATAATATATGAAAACATAATATATACGGTAGGCCTACATCTGTTCTCCACAATCAATATAATGCCAAGCACAAATATTCAATCTTTGGTTGTTTGTATTACCGTAAGAAATTTACCGAACGCCTGCAAATAATACGCTATAAAATGCAAAGGAAATTTCTTGTAGAGTGCAATTTTGAGGACGTAATGTGCTCTGAGAGAGAGCGGAGCGGTGATTAGGAGCATAAATTACCTCAAGACTGCTCGCCACACAGGGAATTCTATAAGGAAATTACCGTATTTTAGGGTTTTTGCACTCGTGTTTTACGATCGTTGAAAGACAACCAGTGATCATAAAAGGATGGTTCAGGTGTCATTGGAAAGCTCAATTTACGCACTTTCAGGATACATACTTGTATTACGCTCTGGGTCTTGTTTATGCATGACAAAGAGCACGGAACAACCCCATTTAGGGTAAAAAAAAAACCCGCTGGGCGGCACAGTGAAATATACTCCACCAGCCGCTCGTAAGGTGATAAAATGCTTGCAATCACATTTTCAAGCAATTATAAAATATAAATTGTACTTACCAACACCCACACCAGTATGTTCTTCGTCAGGAATGTCTCCAATTTGCTCAAGGGTCTGTCCAATATCAACCACAACATCCACCCCACGCAAATTATGCTTGGGGTGAAAGCCTATGATCGGGTTATTTTCGTCTTCCGAGTCATCCACACTACCAAAACTCTCACCCAGACCTTCGACGGTTTCATCCAACAGCTTATTAGAAAGTTCTGAAGAGTTCAGCATGATATCTAGCTTCTGGGTAGTGAGCCGGGCGTGGTTAGTAGGGTGGCGCGACGCACTAGGGATTGGCGGCCACCGAATCGAACACGGGCAAATCTTGACCTTCCATTATGGCTGCTTGAGGGTCACTTAGTCACGGTCACGCAGTGGGGATGTGTGGGTGGGCCCTTGTAGTACACCGCCTGACCACCAAGTTTCGCTTTCCACCTAAATTAGGGGGGGGAATACACCCACGGACTTAAGTCCGATCCCGCCATTTAGTCCAATTTTCTCGTATCGGACTTAAGTCCGACCCCGCTAAATAAGGGTTAACAAGCTTGGTTCTTAATTTCAATTGATCTCGGACCAAGTATTCTAAAATAATGATAGATTCACTTAAACCTAAAAATTATAAACACTTGAGCTTCTAGCTCGTAAAGCATGTCTGGGCTCTGCCCCGGCGGGTGCCGCACCTGGCTTGCCCTTCTTGACCGTGTATTCCGGCGGAGGGAGCTACATCCCGATGTACTTGGATACCCGTGTCTTCCGGCAGAGGGAGTTATACCTTTCGGTGTACTGGGATACACATATCCCCCCCCCCATTTTTCTTGCCCAGAATGGGTGTCACTTATCTCGGTACAAAAAACTCTAAGCCGTGAATACTTAAAACAACTATTAGTGAAGAGAGAGATCGGGACCGGTGTGCAAGTATACCGGGAAATGACACTTTACTCGAAAATCTAAATTGTAAAAAACATTAATGTAACTCTACCTTACAAGGTCCTCATTCCGCCGTGGGTCGGAAGATGTCAGGGAAATAAGTGAAATATGGTACTTAACCCGCTGAGTACCAGCTAAATATTAATAAATGTACCACCCAGGACCGGCTGATGCTGATTTTTGTTTTATTCCAGAAACAATAGCGAATGGGTTAGGAATGAAGGAAAAAAAAAATGTATCAAAAAGTGCAAAAAATGGTCCTACAGAGCCCCCGAAAACGGATTTTACAAGAGTAAAAAATTGAAGGCAATTTCCCAAAAAAACATATTTTTGTGCAATCACGCACACGCGGTTGGACTTTGAGAGTTTTCAACCATCGGCATGGGTGCGTGGGATACTTACACAGTTCCCATACAAATCTGAGCCCTCGGGGTGCCATAGGACCGGAGTAATTAGGACCGGACCGGCCAGGACGCAAACCATGCGTCGCTGGGGTTTAGCGTTACATACATTGTGGATGCAAACCCTGCGTCGCTGGGGCTCAGGGGGTTAAGACGATGAGCATCTCGTTACAATAGGAAAGCCATCTGGTTGTACTTGTATGTTGCGTAACAGAGGGGACTAAACACCCATTACCTAGTGGGCAAAAACTTAATTGCCTAGGGTGAAAACCTACGTCCCGGAGCACAGAGCGGGGTAGGCATTACCTACTAGCTTAAAAATGCAAACAATAATCCCCCTAGTGGGGTATGTTACAACCGGCACTACGAAATAAACAAGGGCACTTAACCCGGGAACTGCAGGAAGACTCTTAAGAGTTCCCCCGGCGGACTGCGGGAAGACTCTTAAGGGGAGCGTCCGGTTCATACTCGTAATAGTGCTCAAAACGGCAATATTGCGCAACCCGATATATGGCATCATCACCCATCCCTCTGTCTTCAGTTAAAATCCTGAGGCAATATTCCGTCTGGAAGCATGTTATTTCTGGGCTAGTTTAAAGTTTTTGCGGGTCGCGGGTCGCGCAGACGCGTAGAAAATGCATTATGGGTTTCGGATCTGCAAAAAAATAAAAATAAAACCATGAATTTTTGGTGAAAATATGACGTTCTTAGATATTTTGCCTAACAGTATCTGGTACTCAACCCGGGTAACAACGAAGGGTGTGGTGGTGGTGGAGGAGAAAGAGCAGTGTGGTCCAAGCCGCGAGAGAGGTAGGGTGCGGCTGGCCGGCTGGCTTGCAACAGCTCTCGTGCCTTAGTACCTCACGTAAGAAAGTTCACTTGTCGGCGCAATTCTGACGTAACCAAACATGCTACAACAATGTTTCTGGTGTCATTGGAAAGGGCATGAAATTCTCTACAACTCCACGTCGCCATTTGTTTTTATTTCTTTCCCATTTCGACACAGCACCCCGAGACATTTGTCACCTAATTTGTACCTAATTGTAAATGCCCTAATTCTACAATTAGATACAAAATGGAAAAAAGTATCAACGTACAATTGAAACTACACCTCTTGTTAGTACCCCCAATGCATTAAAACAATCAAGCAACAACATTTAAATGAGATTTTGATTTTACAAAAAGTCATATATTTACACACCTAACTCAAAAAATAATTGTCCTAGAGAATTAAAATTTTGGAAATTTCTTAGTTGTTAGGTCCCCTATACGTGTACAAAATCTTATGAAATACAGACAAAATCCACTGACACGTTCTGGAGTAAAGCCGGACGCTCCCCTTAACCCGGTGAGACCCAGCGTCGCACGTGTTGCGTCGGCAGTGTTTGATCACCAACTCCCAGCGACGCATCACGTGCGTCCGACATATAAAAAACACTTACGTGGCTCGTAAGGTAGGAAATGGCGGGAGAATAGGAGGGGGAGGTACCGTAGTGTGTGTGGGAGCCGGGCCAGTAGGTGTGAGCGGGCCGAGACAGCCGCGCGGCTGGTGGTGGTGGGCTTAGTGGGGATAGTTTACACCTTTAGTTCACCGCCACTTTGAACCTTCATTACTCCGGTCGTATGGGAGCTAGAGGCTTGAGATTTATGTGAGACACTCCTTAGGATGTATGCCGTACAATGCCATACTCAGTTTTTACCCTAGTGCTCCCGGGCGGGTGGTCATGCGGGGGAGACGAACTATTGAAACCCCCCGCCCCCCAAATGACCGAAAATATTTTTTTTTATTTTTGTCTTCATTTCTCACCATTCTCTTCCATTTTGGCTCAACAAATTTTTTTGAGGCTCCCCCCCCCCCCCCAACCCCCCTCCCGACCCCCCCCCCCAAAAAAAAATGTCCGAGGTGATTTTTTTTTTTTTTTTTTTCATTTCTCATCCTTGTCTTCCATTTTAGCAAACACAAAAAAGAAGTGAAAATGGCTTGGGACTGGGGTGAACAAAATATTATAACTAGCCGGGGCTCAACGGGTTAAGAGTCAGAGAAAAAAAAAATCAACTTTAAACATCGAAAAAATATATATATATATTTTGCCCCTGGGCCATGCAAAATATCATTCCTCTACCTCCCCTCCTTCCCCACTTTCCTCCCCTCCTTCAGTTATCACCTATTTTCCCTGTTATTCCCTTATTCTGAGGTATATTTCCGTGCTAACATTAGCGAGTTGCAAGCAGGGCACTGTCATCACTGTTAGCAAGCGAGTGCAAGAGAGAGAGAGAGAGTATCGATCGACTGTGTCTCAGTGGCCTTGGGGGAAATTGGCGGAAAAGCAGGTTGCCTCACCCATACATTATATAACTCGCGGCCTGTATCTCCGATTTTGACCATCCAAAGCTGTTTTCACTCGTTTTATTGTTGTTTCAGGTTAATACCTTTATAATTTACCCATAATAGGCGCATATGGATAAGCATTAATGCTATATATGGTAAAATGAATATTTTAGTGATGGAAACAGCTCAAATACGTCAGCACATGCAGAGGTGTCTAATTACCCCCATGCACACTTCTTAGGTTAAGAATGGACTCGATGATAGGCTATATCTGCAACAACGGTACGCTAATTCGAAACCCACGAACTATTACGCCGGTGAACAAAACAATTAAAACCCTCCAGAGTTAATCTACTGGATAACGGGGTATCAATTAACTGGGTTTTAGTGCACTTCTACAAAGGCTTTCCGATGACGGCAAAGCCTACTCACAATAGGAGTACTTTACGTTAATAAAATGCTCTTAAGTAATAACAATGCTTGAATACACTATAACAAGATTTAATAAAGGAGTATATGCTTATGTTAACTTTAGTGTGAGTCTGTACTCAACACTAAACTCTACAATGCTCTATGAAAACACTGGAAGTCTAGTCCTACAGCAATCAGATAAGAATCTTCTGAAACCGTCTGATGCTCTAAGATGCTCGTTAACATAGAACAGAAATAATGCAGGGGCAGGACACCAAAGCGTGTATCTTAAATACACCAAAAAGTAGGATACATATATATAACAAGGGAGTGCAACAACTCTGGGACAGCACTAATAATCGCCACTCAAAACAGTACTTCCTTAGCCAACGTAACAGCCAAACTGGGTTGTGCACTATGCATCAACCTAGGCTAAAATAAGGCGTGAATAATTCCTAAAGCATACACAATTAAAGTTAATAAACACAATGCTGTCTTTCTCACTAATAAAGTCTAGCAGTGGCATAAAAGGTACTAGGAAACTAGGCAGAGCGCAAGCATGCTCGTAGCCTACTGTCTCCCCTTGAACAGATTTCCCTTATGTTACGTTAAGTGACTTGGAGGCTCTCTTGGTAAGTCCAGATCTCAAGTATCTGGTCTTACCCTGGCGCTCCACAAAGGTCAACAAAATGAGGTAGCAAGCATACAGGTAAGTGTAGGCAAAAGCCCTTCACCTGTATAGTGCTACACTCGCAAAGGAAAATATGCACAAGGGTTACAGGCTACCTAGCTTCGTCGATGTTGTACAGGCTCTGACTTGCCACATACATAACTCAGACAACGACCAAAGATACCTTCCACTGTCTAGCATTAAATAATAAGAAAGAACAGCTCAATAATTAGAAGCACCCCAACACTAGGCTACCATCTGACTATGACTCTAATAATCCCTAAAGCTAGTGCAAACATATATGGAGAACTGGTGCTGGTAATACGACTGGCCGACTATGGAAATCGTATGCAGAACCAGAAGGGATAAGTAATTGAATAAAGATGAGAAGTATGAAAAAGAAGAAGTTCAGAGAGAGAAATAGTAGTATAGTGGGTTACAGGGGAGGGACAGATTGCAAAGGACATGTAGGACCAAGCACGCTATGCCAAGCTCTGCAGGAGAAACGCGGGCAGGAGCCCCCCAGCACTAACAAAGGTAGCAGTACCCAATCACAGACGACTACGTCATGAGGAGCAGGCGTCATATGACGCGTCAGGCCCGCCGGTCAATCACGGGCGTGGGAAACTCCTCCGAGCGAGGGAGGCACACGTACAAACACACGCACATATTACCACCTCACTGCTCGCTCTCTTTCTCCTTACAACTTCACACAATGCATCTTATATTCTATCAATGATATAAAATACTTCCAAGTGTCACCGACAAGAAAAAAGATTACCACTGATCTGTCTGTGACAACATGAACTCTATGAAAGAAAGAACATCATTCTACGATTATTGTAGCCCATTTCACTGCCCTGGCGAGCGCTAGCGAGTTACGAGTGCATTCTGGCAAGCCGGCCAGCGTAACACCCCGCCCAAGATGTGGGACGTTTCAGCCTCAGGTGAACTCCACATCTGACCAGACAGAATGCCCACCAACCTCGCATCACCCAGCTACTCTCCCAAGTTGTGAAAACAAGGCACGATCACAAACATAAAACACTGCATTATAAAAAAAATCTGCACAACACTTCCCCAAAATAATAGCATCATAATAATTATATCACGCTCAATGAGCAAGCTTCACCAAGCCTAGCCTACTAAGACAACAACTCAGAGTGTCTTAGATTCTTGCTGTGATATACTGCACTTATATATTATAAAAAAGAAAGAGTTTTTATGTGAGGTTTTTATATTTTTTAATAGTGTTTTTGGCGGCGTTGCACTACAGGGGCAAGCCTAATTTTTCTCCACTCTCAAACAAACACTGACTGAACGGCGAGGGTTCTCCTTCAAACATAGCCTCCCATGACAAACAATCAGCCAGAACATTATCAGTGCCCTTAACATGCAACACATCCAACTTGTGTTCCGGCAGCAAAAGAACACCTGACACTGATAAACTGCCTAGTCCATCACAAGACTGGCACTTCTCTTCGCTCTTTCCGGCAACGGGGCCTGCCA
This sequence comes from Paralithodes platypus, assembly GCA_032716605.1. Lineage (NCBI taxonomy): Eukaryota > Metazoa > Arthropoda > Malacostraca > Decapoda > Lithodidae > Paralithodes > Paralithodes platypus. The sequence goes on from CM064528.1 coordinate 40,083,135, forward strand.
ATAACCTTTCACCATTTCCACCTTAGTGATAAACGAGGCAGCCCCGATGCGGTCTATGGGGTCGTCAACTCTGGATAATGGATAGGCGTCTGTCAGGGATAATGCTTCCACACTCTTGCAATCAACACAAACACGGATCTTGCCACTTAACCTCTTAAGTGCGCATGGGGGTAATTAGTCACCTCTGCCTGTGCGCATGTATTTGAGCTGTTTCCATCACTAAAATATTCATTTTACCATAAATAGCATTAACCCGTCCAGCACCAGCGACGCGTCTGGCGCGTCGGCGATGTATGTAACGCACAGCCCCAGCGACGCGTCTGACGAGTCACCCTAATTGCTCCGACCGTAACCTCAGGTGTAGCCACTCGAGAGAGCTCAGATTTGTATGGGAACTGTGTACGTATCCCACGCAACCGTGCCGATGGTTGAAAACTCTCAAAGTCCACGTGCGTGCGCGTGAGCGCGCAATAACCTGTTTTTTGGGGGTAATTGCCTTCAATTTTTTACTCTTGTAAATACGTTTTCGGGGGCTCTGTAGGACCATTCTTTAAGCTTTTTGAGCAGTTTTCATGGTTTTTCCTTCATTCCTAACCCATTCGCTATTGTTTCTGGAATAAAACAATTTTTTGAAAACCGGCCGGGTTCTGGTGAACAAACAATACAAAACTAGCCGGGGCTCCACGGGTTAATACTTATCTATATGCGCCTATTATAGGTATTAAAGGTATTAACCTGTTACAACAATAAAACGAGTGAAAACAGCGTTTGGATGGTCAAAATCGGCGATACAGGCCGCGAGTTACATAATGTATGGGTGAGGCAACCTCCTTTCCCGCCAATTTCCCCCAAGGCCACTGAGACACTGTCGATCGATACTCTCTCTCTCTCTCTTGCACTCGCTTGCTAACAGTGATGACAATGCCCTGCTTGCAACTCGCTAATGTTAGCACGAAAATATACCTCAGAATAAGGGAATAACAGGGAAAATTTGTGATAACTGAAGGAGGTGAGGAAAGTGGGGAAAGAGGGGCGGTAGAGGACTGATATTTTGCATGGCCCAAGGGCACATTTTTTTTTTTTTTCGATGTTTAAAATTGATATATTTTTTCTCTGACTCTTAAGAGTCTTCCCGTAGTCCGCCGGGGGAACTCTTAAGAGTCTTCCCGCAGTTCCCGGGTTAACTCAGGTTGCAAAGTTACTGGCAACGATCACTCACGATATCCCTTATCCCTCAGACCCTTTTTCCCCATGTCGTCTAGCTCTGCTTTCACGACAGGCTGTTGAGCAGGATTTATACGGTAGGGAGCCAATTTGAGCCTTGCACTGTCTCCAGCCTCCATGTCGGATTCTACCCCGTACATCAGGCCTGGAGAAGCAACAAACATGCGGACGTACTGCCACAGCCTAGTAAACAACTTCTCTTGGCGCTCAGGAACAAGAGGTTGCAACTTATCTCGAAGAACAACATGCCTAGTGCCCTCCCACAACCCAGCCAAGACCGTAGTTTATACACTATAGTCTCCCTCCTTCTCCACCTTTGTCCCTAGAACAGCCAGGTCATGAGAGGGACAATCTGTACCACCTGTGCAGTCACTCCCATAGTTCATAATTGCTAAGGCTTCCCCACCGATACCGTACATGCACACCCCCGCATTCCTTGCGAATACATCTGCCTGCGCAGCATCACCGCCTTCAGCGACATGGCCAGATACAGTCGGTCTATGGTAGGGCTGTTGCATTTTACTAGGGCAGCATTGGGAGGCTATGCGACGGCCGGGCACATCCACTCCACAGCCAACCTCACCAATCTGCTCAATGTCCTCATTCTGACCACCACCCTTAGCAGCCATGGGTCGACCCTGACCTGACAACCATGCCAAAGCCTCGTCGCCCACCTTGAACCACTGAAACAACGAGGCCAACGGTTTACTAACACTCAAGTGACCTGCCAGTGGAACATCGTGCACCGCAAGAGTTGTGAGGCCTGGGTGCTTGGCACAAACAGTGGGGTATGAACCGAGCAGGTGCTGGAGCGCTGCACACTGCTGCTCAGGCAGGTGCTCAAGCGCTTCCACAGCCACCTGACTCGTGTCCCCCGCCCACTGCTCCGCCGAGACATGACAATCCCAACTCTCCTCCACCTGCACCCCACTGCCCCCCTCTCCTTCTCCACCTTGGCCGCTGCAGACCAACACAGGGACAGTAGGCTGCTCAGGTGGTTGCCTCACAAACTCCTCCAACAGGTTCACATGGACATGCTTCCCCGTCCTCGAGTTCAATAGCCCCATTCCCACAACTCTCAAGACTAAGATCTTCTAGTTGCCCCTGGGAATTACTCTGTCGCGGAGTGCCATTACGCCCTACCATGTCACTAGGGGGGACAGGTTCTGGGGCCACTCTGGAGCTCATAATGGGTGCAAGTACCGAGTCTCCAAGGAGTGTCGCTGGGTCCAAACTCTCAACCCGACCACCAGCCTCGACTTTCTGCTTCCGACCCTTCCTCCGCTGGACTGAACCTTGGGTATTAGGCTGTGACACCTGAGCGGACTGAGATCTCTCAAGCCCATCTTGCCCCTCCCTACTCATGTCGGCCGCCCTCTCGGCAACGACTAAGGGTGGAACCTCGGAAGTGGGTACAGCAAAGTCATTGCTGAGAAGGAGGTCGACCCCCTCAACTGGCAATTTCTCCACCACACCCACATCCAACTCCCGTGTCACACCATCCACCTCAATCTCTACTCTGACTAGCGGGTAAGACCGCGTAGCATTGATGCCTTGAACCACCACAACCCGAGCCGCGTTAATAGCCTTGCCAGTGAAATTCTGAATCAGTGTCTGGGAAGCGCCCGTATCACGCAGCAACTCCAGCCTATGCTCCACACAGGCCCACCTCACAGTGTAGTGCCCCCTATGACCACAAAAAACATCACGGACGGGTGACGAGCCCTCCTGCTGCTTCTGCACCGGCGATGACTTCGCAACCGACTGTTTACCCCGGGCAAACGCGGAAGACCTCAAAGACACGCCGATGTTGCTCACTAGTGACACCATTGCTGTAGTCGGTGCGCTCGGACATGAGCGCGCAATATGCCCCTTCTCATGACACTTGAAACACTCCACTTCGCTCTTGGACTTCCTCTGAGGTGAGGAAGGGCCCTGGCCTTTCTTTAACAGGAAGGGTTTCGACTTGGGTTCAAAATTGGCAACAGTACTCTTAAATGGGTAATTAGTTGGGTCAATAATTCGGGGGGGGTGGAGTGGTACGCCCCTGGTTACCTGCCTCAGCTCTCTGTGCAGACCCGCACCCACGAATCAATGACACCCTAAGGTCAGCCAGCTCAGCCGCCTTCTGCAGAGTTTTCGGTTGCTTTTCTTTCAGGTTAAGAGTCAAGTCGCTGCCAGTACACTAAAACAAAATTTCTAGCAGCGCTAATTGTTTTACTGAATCAAAAGTAGTTGCCTTCTCCGACCTTAACCAATTTTCAAATGCATCTGACAGCTCTCTAGCGTGTTCCTGGAAAGTACTCTCCTTTCTTTTTGGAACCGCCCTAAACTTCAGCCTATAGGTCTCTGGCTGTAGCTCATACGCCCTCAGGACAGCCTCTTTCAACAACTCATAATTCACACAGGAATTTAGGGGCAAAGCATCGTACCCCTTGAGTGCTTTCCCCGTCAATCGTGAAGAAACAAGGGCTGCCCACTTCTCCTCGGGCCATTGGTGCTCCTGGCACTTTTTCTCGAACCGGAGAAAAAATTCTGTAACTCCTAACTCATCAAACACTGGAACCAACTTAAGTAGATGCGACAGGGACTGGTCATGGGCTCGACCCCCCTGGACGACCCGGTTCCTCGTCACCTCTACACAAGTTTTCGCTAGGTCAACATCGGCACGATACCTTTCAGACTCAAACTTGCGCTCAGACTCTCGCTCACGCTGCTCGAGCTCAACCTGTCGCTCCTGCTTTCGCTGCTCGAGCTCAGCCTCATACTTTCGCTGCTCAAGCTCAGCCTGTCGCTCCTCCTGCTTAAGTTTGGCGAGCTCGAGCTAAAACAACATCTCGGAAGACAAACCCTGAGGAGGGGGTGCTACTATTGGGGACCCACCCTGTGAATCACCTAGAGTCATACCCAACCGCCAGCGGGCATCGGCCTGCGGGAACATACCCGGCTCCGGAGCCCGAGGGGGCGCCATGATAGGAGTCGAGTGGAATGGGGGCTGGGCCGAAAGTGCCCCAGCTCCCGCTCCACCCGAAGCCCCATGCACCCAGCACACAGGTAACCAGCTCACTTCTCGACAAACCGCTAGTACCGGGAAACCCTAAGACCGTGGCTACACACTGTAGTCCGTACCGGTCTAGCCCCGACACACGATCCGCTGACACAGGCTCCTCCAAAAATCTCCGAGCATCCTCCTCATTGTTCATCACCCGAACGCCGTTAAACAACTCCACCTTCTCCACCTCCTCGCCTGCCTCTCGCACTGTGCCCTCACTATGCTCAGACCCGTCCAGTGACATGATGGAGTCAACAACAAAAAATCTCGAGTCAAGACAAAAGTAGCCAAACTCTCACGTAGCTTTATTCACCAAAAAATATTCGAAGCTGTTTTTGAGTGCAATACTAGGTCACCAATAACTCCAACAAGTTCTATATATCCTCAAAACAATGTCTGCTGCCAACAATGCGAGAAATAAATTCAACCCCAAATGGCAATAAGATTTCTAAAAAAAAAACTGCAATATTCATTTCACCATATTCTGGTCAAAGGTCGCCATTTGTTACGACCGGCACTACGAAATAAACAAGGGCACTTTTAAGAATGGACTAGATGATAGGCTATATCTGCAACAACGGTACGCTAATTCCAAAACCTCAAACTATTACGCCGGTGAACAAAACACTTAAAACCCTCCAGAGTTAATCTACTGGATAACGGGGTATCAATTAACTGGGTTTTAGTGCACTTCTTCAAAGGCTTTCCGATGACGGCAAAGCCTACTCACAACAGGAGTACTTTACGTTAATAAAATGCTCTTAAGTAATAACAATGCTTGAATAAACTATAACAAGATTTAATAAAGGAGTATATGCTTACGTTAACTTTAGTGTGAGTCTGTACTCAACACTAAACTCTACAATGCTCTATGAAAACACTGGAAGTCTAGTCCTACACCAATCAGATAAAGAATCTTCTGAAAACGTCTGATGCTCTAAGATGCTCGTTAATATAGAACAGAAATAATGCAGGGGCAGGACACCAAAGCGTGTATCTTAAATACACCAAAAAGTAGGATACATATATATAACAAGGGAGTGCAACAACTCTGTGACAGCACTAATAATCGCCACTCAAAACAGTACTTCCTTAGCCAACGTAACAGCCAAACTGGGTTGTGCACTATGCATCAACCTAGGCTAAAATAAGGCGTGAATAATTCCTAAAGCATACACAATTAAAGTTAATAAACACAATGCTGTCTTTCTCACTAATAAATTCTAGCAGTGGCATAAAAGGTACTAGGAAACTAGGCAGAGCGCAAGCATGCTCGTAGCCTACTGTCTCCCCTTGAACAGATTTCCCTTATGTTACGTTAAGTGACTTGGAGGCTCTCTTGGTAAGTCCAGATCTCAAGTATCTGGTCTTACCCTGGCGCTCCACAAAGGTCAACAAAATGAGGTAGCAAGCATACAGGTAAGTGTAGGCAAAAGCCCTTCACCTGTATACTGCTACACCAGAAGGGATAAGTAATTGAATAAAGATGAGAAGTATGAAAAAGAAGAAGTTCAGAGAGAGAAATAGTAGTATAGGGGGTTATAGGGGGGGACAGATTGCAAAGGACATGTAGGACCAAGCACGCTATGCCAAGCTCTGCAGGTGAAAAGCGGGCAGAAGCCCCCCTGCACTAACAAAGGCAGCAGCACCCAATCACAGACGACTACGTCATGAGGAGCAGGCGTCATATGACGCGTCAGGCCCGCCGGCCAATCACGGGCGTGGGAAACTCCTCTGAGCGAGGGAGGCACACGTACATACACACGCACATATTACCACCTCACTGCTCGCTCTCTTTCTCCTTACAACTTCATACAATGCATCTTATATTCTATCAATGATATAAAATACTTCCAAGTATCACAGACAAGAATAAAGATCACCACTGATCTGTCTTTGACAACATGAACTCTATGAAAGAAAGAACATCATTCTACGATTATTGTAGCCCATTTCACTGCCCTGGTGAGCGCTAGCGAGTTACGAGTGCATTCTGGCAAGCTGGCCAGCGTAACAGGTAGAAAGGTTAGGATGGCCAAAAATTCTGCCAATCACTCAAGACATAGAGGATGGCCAGCCACCGGCGGACCTCTACCTGACCCTTGGCCATGAGGTATCTGCCTCTGAAGGAAGTCTTCGTTTAGTTAGAACAGCCGCGGCGTGTATATACGCCGAGGACTGTTAACAAACCTTCTCATTAATGTTCCGCCTTTATTTTGTCCGGTCATAGGGGAGAGCGCTCACCTTAATTATGGGTGCCGGGTAGGACATTGCATAGCCTCCCGTATCCCAACCGTTATGCACTCGAGGACGCAGCCCAAATGTGCAGCAGAAAAATACTTTGGCGCAGCCAAGGCGCGGTAACACAGTCTCCTATCTCGAACCCATGTGCCCAGCTTGGCTGAGAGGGGGAGGCAAGATTACGTGAAGCAGCATTCTTCGGACAGAAATGTTGGGTCTAAAAGATAACTTCTGGTGAGGCTCCGGTAAACCGTCCACCGATCGCCGGCCATCCAGGGTATGCTGAACTTGGGAATAATTATTGGGGCATACCTTTGTTCGCCTGAATCATCACCCAAACATCTCTCAGTGTTTGTTCATTAATTGGAGTCGCTGTTAATATAGGTGAGTAGAGAACCCTATAATAAGCATTACTAGGTAGCCCTTGTACCATACTGAGTCTGAGTAGCTGCCGCGCCCTGACTGCCTCAAATAAGGCGGTTCTTATGTCTGTCAATGATTGAGCCGGAAAAGGGAGGAGGTATTGTTGAAAAGCTTTGACTATGTCCGTCCTCTGACGAGGAGGGTTCGGCATTGGTTGAAAGCCGATAAATTTCCTATGAGCATTGTCTCTGACCAGGAAATCTCTTTGGAGATCAATGGGATCTGGGGTTACAAAAGGAGCCGGAAAATCATTTACCTCTAACTGGGGGGCAATGAGGAATTCAAAGTTAGCTTTGGGCACTCCGCCGGGTTCTCGCTTAAGCCAGTCAAACTCAGTCTTTGGCGGATTGGGAACCGGTAATGCGGTATTAGAAGATATAATGACAGCAAAATGTTGGAGCTCCTGATCCCACGTTACCCAAGGGCTTTGCCCCACCTCACTCAGATTCAATTCCCTTTGATCCTGATGAGGATTACATCTCTGAAACCTTTGGCTTGGTTCATCATCCTTAAAGGCCTGGCAGCCATTGATGCTGCAACGTTGAGAGTGAACAGGGCAAATAGGGACATCTGGAGGAGGAGGGGCCTGACTAAGGGCATCCGGTGGGAGAGGGGTCATCTGGCCCGGGTTATAAACAAAATATTGAAAATTAGTAGGGTCTGGTACTGCCTGAATGAGAACATCTAACATTCTCCCTTGCGCATCCTTTGCCCTAAAAGCCTTGCGCCTGTTTACTTCTATTGACCACTCTCGTGGCACCGGGACCTCCCCCTGAGTCGACCTGTGACCTTCCCCTCTAGTCATAGCGGTAACCGGGAGCCAAAGCCTCCCCGGTACTTTCTGGGTCAGGAAACGATCATTGAATGTTGTCTGAGACCTTGGAGGTAGATTTTGAGAGTTAGAAGCTGTGCTTTCGTCGAGAACCGGCGGGCCAGCCGCCGGCTGTCGACGAGCCTGAAGGGTAAACTGAGATGGAGGATTTAGGTAAGAACTTCGTCTATCCTCCTTTCCACCGTCGTGAGGTAGTGAGCCAGAATCAGTGTCCATTTTACCCCCGGAAGACACCGAAGTGCCAGAGCCAAATATAGGTGATTGAAAAGAGGTACTAGACATTGCCAACAGTGGTTCATTCCTTTGTCGGGATTGCAGCTGACCATCCAACGGTAAGCCTTGTCCCGGCTTACCGGCGGCGGAGAAAGCTACGTTAGAGGAAGTCGGAAGCCAGGAAACGTCAGATTCTGTTATAACATTAATTTTGGCCGGAGACAAAGGGCGGATTGACACTTGTTCTGGCCGTGACCGAGGTGTGGAAACAGAGTTACTAGGCACACCCCCTTTATCTCTAGGGAGGGTGGACACAGGGTTACCCGGCGGAGGTCCCGTTGCCGGCGGAGGTACTACGTGGCGTCTTATGGCACATTGTTGCATAACTTTATGTAGTAATTCATCTAATTGTTTGGACGTAAAACAAGGAGGTCTCGGTTGTTTGAGAGGCTTTGGCCGGTTTCCTTGTGTCTGTTGTTCTTCTACTTGTACTGTAGAACTTGTGTTTAGTATCTTACTACCACTAGATTGAGATGTTAAGTCTGAACTATGTGTCGGAGAATCCCGGTCTCAGGACCCCGGCGGGATAATTGGTACTTGAGGCGGTTGAAGAACTGTGCCGCTTGGTACTGTGGTCCTAAGGGGTGGCCTTACGGTCTGCCCTTTTGTAACTTGGTGTAAAACAGTGTCAGACTCTACTGTCGTGACCGCCTCTAGTGTGGTAAAAGATGGAGGATTACCTGCCTGTATCACCTTAGCCTGAGGGCGAACACCGTCCTTCTTGGTAGACCTCGGAGCCTCCGGCATCGAGGACAACTGCTGGCCCTGAAAGTCACTGGTATCCAACACAAGCCTAGAACCCTGGAGCCTAACTGTAACTGACTTTCTAACCCTCATCGCAGACCGCGGTCGCTCGGCGTCCATCGCGATGAGACCGGGGAAAACCACCGGCGTCGCCGCGGCGGACGTCGATGCTACCGGTTGCTGCTCCGTTTGACAAACTTGCGAGCTCGAGTTAAGGCTGTCTAAAGGTACCCTCTCCCTGCGCCGAGGGCTAGATAGTTTTCGTATCTTGTCTGGCAGGAACTCCACCCTGGAAGACCTCACCCAGGCCTTCAGGAGGTAATGGTTGGGATGGAGAGAGACATTCCGGCGACACCGAGCGACCCCTTTTGTAGTGGGGAGGGGAGCTCTGTATGGAGGTCATAGACGAATGGGGGGAAGCCATGTTCATGCATGATGCCGGAGGGTCCTGTGTCTGAGCAACTGGGCCGGTCTCAAAAGAATATAGTTTAACTATTCTTAACAATTCAACATTATCGCAGGACAACTCAACGTCTGCTACCCTAGACGCGTAAGCTGCGAATTTGTTTTTTATTTTGATGAGTGTTAATAGACATGACACATCCTGGCTTGCTAGCCATTCCTCAAATAAGTCTGAACACACTGGGCATTTCCGAGATGACCATAGGAAAGAGGATCTGTCTAGACACTTTACACACCGTATACATAGCCTGTGTGCTGCGACAGGTACTAGGAGACACGTCGGCGTCGAACAAATGGAAAACAAAGCCATGATAACAGAGTCTCCCCTCCCCGGCAGGAACCACTCATCCGTAGCTGGCCAGACTGTAGAAGGGATCTGGAAATAGAAAATTTCCAGGAATCAATGCTCATAAGGATAACCTGAGAGGTTTTAACATCCTATACACCCGGTGCCAGAACAAGGGTAGGCCACTGCCTCAATCCGTGTTCTGATCCCTAAGAGATTCTTTAGAGTCTCCCTCCTCACACCCTTTTCAATCATAAGGAGGGGCTCAAAATCGGGTTGCCAACCTGTGGCATGGGTCATAGATTCGAAAGACACACCAACTCAGCGGTTAACTGCGTGCCATGACATACAATTGCTAGCAGCCACCGGTAAATTTACTCATGAGCCGCCGCATGACTGGGTAAACTGGTATGCTTAACGCCTTACGAGCGGGCCCATCAGTAACTTCTACTACCCGCCTAGCGGGTGGTTTTACCCTAAACGACCTTGTTTCCGTGCTCTTTTTCATGTATAAACAAGAGCCAGAGCGCAATACAATTATGTATCCCTGAAAGGGCGATAATTTTGCTTTCCAATGACACCAGAATCATCCTTCTACAACCACGCGTTCTCTTGCAACAATCGTGCAAGACGAAGGAAAAATCCCTAAAATACAGTAATTTCCTTACATAATTCCCTGTATAGCGAGGTAGTGAGTGTGGGTGTGTGTGGAGTAGACGTCAGTAATCACGCGGGACCCGTGCCGAGCGGTCATGAGCCGACCTACGCTCCTCCCATCGCTCGTCTCTCTCTCAGAGCCATTATTGCTCAAAAATTGCACACGGACTTAAGTCGGTCCCCGCCACATAGTCTATGGTTCTCTAGCCCGACGTAAGTCCACCCCCGCCAAAGAAGGGTTAAACGGCTCGCCGAAACTCATATCCGAGATACGTATCCTTCCGCCGGACATGCAGGACCGGCGTCAGGATAGGTAGTGACACACTACCACATATACAAATACAACAGGGGGGAAAAGACAAGAGGACCAGACCACACGCCGGCACGGCAGCCACAGACTTCAGGCCGCAGACAGAAGGACCGGCGGGTCAAAAACAAGGACAACGCTCGGCTACGAGCACCAGCCTGAAAGAAAACCTTCCTCTAAACACAAAACACCCCTGCAACAAGGACGTCTCCTTGAGCTCCCTGAAAGTGGGCAACACTAGCGCACGGGAGCACAAGAAATGGGGGCACAGAATATATCACATACAGATAAAAATATACACCCCTAACGAAAAAGAGTCCCTAAAGGTTTATCACGAGGCAAAGAATCTTCACGCAGGATAACACTTACTCTGAAGACAACCTCGAGCAGCCTGAAGCAGATGAAGCCCCCGGAAGGGGCCTCTAAGCAGGCTCGAATGCCAGAAGATCCCACACCACGTGTGACAATCCTTGTACTGGCGCGCCTGCACTCTGAAAAAAGACAAGGCCCCTAGGCCGAACACACTGGACTGTAGAACAGCTCGTGAAGATAAAAAGCCTCCTAACTAAGGAGAAGCAAAAAACTAAGGCGCAAAAATAAGAGCCACGAGTATACACCCAAGTGGCGTCAGTCTTGAACACAACATGTTAGCGCCTGAAATGTACCCTAATTTTAACACTTCCTGCGGGCAAACCATAACACAACCCGTGCTAGCTAATCTAAACCTTGTTCACTACAACTCAGATATATACAAATGAGCAAAGACTCACTAGAAGAGAGCGAACGTCGAATGAAGCAGAGCTCGGGGCACATGTGTTGACAGGTTGCCCGCGGGGAAGAGAATTGAGAATGGTGCGCTTGGCGAGAAGCGGCAAGAAGCCACAACGCAAGAAATCCACCGAATGTGGGAAGCGTGTTTATAACAGTATTTAAGTATTAAAGTTTTTCTTTTTTCTTCTCTTATTTTTTACGAAAGTTTTTTCGTAGTGGGTACCCGATCTATGACGACACCATAAGAGAAGTAGCGTTGCATTTATGAAGATGACTCTTGTTTCTTCCCCGCGGCGGCTGATTCAAACGGCCAACATGAGTGTTGAATGGAGACTATTATACTAATAGGCAACATCGTCAATGATGGAGGGGCTACTATTAAATACTGTATATATAATTATATATATATATATATATATATATATATATATATATATAATATATATGAAACAGGGGTGTGTGATGTCCCTGTGGTTGTTTACTGTATATATGGATGGAGTCATGAAAGAAATACTAGGAGAGCAGTGGATGATGGTGTATCACTGAAAAGGGAGGGAAATGAGTGGAAGCTGCCTATACTGCTGTTTGCAGATGATACAGTTCTGATGAACGATAATGAATGGGAGTTGCAGGGTCTGGTAAATGAGTTTGGAACAGTGTGCGAAAAACGGAATTTAAAGGTAAATGCGGGGAAGAGCAAGGGTATGGTCTTCGAAAGGGGTGAAGTCACAGAGTACAAAGGAGTACAAAGGAAATCAAGCAACAACAGATCTAGTGACCCTTCTAGGCTGCTTGTCCTCCAAAACAATGAGGATCAAGTGTCCAAACAGTGGTTTAGAGTGGGTAAGGGAACATTGGAAAGGGAACTACTGCCCTGGAACTAATGTCCGTGGCAGGACTAGGAAGTTAGTAGGGGACATAGGGGTTAGTAACTGAGGGGAGGATAAAATAAAGTTATTCATTTACAAACGCAGTCAGTCGCGGGTTTGATGCGAGATATTTATCTAGGCGGAGTTTAAATGAATCAACGGTGCTGCAGTCTATAACGTCTCGGGGAAGCCCATTCCACAAGTTGACAACTCGATTGAAGAAGAAATTCTTAGGTTCGTGTGAGTTACAAGATTTACCAATAATTTTGCAACCGTTTCCCCGCGTGTAATTAGATTGGTCGATAGTGAAGTACTTACTACAGTTCATATTGTCGATGCCTTTGATGATTTTGAACACTTGAATTAAGTCACCTCTTAATCTGCGCTGGGTTAATGGAAATAGATTTAATTCTCTAAGACGCTCTTTGTATGGTTTGTTCTTTAGGCTAGGTATCATTTTGGTAACTGTACGTTGAACTCGTTCTAGCTTGTTGTTAGAGTGTGAGGTGAAGTTGAATGGTCAGGCTATAGAGATCGTCAGCTCTTTTAAATATCTGGGCAGTGTGTTGAGTAAAGATGGGCCTATGGATGAAGAAGTGCAGGAGAGGGTGCAACAGGGGAAGAGGGTTGTAGGAACGTTGAAAGCAGTAACAAGAAATAGAGTGGTCAGTATGGAACTGAAGAAGTCCTTGCATGACAGTGTGGTAATCCCGACACTAACTTACGGAAGTGAAGCATGGACGTTCGGAAAGAGACTCAGACCAAGAGTGAGAGCGGTGGAAATGAGTTACTTGAGAAGTGCGTGCGGAGTTACATGGAGGGATAGACAGACGAATGAGGAAGTAAGGAGGAGGTGTGGTGTGGAGGTAGATGTGCTGGAAAGTGTGAAAAGGAACAACTTGAGATGGTTCGGCCATATGGAACATATGGGAAGCGAGAGAATGACTAAGAGGGTGTACGAGAGCGAGGTGGAAGGACAGAGAGGGAGAGGTAGACCGAAAGAGAGGTGGAAGGATGGAGTGAGGAAGTATATGAATGAAGGCGGTGCTGGTTGGGAGGAGGGGCGTCGACTGACTGGGGACAGAGGTGCATGGGGGCAGTTCGTTCGTGGCCACCCCTTCGGGGATCACGACGTCAGGCAATAGATAGATAGATATATATATATATATATATATATATATACCGGTATATATATATATATATATATATAGTATATAGCTTGAAGGGTCTGGAGGGCGGTGATATATATATATATATATATATATATATATATATATATACTCTTGTCCTTAGGGAAGCGGAGTCGTATAAGGAATAGTAAAGACAACGTAAGGAACAACATCTTTATTTGATAACGTTTCGGCTTCTCTTCATGAGCCATCATCAGATCTAAAAATTAAATGAACGTACATGTAGCTAATTTGTTGTGTAAAATTGTATTATCAATAAATTATGTACATATAAATTTAACTAATTTTGCCTACAACTAAAAATATATACTAAAGGATATAAGTATACATAACATACCAGTTAATTTAGAAACATAGTAGTGAAGTAGATGGCTCGTGCGCACTGAGGGATGATTTGAGGTCCTGGGTGAGAAGGGACTCTGCTAGTAATGGCTTTCCATTATCGAAGCCCACCTATTCGGCCATTCGAAACCATTTTGAGGCCTCTGGCCATGTCATTAACAAGTGTAATTTTGTTATACTTTTCACCACCACCGACAGTGTCACGCGAGTCCCTTATCACCCAGGACCTCAAACCATCCCTCAGTGCGCACGAGATATCTACTTCACTACTATGTTTCTAAATCAACTGGTATGTTATGTATACTTATATGCTTTAGTATGTATTTTTAGTTGTAGGCCAAAATTAGTTAAATTCCACGTTTCTTCCACACACGTTTACAAATTCAACAGAAATTTATCGCGAATTCTTTTCTATACTTATTTATTTTTACTTAATACAAATTATATCAAAATCTCAAATATCCCCATGTTTAACCTTGCTTATACACTTTAAGCCTAGTTACTTCACTTTACACAAACACAACGATAGTCAAAAGTTTCACTCCTTTCGTTTTAGTTTCCCATTCTATGGTAAATTTATATGTACATAATTTATTGATATTACAATTTTACACAACAAATTAGCTACATGTACGTTTATTTAATTATTAGATCTGATGATGGCTCATGAAGAGAAGCCGAAACGTTATCAAATAAATATGTTGTTCCTTACGTTGTCCTTACTATTCCTTATATATACTGTATATATATATATATATATATATATATATATATATATATATAATACTGGTATATAGGCTATATATATATATATATATATATATATATATATAGTATATATATACCGGGTATACAGGTATATATATATTTTTTTTTTTTTTTTTTTTTTAAAGTATAAAAGGATATTGGGGGAGTCGTCTTTCTTAAGTTTAGGGGGCAAACTAAATGCATTGCTTGAATATGGCTAAATCAATCAAAACCCTCAAGAACAATTAAACAAAATATCATAATAACCCGTAAGAGGTCGGACCAGATATTGTTAAGGGAGCCCACCTCGTTTTTTTTTATCTTCTCTCCCTCTCTCTTTGGTTTGTATCCATACGGCCCCATTCAGACTACAGGTTTAAGACGTTTAGGCCTACACCCATTCAGGTGTCAATATTTTCCTGGCGAGCGGTAGCGAGCCAGCATAGGCCTATATATATTTTTGTTTTGACAGCAAGATAAATTTTACATTTTTCGATAGAAAAATGTCTCCGGCGAAGCCGGATTTCTCCTTACAATGCTGGGTCGCTATCGCTCGCCAGGAAAAAATCGACACCTGGATGGGGATAAACGTCTTAAAACAGTTGGCTGAATGGGGCCGAATGTAAACAAGCCAGGGAAAGAGAGCAAAGGAGAGAAAGATAAAAAAAAAACGGTGACCCCCCTTAAACACAGTAATTGCATAATAATAGTGGGAGCGGGAAGGCGGATAAGAGGGTTACCGTTGTTCAGGTGTTTAGGTTTCCAATATGGCTTTGAGGTTGATCACAATAATGGTCTTGATTGTACAAAGCGGTGCATTTTATTTATATATATATTTTATTTATTCTATATTCCAAGTACTCCCTCTTGGGCATAGGCTGAGAGCCTGTACATTCAACAGTACATTCAACGGTGAAGCCTGTGAGGTCTCGTTCCAGTCGAGTGAGACATGTGAAGTGTTTTGAGCTACAACCAGCCCCCGCCTTTGCAAGATGCACGGGGTCGGTTGCCCACCCATGGCTCGAAGCAGCCCCATCTCTGAAGCTGCTTCGCCTTATGCACTTCACTGTCTCACCCTCTAAACTCGGACCCTCACTCTCAGAACGCCACCTATTGAGCAATTAACTCACTATGAATTGCCCCCCTGGAGCCTATTTGAATATGGGAATATCATACAGTGCTATTTAATCAGGGAACAATGAGGGTATTTTTGGACGTTTCGGTGGGCTTTGTGGTAATGCACTGCTACTAGGTACAGCACAAATTCAATCCCAATAACTTCCCATTGATACATCGGCGAATAAGTACTTCAGTTGGGGGGGGGGGGGGGAAGGTGCCAGTTATCTCTTCATTTGGGCAATAAATTAAGCTTCATATTGACGTACTCGACACTTCACTTGGGCGACAATCATACCAATTCCCTTTCAGTCTTAAATAGCTTTTATGCTAGAGCAAAATATAATCTTGTTATTGGTGAGTCTTACTAACGGGGAGTATTAAATATTGTATATATAACTACGATCAAATACAAAGGCATGCAATAGGTACAGAATAACACTTTCATTTATACACAATAGGATATATGTTCACACACAATAAATGGAAAAAATAAACATACAATATAACATACATAATTATTCATAAGAGAAAATGTAGCATCAGATATTAGGCTACTTGAATTAGTTATGAAAGCGTGCATGCTCTATCTAACGTGTGCTCTGAATATTTATCAATACCATGTGCAAAATCTATGTCTGCAATTATCTCTTGGTATGGGTTCTTAGATCATATCAAACTTTTGTTTTACACAATTTGAGGTACATAGGTTGGAATTATACAAACGAAAATGGTGAATTAATATGTTTAAGTAATTGAGTTGAAAGAATTTAGTTTAGCGAAGGCTGTCTTTCTTATTGGCACGAAGTCTCGTTTTCTCTATTCGTTCAAATACAGTTTAATCAATTTACATATAATATGAATAACTATCTAATGGAGAATTACTAAAATAAAGTGTGTGCGACTGGGTGTTGGTGTGTTTTTTAACTTAAATTTCTACTATTAAATACCCATATTACGTCGATGCGAGAATGCCTAATCGTAAGTTTAAGATGTTTTAAATATGGAAATACATGGATAGAAATCATAGAATACAGTAAATGTTGTTTTCCTGAAGGGTTATATCATGATTTGGTAAGAAGGGACTCTAAAACTTAGAGACGTGATGTAATGCCTGGATTGTGGCAAAGTATCTGTAAATGCATTCGATGCTGAAATCTGCTTGAGCTATCACGCCAAGAGGAGTACTTCTCTTGGTGTAGTGGCTAAGGCGCTCGCCTCCCACGTGGCGTGCCTGAGTTCGAATCTCGGCCGGGCCGCGCCCAAAAACATTTGGGGCGAATTTCCGCATCAGACGCAGTTCGGATGTGATTGTTAAAATTGTAAATTGTAATTGTGTCATTGTAAAGTCGGCAAAAATTGTATGGTGCCGTTTCGAGGTCACTTCACTGGTGGCAGCTGTAAAGGGATATCTGAGAGGCTTAGTTGGGGGGAATCCCCATGGTGTACTGGCTTGCCTTAACTGGTCGGCTACAACAGTTGCTAAGGCTAGAGCTCTCAGAGATGATGTCCCAGTGACTCCGGTTCGTTGGGGAGGTATGGTTGCGGGTTCCTGCACTGCCTCCTCGCCGTGGTGTGTGACCCGCCCGGCAAGTGACGGATATAAGGAATGTCGCTGGTGATCATTGTCTCGGAGCCTCACTGTAGTTGACACGCTCAGACTTGTGCCTCGCTTGCTTTCGCTCGCTCGGAGTCTTAGCTACCTGAACAATAATGTGATGTAATGCCTGGATTGTGGCAAAGTATCTGTAACTGCATTCGATGCTGAAATCTGCTTGAGCTATCACGCCAAGAGGAGTACTTCTCTTGGTGTAGTGGCTAAGGCGCTCGCCTCCCACGTGGCGGGCCCGAGTTAGAATCTCGGCCGGGCCGCGCCCAAAAGCATTTGGGGCGAATTTCCGCATCAGACGCAGTTCGGATGTGATTGTTAAAATTGTAAATTGTAATTGTGTGTCATTGTAAAGTCGGCAAAAATTGTATGGTGCCGTTTCGAGGTCACTTCAGTACTACTACTATTTAAGCTAGTGATTTGGTGTCGGAGGGGGACTTTGTGATATTCGTAGGCTTGGCG
This sequence comes from Paralithodes platypus, assembly GCA_032716605.1. Classification (NCBI taxonomy): domain Eukaryota; kingdom Metazoa; phylum Arthropoda; class Malacostraca; order Decapoda; family Lithodidae; genus Paralithodes; species Paralithodes platypus. The sequence goes on from CM064528.1 coordinate 40,100,742, forward strand.
TAATGGACTTCTGTTACGGCACTCTTCTTTCTTGGGTGTCTGGTTAGGTCTGGACTTCTGTGGGGTGCAACTTGCTGATTTCCTCCTCTCTCCTTCGCTGATGCTAAGTCTCGAACCACTAGCTGTGCAAGGTTTCGAACCACATACAGGTAAAAGGGTAGAGGCAATGATCTGCTTACATAGTTCTAGTCAATGACCTAGAGATTGAACATCGAGCCTCACTATTATGTTAGGTTGCACTCAAGAAGGATCTAATAAAGAGAAGTGACTCTCTGCTTTTGGTTATAGGCCCCTGATACTTACCTCATCTAACGACAAGCACCCACCAATAGAGAACGGTTAACCCTTTCACGCATATGCCGCGATTTTGAGCCTATTGGCGATACTTTAAAGCCTTTGTTACCATCAGGGGTATTTAGAAACCTTTAGTTTAGTTACTTAAACCTCTGCAGATGAGGTAAGTAAGAAACTGTTCTGGAAAGAAGTCAAGAAAGTTAGGGAAGGTAGCAAGGGAAACAGTAAGGGTGTGAAAGATAAGAATGGGAGAATGCTAGCCGAGAAGCAAGAGAGAGTCGAAAGATGGAGGGAGTACTTCAATGAGTTGCTAAATGTAAGGAATGAAGAGCCAGCAAACATAGCTGGATATGGTATGGGAGGGAGAAGAAGAGAAGTAGTGGAGGAGGAGGTGGGGATGAGGAGGTCAGAAGTGTGGGAAGCCATGAAAAGAGTGAAGTTGGGGAAAGCACCAGGAACAGATGGAGTGTGTGGGGAAATGTTGAGGTATGGTGGTGAGATAGTGATCGAATGGGTATGGAAAATGTACAAACTAGCATGGGAGAAGGGGAGTGCACCCGATGACTGGAAGACTGGCATAATAGTCCCCCTATATAAGGGCAAAGGGGAAAGAGGAGTGTGTGGTAACCACCGAGAAATATGTCTTCTAAGCGTAGTAGGGAAGGTATACAGTAGGGTAGTGATTGAGAGAGTGAGAGTGAGAACGGAGTAATGGATAGGCGACGAGCAGGGAGGTTTTTAGGAAGGGAAAAGGATGTGTAGATCAGATTTTTACCATGAATTGTGTTGTGGAGAAATATCTGGAGAAGAAACAAAAGGTGTATGTTGCCTTTATGGACTTGGAGAAGGCCTATGACAGAGTGGATAGAGAAGGTTTGTGGAAAGTACTTAGAATATACGGAGTAGATGGCAAGTTGCTGAAAGCATTGAAGAGCATGTATGAGGGTGCAAAGGCGGCAGTACGTGTGGAAAGTGAGCAGAGCGAGTTCTTTGACATGAATGTTGGTTTCAAACAGGGGTGTGTGATGTCCCAGTGATTGTTTACTGTATAATATGGATGGAGTCATGAAAGAAATATTATCAAGAGCAGTGGATGTTGGTGTATCGCTGAAAAGGGAGGGAATTGAGTGGAAACTACCTATACTGCTGTTTGCGGATGATACAGTTCTGATGAGTGATAATGAATGGGAGTTGCAGGGTCTGGTAAATGAGTTTGGAACAGTGTGCGAAAAACGGAATTTGAAGGTAAATGCGGGGAAGAGCAAGGTTATGGTCTTCGAAAGGGGTGAAGTCACATAGTGTGAGGTGAAGCTGAACGGTCAGGCTATGGATATCGTCAACTCTTTTAAGTATCTGGGCAGTGTGTTGAGTAAAGATGGGACTATGGATGAAGAAGTGCGGGAGAGGGTACAACAGGGGAAGCTGGATGTAGGAACGCTGAAAGCAGTAACAAGAAATAGGGTGGTCAGTATGGAAGTGAAGAAGTCCTTGCATGACAGTGTGGTAATCCCGACACGTACGGAAGCGAAGCATGGACGTTGGTTGAGAGACTCAGACCAAGAGTGAGAGCAGTGGAAATGAATTACTTAAGAAGTGCGTGCGGAGTTACATGGAGGGATAGACAGACTAATGAGGAAGTAAGAAGGAGGTGTGGTGTGGAGGTAGATGTGCTGGAAAGTGTGAAAAGGAACAACTTGAGATGGTTCGGCCATATGGAACATATGGAAAGCGAGAGAATGACTAAGAGAGTGTACGAGAGCGAGGTGGAGGGACAGAGAGGGAGAGGTAGACCGAAAGAGAGGTGGAAGGATGGAGTGAGGAAGTTTATGAACGAAGGCGGTGCTGGTTGGGGGGAGGGGCGTCGACTGACTGGGGACAGAGGTGCATGGGGGTGGTTCGTTCGTGGCCACCCCTTCGGGCGCCTAACGGCCTTATTGGGCTATCCTTAGTTGGAATTATGCAAAGCTGGTACATGTCATATCTGTAACATACAATGTGGTACCAACTCTGTAATTTGCTAACTGAATAAATATTATTATTATTTATTATTATTATTAATAGATAAATAGATAGAACCTCTGCAGTTGTCTTTGAGTTAGCTGTGGGCAAAAAACTAATTTTGGAGAGGTAATTATAAGAGTGAGAGAACTCTATTTCTTATTGCTAATCTGGCAACCTCTACGTCATAAATGCCTGAAAGGGTTCATTTCGAACAGTAACTATACAGTTTATGCGCCTCGCTAGAGTATGTACCGTTCTTTAGAAAATGGTTATATTCGAGCTATAACTATATCATTTCTAATATCTATAGGCTACCGCTTGCAGTACTCAATATCTCTTCATTTTTCACAGGCTACGGTTGTCACTAATGATGTTTTAATTGTGATCCCCATTTTGTCATTATAATTATTGTCCTAGCTTATAGTTCATATGCTACTACAACTAAATATATTGTGCAGCTTATTTTTGCTACATTTAATGTATACAATCTTGTATTTTTGCAACAACTTTAACTTTTTTGTATACAATATTTTATCTAATATAATACCTTTGTTATATGTCAAGGTTACTCAACTGATATTTAACTGTCTTGATAGCGTAATGCATAGATGCGCGGAATTTCGGTGTGAGTATCCTAGGTTCGAGTCCTTGGAGTGCCACATGCATTTGTTGATTTCATTAATTGAGTTTAGAAGTAAAGTTGGTTGATGAAAAAATATCAACTCTTTCCGTACCGGGGGATGTTTTGTGTTGTATTTCAGCTATATTTAGACGATTGTTTGCAGCTCAAGAAGGATCGATCTGTGGTAGTTACAGGGTTAATGGAGATAGTATGTAGCTTTTTAATTGTTAACAGTCCGTCCTAAGCTACATAAAATCGTCTAAATATAGCTGAAATAAAATAAATAGAATACACCTCGGTAATGAAGGGATTAATTGGTTTTGTTCCTTGCATTTAAATTTGTTTCAGTACCTGTATGGATTTCAGCCATATGTTCCCCATAGTGTTCTTACGTTTACTGAAAAGTAAATAAACAAATACACACTGTGAATCACATAGTTCCTCATATTTCGTGCACTGCTTAATTAGTGAGGAGCAAATAAAGACATACCGGTACGCAATTATCTCTCGCGAAGGAATATGCGAGACAACCACAGCAATCATCCCAGTGACTGTCTTTCGAGTAATTTATGTTTCTGCAGCTCCATCCATACACGTCATACACTAATAAATACAACATTACCATTCAGCAACAACATTACCAAAAGTGTGGAACACATCTTTTGTCTCATGTTGTACGTGTATATAAATATATTTTCTCTCGATGTTACGTGTTTACTATTCAGGTCGACCACTGCACCACAATACAATGCTAGGGGAATTTCTCCACTACCGTTTATTTTTTTTTTGTCTGTGTATTCATAAATAATATTCTATAAGTAAGTAATTCCAACCTCACACTCCACAAAAACTAAGAACATAAAATTGAGGGTATATCTTACATAAAATATAACCGATCAAGTGAAAGGCATATAATACAACGTGAGTTGATTACGGTATTTATTTATATTATTTAAAACATCAGTAAATTGTGGAGCATCAGACGTCAGACGGCCAACCCCGCTATACTGATCATCATAAAAGTGGCTGATCCACACAACACGGGACTTGTTCAGGTGTTTTCGTCTTCAGATTGATGTCAAGGTTCTTGAGCCATAACAAACATCTGTAATGATACAAATACCAGCATTCATGGGTCAGCTATTTACCGAGATGATGTCTCTGGAATATGTATTCAGTCAGCCATGATTATACACTCGTATGTGAGTATACTATATACTGTATACTCGTAGATACGCTCTACTTATGACTAAGCACTTCACCTTACCTTTGGGAAAGAAGTGATATATGAAATTCTTTTGCTTCCGCTTGCATTTTCAACAAAAAACACAGCTGTAACCGTGTTGTTTTGGTGCCATGTTTGTATCTGTCGCCACGCCATCTGGCAGCTCCCAGTGACATTTATATGTGTGCAGACGATGAACCACCGATGGCAGAGCCATCTTCAGGGGTGCTTGGTCAAAACTAGGGATCAATTGGGTGCCCGTTTATGACCTTCCTCCTTATTAGATCCTTCTTGGTTGCACTCTTAGCTATTTTCGTACGCAGCAGTTTTATCGTAACACTTGGTATATTCAATCTTAGGACCTGATGACTATTTTCTTACCAAGCAATTATCACCCACGCTACACCGTGAACGGTAGTGGTGTTTCCGATCTGTGTCTATTTATTAGTGAAAAGTACTGTTGGCTACAGGACCGACCTAGCCGGCTTGCTGTGTTGATTAACAGTGATCAGACGCCTTAGTTATCACTCAAGCTTCACCGGGAAAGCGGTGTGATCCAGGGACCGGAACCACGTGGTACCCGCCACAACTACTTGACAGCATCTCTGACATGTCACACGCACCTAGCACCTACCCAAGCTGCCCGACGCTGCTCGAGTCACCGCCTAATTTCTTCCAATAACAAGTTTTCATTTCCTATCATTGTATCATATAAATTACATCTTTGACGCGTTTTTTCCTCTCTGTCATATCTAGAAATTCAATTATTTACTAATTGCTCTTGTATTATTATAAATATCATTCCGACAGTATTTAAATGTATCCTGTCTAATGCTATGATTTTAGGTAAATCGCACTCATATTATAATTCTCAATAATTAAGATTTCAAAGTACACCCAGAGACCTAGAGGAACAAGTGTACCTACTTATACATTATATATTTTCTTCTATATAACACTAAGTCATAGTGAATATACCTAACATTTTCCCCGTGCCCATTTTCCAGGAAAAGTAGAATTAACAAGTCACAAAAGTATCCTTAGACCATGTTTCAGCAACATGGCAAATCAACGTACTTGTGGATCTTGTAGTGGCCGTTTCAGCACAATTATTTTTGCAAATAACGACTCAGTTCTTTGCAGATTCTGCGCACTGAGCTTGAGGGCAAACTCTGCCAAGCAACGCAACTAATTAATGCACTAACTCGGAGTCAAGGAGTTTGTGACAGCTAATGTTGGAAATGAAACCTCTTCCCCAGCCTAGAGCGAAAATGCTGTCTCGATCAGCAATGATTTATCACTGCAAAATACTGATGGAGCTCCTGTCTCAACTAACTCTGCTTTGCCCCAACAGCCCCAGCAGGAAACGGACTTCCAGCCAGTACTGAGTATGAGATGGTGTGAGGAAAACCATGAATGTATCCTTCATAACAATCACAATGACAAATAGGTACCAGATTTTTGCTGATGACACGAATGACGAAAATGAGGACACAAGGCTGGTTGGTGACTTATTAATTTGTGGCCAACTGATAGAGTTCTGCGGTAGAGCTCCAAAAAACGGAAAACGTTTTTGTATCCCAGGTGGCAGAATCGACGACATGTCGGCGGCCAAAGATGATATCGCTGCTGGTGCCACAGAAAATACCCTGTTTGTGATTCATGCAGGTGCTAATGATGTGCTGCTAAAGACTAGATCGGAGGATCTGTTGGTAAAATACTGCAAGCTGATCCAGTAGTATAAAACAAGCAGTAATATATATTTTTTTTCAGGTATTCTCCCTAAAATGGAAGCTGAAGATGACTTCTACAACAGGGCTTTCAGCCTCAACAGTTGTCTCTGGTCACTTTGCCTTCTCGAAGGGATTGGGTTCATGAATATATGTGATCATTATTACAGGCAGCCTCATCTGTTTGCTAGAGAAGGCCTCCACCCAAATCCTGTGGAGCCACTCGTCTTGGCAGGCTACTTAACGACGCGGTCCATAATTTTCGTTAAAAAAAAAACGAAGTCAGTGGGGGACAATCGAGAGGGTCACCCTAAGTGAAAGTAAATCACCCTCATTATCAAAGCAGCCCCTCAGAAAACTGAACCCAATCAAAGTATTCTTTACTAATGCCTGTATTATAGGAAACAAATTCAAACAACGTCAAACCAAACGAAAGCCAGGAGAAAGTACTAAATTTTAGAAAGGCCGACTTTCACAAGCTGAAAAACATCCTCAATTCTACCAATTGGAACTTCATAATCCAGCTAACAGATATAGAGAAAATTTGGGAAGCATTCTCAAACATACATAATAATGCTGTAAAATCTTGCATACTAGTCCAAGACCTATGTTGTCTTCGTGGCGCAATGCATAAGTGTGTTGATTTTCGGTGTGAGCGTCCTGGGTTCGAATCCCCGGACTGCCACATGCGTTTGTTAATTTCATTAATCGAGTTTAGGAGTAACGTTGGTTGGTGGAGAGAACATAATAATTCAAATAGATATAATAAACCTAAATGGTGGAACAAGGAAACCAAAGATTATCTAGCAGCAAAAAAAACTCGCCCATGAAGTATTCTACCGACCAAATGTCAAAATCATAGGGGAAATGTCACCAATATCGTAAAAAAATAAAAAAATAAAAATAAACTGCAAAAATAGGTATGAATAACATATTTCGAATTTATGCAAGTCAAATCAAATAGAGTTTTATAGCTATATCAGATCTAAAACAAAAAGTAGTTACTTCGACAATTGGCCCGCTAGTTGACGAAAAAGGGGAACACATTGATGTAATTCAAATGAGCAACACTCTCAATAACTTTTTTGCATTGGTGTTTACTGAGGAAGACATTAACTCTTCCTCATATTTCACCAGTTCAAATTAACAACTGCAATATGCAACATTAAAATTACAAACAGAGATATCTCCGATGCAATATCAAAACTAAAATCCAATAAATCCCCTGGACCCGACAAATTTTCGTCAAAAGTCATTAAAGAAGTAAGAGATGAAATTTCAAAGCCACTAACCCTTCTATTTAACAAATCAATACAAAACATTAAAGTCCCCAAAGAATGGAAATTAGCAAAGCTAACGCCCATTTTTGAAAAAGGAAATATAGCCCTGCCTGGCAACTATCGCCCAATAAGCCTCACCTCAATGATATGCAAGCTGCTCGAAACTATAGTCCAAAATATAATTGTATGCCATTTAGAAAATAACAACCTTATAAAGGACTTGCAACATGGTTTCCGAAGTAAGTGCTCATGTATGATAAACCACCTTGACTTTTTCCACATATATGATGAAAATAAAGCAGTTGACATCATCTACCTTGATTTTCAAAAAGCATTCGATAAAGTGTTTCACAACAGACTGATAGTAAAACTTAAAGCTCACGGTACTCACAGGTTTGGTCTTCATTGGATTCAGGATTGGCTAAGCGAGCGAAAGCAACGAGTAGTAATTAACGGCAAAGCCTCTATTTGGATAAATGTTTCAAGTGGTGTACCACAATGCTCAGTTCTCAGTCCAATTCTATTTCTTATATATATGAATGGTATTGATGACGGGCTGTCATGCAGAATCTCTAAATTCGCTGATGACACAAAAATTGCAAACAAAGTAAATTCGCCATCACTCATACAAGTGATTTTGAATGACCTACACTAGCTACTAATCTGGGCTCAGACATGGCAGATGAATAATTTCAATATAGATAAATGCAAAGTGCTCCATATCGGCAGTCAAAATGAAAGGACAAACTATTCGATTAACCCGTTCAGTACCAGCGACGGCAGAGAGCCGTCAGTAGATAAATCACTCCCCAGTCCCAGCGACGGCAAAGAGCCGTCAGTAATATACTTTCCTTGTAACTGCCAGTATCAGGCAGTGCCTGGTACCACGACCGTTTGAGCACTGCTCTAGAGTTTGCAACACTTCTCAGCTTATATCCAAGCCTCTACAAGCTGGGAGTGAGAGTATTTCTCCATCTTTTGAGGTGGGAGGTTGTTAGCCTATATCTTGCCATATTGGCCACATGGGGGGGACTTTTATTACTGTACCCTATGGTACAGTAGGAGTTAACGGAATTCAACTAAGGAACGTAAATATAGTTACGGATCATGGAGTAACTATGACAAGCGATATAAACCTGCCCAACAAGTTGCTGAACTTGTTAAAATAGCAAATCAAATTATTGGCTTCATTTGGAGATCTTTTTAACACTCTCGCATCCGGTAACTTAAGTTGATTGAAAACCATCAGACCCTCTCTAATTTGCCCTGATATATTCAGGCCGGGCGAGTTTTCGAACCCTTGTGTTTTTCTGCATTTTCATCCACCAGAATGCTGTTTATTGTGATGTATCATATGTCAATGATAACAAAGAGGAATAACTGTACTACATTATAATTTTTTTTTTTTTTTTAAACAAATCACAATATGTAAGTGTAAACGACTCCGGAATAAAAGTTTTTCCCGGGCAATTGTCTTCACACCGTCCTATCTCGAAATTGTGAGTGATGACCATATATTTTTATTTGCTCAAATAATAGTATTTTTTCTCCTCTTTCCACATCTGAAAACAGAAATTGTCTATCTTCAATAGTTTTCAAGCAGTGACCGAAAACAAAAAATGTATGACTTTGCATGATATGGTTTATAACATGTTCGATTTATTTCGTTGTTACGAAATCTATGATTTTCAATTTAGGCTGTATGAATACGGCAAATAATGCTGAAGAGTATAAACAAAAATAGAAGTTCCTACGACAAATACTTTTTGCTCTATGAATATTTGAAATGAAGAGCCAAAATGCGAATATTTACGTTTCACTCGTCTCCGTTCCGCCGACGCTAGCCGGGTTCCGAGCTGTTCCCCACCTCGGCGTTGCTTTATTTGCTCGGATACGTATATAACTGTTTATATCACCGTAATTGGGAAATGATTTTCTTTCTAATGGTGAAAACCAAAATAATATAGCGTAATTGGTTCGCGAGCTATGCGCAATTGTTTCCATGCATTGTTATTGTTATGTAAATATATGAGAATGTTTATACAGTTGTATATCTTTGCCACAATATACAACACTTGCCAATAATTGTATAATGTTCATAGAACACATGTCAGTCATGAAGGTTATCAATTTTACTTACCTGATAGGGCCACAACCCTTTCCAATGAGAAGGGAAATGGCTCCTGGGTTGACACTGAAAAAACAAAACAAGAAAGCCAGGTTATCTGCAAGTAATAAATTCAGAAATAATTCTATTGTACACACAAATAAAGTAATATATAAATATATAAATATATATATATATATATATATATATATATATATATATATACAAGGTGTCATAAATATATATATATATATATATAATATTATATATACAAGGTGTCATATATATATATATATATATATACAAGGTGTCATACCACAGAAATATGCAGATTTCCAAGCCACCCAAGGAGGTACTGCATTTGACTCATTATATTTTTAGAGTGGTTTCCCCAGGAGGCCTATATCCACTTTGATGATGAAGGTGGGTAAATGTAGGTGGGTGAATGTCGGTGGGTGAATCTCGGTGGGTGAACGAGGGTGGGTGAATGAAAGTGGGTGAATGAAGCCGGGTGAATGAAGAAGAGAAATGGAGAAGAGAAATGAATGAATGAATCAATGAATGAATGATTGCCCATGGCTCCTGACTATAGGACTCCTGCATTGTGACTATGGAAACGGTTGAAGCAGTCGTTGATGTCAATGCAGAGGGCAACTGTGCAAGTCGTGCAGCGGAAGCTTGTGTCCTTGCGAGCGCGGCTTATTACTTTGCAGTAATAGCAACGGAGTCGCTTCTTGGCCGGAATCCTCTCCCGAGAATGGTCCAAGTCCTTGTTCAGCCGGATATGGTTCAGAACAACAGGACGGGGCCTTGGGACCACTCCAGGTCGAGGTCTCCGGACTCGCACCGCTCGTGCTGCTTCCAGTACTAGTGGCGGTTGGTTGGCAGCTTCAAGAGCTGCTTCCCCATTGTCACCAGCAGCAGCTGCATCAGGTGCTAGTACCACGGGGGGTTGAACCAGGACATAGTTTCCCCCCGGGGCAGCAGCATCAGCAGTAGCATCATCTGGTTCTGGTGGTGGGGAGGGGACATCGAAATGTGGTGCCCTCTGAACGCCTCCACCAGGAGCAGCAACAGGAGAGGGTGGAGTGTTGTCAGGAGCAGCAGGGGCTGGGGAGTCTGGATGGTTGTCGTCGGACGACCCAGATGATCCACCGGGTTGCCGTTGCCTGTGTGCATGCCTCTGTGGCTCACGCTGGTCAGGCGGCAGATCTTGCGCTCGGTGGACTGGCCTCCCCGACATAGGCCACTCTGCAGGGTTGAATTCCAGCAAGGACGTACAGACGTGCTCCTGGAAGTCGAGCAAGGTCATCTTCTTCCTTGGGTAGCACTTCCTGTACAGGACATGGGCATTGAAGAGGGCCATTTGGATGAAGTAGAAGGTGATCTTCTTTGTCCACTTGACCGTCCTTCGCTGGATGGGGTAGTACTGGACCATCTGGTCGAAGTGATCCACCCCACCCATATGGAAGTTGTAGTCTTCAATACAAACAGCTTTAAAGATCTACTTCTGTCCACGACGCCACCTGCCCTGTTGGCCCTTCTCTTTGAAACTGACAAGCTTCGGGATGGTGTCCTGTTTGTGGAAGGTGGACACCATGTTGACAATGCGCTTGTCTCGCCAAAGTAGGACCATGGTTAAGCCGTTGTTCATTGCTACTGTCGCATCGCATTCAAGCTCTTTTGCTTTAGCAAGGTCGCACAACCGCTTAGGAGCTCCTCGTGCATGGCGCAGGGTGCCACACACATAGATGTTGTGTGTGAGCATTTGCTGGCACAGGTAAACTGAGTTGTAATAGTTGTACATGTACAGCTTGTACCCCTGGCCTCTGAAGGACTCCGTGAGACCCTCCACCGTCTCCTGGAGAGATCGACCCGGACCGGTGTAGACCCGAATGTCCCACACATAGCCAGTCAACGCCTCTGCCAGGATGTACAGCTTGATACCGTACTTCATCGGCTTCATTGGGTTGTAAACCTTGAATGAAAGGCGACCCTTCCATCCAAGGCTGCCTTCGTCAAGGGACAGCTTTTCGGCGGGGATGTATGCCAGCTTGAAGCCTTCAAGTAGGTATTCCATCACCATCCGAACCTTCACAAGCCTGTCCGGGTTCTGCCTGCTGACTGCCTTGTTGTTGAAAGCATGGAAATACTTCAACAAGGCTAGAAACTTAGTCCTACTCATCGTTCTCCGAAATACTGGGTAGTCGTGACAGACAGTTGAACGCCAGTAGTGACTCAGAGAAGGAATCTTGGTAATGCCCATGAGGAAGTAGAGGCCAAGGAATTTGGCCATGTCCTCCTCACCAAACAGGTGCCAAACAGCGGCTGCTCCGTCAACGAAGTTGGCGTAAACATTTGTCTCCACTACCAGGTATTGCAGCATCTCCCTTGTGAAGAAGAGCTGGAAGAACTGGAGAGGAGTCACCGGCATTGGAACCTGCATACCAGGGGTCCCTGTGAATGGACCAACCTGGGGGTTGAAGCGGGCGTCAGTCCAACCGGCATCACGATCGGGGGCAGGATCGTGAGCACGACCACGACCACGGCCACGACCACCGCGAGGACCACCGCGAGGACCACCGCGAGGAACACCTCTGGGCCTACCACCTGCCCCCCTACGGGGTCCTGGCCTCCGGCGTGGCCTAGGTGGTAGGTCGAGGGGTTGAGTGGGGGTGGGCTTCTGCATCAGATGATGCAGAAGCCAGTGAACCTGGTGCAGCACCAGGTGGTGAAAAGTGTGGAGCTGGTGAACCTGGTGCAGCTGCACCAGCTGGTGAAAGGTGTGGAGCTGGTGAACCTGGTGCAGCTGTACCAGTTGGTGAACGGTGAAGAGGAAGCCTTTGGGGAAGAAGCTCCTCAATTGCTGCTGGAGGATTCAACGCTGTGCGTGGCACCTCAGCAACAACCTGAGCACGCATTGCGGCTTCAGCAACCTCAGCACGCATTGCGGCTCGATGCTCAGGCAGAACAAATGCCGAGGGGGTCAACGGTGTGTCGCTGAAGGGGGACACTGCGGGGGTGACCGTTCCCAAGACATGCGAAGGCGGGGTATTCAAAGTGCCCACAGCAAGTAGCGTAGCAAACCTGTGTGGGCTGCTGGCTGCTGATCCTGCTGGAAGCAAGGATGAGGCACCGCCACGCGAGGTGGATGGAAGAGGTGAATTGTGAAGTTGGGGGAAGTTGGGTGATGGTAGGAGGTAATTGCTGATGTTAGGGACTGGTAGAGATGTAGATGTAGATGGGCTGGGATGAGATGTAGATGGGATGGGATGAGATGTAGATGGGATTGGATGGGATGTAGTGGATGGGATGGATGGTGGTGGTGGATCGGCCGTTGCTGGGGCTGGTTCTGCTGCTGGTGGTGGTGGTGGTGGGTCTGCTGTTGCTGGGGCTGGTGGTGGATCGGCTGAGGCGTGGGCGTCGATGTGGAGTCGCTTGGGCGGAGGTGAAGCCCAATCTTCATCATCGTCAATCGACCACTCGTCCGACTGACTCTCGCTCTCCGTCGACAGGTCCAGCACCTCGTTCACCTTATCCTCCAGCTCGGAATCCTGCAAACGGCGTTTCTTTGAACCTCTATTGCCCGACATGGCAAGCTGGCGAATGGCGGCAGGCTGGCGTATGGCGGCAGGCTGGCGTATGGTGGCAGGCTGGCAAGCCTGGCAAGGGGAAAAGGAACAACACAACAGGGAAGGGGACAAGAAAAAAAAAAATATATATATATACGGTATATACCTATATATATAAAATAAATGAAATAAGATTATAAATAAAATGAAATGAAAAAAAATAAAAAAATCAAAACAATAATAAATCGAATAAATACCAATATGTATAAAATAACAATAGAAATACTCGATTATGGGCCTTGCCCTTGCTCTGGACCAAGGGGATGCTCCCATGGACACCCTGGGGAAACGGAACAATAAACAAAAAAATATATAAATTAAATAAGATTATAAATCAAATAAAATGAATAACATAAAATAAATAAAAACAATAATAAATCGAATAAATACCAATATATATAAAATAACAATATAAATACTCGATTATGGGCCTTGCCCTTGCTCTGGACCAAGGACACCCTGGGGAACAGGAACAATAAACCAAAAACAAATATATAAATTAAATTAGATTATAAATAAAATAAAATAAAATAAATAGAATAAACAAAATAAATAAAAACTATAATAAATCCCAATAAATAAAAAATAACTATAAATACTCGATTATGGGCCTTGCCCTTGCTCTGGACCAAGGGGGTGCTCCCATGGACACCCTGGGGAACAGGAACAATAAAAAAAAAATACATGAATGAAATAAAATTATAAATAATATAAAATAAAATAAATAGAATAAACAAAACTAATAAAAACTATAATAAATCCCAATAAATAAAAAAAATAACTATATAAATACTCAATTATGGGCCTTGCCCTTGCTCTGGACCAAGGGGGCTCTCCCATGGACAGCCTGGGGAACAGGAACAATAAAACAAAAATATATAAATGAAATTAGATTATAAATAAAATGAAATTAATAAAATAAAATAAATAAAAACAATAATAAATCGAATAAATACTAATATATATAAAATAACAATAGAAATACTCGATTATGGGCCTTGCCCATGCTCTGGACCAAGGGGGTGCTCCCATGGACACCCTGGGGAACATGAACAATAAAACAAAAAAAATATAAATGAAATAAAATTATAAATAAAATAAAATTAAATAAATAGAATAAACAAAATAAATAAAAACTATAATAAATCCCAATAAATAAATAAATAACTATATAAATACTTGATTATGGGCCTTGCCCTTGCTCTGGACCAAGGGGGTGCTCCCATGGACACCCTGGGGAACAGGAACAATAGAAAAAAAATACATAAATAAAATAAAATTATAAATAAAATAAAATGAAATAAATAGAATAAACAAAATAAATAAAACACTATAATAAATCCCAATAAATAACAAATAACTATATAAATACTCGATTATGGTCCTTGCCCTTGCTCTGGACCAAGGGGGTGCTCCCATGGCCACCCTGGGGAACAGGAACAATACAAAACAAAATATATATAAATGAAATAAAATTATAAATGAAATAAATAGAATAAACAAAATAAATAAAAACTATAATAAATCCCAATAAATAAAAAATAACTATATAAATACTCGATTATGGGCCTTGCCCTTGCGTTGGACCAAGGGGGTGCTCCCATGGACACCCTGGGGAACAGGAACAATACAAAAATATATATATAAAGGAAATAAAATTATAAATAAAATATAATGAAATAAATAAAATAAATAAAAACTATAATAAATCCCATTAATTAAAAATATATATAAAATAACAATAGAAATACTCAAATATATATACAGTATGTATATATATATATATATATATATATATATATATAAAATAAATATATGCCTAAACATATAAAATATCCCAGCACTGAGGAAAAGGTCAAGAAGTGGGGACCCACCACAGGCAAGTAATTATGGGATTAGCCTAGGTACTTTACCCAGACAGCTGTGGTCGTCCAAGGGTTCACTGCTATATGTAGTGTAGAGTGTCGCATAAAAGTCTTGTCTGTTCTTTGTCAGGCTACTTACCGTGACATATTTGTACTTACCGTGACATTTTTGTATACAAAAATTAGTTTATAATTCTCCACACTTCACTGTCAGTTATTTCACTCAAATAAAACTGTGTATTCACTCAAAAATTGCCCAAATTGGGCATACAAAATTGCCAAAAATGGGCAAAACACAACTATATTTCGTAATGACAACTTTATCATACTTGGTAGGTAGTATTTATTGATAAATATAGTGGTCTTTCAAGCAAAAATTTTGGTTTTAGGGCAATATATATACGACACACGTATAGCCTAGCTTACATTCGTAATCACAAACCTAACATAATAAGTTAAGAATGTGACTACGAATGCTTACTACACTACCCCTACGGAATATGATATAATTATTATTATTCACAGTTCACAACACTTCCACTGGGTCCATTCTAGCCGCCTAAAAACCACATTGCTGGCTATGGAAAGGCGAGCAACGAGGCACAAACAGTCACAAATCACGAGTTATATGCATAGAATATATTACATAGCCACAAATTGATATACACTGCCACTTGGTACATATATAATCCAAATTTGCCCACCTGAAAGCCGCTCCATGGCGGGCAATGGAGGCGAGACGAGATTTAAATGTCCGGGACCCCTACCTCACAGACTGGCGGACGGCTCACAACTGGTGAAACAAAGGCCCGCACTGCTCTCCCAGGGACGCTAGGGGGTTGCCAGATATTTAATTTTGAAACTTACTGAGGGCTAACTTACCAGCCAAAAATGCGTCAAAATCGCGTCATAAACTTATTTACCACGAATATTTCTAACTTACGGGTGGCATTATGACGCGATTGCGTCATACGACCACTCATGGAGGGGTGGCGTTATGACGCGATCGCGTCCTAAAAATGTGAGAGGGTTAATATACATCCAAAACGTTGTGCGCACTTTGCATAGTTCATTGGTTCGTCCGCATTTGGAATATTGTGTCCAGGTTTGGTATCCATATTATATAATTATAGGACATTGAAAAAACCAAAGAGAGTTCAACGCAGAGTAACTAAAATGATTCCCCGACTAAGAAATAAACCGTATGAGGAATGACTCAAAGAGTTAAACCTATTTACCTTGACAAGCCACAGAATAAGAGGAGACCTAATCCAAGTTGTTTAAATTATCAAAGGCCATGACAACATGGATGCAAGTAAGTACTTCACACTAGATAACTCAAAGTACACAAGAAATATTGGTTAGAAATTTGTCGGAAGGCGTTTCATTCACATGAAGCGAAGCACTTCTTTCTCAACAAAGTGATCAACTTATGGAATATAGACAGACATTCAAATATCGCCTTGACATATATGTGACCGTTTCAGTATAGTACATAGTACAAAAAAATTGTTTTCTGACCACAGTCTTTCTGGAGCTGAAGCCCTTCACTTAATGGCTATGGCAATCTTTTATGTTTTACAAGCAGCATAGGACCATTAGGTATGTTGTTGCTTGCTCTCCTTTGTATTCTTTTGTATAACACTTGGTATGTTCAGTCTTAGGACCTGACGAGCTATTTTTGTACCTAACAGATTTACCATAACACTTGGTATATTCAGTTTTAGAACCTGATCGGCTAGTATTGACCCTAGCTTTCCCAGTCTCGTACCTAGGAGTGGACCAGTCTTTAGACCTGGACAAGCTAGTATCGAACCAAGCAGAATTACTGCTGCCAGGTTGGTTGATATAGTCTGTCCTGTTTCTGCGTATACTGGTTTCTGCCATGTGCGGGCTAGAAGGGCACGATCTGCTGTCGTTGTTTCCTTGGTAATTTCCGGCGGCATGGCTGATTGATGTAGGCTGGCGTGGGGCCATCTGCGCATGTGAAGGGCACACAGGTACTCAATTGTCGCTGGTACAGAAAGGGTTAATTCTTTGCATGGGTGAGACATTATGATATATGCTGGATTTCTGGTAATTTTTAATTGGTGTTAGAATTATAGCTAGAATGGAAATCAATTCTGAAGGTAATCCAACGAAGAATGACAGATGATCCACAATACTTACATCTGGTTAAAGCCATAGGTATGCCTGAATTTGATAGTCGAATATGTAGAGAATATAAGTGTGTAAATGGATGAATGGTATCAATAGGGGGGATATTTAAAGCCGAGATAACCCCTACAAATGGCTTCATGGTAGATAAGTTCTGCTATAGAATAAATATATTGGTTTGGAAACAGAGTTGTAGATATATGTTGAATAAACTGCCTAGTACTGTGATCGGCTCAGAAAAATAAAAAATATCTTCAAATTAGATACTTATATGAATGAAATGGACTGGGTGTGTAAGGAATTGCCTTACATGCGCCAGCTTTCTAAGTTAACACTTACGGTGCGGGCATGTTTCCGCCTATTTCCGCCATATTAGGGCTCATTCAGGCACTCCTGATTGATTAGGCAAGTGTCTGCATGAAATGAAATTAATTCAGGCAAAAACTGGAAGAAAATAGCTTCAAAATGACGCCAGAACAAGCTTCGTACCTCGCGGGGTTGACCCGCAGCGCTACCATAGACATTCGCTAAAATGAGCAATTCTCGCTAATGTCGCAGTATTTTTGCCTTTGGCAGCACTGTATATCTAGCGAGACTCTGACTCAAACCCTTCAGTGTACCGGGTGGCTGCCTGGGAGAAGGACGGGTGGCCTGTCGCGCTCTCGCTCCCTCACACTCGATTTTACAGGCTTTAAGAGGCTTTAAAAACCTGTAGATTGCTGTAAATTGCCATGGCATTCGGGAACATCTCCCGCAGCCAATGGGTTAATTAGGATAGGCTAGCATAGATATGATTATTTCAAATAAAGAGTGAATGACAAGTTAGGTCTTTTATGGTAGCTTAGAAAAAGCTATTTCAAATAAAAATGAATGGACAACACCAAAAAATGTCAGAAAATTATAGGTTTCATCTCCAAATGGCTGTGGATACTCAATTTCAGTAAAATCAGCCCAATTACTATAATGCAAACTAATATTTACTATAATCACAAGAGATGTACCACGTCATAGCCTAAACAAAACGTAGGCCTATGCAATATAGTAATATTATATTTACTATACAAAGCAGCCTAAGAAAAGCAGTGATAGTATACAAGTATTTTGGTGGAGTTATCTAATCATTTCACTTTTGCCGGTCAGAGCATATTATTTGTAATGGCTAGCTCAGGTTTTCATAAAGCAATAGAAGATATGGGATGCTACAGACCTATATACAGTAGGTCGAATTCCTATCGGATGATGGATACATATCGCCTACATTAATCTTTAGTAAGGTACTAATTACAAACGAATGCATATTGCCAAGGGCTTTTTCGTTTTAGATTGTGTGTTGTATTGGTTATGTTAGCACATAACAAGCACAACATCTCCACAGTTAATTTAATAACCACAAATCAAGCGACATGTCAATCGTTTCGAGAGGCCATGGCCTCAGCCTCTATATGCCTTGACATTTGGGCCTAATCACGATTGTATTTTGATGTATTTTACTGTATTTTATTTTATTTACTAATCTAACCCACTGATGCTAACCTAATGCAATAAAATTCAGTAAAAATACATAAAAATAAAATCTTGTTTAGGCGCGAATGTAGAGGCATAGTGGTTACGGCTATGGGCTCCCATTTCCTACTGTTATTAGCCACAGCGCCTTCCGTGTGACGTCACGATTTTACAAGACTTACACAGTTCGGCGCGCTACAAGATATTTGAGTATCTAGCTAGATTTACTTGTTGGTGTCTATATACTTTGGGTGGGGGGGCATCTGCGCGTATGAAGGGCACGCAGGTTCTCTTTCGTGGTGCTCTTTGTCTCCTTTTGTCTTGGTATTTGTGGTAATCTGAACGGCTGCAATCTTTAATGTTGGCATAATACCTTTAATCATGTTAACCATGACAAGCCACTTGACGAAAATCAAACTATGTTCCACCACTTACACTTAAGTAGTATTAATTTTATCAAGCGTAGTAAGATCTTCAAGGTTAGATTAGGTTAAATGACTATAAGTGCCATTCTTTCCTTATTCTGATTTCGCCCAAATGATGTTTACCATTTCACAGAAATGCTGATATGTTGTCGCCCTAATTAAATGGTAAACTGGCGCCCAAAAGATATATAACAAATTGGGTATTTTGCCCATATGCAATACAAGGGCTAGAATGTTTTGCATAAGGGTTATAATGTTTTGTAGAATGGTTAGAATGTTTTGTACAAAAGATGGAATGTTTGCACTATGGTTATAATGCTTTGTATACAGGCTATACGGTATTGTATAAGGAATAAAATGTGTTTTATATGGGTTAGCAGGTTTTGTATAAGGGGTAGAATAGTTTGTATACTGTAATGGTTAGAATGCTATGTACAATGGTTAGAGTGTTTTGTACAAGGGTTAGAATATTTTGTACAAGGGTTAGAATGTTTTGTGCAATGTTTAGAATGTTTTGTACAATGGTTAGAATATATTTTACACCGGTGAGAATGTGTTTTACAATGGTTAGAATTTTTTGTAATGTAAAATACCCAAATTAAAGATCACCACCATGCAAGCCCAACAGGAAAAATGGAGAGGAATAAATGAAGGAGAAACTAAAGCAGAAGGGACAAAGAACCAGAAAATGCAGCAAGCCCAACAGGGAAAACGAAGAAGAATAAACGAAGGAGAAACTAAAGCAGAAGGGACGAAGAACCAGAGAATGCAGCAAGCTAACACACCCCGGACAGACAAGGAAGAAGCAAGAAACAAGAAAAGAAAACAGCAACCAGAGAAGGAAAATTCACCACCACATAAGAAATCAGCAACAATACCAAACATCCACAAGACGAACAAAACCAAGACCAAACCACTACAAAATGGCCACCCTAAACCCAAATGTGCTCCACTACGCCAGAATACCCGGGCCAGAATTGTCACCATTAATCCTCCTCTACCACCCACACCAGGAAAAACGATAAAGATAACGTTCGACCATAAAGGAGCTCAGAAGAAAAAGATAATATATAGTCAAGCAGAGAAGGACCAGCATAAGCAAATATCCCCTGGACAGTTGCGCCGATCTTCCGCGCAGAAGACTCACCACCAGCACGCAAACTTCTAAGGGGTCTACTTTAATCCCCCCTAAATATGCACCCTGTACTTATGACGTTCTGACTTCCACACACCTGCCAAAGTCGTCACTATCCCGACGGGTACCAAGGTAAAGCAAGCAATTCTAGGGCTTGAATAACTTACATTATTATTATTATTATTATATGAGATGCCGAAGTCTCCAACCAGGGTGCAGAAAAACCAGCAAGATGAATCCACACAAAACACCCGGAGGCACTAGAGAGAGACTACGGCAACTTAGGAAAAAACAAAACATGTACTGTATACTGTATATATACATATATTAAACACAGATAACATATTATGCAGTGGAGGATATCAAGTATAAATATATTACAATAAAATAGAATAAAATAAGTTTAAAAATTTGACTTAATGCTGGAGATATGAGATAAATTGACTAGCTCATTTGGCAACTTATTCCACAAGTCAACTATGGCCGGCACAAAACACCGTGAAAACTGTGTAGTAAAAACAATTAACACGGCTCATGGCAAGATCATTAAGATTGCTTGTGAATCTAGTTGCACGAGCCCAGACATAAGGCCCAGGCAGAACCCCATGTAAGGGATGCTGAAGGTTGTTATAAACTTTAAATAAAAGACTAAGGGCACCAACTTTACGTCGATGACACAGATCAAGAGACAAATGAGGTAGAATAAAACTGATAGAATTTAGTGACCTGTCAAGCAACTTAAGATTGCAGTCAGCTGCTGACAACCAGACAGGTGAGCAGTACTCGAAATGTGGCAAAATAAAAGCATACAAAGACTTGATAACTGTGGCGTCACAAGCAAATGTTTTATAAACCTTGCGAAGCAGACCAATTTTTTGGGAAATGGAAGAGGAGAAAGAACGAATATGCTTTTCAAAAGTAAGTTTGGGATCCAGAGTAACTCCTAACAAACGCAGAGTATCCACATTCTCAATTTGCTCGCCAGAAAATTGTAGATAAGGATGGGGAGGATCCAAGGTACGAGATCTGCTGATGATAATGGAGTGTGTTTTACTAGCATTAAGTTTCATACCCCAAAGTTCACACCATGATGTAATTTTGGCTAAATCCCTACTCAGAGCAGTAGCAATTACGTGTCGATCTATTGGTGATGGAATTGAGGCATAAAAAGTTGTATCATCGGCATAGGAGATTAATTTATTTTCAAGCTCGGAACATAGGTCAGCAGTAAAATAATAAAAAGCAAAGGCTTGTGGAATGCCAGAAACAACAGGAACAGAAGGGAAATGACACCCATCAATGACCACAGACTGAGATCTTTTCGTCAAAAAATCTTCAAAGATCCTTAAAAAATTGCCACCAATACCGATGAGCTGTAACTTATACAGAAGTGCTTTATGGTTGACTAAGTCAAAAGCAGAACTAAAGTCAATAGCCATGACACGAGACTCATGTCCCTGGTCCAATGAAGATTGCAAGTCATGGGTGAGTGTCAGAAGCGCATCACATGTACCCAGTCCCTTACGAAAACCAAACTGTGAGTTTGGTATCAAATTATGACTATTACAATAAGAGGAAAGGTGTCTGGACAAAATCCTCTCATAGAGGTTGGATAAGATAGGCGTAATGGAGATAGGGCGATAGTCATTAGGAGATGATGAGGCAGTATTTCCCTTTGGAATAGGAGTGATACTAGCCTTACGCCAGCAAAGAGGAAAACTACCTGATTTCAAAAGCAACTTATACACCACGGCCAATTTAGGTGCCAAGACCACTGCAACCTTTTTAAAAAAGAGGGAAAAACCCATCCGGGTCTGTGCCACCATAGGTATCAAGATCCAGCAAGTACCTTTTCAGTTCAGCTGATTTGAATGCCATCGAATTGAGGTTGGGTCTAGGGAAACATGTCAATGGCAAAGACAATTCCTGATTATTCTGCTTATTAATAAAAATATTAGATAGAATATTGGCCTTCGATAATGGATCAAAAGAGATGGAGCCATCAGAATCACAAAGAGGAGGCATGGAGGAATCTATTCCACATAAAGAGGATTTCAAAGCGGACCACCATTTATGAGGCTGTGTAGCTCCTGCCAGAACATCTTAAAGATGGGAGTTATAATCCCTCTCAGCACCATCATAAACTCTCTGCGCAGCTGCCCTTTTAAAAACATAATTTTCCCAATGCAAGGGGGTTTGATTACGCCTCCATAGACGATATGCAGCCTGTTTGTCATCAAATGCACGCTTGCAGTCATCATTAAACCATGCTTTATCCCTGATACGAGACTTAATTGTTTTTGATGGAACTCTTTAGCGAAGGATACCAAAAAGGGAATTGTTGAGAGCTGACACCGTGTCATGAGATCTTAGTATGTGATTCCACTCAATATTACAAACATCATTGTAGTACTTATTTTCTTATTTCGAATATACTACTAGAGTGGGGGATAAATCGACAGTCATTTAGAAGTTCGTATACTTTATTTAACAAACTTGCTACTACACTAATAACTGTTTCTCTGTTCGGGCCGAGATGAGTTCAAGACACGGATTGAATATTACGTCGACCCACCATAGGTTGTGCTTTGGAACCCTAGAACTCCGTTACTCCCTATTTGGATTCCTGATATTCAGGTATTGACTCAAGTCGGCTTCGATCCAAAGGCACGTTACTAGTTTCGACAATAATATGGTTTTTACCGAGCCCTGCTGTGTCTACTCCAGAGACCAGGGCATCAATGAATCATACCTTTATTCACTTATCTAAAACAATAGTTATATTCCTAAACTAAACTTCGGAATGATATACTTTTACCGGGCCTACTATGTCTACTCCAGAGACCAAGGCGTTACTACATAATTATGACCTTTTAATTATTATTTCCTATTAACCATATACAATACATTTACTCATATGACAAGGGCGTTGTTACAATTTCACCTCAATTACCTTATCTAAATACTCTTTGATTATATATTATTCTCATTACATCATACAATACATTTTACGCAAAAGACCAGGGCGTTGTTACAAGTTACCTCGATTGCCCTATCGAGAACACTCTCAGATTATATATTCGCGTAATCCTATTACAAACAATTTATATTCACATATACCATCTAGTCAATTATAATTCTTAACCCAATGTAAGCAGTACCTCAATAACTCTACATGGACAAGATTCTCCGCTTTTATCCTTTTACATAGATTCTTACGATTACAATATTATCCTGGACATAACACCCGTAACGCTTAACACAGAACTGACCGAATATTCCTTTAACTATGATAATAGGTAATGTTTCCTTTATAACCAAAGATTTCGTTGATCATATGGACTAGTGTCCTTCCTACCTAATTCTCAAACTAAAGCTAGTCTAATGGCAACTATTATTTATTCCCCTGAGCCTTATAGTTGCGTGTCTATCCTCAAGAATTATTCCCTTTTACTTTACTATTAATATCTATTTGCTGTCCAATCAGATCCTATACTAGTTATAGCTAATCAGCATGGAGCCTTCTCTAACAAGAATAACTATTTCCCTTTTAACACATCATCATTTTATTTATAAACAAAAGTCTAGTATCTTATCTCTTTAGTTTGTCCTATAAGGACACATCAATTATTATGGAACCACTGGGTTAGTCACGCATTTTCTCTCTTTCTTTAAGTCGGGTTCGGGCCCAATATGGCTCCTTTAAAAATATATATATTGTAGTATGCAAGCCAGCGATGTGACGACAGGCGGCCGGATACTGAAGGTGTATCCGCCTAGTAGGAGAGAGCGATGCTAGACCTGAGGTGGTCTTTACTGGAATATTTGGTGAGGGCTGGGTGGATGGAATAAGTGGTTCCGAGTTCCCTTTGGTGCCCAGGTGAGAGAGAGGAAGTGTGTTGCAAGAAGCGCGCCCAGTGGGTTCCGAGAGATGAATGACCGCTGCAGCCTCCCCCACCCCCTTAATATAGTCATGCCTCCCGCTCTCCGGCACTGTGATTGGCTGAACCGGCCGCTATGCCCCCCGTGCGTCTTGAATTCTCTCTCTCTTCGCCTCCACTCTTTTCTCTTCATAATATGTTCCTGGAAGCTGGTTGCAAATGTCTTTTGGTGGCTTACGGGAAAATAGGGCTGGCACTGATGTATTAGACACATTGCAACCAGAGGAAATGGCCGGTGAAGAGAGAGAAAGCGAGTTTAAAGGTGTGGCGGTACACGTAGCCGTCCGCTCCGAAAATGGAGGCTTCTGATTGGTCGGCCGGGAAGGCGTGGCATGTTTATGTTGTGAGCCCGAAGTGTCAAACTCAGCTAATTTAGAGGGAAGGTGAAAGGGGGCACGTTGATTGGTGGATGGCCTTTTTACTTTATCACTCCCTACTAAATTAAGGCGAGCTCCTGATCGCCGTAATACCGTTCCTTTGAAATCCCGGCCATCACTCTGCCAATCCACCATTCCACTATGTTCACAAATGCATCTGTGTAACTGGAGTGCTGGATTTTTATTTCCAACTGCAGTTTTAGCCAATAGAACTTGCCCGGGTTGGCTGAGGATTGCTTGAATGCTCGGGTAGTGTTTACTCTCTGTCCTTTTTTACCGACCAGGGCTATTAGTCGGCGGAGCCGGTACTGAGGGTCAGAGGGGAGAGGCATGGTGCCTTTCAACTGGCAGGCACGCTCCTCGGGGATCCTATTTATACCCTCGTCCGGGTACCTGATTGGTGGATGGCTAATTCTACCACTGCGGGTAATGGTTTCTGCGGGGCCCATGGGCTTAGATGCTTTGGCTGGACTTTTACCCTGGAAGTTAGTAATGTGATTTTCCTTTGATTCATTGAATTTAATTGAGGGAGAGCCAAGTGGGTTTTTGTCTTTAAGAAATACGTCTTTCTCTTTTACCTCTGTTCGGAAACACTCTTCCTCACTACTTAGAGTCTTATTGAAATCTCTCGGGAGGTCTGAAACTTTGCTGTCGGGGACCGTAGACTTCTCATCATCGGTATGTTCATAGTAATCTCTTTCCCCACTGGTCGTAGCCTCTTTGTCTCCCCCATTCCCCTCTTGCCCGAACTCCGGGAAACTCTCGTTTGGCTTGCTACTAAAAGTCCACCAGAACGGAGACTCCTCGGTATAATTCCTTCTCAGATTAGAACCTTCAGCATTATGTCGAGCTGAGGAAGTACTAGGATCACCAGCCCCAAATTCTATCTCCTCCTCGCTTTCTTCCTCACTACTCCACTCGCTCAGGTCTGGCGGTAAAATACCTTTATACCGTTTGGTATGACGGATATGGGTAGCCGACACAATACCTCCATGATGCAAGTACAACACCTAATATGGCCCGTTTACCTCCACAACCTTGAAGGGACCCTCGTATTTCTCTTCCAGCTTACCAGCTCGGGTGGGATCATGTCTCTTCACCAGAATATATTCCCCCCGGTAAAATATGGATTATTTAGAGTAAGTTTCTTGGGCTGTTGCTGTGTAATACGGTCATGGACTTGCTGCCGTTGCTCCTCTTGTTCCCTCAAATATTGTTCTGGTTGGGAATATTGGGTGGAGTGAATGGGGTAGGGTAGTAATCGTTCTTGAGGCAGTTTCGGCGTGATTCCAAAAATAATCTCATAGGGAGAATACCCAGTAGTTCTACAAACAGTGGTGTTTATCCCCCAGATAATCTCTGGCAGAAGTTCCGGCCAACCTCGGACTACTTCTTCCCCTTGTGAGCTCAAACTAGCTCGTACACAATTCGCAAACACCCTATGGTTTCTTTCACATACAGCATTCCCCTGGGGATAATATGGGGAGGTGTGTTGGATCTGGTAGCCCAAGGTATCTCCCAAGTGTTGCCAGATGTCGTTATTAAATTCTTTTCCCCTATCACTCAGAATGCATCCAGGGGTGCCATATACAAAAATTACCTTCTCCAAGATGACCCTAGCCACAGTTTCAGCTTTCTTGTCCGGAATGGCACAAGCAACCGTATATTTGGAAAAGACGTCGACACAGGTTAAAATGTACCTTTTGTTCGTCTGTCTGGGTAGAGGTCCCATAATGTCCACAGATAACTTTTCCCACGGTTTACCGGCCGTAATGTGTCCGGGCGACTGTTTAGGTCCCCGTCCATCTTTGCCCTTTTGACATCCCAAACAATTTTGGATAACTTCTTTAACAATTTTGTCGGCTTTTGAGGTCCAGTACCTTTCGTTAAATTGCTTCAAAACTCTAGACTGACCCAAATGAGCCCCCCTTCCCTCTTGTTCGTGGAGGATTTGGATCATGTGTTTAGCCTCCATATAATCTAATGCTACCCGGTCTTTAGGATCCCTCCTTGCTCCCTCAGAAAATTTTACTTTGTCGCCATACATAGGATCATTCTGTTCCTTGTTAGGTTGAGTGTGTTGGACGGGTGCTACCGGTAGTCGAGATAGGCCATCGGCATTAGTGTGTAATTTACCTGGTCTATGTCTAACTTCAAAGGAGTATTCCTCCAGGATCCCCTTCCACCTAACAAACAATCCGTCATCCGTTTTCATCTTCCGGAGCCATTGCAAACTATGGTGGTCCGTGATAACTTCGAAATGAACCCCGGCTAAATATGGACGGCAATATTGTACAGCCCACACTAGAGCTAGGCATTCCTTTTTAGTAACGCTGTAATTCTTCTCGCCCTTATTCAGCGTCCGGCTAGCGCACGCTACTATGCCTTCTTTTCCGTCCACTTTCTGGGCCAATACGGCCCCGAGCCCTTCATCGGAAGCATCGGTGTATAGTTGGAACGGCTTGGTAAAATCCGGAAGACAAACTATGAGGTTAGAAGTCAATTTTGTTTTCAGTTGATCAAAAGCTATCTGACAATTCTGATCCCAGTCAAACCTCCTCCCTTTTTCCAGTCTCTTAGTCATGGGGAGAGCAATCTTTGAGAAGTTGGGTATGAACCTCCGATAATAAGATGCCATTCCCAGGAATGCTCGGATCTCTTTGACAGTGGAAGGGGGTGAAATCTCTGCAATAGCTTTCACTTTATGGGGGTCCGGTTGGATACCTTTACTTGAAACTACATGCCCTAGGTATGCCACCTCGCGGGCCCCTAATTGGCATTTGGAAGGCTTCAATTTAAGTCCCGCCCCCCTGATTCTCTCTAATACTTCTTGTAGTCGATTGATATGTTCCTTCCAACTAGTTGAAAAAATTATAATATCATCCAGGTAAGCTAAGCAGGTTTTCCAGGTTAATCCTCTCAGTACTTCGTCCATGACTCTTGTGAAACTGGCTGGTCCATTACAAACTCCGAAAGGCAAGACTGTGAACTGGTAGAGTTTGCCTTCGCTCGTGGCAAATGCGGTTTTCTCCTGGTCCTCTGACCTAACCGGTACTTGCCAGTATCCGCTTTGTAGGTCTAGGGTAGAAAACCAGGTTGACCCATTGAGTGATTCTAGCGAGTCATCAATACGAGGTAGGGGTTGCACGTCTTTGATGGTGACGTCGTTTAATTTCCTATAATCTACACAGAACCGAGTAGACCCATCTTTTGTTTTTACCAGGACTACTGGAGATGACCACGGACTGTAGGATTCCACTACTATCCCCTGCTTAATCATCTCCTCTATTTGTTCCTTTTCCTTTTGTCTCATAATGGGATTTTGTCGCCTTTAGGGTTGCCTAATAAGGGGCCCTTGAGTATGTATCTCGTGAGTGTGTCGGGTTCGGGCCGATCCGTGGTCCCCTTCATTTTGAGCAAACACGTCTCGGTAAGTCCAGAGCAATTCATGTAAGGTATTGGCTTGATTTAACATTAATTGTTTCGGAATTTCAGGTAAGTTAACGGGTCCGTCAGTTCCAACAGTGGTGGGGTGTGCGGGTGTAACTTGTCCTAACAGTTTTCCTTTTTGATAATTAATCGTGTCATCGCCAAAGTTGGCTAGAACTAATTTTCTCTGGTCGGTAGTAATAAAGGTGGGAGATACTCTCACTTTATTCTGTGCATCAAGTTAAAAAATCCGGGCAGTCATTCCCGGGGCTTGAGGAATTTCTATCATTCTCCAAGATCTAGGGGGGATAGAAAGATTCCCTGTGGTAGCTACTATTTGAGGTCGTAGGGTGGTCGTCGTGTCTTTCGGCCCGCACTGTATAGTTACTCCCAACTGACTCATGAGATCTATTCTCAGATATCCATCGACTCCGCTATTTGATTTTCCTGATAGAACACAAAAATCTGTGGTGAATTTAATTCCTTTCCATTGTACCACCACCATATTAGTTCTCCCTAGAATTGGCAGTGGTTGACCCCCGGCTCCTGCCAACTGAATACTAGTTTGATTTAAGGGGCCAATCTCTTTCTGACTATTCCTCACAAAATTCTCCAAAAGACAACTTCTGTTTGCCCCTGTATCAATTAACATGTTTGCGGCTTTCCCATTTATTACTATGGTTTCACAAGGTGCTTGTCTCTCTAATATGTTGACCTCACTATACCGCCTTTCTATGTGAGGTTTAACGGAAAATGTTCTCCCCCTTCCGGCATGGTGATTTTTGGCTGAGTTTCTGTCTCCCTATATTCTACTGGAAGCATTCCTCCCTGGTTTGGATCGGTTCCCCTTGGTAGGGCTCGATCGTTTGGAAGTGCGGGCCTGGAGTAAAATCTAGGGGTTGGGGTTTGAGGACGGTTGGAACAGCTCCTAGCTAGGTGTCCGGTTTGTTTGCATATAAAGCATCGGATCATTGTTCTCGGATACCCTTTGTTTGGGTTCTCCTCCTCCTCTTTCTTTTTCTCCTCTCTTAACTCTCGGCCTTCCATTATTTTCTTGATTACCTCCATGAGTTCCTTAGTGGTAGTCACTTCATGGATAATGCAGTGCCTTCTAACTTCCACAGGGCATGCTTGGATCATAATCTCTCTGATCTCTGTTTCCTGGCTCTCTTGGTCCATATGGGGATACGCAAGTTTGACTTTTTTCGCGATTTCCCTCCTCAGGGCTCTCACATTTTGGCCATCTAGTTTCAGACACTTAAGTTTTCCTCTTGCCTTCCTGGTGGAGTTTTCTTGGCCAAATTCTTCAATTAGGGCACTCCTAGCTTCTGCCCATGACACTAGTCCCTCTAGACGTACTCTTACATCGTTCACGGCCTTGCCTAAGTGTGCCTTTCCATAGGCGATCTTTTTTCCATTTTCTCCTACGTCAAGTAGCGTGAACTGACATTCTAATTGTTCGATCCATAGCTCGATTTCTTCTTTCCCCTCTTCCCATAATCTGAATGGTAATACGGCCATCATTGTGTCTGTTCTGTTAGATAATTATACTAAATCTAAATGATTTGTCGAATCCCACCGCTTGCCACCAAAATGTATTTTCTTATTTCGAATATACTACTAGAGTGGATGATAAATCGACAGTCATTTAGAAGTTTGTATACTTTATTTAACAAACTTGCTACTACACTAATAACTGTTTCTCTGTTCGGGCCGAGATGAGTTCAAAACACGGATTGAATATTACGTCGACCCACCATAGGTTGTGCTTTGGAACCCTAGAACTCCGTTACTCCCTATTTGGATTCCCGATATTCAGGTATTGACTCAAGTCGGCTTCGATCCAAAGGCACGTTACTAGTTTCGACAATAATATGGTTTTTACCGAGCCCTGCTGTGTCTACTCCAGAGACCAGGGCATCAATGAATCATACCTTTATTCACTTATCTAAAACAATAGTTATATTCCTAAACTAAACTTCGGAATGATATACTTTTACCGGGCCTACTATGTCTACTCCAGAGACCAAGGCGTTACTACATAATTATGACCTTTTAATTATTATTTCCTATTAACCATATACAATACATTTACTCATATGACAAGGGCGTTGTTACAATTTTACCTCAATTGCCTTATCAAAATACTCTTTGATTATATATTATTCTCATTACATCATACAATACATTTTACGCAAATGACCAGGGCGTTGTTACAAGTTACCTCGATTGCCCTATCGAGAACACTCTCAGATTATATATTCGCGTAATCCTATTACAAACAATTTATATTCACATATACCATCTAGTCAATAATTATTCTTAACCCAATGTAAGCAGTACCTCAATAACTCTACATGGACAAGATTCTCCGCTTTTATCCTTTTACATAGATTCTTACGATTACAATATTATCCTGGACATAACACCCGTAACGCTTAACACAGAACTGACCGAATATTCCTTTAACTATGATAATAGGTAATGTTTCCTTTATAACCAAAGATTTCGTTGATCATACGGACTAGTGTCCTTCCTACCTATTTCTCAAACTAAAGCTAGTCTAATGGCAACTATTATTTATTCCCCTGAGCCTTATAGTTGCGTGTCTATCCTCAAGAATTATTCCCTTTTACTTTACTATTAATTTATATTTGCTGTCCAATCAGATCCTATACTAGTTATAGCTAATCGGCATGGAGCCTTCTCTAACAAGAATAACTATTTCCCTCTTAACACATCATTATTTTATTTTGTTACGCTGGCCAGCTTGCCAGAATGCACTCGTAACTCGCTAGCGCTCGCCAGGGCAGTGAAATGGGCTACAATAATCGTAGAACGATGTTCTTTCTTTCATAGAGTTCATGTTGTCACAGACAGATCAGTGGTGGTCTTTATTCTTGTCTGTGACACTGGGAAGTATTTTATATCATTGATAGAATATAAGATGTGTTGTGTGAAGATGTAGGGAGAAAGAGAGCGAGCAGCGTGGTGGTAATATGTGCGCGTGTATGTACGTGTGCTTCCCACGCTCGTGATTGGCCGGCGGGCCTGACGCGTCTTGACCCCTGCTCCTCATGACGTAGTCGTCTGAGATTGGGTGCTGCTGCCTTTGTTAGTGCTGGGGGGCTCCTGCCCGCGTTTCTCCTGCAGAGCTTGGCATAGCGTGCTTGGTCCTACATGTCCTTTGCAATCTGTCCCCCCATATAACCCCCTATACTACTATTTCTCTCTCTGAACTTCTTCTTTTTCAATACTTCTCATCTTTATTAATTACTTATCCCTTCTTGTTCTGCATACGACTTCCATAGTCGGCCAGTCGTATTACCAGCACCAGCTCTCCATATATGTTTGCACTAGCTTTAGGGATTATTAGAGTCATAGTCATATGGTAGCCTAGTGTTGGGGTGCTTCTAATTATTGAGCTGTTCTTTCCTATTATTTAATGCTAGACAGTGGAAGGTATCTTTGGTCGTTGTCTGAGTTATGCATGTGGCAAGTCAGAGCCTGTACAACATCGACGAAGCTAGGTAGCCTGTAACCCTAGTGCATATTTTCCTTTGCGAGTGTAGCAGTATACAGGTGAAGGGCTTTTGCCTACACTTACCTGTATGCTTGCTACCTCATTTTGTTGACCTTTGTGGAGCGCCAGGGTAAGACCAGATACTTGAGATCTGGACTTACCAAGAGAGCCTCCAAGTCACTTAACGTAACATAAGGGAAATCTGTTCAAGGGGAGACAGTAGGCTACGAGCATGCTTGCGCTCTGCCTAGTTTCCTAGTACCTTTTATGCCACTGCTAGACTTTATTAGTGAGAAAGACAGCATTGTGTTTATTAACTTTAATTGTGTATGCTTTAGGAATTATTCACGCCTTATTTTAGCCTAGGTTGATGCATAGTGCACAACCCAGTTTGGCTGTTACGTTGGCTAAGGAAGTATTGTTTTGAGTGGCGATTATTAGTGCTGTCACAGAGTTGTTGCACTCCCTTGTTATATATATGTATCCTACTTTTTGGTGTATTTAAGATACACGCTTTGGTGTCCTGCCCCTGCATTATTTCCGTTCTATATTAACGAGCATCTTAGAGCATCAGACGTTTTCAGAAGATTCTTTATCTGATTGCTGTAGGACTAGACTTCCAGTGTTTTCATAGAGCATTGTAGAGTTTAGTGTTGAGTACAGACTCACACAAAAGTTAACGTAAGCATATACTCCTTTATTAAATCTTGTTATAGTTTATTCAAGCATTGTTATTACTTAAGAGCATTTCATTAACGTAAAGTACTCCTGTTGTGAGTAGGCTTTGCCGTCATCGGAAAGCCTTTGTAGAAGTGCACTAAAACCCAGTTAATTGATACCCGTTATCCAGTAGATTAACTCTGGAGGGTTTTAAGTGTTTTGTTCACCGGCGTAATAGTTCGAGGGTTTGGAATTAGCGTACCGTTGTTGCAGATATAGCCTATCATCTAGTCCATTCTTAAGTGCCCTTGTTTATTTCGTAGTGCCGGTCGTACAAATGGCGACCTTAGACCAGTATATAGTGAACTGAATATTCCAGGTTTTTTGGGGGGAGAAATCTTATTGCCATTTGGGGTTGAATTTATTTCTCGCATTGTTGGCAGCAGACATTGTTTTGAGGATATATAGAACTTGTTGGAGTTATTGGTGACCTAGTATTGCACTCAAGAACATCTTCAAATATTTTTTGGTGAATAAAGCTACGCGAAAGTTTGGCTACTTTTGTCTTGACTTGAGAATTTTTTTTGTTGACTCCATCATGTCACTGGACAGGTCTGAGCATAGTGAGGGCACAGTGCAAGAGGCAGGCGAGGAGGTGGAGAAGGTGGAGTTGTTTAACGGCGTTCGGGTGGTGAACAATGAGGAGGATGCTCGGAGATTTTTGGAGGAGCCTGTGTCAGCGGATCGTGTGTCGGGGCTAGACCGGTACGGACTGCAGTGTGTGGCCTCGGTCTTAGGGTTTCCCGGTACTAGCGGTTTGTCGAGAGGTGAGCTGGTTACCTGTGTGCTCGGTGGGGTGCATGGGGCTTCGGGTGGAGCGGGAGCTGGGGCACCTTCGGCCCAGCCCCCATTCCACTCGACTCCTATCATGGCGCCCCCTCGGGTTCCGGAGCCGGGTACGTTCCCGCAACCCGAAGCCAGCTGGCGGTTGGGTATGCCTCTAGGTGATTCACGGGGTGGGTCCCCAATAGTAGACCACCTCCTCAGGGTTTGTCTTCCGAGATGTTGTTTCAGCTCGAGCTCGCCAAACTTCAGCAGCAGGAGCGACAGGCTAAGCATGAGGCTGAACTCGAGCAGCGAAAGCAGGAGCGACAGGCTGAGCTCGAGCAGCGGAAGCATGAGGCTGAGCTTGAGCAGCGAAGGGCTGAGCTCGAGCAGCGAAAGCATGAGTCTGAGCTCAAGCAGCGAGAGGTTGAACTTAAGTTTGAGTCTGAAAGGTATTCTGCCAATGTTGATCTAGAGAAAACTCGTGTAGAGGTGACAAGGAACCGAGTCGTAGAGTGGGGTCGAGCCCATGACCAGTCCCTGTCGCATCTACTTAAGTTGGTTCCAGTGTTTGATGAGTTAGGAGTTACAGAATTTTTTCTCCGGTTCGAGAAAAAGTGCCAGGATCACCAATGGCCTGAGGAGAAGTGGGCAGCCCTTGTTTCTTCACGATTGACGGGGAAAGCACTCAAGGCGTACGGTGCTTTGCCCCTAGATTCCTGTGTGAATTACAAGTTGTTGAAAGAGGCTGTCCTGAGGGCGTATGAGCTACAGCCAGAGACCTATAGGCTGAAGTTTAGGGCGGTTCCAAAAAGAAAGGAGAGTACTTTCCAGGAACACGCTAGAGAGCTGTCAGATGCATTTGAAAATTGGTTGAGGTCGGAGAAGGCAACTACTTTTGATTCAGTAAAACAATTGTGTTGCTGGAACAATTTTTAAAATGTACTGGCAGTGACTTGACTCTTAACCTGAAAGAAAAGCAACCAAATACTCTGCAGAAGGCAGCTAGCTGGCTGACCTTAGGGTGTCATTGATTCGTGAGTGCGGGTCTGCACAGAGAGCTGAGGCAGGTAACCAGGGGCGTACCACTCCACCCCCCCGAATTAATGACCCAACTAATTATCCATTTAAGAGTACTGTTGCCAATTATGAACCCAAGTCGTAACCCTTCCCGTTAAAGAAAGGCCAGGGCCTTTCCTCACCTCAGAGGAAGTCCAAGAGCGAAGTGGAGTGTTTCAAGTGTCATGAGAAGGGGCATATTGCGCGCTCATGTCCGAGCGCACCGCCTACAGCAGTGGTGTCACTAGTGAGCAACATCGGCGTTTCTTTGAGGTCTTCCGCGTTTGCCCGGGGTAAACAGTCGGTTGCGAAGTCATCGCCGGTGCAGAAGCAGCAGGAGGGCTCGTCACCCGTCCGTGATGTTTTTTGTGGTCATAGGGGGCATGGCACTGTGAGGTGGGCTGGTGTGAAGCATAGGCTTGAGTTGCTGCGTGATACGGGCGCTTCCCAGACACTGATTCAGAATTTCACTGGCAAGCCTATTAACGCGGCTCGGGTTGTGGTGGTTCAAGGCATCAATGCTACGCGGTTTTTCCCGCTGGTTCGAGTGGAGCTTGAAGTGGACGGTGTGACACAGGAGTTGGATGTGGGTGTGGTGGAGAAATTGCCAGTTGAGGGGGTCGACCTCCTTCTCGGCAACGACTTTGCGGTGCCCACTTCCGAGGTTCCACCCTTAGTCGTTGCCGAGAGGGCGGCCGACACGAGTAGGGAGGGGCAAGAGGGGCTCGAGAGATCTCAGTCCGCTCAGGTGTCACAGCCTAGTCACCAAGTTTTAGACCAGCGGAGGAAGGGTCGGAAGGAGATAGTCAAGGCTGGTCGGGTTGAGAGTTTGGATCCAGCGACACTCCTTGGTGACTCGGTACTTGCACCCAGTATGAGCTCCGGAGTGGCCTCAGAACCTGTCCCCCCTAGTGAGATGGTAGGGCGTGATGGCACTCCGCGACAGAGTAGTTCCCAGGGGCAACTAGAAGATCTTAGTCTTGAGAGTTGTGGGAATGGGGCTATTGAACTCGAGGACAGGGAAGCATGTCATGTGAACCTGTTGGAGGAGTTTGTGAGGCAACCACCTGAGCAGCCTACTGTCGCTGTGTTGGTCTGCAGCGGCCAAGGTGGAGAAGGAGAGGGGGGCAGTGGGGTGCAGGTGGAGGAGAGTTGGGATTGTCATGTCTCGGCGGAGTAGTGGGCGGGGGACACGAGTCAGGTGGCTGTGGAAGCGCTTGAGCACCTGCCTGAGCAGCAGTGTGCAGCGCTCCAGCACTTTTTTTTTTTTTTTTTTTTTAAAGAGACAATGAACGGAGGAAGGAAAAACACAAAGGTCCATGTGCCTAAAGGCATCCTCCATTCATAAAATTTTTGTAACAACTGGATTTAAACATTTGTCGATTGTAAGTTTGTGGAAAGCAATTCGAGGGAAGTGAATTCCAAAGAGTAGTAGCTCTGGGGATAAATTAATTCTGTGACGCTCCTGCATAGTAGCCACGTGCAGGCAGGCACGCGCGTCGGCTGCCCAGCCGCTTAGAAACCGGCTGGCGGCAGTCGGCTGGCCGGCTTTTCCTTAGTATATATCCTACGACAATGTAACTAATGTCTGGGATATTCTTATGTTGTTTCACAGCTTGAAGCTGCCCTTATTCTTAACCAACACATCTTAGTATATTTTATTCTCGATAGTTGATTGTTTCATAATAATATATAAGATGTAAGTCTAGTGAGAGTGGGAGGAGACGAGAGAGAGAGAGAGCGAGCGAGCAGGGTGGGGGAGGTGAGTGTTGCTTTTCCTCCTCCCTCCTCCCTCCCGGAGGAGTTGGTCGCCGCGTGGTCTTTTCTCTCGGTTTTGATTGGCTGGTGGTTCCTGGCGCCTTCTGCAGGCCTGCTGCCGGGTGACGTAGCGGCCTGTGATTGGCTGACCACCGTGCCTTTGTGTGGGATCCTGGAGGGGTCCAGAGGAGCTATTCTCCTCAGAGCTCACCTCACTGTCGTACCCTTCGGACCCCCTTGATATCTATCCCTCTCAACCCCACTTAGAAACTTTCTCTCTTACTTTGTATACCTTCTTTCCACTACTTCACCAATCTATTTAATTATCCCATCCCCTTGATAGACCTTATATCTATCATTGTATTAACGACGAGCTCTCAGATAACTAGATAGGATTTTGGGCCTTATGCAGAGATATAATTGTTAATGAGACCTAGGAAGCTTTTTTGTTGTCTCATATTTGGTGGTTTCATGCTTGCTAGTGTGTTCTTGTGGCAGGTAAGCAGGGGCTAGGCCGGAGGGGAGGCTTTTTGCGATTCTTTAAGTAAAGTCTGCTGGTGCAAGTCCTGTGGACCTGCACGACTTTACTAGGATACCCGTGGGAGTCTGGGGGCATTTTCTTGTCTGTGTGCCTGTGTGTCTAGTGTTGTGTTGTGTGAGGGCCCTTGCCTAGTCCATTCAGCACTGCGCTAGCACGTCTTGCGTTTGTTTTAGGGTCGCCAGGAGAGAGTCAGATACTTGGGATCTGAGTCTCTCAAGAGAGCACCCTTTCAATTAGAGTAATTTGGCGCACAGACTTGGGAACGTCCCTAGGCTAGAGCAGGTGGCTCAGCCCGGGTATCCGAAGCCTATATCCTTCCAGCTAGACCTCTGCCACCTGGCAGATTAACAGCTAGCGGTTTATTATATCTTTATGCTTGTTATTGTGCCACAGTTTATCGTCTTTGTGAGCATTGTGAGTCAGGGTGTGGCTGAGAGACTCTGTCCGAGCAGGCTTGCCTGACTAAGAGTGAGAAGCACACCTGTATGTGGTTATGTTGCGAGTTGCTGCCTTTATTTAATTATACCTATGCCATTAATACACTGTATGGCCTATCACTAGTATTTATTCCTGCTTATGAGATAAGAGTTCTCTAAATCCGTAACTTACTTTCTTTGCTAAGCATCAGATCCTACAGTAGCCGCATGCAGTTTAGAAACCTGCATCTTGCCTACCTGTACGATGTTTTGAGGACTGTTTGCTTTCACCTTCTTTCACGCAGGGGTGATTAGTTGTATTAATTAACGTAACGTTAAATGTACTTTCTTCTAGTTTGTTATTAAATTGTTTCTGCAATTTAATTCCGTTATCTATCTTTTCCTTGAAGCTTTAAGTCAACTTAATTGTGTGATCTTTTATATAGCCTGCTTGACTATCAGCAGTCTATAGTGCGTGCACCCTGTAACCGAGTCATAGGATACCTTGTTGTCCAGGCAGGACTCTTGACGGTTTAGGGTGGTTTGTTGCCTGGGTTTATAGAAAAGGGTGGGATCTAGCGTGTTTCGTTGTTGCTTGTTGCCGCATACCTAGTCCAATAGAAAGAGCCCAGTGTTTATATATCCCAGGACGTAACAAATGGCGACCTTGCATAGGATTTACTGAACAGAGGAATATAGTGGTCATTTGTTTTGAGATTCCTTATGAATAAAGGAATACAGTGGACATAGAGTTTTTTTTGGAGCAACCAATATAACACATTAAAGACTTCAAATAACATTAGTATATACATACTTGCATAGGAGATAAGGCACATTCTATAACCGTGATAATTACTGCAGTGCACAAACATGTCTAATACATCAGAACACAGTGGTGGGTCAGGTCACGATACAGGCTCGGAGGGAGAAAGACCTGTGGAGTGGCTAGTCGATAGCGAGGAGGGTGCTAGAAGATTTTTAGAGGTGCCCCTTACCGCTGCCAGGGTGTTGAAGCTGAATAAGTATGGCTTAAAGTGTGTGGCAGGTCTTCAGGGTCACCAGGGTTTAAGTGGCATGAGGAAAGATCAGCTGAGGACTTTGATATTGGGTTTAGAAGGGAGAGACCTGGGTGGAGAGGCAACTGGGGGCCCCGGTCCCCAGCCCCCCCTCCACTCTACCCCCATATCAAACGTCAGGGTGCCTGAATTTAGTACATACCCCCAAGTTGATGGTCAATGGCAGCGTGGAATTCAATCACAGGGACCCTCCCCATTAAATGCATCTTCCCCTCCTCAAGGGTTGACTCCAGATTTGTTGTTTCTGCTTGAGATGGCCAAGGTTGAGGCTGCTAGAGCTCAGGTTGAGGCCGCCGAAAGACAGGTTAGTGTGCAGGCTGAGGTTGCTAGAGTTCAGGCTGAGGTTGCTAGAGCTCAGGTTGAGGCTACCGAAAGACAGGCTAGTGTGCGGGCTGAGGCTGCTAGAGCTCAGGCTGAGGCTGCAGAGAGAACAGCTATATGAGAGGCTGAACTGCAGGCAGAGTCTACTAGGTATCGGGCTGACAGGGAGCTGGAGAGATCTCGAGTGGAGGTAACAGGGCGAAATATTGGGGGAGGTAATAGACATCGGGAACAATCATTGTCGCACCTGCTTAAACTAGTTCCTGTGTTCGATGAATCATGTGTAACTGAGTTTTTTATGCGATTTGAGAAGAAGTGTCAGGAACACCAGTGGCCTCAGGAAAAGTGGGCAGCATTAGTTTCATCAAGACTCCTAGGAAAGGGGCTAAAAGCGTATGATGCACTACCTTTAGAGTCCTGTGTAGTTTATGATGAGCTAAAGAAGGCTGTGCTACGGGCCTATGAGTTACAACCAGAAACTTACCGCTTGAAGTTTCGGGGTGTTACTAAGGGCAAGGATAGTACCTTCCTAGAACACGCCCGGGACTTGTCTGATGCACTACGACATTGGCTGCGTTCTGAGAGGGCAGCTACTTTTGAGGAGTTGAGGGAGTTGGTTCTCTTGGAGCAGTTCTTTAAGTGCACAGGCGGGGACTTAACATTAAATGTAAAGGAAAAAAATCCTAGAACTCTCCAGGAGGCAGCAGAAATGGCTGACCTCCGACTGTCATTAATTCGAGGGTGCGAAGCAGCAGCTAGGAGTGAGTCGGGTGCAAAGGATCGTACCCCTCCCCCTCCCAAGAATTTTGATACACATAAATACACAAAACCATCTAGCACTGACAATAAAACTGAACATAAACCAAATACCGTCCCGTATAAGAAGTCTAATGGTACCTCCCACTCCCAAGGGAAACCAAAGAATAAAGAGTGCTTTGCATGTCACAAGGAGGGTCACTTTGCAAATACTTGTCCGAACAAGCCACCAAACAAGGTTGTGTCATTGGCCCGCAGCATAGGGGTGTCGCCTATATCTTCTGAGTTTGCCAAGGGTAGTTCGTCAGAGGTTGGGACACAGCCTGTGTTCAAGAGTCCGGAAGGCTCGAACCCTGTCCGTGACGTCTTTGGGGGTCATAGAGGGCATGGTTTTGTGAGGTGGGCTGGCGAAAGGCGAGGAGTTAAGCTATTGCGTGATACTGGGGCTTCTCAGACCATGTTAAAGAACTTTACTGGTAGACCGATTAACGCTGCTCGGGTGGTGGTAGTTCAGAGGATCAATGCTACGAAGTCCTACCCGCTGGTGCGGATGGAGCTGGAGGTGGGTGGTGTGGCGAAGGAACTGGATGTCGGAATTGTAGAGAACTTGCCTGTTGGGGGCGTCGACCTCCTCCTCGGCAACGACTTTGCGGTGCCTGCTTCTAAGGTTTCACCCTTGGTCGTTGCCGAGAAGGCGGCCGACGTTAGTAGGGAAGAACAGGAGGGGGTTGAGAAGTGTAGCGTACAAACCATGGCGTGTGTTGTGACGCGTTCTCAGACATCCGGAGCCTTGCAGCCACCTCCTCAGTCTATCAAACCACAGAGGAAAGGTCACAAGAAAACGGGAAGTGTTGGTCAATTGGAGAGTTTTGGGCCGGCAGTGTTTCTTGGTGACTCATTATTGGCACCTATGTTAGAGTCTGGAGAGGCCCCGGGGCCTGTCACCGCTAGTGCATGTGCAGGGCAGGAAGAGACTCTGCGACAGCATCGTTATGCGCAGCGTGAGGAAAGGATGGCTCAGCGGGACATTGGAGGTGGAAATAAATTATTTAAGATGAACTTGGATAATCTGGCACCTGCTGATATATGTTCCTTGCAGCTGGAAGATCCTGAAGTCAGGGCGTGTGGTAATGGTGCTATCGAACTGGAGAGCGAGGGGGATGCGCAGCCTGGTGATTTTTTCTTGTCCGAGGGGATCTTGTATCGGAGACATCAGGATCCCAAGAAAAAGTGGGATGGCGAGTCAGGATTAGTGGACCAGTTAGTAGTACCGAGGGTGTGCCGTGAGAGCTTATTGAGATTAGCTCATGATGTGCCTTTGGCAGGGCACCTGGGGGTACGTAAGACGGAGGCAGCTCTCAGCAAGCTTTTCTGGTGTCCTGGGTTAAAGGCGAGTGTCGTGTCATGGGTGTCACAGTGTCACACTTGTCAAGTTGTTGGGAAACCCAATCAGGTCATCCCGAGAGCCCCGTTACAACCCATCCCTGTCATTGGGCCGCCCTTCAGCAAGGTAGTTATCGATATGGTTGGCCCATTGCCCCCCACTAGTGCCGGCAATAAATGTTTACTAACTGTAATAGATGTAGCAACACGGTATCCAGATGCTTACCCCATGCGCAACGGGATGGCTAAGACTGTTGTCAAAAACCTACTTGTCTATTTCTCTCGTTATGGCTACCCTCAGGAGATCCAGTCTGATCAGGGATCCAATTTTACTTCTGCTCTGTTTAAGCAGACCATGCAGCAACATGGGATAGTGTCTGTGGTGTCATCTGCCTACCATCCCGAGAGTCAGGGAGTTTTGGAAAGGTGGCACTCGACTCTCAAGAGTATGTTGCGGTGTTATTGCATGGAGAATGGGAAGGACTGGGATCTAGGTCTCCCATACGTTTTATTTGCTGCGAGAGAAGTACCTGGGGAGAGCTTGGGATTTAGCCCGAACGAGTTGGTTTTTGGACACAGGGTCAGGGGGCCCCTCCACATAGTCAAGGAGATCTGGGAGGGAGTCACAAAGCCATGCTCGCTTCTAAAGTATGTAGTTGAAAGCCGTGAGAGAATGCTAAAGAGCTTGGAGGTAGCAGGTCGGAACCTTAAGAGTTCACAAGCTCAGATGAAGGACAGATACGACCAGAAGGTGAAGCCGAGGGAGTTTGAAGTAGATCAGGAAGTACTGATACTACTGCCTCTGGTGGGACACCCCTTGTCTGCCAAGTATTCTGGTCCGTATCGGGTTGTAAGGAAGGTTTCTGATCTCGACTATTTAGTAGCTACTCCTGATCGTAAGAAAAAGAACCAACTTTGCCACGTAAATTTGATGAAAGAGTATGTGAGGCGCCCCTCCGAGCCTCTCACTGTCCCGGTGTTGATCTGCAGCGATCGTGGTGGAGAAGGAGGAAGGGACAGTCAAGCTGCGGGGGATGATAATTGGGACTGTCATGTTTCCGCGGACCAGTGGGCGGGGAATTCTAGACAAGTGGCTCACGAGTTGATATTGCACCTGCCTGAGCAACAGCGTGTAGCTGTGCAGCACTTGTTTGATTCAAACCCAGCTGTTTTCGCGGAGCATCCTGGCCTCACTACTCAAGCGGTGCACGATGTCGATGTTGGGGACCACCCGCCCTTTAAATCAGTGCCATACCGTGTTCCCCCTATTAAATTACCAGCACTTAGGGAAGAGCTGGATTATATGCTGAAACGTGGGCTGATTTCTGAGGGTGCAGTAAGGTGGACTTCCCCCGTCAAACTGCAGCCCAAACCAGATGGCAAGGTGCGGTTTTGTATAGATTTCCGCAGGTTGAATGGTTTAACCCTTATTTAGCGGCGAGCAACATAAGTCGAGTTAAATAAAGCTGGACTATGTGGCGGCGCTCGACATAACTCGAGTGGCAATTTCAGCACGTAATGTGGCTGAGAGAGAGAGACAAGTGGTGGCAGGAGACTAGCGAGCGTATGACTGCTCCAGACCACCGCGGCGAACCTACTGACACAAATCTCAGCTCCCTCCTCCCTCTCTCACTCGCTACATACTCAATTATGTACTGAAAGTACCGAATTACCTGCTTTTTGCACTCGCGTTGCACGGTTATTGCAAGAAAACTATCCATCATACAAGGATCGTTATGGTGTCATTCGAAAGCTCTGTTTATGCCCTTTCAGGGATAGGTACTTGTTTTACGTTCTGGGTCTTATTTAGGCATGAAAATGATCACGTAAACAGCCCTATTTTGGCTAAAAACACCCCGCTGTGCGGTACACATAAATAAACCGCATAGGCCGCTCGTAAGGTGTTAACCCCCACAAATGCCTACCCTCTCCCTCGCGTGGACGACAGTGTGGAAAAGATAGGAAAGGCCAAGTTCCTCACTAAGATAGACCTTGTTAAGGGTTATTGGCAAGTGCCCTTGTCTGAGCGAGCGCGAGAGGTGTGTGGGTTTGTGGTGGACGGTGCCACATATCGTTGCCATGTTATGCCATACGGGCTGAAAAATGCCTCTGCAACGTTTCAGAAATTAATGAACGACATTGTAGCCGACATTCCCAACTGTACGGTGTACCTAGATGATGTCATAATATACGACGATGATTTTAACAGTCACTGTGCTCACATCGGACAGCTTTTTAATAAACTGAATGAAGCAGGTTTGGTGGTAAACCTGGGTAAGTGCGATTTTGTCAAAGCCACAGTTTTGTACCTATGGTTCGAGGTGGGGTTGGGTCAGGTGTGCCCTCCACAGACAAAGATCAAAGCCATCGATCAGTTTCCCCAGCCTACGACTAAGAAACAAATCATGCGGTTTCTAGGTATGATAGGCTATTATTGTCGCTTCATCAAAGGCTATTCGACTGTACTTGCACCTTTAACTGACTTAGTATCTAAGGACAAGAAGTTCCGGTGGTCTCCTGAGTGTGCAGAGGCGTTTTCCTTGGTGAAACACCTGTTATGTACCCACCCCATACTCAGGGCCCCGGACTTCAGCAGACCTTTTCAGCTGGCGACTGATGCCAGTGGCGTAGGGGCTGGGGCTGTCTTGTTACAGACAGATGATGAAGGTATTGAACATCCAGTGAGTTTTTACAGTAAAAAATGCAATAGTGCACAAAGGAATTACTCTGTAATTGAAAAAGAACTCGTGGCGATAGTGCTGGCGCTCAGGCACTTCGATGTATATGTTCCTGCTTTCGGACCAGTCGTAGTGGTTTATACCGATCATCACCCTCTGAAATTCTTGAATCAGTTTCATAACCGGAATATGAGGCTGACCAAGTGGTCACTCATGCTTCAGGAGTATAATTTGGACATACGTCATATTGCCGGTTCTGATAACGTGATCGCGGATTGTCTATCAAGGGTGGATGATGTTGGTTAGACTGCTACAGGATTGAGGGTTGAGTGTGGAGGAAAATAGGCTGTCACTGTAGTTCAGCCGAAAAAAAAAAAAAAAGCAAAAAACCTAACGTGTAGAATTTTGTATAAGATGTTGTAGCAGTATCTAAGTTGAATGTTTCCGCTTATTGTCTCTAAGTTAGTTGAACTTGCTCGGTGGAGTGCAACAGTCTTTATTTTTTTTTATATATAGTGCCTTGTGTCGCAACAGTGTGTGGTACTATGAGAAGCTTTCTGTTAGATATGAAGAACTTAGTCAAGTGTCT
Source organism: Paralithodes platypus (assembly GCA_032716605.1). Classification (NCBI taxonomy): domain Eukaryota; kingdom Metazoa; phylum Arthropoda; class Malacostraca; order Decapoda; family Lithodidae; genus Paralithodes; species Paralithodes platypus. The sequence goes on from CM064528.1 coordinate 40,144,050, forward strand.
TATATCTTGGGGGAGGTGTGATGCTCCTGCATAGTAGCCACGTGCGGGCAGGCGCGCGCGTCGGCTGCCCAGCCGCTTAGAAACCGGCTGGCGGCAGTCGGCTGGCCGGCTTTTCCTTAGTATATATCCTACGACAATGTAACTAATGTCTGGGATATTCTTATGTTGTTTCACAGCTTGAAGCTGCCCTTATTCTTAACCAACACATCTTAGTATATTTTATTCTCGATAGTTGATTGTTTCATTATAATATATAAGATGTAAGTCTAGTGAGAGTGGGAGGAGACGAGAGAGAGAGAGCGAGAGCGAGCGAGCAGGGTGGGGGAGGTGAGTGTTGCTTTTCCTCCTCCCTCCTCCCTCCCGAAGGAGTTGGTCGCCGCGTGGTCTTTTCTCTCGGTTTTGATTGGCTGGTGGTTCCTGGCGCCTTCTGCAGGCCTGCTGCCGGGTGACGTAGCGGCCTGTGATTGGCTGACCACCGTGCCTTTGTGTGGGATCCTGGAGGGGTCCAGAGGAGCTATTCTCCTCAGAGCTCACCTCACTGTCGTACCCTTCGGACCCCCTTGATATCTATCCCTCTCAACCCCACTTAGAAACTTTCTCTCTTACTTTGTATACCTTCTTTCCACTACTTCACCAATCTATTTAATTATCCCATCCCCTTGATAGACCTTATATCTATCATTGTATTAACGACGAGCTCTCAGATAACTAGATAGGATTTTGGGCCTTATGCAGAGATATAATTGTTAATGAGACCTAGGAAGCTTTTTTGTTGTCTCATATTTGGTGGTTTCATGCTTGCTAGTGTGTTCTTGTGGCAGGTAAGCAGGGGCTAGGCCGGAGGGGAGGCTTTTTGCGATTCTTTAAGTAAAGTCTGCTGGTGCAAGTCCTGTGGACCTGCACGACTTTACTAGGATACCCGTGGGAGTCTGGGGGCATTTTCTTGTCTGTGTGCCTGTGTGTCTAGTGTTGTGTTGTGTGAGGGCCCTTGCCTAGTCCATTCAGCACTGCGCTAGCACGTCTTGCGTTTGTTTTAGGGTCGCCAGGAGAGAGTCAGATACTTGGGATCTGAGTCTCTCAAGAGAGCACCCTTTCAATTAGAGTAATTTGGCGCACAGACTTGGGAACGTCCCTAGGCTAGAGCAGGTGGCTCAGCCCGGGTATCCGAAGCCTATATCCTTCCAGCTAGACCTCTGCCACCTGGCAGATTAACAGCTAGCGGTTTATTATATCTTTATGCTTGTTATTGTGCCACAGTTTACCGTCTTTGTGAGCATTGTGAGTCAGGGTGTGGCTTAGAGACTCTGTCCGAGCAGGCTTGCCTGACTAAGAGTGAGAAGCACACCTGTATGTGGTTATGTTGCGAGTTGCTGCCTTTATTTAATTATACCTATGCCATTATACACTGTATGGCCTATCACTAGTATTTATTCCTGCTTATGAGATAAGAGTTCTCTAAATCCGTAACTTACTTTCTTTGCTAAGCATCAGATCCTACAGTAGCCGCATGCAGTTTAGAAACCTGCATCTTGCCTACCTGTACGATGTTTTGAGGACTGTTTACTTTCACCTTCTTTCACGCAGGGGTGATTAGTTGTATTAATTAACGTAACGTTAAATGTACTTTCTTCTAGTTTGTTATTAAATTGTTTCTGCAATTTAATTCCGTTATCTATCTTTTCCTTGAAGCTTTAAGTCAACTTCATTGTGTGATCTTTTTTATAGCCTGCTTGACTATCAGCAGTCTATAGTGTGTGCACCCTGTAACCGAGTCATAGGATACCTTGTTGTCCAGGCAGGACTCTTGACGGTTTAGGGTGGTTTGTTGCCTGGGTTTATAGATAAGGGTGGGATCTAGCGTTATCCGTTGTTGCTTGTTGCCGCATACCTAGTCCAATAGAAAGAGCCCAGTGTTTATATATCCCAGGACGTAACAATTCTGATAAGCAGAAGTTCTGCATTGTGGAGGAGAAAGTGTAAATTCATGGGCGCTCTCAGCTGCCCTAGTTCTACGGGGAAAGATGTGGAGAGGCGGCACAATTGAAGCAAGTTCCTCGGAACAATTGCTGTGAAAATATCTGTAGAATAATGCAAGGGATGCAACGTTTCTTAGTATGGATAATGTAGGAAGGTCCTGTGTGATTGCAGGGTTATTGATTAATCTAATAGCTTTATTTTGAATTTTGTCCAACTGCCTCAATGCAACCACTCCACTTCCACCCCACAGAGGTGAACAGTAATCCATCTGAGAACGCACATGACTTTTATATATTACGGCCAAATGCTCGTCAGTGAAGAATTCTCGAACTCTGTACAGGAGTCCCAGTTTTTTAGAGGCATTCTTAGCAATGCTTCTAACATAATGTGTCCAGCTCAAGTTAGTAGTTAATGTTACACCGAGAATGTCAATACTAGGGGAAGTGGGAATATTTACATCATTAACAAATATATGGGGGTCAGTGAGATTCTGTCGGTTAGAAAATTGAATGTACTTGGTTTTCTGTGCATTAAAGGAAACTAAATTTTGTTGTCCCCATTCATTAATTCTAGAAAGGTCCTGGTTCAGAGAAATTGCAGTGTTTATTTTTGAATTTATAAGATCGGGTTGGGTGAAAGAATTGGTAAATGTGAAGGAACTGTGGAGTGTTGAGTCATCTGCGTAGGAATGTATTGGATTATGAGTGGTAGATATGAGATCATTGATATGAATGAGGAACAGAGTTGGGGCCAAAACTGATCCCTGGGGAACACCAGCATTTATTGAGTGAAATTGAGAATAAAGGCCATCTACCATTACACATATTTTTCTGTTATGAAGATAAGAAGAAATTAGTGGAACTAATTATGCAAGGCCGTAGTGTGACACCTTCGACAATAAGGATTGATGCCAGACTCTATCAAATGCCTTTGATATATCCAGTGCTATTGTATGTGTTTCACCATGTTGGTCTGTAGCTTGGTTGATTTGATGCGTAAGAAGGCAAAGAATGTCTGCAGTTGATCGACATCGTCTAAAACCATATTGCCTATCACTGATTAATTTATTATTCTCAAGATGCTTAATTATGTGAATATTTAATATAATTTCAAAGACTTTACCAAGAGTGGAAGTTATAGCTATTGGTCTGTAGTTTGATGGATCTCAAGAGGCACATTTTTTAGGAACTGGATGGATGTTTGCTTCTTTCCAGGGTACTGGGAAGCATGAGGTATGAGTACACAGACGGAAAAATTTTGCCAATACAGGAGCGAGCACCAAGGAGCAATTCTTAAGTACTATTGGAGGAATTTCATCTGGACCAGGAGCCTTATCTACTGAGAGATTCTGCAAAATAATTTTGACATGTCTGGTGTGGATCTTAAGTTAGGGAATTTCAGGCGAATTAAAATTAAGTACAGGGACATCTTGAGTTATTTCATCTAAGGTTGAGTTGGTGGAGAAAATATCCGCAAGAAGGTTAGCTTTACCTCGTGGGTCACTTACAAGATTGCCAGTCGGAGATTTTAATGGTGGAATGGATGAAGCAGTAGTGAAGTTGGATTTGAATGAGTTAAGAGTAAACCAAAATATTTTGTTATCATTTGGATTATTTAGAAGTTTATTTGCCTGGTTTAATACAGTTTTGGCATGATTTCTGATGTTTCTAAAGTAATTAAAGGCCTCATGTGTTTTTGATCTTGTGTATGCATTGTAGGCTATTGTTTTTTGTTCAGTTACTCTAGGAAAATTATGGTCAAACCATTTAGGTGAATTAGATCTTTTACTGTACTTTTGATGAAGAATAAAAGTTTCCATTCCAATTTTTACAAAATCTTGTATGTGGCTCAAGGTGGAGTGTGCATCATTACAAAAGAAAGAGGTCCAGGGAATATCAATAAAGAAACCTTGAAGACCCTCCCAGTCTGCCCTATCGTAATGCCATTTAGTCACCAAAACAGGTTCAGAGTGGGAAGGTGTGGTAGGTGATAGACAGGTGGCCTGTATCAGACAGTGATCAGAAGATCCAAGCGGGGACCTAACTGTAACATCATAATTTTCTGAATTGGTTGTTAAAAATAAGTCCAGTAGGTGGGAATTATGATTAGGATTATCTGGTACACGGGTGGGTTGGTTGACTAGTTGAGTGAGATTAAATGAGTCTGCAAATAGCTCACATTCAAGACCAGCATCATCAGTCCTGGCTGAATGAGTGAGCCATTCAACATTATGGACATTAAAATCACCCAACACAGTGATTTCAGAAGAAGCATTTAAGTTGAGGACACTGAGTTGTGAGGACAGAGAATCAAAAAGACTTTGCTCTGGAGGAGTATTTGGGGAACGATAGATGCAACATATGTATTTAAATTTACCAGCAGAAATTAATTTGTATATAGAATAATCAAAATAGGGACAATTGAAACTAGTAACCTCCTCCAGGGCAATTTCAGATTTTGCGAAGCAACATACACCTCCTTTAGGTCTGAAATTTTGGAGCAGTTGATAACCTGGAAAATTAAATCTAGACGTGTCAGATGTGGATGTTACTTGAGTCTCTGTCAAAAAAAGGAGAGTAGGGGATTTTACTTGAAGAAATTGGTGTACAGAATTGATGTTAGAGTGAAGTCCCCTTATATTACTAAAGAAAAAGCTGCACCGACGAGCAGCTTGGGACGTTGCAATGCTGTTGACACAGTCGCATGATGACGACCGGGAGGGCCCTGTGTCAATGACCCATCCCTGCCGGGGGTGGATATCCGAGGGACCACCAGGAACCTGCTCGGTTCATACCCCACTGTTTGTGCCGAGCACACAGGCCTCACAACTCATGCGGTGCACGATGTTCTGCTGGCAGGTCACTTGAGTGTTAGTCAACCGTTGGCCTCGTTGTTTCAGTGGTTCAAGGTGGGTGACGAGGCTTTGGCATGGTTTCAGGTCAGGGTCGACCCATGGCTGCTAAGGGTGGTGGTCAGAATCAGGACATTGAGCAGATTGGTGAGGTTTGCTGTGGAGTGGATGCGCCCGGCCGTCGCATAGCCTCCCAATGCTGCCCTAGTAAAATGCAACAGCCCTACCATAGACCGACTGTATCTGGCCATGTCGCTGAAGGCGGTGATGCTGCGCAGGCAGATGTAGTCGCAAGGAATGCGGGGGTGCGCATGTACGGTATCGGCGGGGAAGCCTTAGCAATTATGAACTATGGGAGTGACTGCACAGATGGTACAGATTGTCCCTCTCATGACCTGGCGGTTCTAGGGAAAAAGGTGGAGAAGGAGGGAGACTATAGTGTAGAAACTACGGTCTCGGCTGGGTTGTGGGAGGGCACTAGGCATGTTGTTCTTCGTGATAAGTTGCAACCTCTTGTTCCTGAGCGCCAAGAGAAGTTGTTTACTAGGCTGTGGCTGTACGTCCGCATGTTTGTTGCTTCTCCAGGCCTGATGTACGGGGTAGAATCCGACATGGAGGCTGGAGACAGTGCAAGGCTCAAGTTAACTCCCTACCGTATAAATCCTGCTCGACAGCCTGTCGTAAAAGTAGAGCTCGACTACATGTTGGAAAAGGGTCTGAGGGATAAAGGATATCGTGAGTGGTCGTTGCCAGTAACTTTGCAACCTGAGTTAAGTGGAAAGATCCGTGTTTGTGTTGATTGCAAGAGTGTGGAAGCATTATCCCTGACAGACGCCTATCCATTACCCAGAGTTGACGACCCCATAGACTGCATCGGGGCTGCCTCGTTTATCACTAAGGTGGAAATAGTGAAAGGTTATTGGCAGGCCCCGTTGCCGGAGAGAGAGAAGAGAAGTGCCAGTCTTGTGATGGACTGGGCAGTTTATCAGTGTCAGGTGTTGTTTTGCTGCCGGAAAACAAGTTGGATGTGTGGCATGTTAAGGGCACTGATAATGTTCTGGCTGATTGTTTGTCACGGGAGGGTATGTCTTAAGGAGCACCCTCGCCGTTCAGTCAGTGTTTGCTGGAGTGGAGAAAAATTAGGCTTGCCCCTTTCAATGACATAGATGAGGGTCTCACCTGTACAATCTCAAAATTTGCTGACGATACAAAAATTGCAAATAGCGTACTCTCAAAAGAACAAGTTGACGATATGCAACACAATCTAGATAAATTGTCATGTTGGGCCCAAATTTGGCAAATGAGTTTCAATGCGGATAAATGTAAAGTACTACATATCGGATACCTAAATGAGAAAGCAAACTATTCGATGAATGGCACTCAGCTTAAGAATGTAAACAGAGAAACCGATCTGGGAGTAACAATATCGAGTAACCTAAAACCGAGTCAACAATGTTCAGAAGTTGTTAAGAAGGCAAACAAAATAATTGGCTTTATAGGCAGGTCATTTGAGCATAAATCCAAAGAAGTTATCCTAACCCTTTACAATTCCTTAGTCCGCCCTCTTCTGGAATACTGCGTTCAATCCTGGTGCCCTTATTACCAAAAAGATATAAACAAGCTAGAACGAGTTCAACGTAGAGTTACCAAAATGATACCTAGCCTAAAGAACAAACCATACGAAGAGCGTCTTAGAGAATTAAATCTATTTCCTTTAACCCAGCGCAGATTAAGAGGTGACTTAATTCAAGTGTTCAAAATCATCAAAGGCATCGACAATATGAACTGTAATAAGTACTTCACTATCAACCAATCTAATTACACGCGGGGAAACGGTTGCAAAATTATTGGTAAATCTTTTAACTCACACGAATCTAAGAATTTCTTCTTCAATCGAGTTGTCAACTTGTGGAATGGGCTTCCCCGAAACGTTATAGACTGCATCACCGTTGATTAATTTAAACTCCGCCTAGACAAATATCTCGCATCAAACCCGCGACTGACTGCGTTTGTAAATGAATAACTTTATTTTATCGCCCCCTCAGTTACTAACCCATCTGTCCCCTACTAACTTCCTAATCCTGCCACGGACATTAGTTCCAGGGCAGTAATTCCCTTTCCAATGTTCCCTTACCCACTCTAAACCACTGTTTGGACACTTGATCCTCAGTGTTTTGGAAGACAAGCAACCTAGAAGGGTCACTAGATATGTTGTTGCTTGATTTCCTTTGTACTCCTTTGTACTCCTTTGTAGTGCAACGCCGCCAAAAACACTATTAAAAAAAAAAAAAAAAACTCACATAAAAACTCTTTCTTTTTGATAGTATATAAGTGCAGTATAATTACAGCAAGAATCTAAGACACTCTGACCTGTTGTCTTAGTAGGCTAGGCTCGGTGAAGCTTGCTCGTTGAGCGTGATATAATTATTATGATGCTATTATTTTGGGGAAGTGTTGTGCAGATTTATTTTTTTATAATGCAGTGTTTTATGTTTGTGATCGTGCCTTGTTTTCACAACTTGGGAGAGTAGCTGGGTGATGCGGGGTTGGTGGGCATTCTGTCTGGTCAGATGTGGAGTTCACCTGAGGCTGAAACGTCCCACATCTTGAGCGGGGTGTTACGCTGGCCAGCTTGCCAGAATGCACTCGTAACTCGCTAGCGCTCGCCAGGGCAGTGAAATGTGCTACAATAATCGTAGAACGATGTTCTTTCTTTCATAGAGTTCATGTTGTCACAGACAGATCAGTGGTGGTCTTTATTCTTGTCTGTGACACTTGGAAGTATTTTATATCATTGATAGCATATAAGATGTGTTGTGTGAAGATGTAGGGAGAAAGAGAGCGAGCAGCGTGGTGGTAATATGTGCACGTGTATGTACGTGTGCCTCCCACGCTCGTGATTGGCCGGCGGGCCTGACGCGTCATATGACGCCTGCTCCTCATGACGTAGTCGTCTGTGATTGGGTGCTGCTGCCTTTGTTAGTGCTGGGGGGCTCCTGCCCGCGTTTCTCCTGCAGAGCTTGGCATAGCGTGCTTGGTCCTACATGTCCTTTGCAATCTGTCCCTCCCCTGTAACCCACTATACTACTATTTCTCTCTCTGAACTTCTTCTTTTTCATACTTCTCATCTTTATTCAATTACTTATCCCTTCTGGTTCTGCATACGACTTCCATAGTCGGCCAGTCGTATTACCAGCACCAGTTCTCCATATATGTTTGCACTAGCTTTAGGGATTATTAGAGTCATAGTCAGATGGTAGCCTAGTGTTGGGGTGCTTCTAATTATTGAGCTGTTCTTTCTTATTATTTAATGCTAGACAGTGGAAGGTATCTTTGGTCGTTGTCTGAGTTATGTATGTGGCAAGTCAGAGCCTGTACAACATCGACGAAGCTAGGTAGCCTGTAACCCTTGTGCATATTTTCCTTTGCGAGTGTAGCAGTATACAGGTGAAGGGCTTTTGCCTACACTTACCTGTATGCTTGCTACCTCATTTTGTTGACCTTTGTGGAGCGCCAGGGTAAGACCAGATACTTGAGATCTGGACTTACCAAGAGAGCCTCCAAGTCACTTAACGTAACATAAGGGAAATCTGTTCAAGGGGAGACAGTAGGCTACGAGCATGCTTGCGCTCTGCCTAGTTTCCTAGTACCTTTTATGTCACTGCTAGACTTTATTAGTGAGAAAGACAGCATTGTGTTTATTAACTTTAATTTTGTATGCTTTAGGAATTATTCACGCCTTATTTTAGCCTAGGTTGATGCATAGTGCACAACCCAGTTTGGCTGTTACGTTGGCTAAGGAAGTACTGTTTTGAGTGGCGATTATTAGTGCTGTCACAGAGTTGTTGCACTCCCTTGTTATATATATGTATCCTACTTTTTGGTGTATTTAAGATACACGCTTTGGTGTCCTGCCCCTGCAATATTTCCGTTCTATATTAACGAGCATCTTAGAGCATCAGACGTTTCCAGAAGATTCTTTTTCTGATTGCTGTAGGACTAGACTTCCAGTGTTTTCATAGAGCATTGTAGAGTTTAGTGTTGAGTACAGACTCACACTAAAGTTAACGTAAGCATATACTCCTTTATTAAATCTTGTTATAGTTTATTCAAGCATTGTTATTACTTAACCTCTGAAGTGCGCATGGGGGTAATTAGACACCTCTCCCTGTGCGCATGTATTTGAGGTGTTTCCGTCACTAAAATATTCATTGTACCATTAATAGCATTAATACTTATCCATATGCGCCTATTATGGGTTGATTATAAAGGTATTAACCTGAAACAACAATAAAACGAGTGAAAACAGCGTTTGGATGGTCAAAATTGGAGATATAGCCCGCGAGTTGTATAATGTATGGGTGAGGCAAGCTGCTTTCCCGCCAATTTCCCCCAAGGCTACTGAGACACAGTCGATCGATACTCTCTCTCTCTCTCTTGCATTCGCTTGCTATCAGTGATGACCACACTCTGCAACCTGATTTCTAATGTTAGCACGAAAATATACCTCAGAATAAGGGAATAACAGGGAAAATAGGTGATAACTGAAGGAGAGGAGGAAAGTGGGGAAGGAGGGGAGGTAGAGGACTGAGATTTTGCATGGCCCAGGGGCCAAACACAATTTTTTTTTTTTTTTTTTTTTCGATGTCAAAAGTTGATTTTTGTTTTCACTCATTCTTAACCTGACAAGCGCGATATAGCTGTAGGTGCTAGGGTAGTTATTTGTGCATTTCTAGCCCTGGATTCTGACAGAATTAGTTATATTTACAATATAAACCATTATTTGTTTTCGGTATGCTTTTATTTTACATATATGATGTATATATGAACCTTCAAGAGTGCTAAAATAAGTGGGAAAAGCATTTGGGTGGTGAAAAACGAAGATATTGGCCACCCGGTCATAATCTCAGGCGAGAGAGAGAGACAGGCAGCCCTCCCCTCTCGCTGTCTGGGAGTCAACTGAGAAGAGCGGGGCGGTGTGTGCCGGTGTCTGGGTGTTGCATAACGATCTTTTATGCAACCCCCTTGTGCTACATTATCGCGGGAGAGAAAAATAACCGATAAATGATGATAATAAGAGGAAAAATAGGTGATAATTGAGGTGGGGAGGGAGGGGGGAATAAGGTGGGGAAGGAGGGGAGGGGGGTGGGTGAGATTTACATGGATGAGTACTGGAGGGGAATTATCTCACCTAGAGACAAATTCCTTTGTTTTGATAGGCCCTTTTTTTTTATGGAAGGCTTTTTTTATGGTCCTGCTTCCGTGAGGCCTATCGCGTTCCCTATAGGAAGCCTTCCGTGAGGCCTATCGCGCTTGCCGGGTTAAGAGTCTCCCCGCAGTCCGCCGGGGGAACTCTTAAGAGTCTCCCCGCAGTTCCCGGGTTAAGAGCATTTTATTAACGTAAGGTACTCCTGTTGTGAGTAGGCTTTGCCGTCATCGGAAAGCCTTTGTAGAAGTGCACTAAAACCCAGTTAATTGATACCCCGTTATCCAGTAGATTAACTCTGGAGGGTTTTAAGTGTTTTGTTCACCGGCGTAATAGTTCGAGGGTTTGGAATTAGCGTACCGTTGTTGCAGATATAGCCTATCATCTAGTCCATTCTTAACCTGACAAGCGCGATTTAGACCTAGGTGCTAGGGTAGTTATTTGTGCATTTCTAGCCCTGGATTCTGACAGAATTTGTTATATTTACAATATAAAGCATTATTTGTTTTCGGTATGCTTTTATTTTACATATATGATGGAGGTGTGGTGGAGTGGTCATGCCACTGGATTGATAATCCAATGGACCCGGGTTCAAATCCCGATATGTCAATGGGAAGATATTATTGGGATTGAATTTGTGCTGTACCTAGTATCAGTGCATTACCACAAAGCCCACCGAAATGCCAAAAAAATACCCTCATTGTTCCCTGATTAAATAACACTGTATGAATATTCCCATATTCAAAATATGTTACAGGGGGACAATGCCTAGTGAGTTCACTGCTCAATAGGTGGCGTTCTGAGAGTGAGGGTCTGAGTCTGGAGGGTGAGACGGTGAAGCACTTGAGCGAAGCAACCAGCCGCTTCAGAGATGGAGCTGCTTTGAGCCATGATGGATACTTCACATGTCTCACTCCCCAGGCTGGAACAAGACCTCACGGGCTTCACCGTGTTGAGGAAAGCGGTGGAATGTACAGGCTCTCAGCCTATGCCCGAGAGGGATTAGTTGGAATATAGAAAAAAAAAAAAAAAAAAAAAAAAAAAAAAAAAAAATATATGAACCTTCAAGAGTGCTAAAATAAGTGGGAAAAGCATTTGGGTGGTGAAAAACGAAGATATTGGCCACCCGGTCATAATCTCAGGCGAGAGAGAGCCACAGGCAGCCCTCCCCTCTCGCTGTCTGGGAGTCAACTGAGACGAGCGGGGCGGTGTGTGCCGGTGTCTGGGTGTTGCATAACGATCTTTTATGCAACCCACTTGTGCTACATTATCGCGGGAGAGAAAAATAACCGATAAATGATGATAATAAGTGGATAAATAGGTGATAATTGAGGAGGGGGGGAGGGGGGAATAAGGTGGGGAAGGAGGGGAGGGGGAGGGGTGAGAAACACATGGATGAGTACTAGAGGGGAATTATCTCACCTAGAGACAAAATCCTTTGTTTTGATAGGCCCTTTTTTTTTTTGGAAGGCTTTTTTTATGGTCTTGCTTCCGTGAGGCCTATCGCGTTCCCTATAGGAAGCCTTCCGTGAGGCCTATCGCGCTTGCCGGGTTAAGTGCTCTTGTTTATTTCGTAGTGCCGGTCGTAACAATTTATAAACAAAAGTCTAGTATCTTTTCTCTTTAGTGTGTCCTATAAGGACACATAAATTATTATGGAACCACTGGGTTAGTCACGCATTTTCTCTCTTTCTTTAAGTCTGGTTCGGGCCCAATATGGGTCCTTTAAAAATATATATATTTTATACTGCTAGGTGTGTGCTGGAACAATTTCACCACCTCAGAGCAGGCCAATAGCTCTTCTGGAAATTCTCGCTCCCGTCTACTATCTGTCGTCCCTCTTGAATCGCTTGGCTGTAGGTATGCAAGCCAGCGATGTGACGACAGGCGGCTGGATACTGAAGGTGTATCTGCCTAGTAGGAGAGAGCGATGCTAGACCTGAGGTGGTCTTTACTGGAACATTTGGGGAGGGCTGGGTGGCTGGAATAAGTGGTTCCGAATTCCCTTTGGTGCCCAGGCGAGAGAGAGGAACTGGGTTGCAAGAAGCGCGCCCAGTGGGTTCCGAGAGGTGAATGACTGCTGCAGCCTCCCCCACCCCCTTAATATAGACCGCTCTCCGGCGCTGTGCTTGGCTGAGCCGGCCGCTCGGCCCCCCGCGCGTCTTGAATTCTCTCTATCTTCGCCTCCCCTCTTTTCTCTTCATAATATGTTCCTGGAAGCTGGTTGCAAATGTCTTTTAGTGGCTTACGGGAGTATAGGGCTGGTACTGATGTATTAGACCCATTGCAACCAGAGGAAATGGCCGGTGAAGAGAGCGAGAGCGAGTTTAAAGGTGTGGCGGTACATGTAGCCGTCCGCTCCGAAAATGGAGGCTTCTGATTGGTCAGCCGGGAAGGCGTGGCATGTTTATGTTGTGAGCCCGAAGTGTCAAACTCAGCTGATTTAGAGGGAAGGGAAAAGGGGGCGCGTTGATTGGTGGATGGCCTTTTTACTTTAATCATTACAAACGTTGTCCCAGTTAACCCGGGATTTAAGGTAGACTTTAAGTGAGAGAGTAATATCAGGAACAGAAAAATCAAGATTAATTTTACACATGATGGCATTGTGGTCGGAAGTGCCAACAGGTACAAGAACGGAGGTTTCTACAACGCCAGGAATATCTGTTAGTACTAGATCAAGACAATTTCCAGACAGATGAGTAGGTTCTTGGATTAGCTGTTCACAACCAGATAAGTTTGCAAAATCCAAGGCAGCAAGACCATTTCTATTAGTTGGAGAGACCGAGTTCAACCACTCTTGATGATGCGCATTGACATCACCAACAAAAATGAAGGATGATTTGACATCTACAGACTGTAGACTGTAAGACTGTGAGAGTTTGAGTCCGAGAATTGAACCTCCCATTCATGAAGTAATTGAAGCCATGGAGGATATTCTTTAAGGTCAGAGGAGTTCTTTTCCCTATTAGGTGAACTAATATTTTCACATGCCATGGTATAGTGGCAATACTAGGATCTCTATTAGGCTGCAAATTTGGTATTAGTAGTAGCACCGCAAGGACATGTCCCAAACTGACTTCTTTTATCAAAACTGCACTCTAAAATACTATTAAAGTATATCTTTCCATGGTAAGTTTACTCTAGTGGTTTTGTGCTTTGCGAGATACCGTCTGGATAACGGCACTTAGCATATAAAAGTCCTTACTGTATCTGTCCAACACCATGGTCAAGGACATATGCAGTAAAAAGGTTTGAACACCGAACTTGGGTTCTTTGAACACTCTTATAACGGTCAGTGGCAGATCGAGTGAAACTGGTAAGTTCATGATCTTACTTATTTCCTCGCGGTAGCCCAATACCTTGTCGCTGTGTCATGACACTAAAAATATTGTATTAAAGACCCTAAGCCAAGAGTATCGAAACAGAACTTCATCACCGATTAGTATAACGGTTAGGATAGACGAGCAGTCATAACTCAGGACATGACTGTCCTAGTTCGTGCTCGCATTAGTCCGATGGTATTGAAGTAACCTCGAAATGGCACCATACAATTTTTGCCGACTTTACATTGACACACAATTACAATTTACAATTTTAATAATCACATCCGAACTGCGTCTGATGCGGAAATTCGCCCCAAATGTTTTTGGGCGCGGCACGGCCGAGATTCGAACTCGGGCCCGCCACGTGGGAGGCGAGCGCCTTAGCCACTACACCAAGAGAATAACTCCACTTGGCGTGATAGCTCAAGCAGATTTCAGCATCGAATGCAGTTACCGATACTTTGCCACAATCCAGGCATTACATCACATTATCGTCCAGGTAGCGAAGACTCCGAGCGAGCGAAAGCAAGCGAGGCACAAGTCTGAGCGTGTCAACTACAGCGAGGCTCCGAGACAACGATCACCAGCGACATTCCTTATATCCATCACTTGCTGGGCGGGTCACACGGCGAGGAGGCAGTGCAGGAATCCGCTACCATACCTCCCCAACGAACCGGAGTCACTGGGATATCATCTCTGAGAATTTCTGAGAGCTCTAGCCTTAGCAACTGTTGTAGCCAACCAGTTAAGGCAAGCCAGTACACCATGGGGATTCCCCAACTAAGCCTCTCAGATATCCCTTTACAGCTGCCACCAGTGAAGTAACCTCGAAACGGCACCATGTTATTTTTGCCGACATTACATTGACACACCATTACAATTTACAATTTTAACAATCACATCCAAACTGCGTCTGATGCGGAAATTCGTCCCAAATGTTTTTGGGCGCGGCCCGGCCGAGATTCGAACTTGGGACCTCCACGTGGGAGGCGAGCGCCTTAGCCACTACACCAAGAGAAGTACTCCACTTGGCGTGATAGCTCAAGCAGATTTCAGCATCGAATGCAGTTACCAATACTTTGCCACAATCCAGGCATTACAGTATGCACCCTATGTCATAACATTAAGGAACTACCATTCAAGACCCAAAACCAACTAATCTATCTGTATCCAACCCATCCACACGGCAGGACCACCTAAGCGGCTCGACGGAAGATAGACGAAAGGACTTGGCAACTCTCATCTCCTCCCCTCCTGTACCTGCAGCTTCAGATCTACAGAGTGTGACTAGGAGTGCTACAGAAAGTATCTTTAAACTTTACACCAGTGTGACCCCGGTGTATCACTTAGATATAATAGAGTAACTTGATAAACTCTATTCAATTCCTACACGAGTGTGACCAGGTGTATCTTATTTATTAAAGTGAAAAGATAAAAGTGATAACCGAATATTATACCAGTGAAACTTAGGTGTATCTCTTTAACTGACAATAGATAGAGAGAGAAGTAGAAGATCAAAGTCATAATTATAATCCTACACCAGTGCTTTAAGGTGTCTATTAAAATATGATCTTGGAGAGAGAGTGTCAAGTGTATTCCTACTTACCTCGTGGATTCTCGCCCGTGCTATGCCCAATTTATATGTATATCCAATGTACTAGTGTATTTAAGTGTTTTCGCTCTACGTATAAAAAGCTCTTAATTAAATTTGAACTATAGATGTACTCAGTGTTATATTTTACACTTTACTACTTTTGTGCATGTGTTGTGTGATTTTAACTTCTCCAGTCGAGCAGAACCTACCAAACACCAATTAAACCCCGGTAAAAACAATGGTATAACACAATGGTTAGAATGTTGTGTACAATGGTTAGAATGTTTTGTACAATGGTTAGAATATTTTTTACAATGATTAGAATATTTTTTACAATGGTTAGAATGTTTTGTACAATGATTAGAATATTTTGTACAATGGTTAGAATGTTTTTTACAATGGTTAGAATGTTTAGTACAAGGGTTAGAATGTTTTGTACAATGGTTAGAATGTTTTGTACACTGGTTAGAATGTTTTGTACAAGGGTTAGAATGTTTTGTACAAAGAGATCTTGAGCTCTGTACAGAGGGATCTGATGTTCCGTAAAGAGGGATCTGGTGTTCTGTACACGAGGATCAGATGATCTGCGCAAGGGGATCTAGTGTTCTGTACAAGGGGATTGGGTGCTCTGTACAAGAAGATCTTGTGTTCTGCACAACGGGATCTAGTGTCCTGTACAAGAAGACCTGGTGTTCTGTACAATGGGATCTGGCGTTCTGTACAAGAAGATCTGGTGTTCTGTACAAGAAGATCTGGTGTTCAGTACAAGGGGATCTTGCGTTCTGAATAAGGATATCTGGTGCTCTGTAAAACGGGCTTGAGTGCTATCCATATGAATTTATTTCCAAATTATCATATAGACATATAGTACCTCATCTAAAAACGTACAATCACGACCGTATGATAAAATTTGCATTCATATTTGTTGGGCTTATATGTGGCACATGCGAATGTGTACTTTTCAAATTAATTAGTAACTTCCTTTCTTTAATTATTATTACTGGTATTATTATTCTATGTTTTTCTTTGTTTGTTTTTGTTCTGTGGTATTGCTTTCATACACATTTTTATTTAGGATTCTGCTTCTCTAGTAGAATTAAATCCTAACAACCTTTCTTGGATCATAAGGTCTGTGTAGTCAGTGTATCTATGTGAATATATGTAAATATATCTCCTTAATCCCCCCTATAGTCAAACAGATCTTAACAGGCGGTCCTACCCGCGGTTACTCCCTTTACATTGGTGCCACATGTATAATCCCAAACAACGAAAATATATTATTTTCGGTATTATGTACCTTAAGTCGGTTTGAAATGCTCAGGCTATTTCTACAGGTACAAAAAAGCTTTATTGTTTTATAATTAATTTGCTTATTAGTAAATTCAATTGACATTGTATAAAGCTTGGCAACATGGCTACCGCAACGTTGTCAGACGTCGGCCAAAAAAACTCATCACAAATTTCACGTGATGGCGCGGTGCCAGGCGCACGAAATTTATACTCTCACTTCATTTCATTCCTGACTTTGACACCATCCACAATGGAAGCCGCTCCAAATCGCCCCACCACTTGCATAGTCAGACAAAACAGATGGTACAGATGGTACAGAGGGGAAACCTCTTAAACAAAATTGCGCAGAAACTTTTACCTCTTGGGTGGTGTGGAAAAAAAGTAAAAATATAAAATGGTAATATGCGGGGAGGGGGGTAGAGTGGTGTGGTGTGTGTGTGGGGTGGGGGGGGAGGTGTGTAGGGTGAGTGAGAGAGAGAGATAAATAGTAATATAATTTATTATAGCAATAATAATCTATGCATTCATGTGGTCTACACAGTCTTACACATACAGTATATAGAGAGAGAGCCGGTCTCCCTACATTGACCTTGAACGGGGGGGGGGGGGGGAGGTAGCGAGAGTAATTTGGAAAGGTTGTCGTACGGAAAGGGTCAAGTGGACAGGTGGCACCAGTGTAAGGGTAGGTGACCGCGCCCATAACCGCCTGTTTGGGTCTGTAGGACTATAGTAAGACCAATGATCCCTGGAAGTGGTTGAAGCCTGTTCACTGTCCCTCAGTAAACAACAATATATCTCTATTGACAACGTTTCGCATATAGCTTCATCAGGCCAATGCCATACACCAAAATATTTTTTCCGGTCAACAATTTCTTTTCGGATGGAGAAGAGGGCGGGAAAATTCATGCAGAGGTCAAGTGAATGGTGGAGTCAAGATTAATGGGCGGAGCTCTCAGTCTACTCTGGGTGTGTGTGTGTGAGTGTGTGTGTGTGAACGTATGAATATAGTAAATAGAGAAGTTTACACTAAATATGTATACAAATTACATACAAAGAGAAATAATAATAATCATAATAAAGTTATAGAAAGCATCACTCATCACTAATATTAATACAAAGACAAAATTTAATACAGACTAAAATACTACTACTAACAATATTATTATTATTATTATTATTATTATTATTATTATTATTATTATAAACATTAATAATAATGAAGATCATAAAACAGATACAGATAAAGATAACAAAGAGAGAGAGAGAGAGAGAGAGATAGAGAGAGAATAATTATAATGACAGCAGCTGTCTGAACTGAGGTCACATCTAAATCTCTCACCTATAAGATAATTACTGAAAGTCGCAGTGCGGTCAAGTAAAAGGGCAAGGGGAGATAAGGTTGAAAAGAGATGGGTGAGCAGTTTTTACAAATAAAGGCGTAAAGAGAGTTCATAGTACAAACATAACTAAACTCTCTCTCATATATGTCGTTATTATTTTCATCTTTCTTTTAGTATTTTTACTATTTTGTTTGTATTATTGTATATTTTATATATTTTTGATGAGGGACGTTTTCAACAATTTCATTGTAATTAAAACAAAATCAGTACGTATGTAGTATGTATGTATATACCTGTATATGTGTATGTGTGTGTGTGTGTGTATGTATGTTTGTTTTTATGTATGTATGAAGGTGTGTATAATGTGTGTGTGTGTTTTTTTTTTTTTTTTTTTTTATTTTTTATGTTTGTATAGTAAATTATGTATCTGGACGTTTATTTATGTGTGTAAGTGCAACAGTATATATTTGTGTGTATGTATATACAGTATAAATTATGTATGTTTTTGTATTCATTTTGTATGTATGAGTATATGTATGTGTTTGTAAAATTATGTATGTATGTGCATGTATTTGTGCGTATTTCTGTATGCGTTTGTGTGTACATTTCGATATATACATTTCAGCTGTCTATACCTTCCTGGTAAATGGAATCTTGTAAATACTGAAAAACTGGGGATTCACCTAATGTAAATAAGATTATTGTTGTCCCTTTATTACTTTAAATATGTAATGTCCAATTATGTAATAGGTTTTTCAACATAATTGCTATTGGGTCAAACAGATCATACAATAAAACATATAAATATTATTTATTGTAATTATAATACAATTAGGCTGTCACGGGTCAGACCGTGACTGTGATTATATACTATAGGGTTAGCTATATTTCTCGAGCGCGGGAAAAATTGGGGAGGCGGGAACAGCTGTAGAGAAAGGGAGAGGTGAGGGGTGGAGGCACAGGCATAGGCCTGTGTACCGCTAGGCGCCTCGCGTACATGTGTGCGTGTGTGCGTTCTTGCTTGTGAGCGTGGGTAGGCCGCCGTTACGCGTACATGTGTGTGTGCGTTCATGTTGTAGGCGTGGTCATAGGGAGTTCCAGTCTTTTCATTGTGTTACGATCCAGGTTCTCAAAGACACAGGGCTCTTCAACATTGGACTAGATAATGGCAAAATGCAACAACGTAACACTAGATCCAACCCCTGCCTTAAACACTGGAAAACAAAACACCATTACCGCCCTGAGTCGTGCCTGGACAACGAGGTATCCTATGACTCGGTAACTGGTGCACACACACTAGGCTGACGCTCGATGAAACAGCCTATTCTCAAACAGTAAAAGATTACTCGATTAGGTTACACAAAGAAAAGATAGTTAACTTGATTAATTAACGTTACGGTAGATACTCAAATAATTGGCACTCCTATATTAAAGAAAGTGCAATGCTAGTCCTGCAACATCAACTGGAAACTTCTGAAATAAGTCTGATGCTGGGAAGATGTTCGTAAAGAATCTTGAACAATTATAATGCAGAATACGGGTCACAATAAATACTAGGACATATAGTAATAATAGGCAGGCGAATAATAAAGACTGCACAAAGGTAGTAATGCTCGACAACTAAAGAAATGCTTCGTGACACAACGCAACAGCCTACTAGGGTTGTGCAACTCAACAACAACCTCGGCTCAAAAGTGCAGTGAATAATAATGTTGCATACATATAATAATGGGGGCTTATCTCTAACCAGTGTCTGCTCAGTTAATAGTCTAGCTGGGGTATCAAGGCAGGGCAACAATGGGTGAGCATGCGGCTCGTAGCCTAACGTTGTCCGAAGGTGGTATAATGAAGATTACGTTATATGACGGGGATGCTCTCTTGATAAATCTAGGTCTCTAGTACCTAGTTCTATCCTGGCGATCCCTCAGAAGTCAACACAAAGAGGCAGCACTATGTTGTGAGGGATAGGCTATGGCCCTCTCACACCACAGCGCTGTGCTCGCAAAGTAAACTCACCCGAAGACAACTTAGGCTCCCACAGTACCTGTCGATGTTGTGCAGGGCTTAGGTAACACTGCACACATCGGAGACAACGACACAGTAACCCTACCCCTAGTCTAGCTTTAGATAACCAAGCAGAATCACTCAACACCTTGCCAGGGAGACATATACCGGTCTACAACCTTCCCGAGAGAGGACACATACGGAAAAGTCCGTCTCTCTAACCTCAATAAAGCATAATACCTCCTTAACCTAATACATGGAAATATCTGAGAGCTTCGCGTACAATACGACTGGTCGACGGTGAACGTCTATGCTGAAACCAGAAGGGATGTTGAGTTTAATAAAGAGTAGAGAATGAGAAAGGAGAAGTCGAGAGAGAGAAATAGTATGCAAAGTGGCGAGTATGGGGGACAGAATTGCAAAGGGTGTAGGCGATACGCGTGTCAGGCAAGCTCTGAGCTGGTAAAGAACACGAGGCCGCGATGGGAAGGGACTAGTTGACCACCCGGCCGCCAACGCCGTCAGCGCCCAAGCGAGCCGCGTCATAGCTCACCCCCGCTGCCAGGTGTACTCCCTCACCCTCTCTCGCTCGCCTCCCACACAAGCAACATTTATATTATAGCGAATATAAAATACAAGGCGCGGTCACAGACCAAAACAAAGACCATTTCTAGACTGTCTGTGGCAACACGACACTAATTAAATAAAGCAGATCATTCTAGGACAACTGTAGCCCATCCCCCAATCCTGGCGAGCGCAATGCCCCACGCAACCATTCTGCTAACGCCGGGAGGCGTCACACCCCCCCCAAGATATGGGACACTCAACCATGAGCCCATATCTGAACAGGCAGAATGTCGCTAGAATCTGCCACTCCTAACCACTCTGCCACTCATGGAATGCAAGCTCAGTCTCCTCAAAAAAAATACAACAACATTTATATATAAAAAAATCTTATCACCCTTCCCAAATATAATACAATAATTCATAACATCGTGCTCCCAGAGCGAGCTTTAAGAATCACAGCCTACTGAGGGAAAATCATCTGCACTCAGTACTCAGCTACAATATTATCTTAAAATTAATTATCTAAAAGAAAGAGTTTTTATTAAATTTTTCATATTTTATTTTAATGTTGTTTTTGGCGGCTACTATAGATGTAGCCTAACTTTCTTCCAATCAAAGCCAACAACTCCTGCCCTGCGACCCCACGCTGATGCTACACACGCGAGCCAACAAGCACCAGTGCAAAAATACACCGCGAGCCAAGACAGGAGGCTATACCAACATACTGTGGTAGCCTTCCACGGATCCTCCTCCCACGACAGACACTGACTGAACAGCGAGGGTTCTCCTGCAAACAAAGCCAAAACATTATCAGTGCCCTAAGCATGCCACCCATCCAACTTGTGTTCCGGCAGCACAACAACACCTGACACTGATAAACTGCCCAGTTCATCGCAAGACTGGCACTTCTCTTCGCTCTTTCCGGCAACGGGGCCTGCCAATAACCCTTCACTAGTTCTACCTTCGTGATAAGCGAGGCAGCCCCGAAGCGGTCTACGGTGTCGTCAACTCTGGGTAATGGATAGGCGTCTGTCAGGGATAATGCTTCCACACTCTTGCAATCAACATACACACGGACTCTGCCGCCAAACTCAGGTTGCAAAGCCACTGGCAACGACCACTCACGATATCCCTCATCCCTCAGACCCCCTCTCCACACGCTGTCCAGCTCCGCCTTCACAACAGGCTGTCGAGCAGGATTCACACAGTAGGGAACCAACTCGAGCCTTGCACTGTCTCCAGCCTCCATGTCGGATTCTACCCCGTACATCAGGCCTGGAGAAGCAACAAACATGCGGACGGACTGCCACAGCCTAGTAAACAACTCCTCTTGTCGCTCAGGAACAAGATGTTGCAACTTATCTCGCAGAACAATATGCCTAGTGCCCTCCCACATCTCCTTCACCATGTGGAGAGGACCCCTCACCTGATGCCCGAAAACAAGCTCATTCGGACTGAAACCGAGACTCTCTCCAGGTACTTCTCTTGCCGCGAACAAAACATACGGCAGACCAAGGTCCCAATCCTTTCCGTTCTCTGCGCAATAACATCGAAGCATGCTTTTCAGTGTGGCGTGCCACCTCTCCAACACCCCTTGACTCTCCGGGTGATACGCAGAAGAGACGACAGTGCTGATGCCATGCTGAATCTTAGTTTGTTTGAACAGATTAGATGTAAAATTAGAGCCTTGGTCCGATTGCACCTCTTGCGGATAACCATACCGCGAGCAATACAAGAGCAGGTTCCGGACAACAGTTTTCGCTGTGCCATTTCTCATTGGATATGCATCAGGATAACGAGTGGCCACATCCATGATAGTTAATAGAAATTTATTTCCGGCACTAGTAGGGGGTACGGGTCCGACCATATCAATGATGACCTTACTGAAGGGCGGTCCACTGACAGGAATGGGGTGCAACGGGGCTCTCGGAATTGTTTGGTTAGGTTTTCCAACCCTCTGGCACGTATGACACCTTGCTATCCAGGTTACCACCTGCCCCTTCAACCCCGGCCACCAAAACAATTTTTCTAAAGCCGCCACCGTTTTTCTCACCCCTAGATGTCCTGCCAGTGGTATGTCATGCGCCAACCTCAGTAGGCTATCCCTGCACTCCCGTGGCACCACCAACTGGTCCACTACTCCGGACCCCTCTTGCCAACTACGTTTAGGGTCTTGAAAACGCCTATAGAGGATGCATTCTAAATAACAAAAATCTCCTGGCTGTGCATCGCCGTCCTCGTCGAGCTCTACAGCTCCATTAGCACACGTTTGGAGCTCAGGGTCCTCTAGTTGCCACCGACGTATATCTGAGGGTGCCAAGCGATCTAACTGCTCCCGGAGCAATGCATGACCTTCCCCGATACTGGGCTGCTCCTTCTGTCTCTCTCGATGTACATAACGTTGCTGTCGTGGAGACTCGTCATGCCCAGCCTCGTCACTCTCGATGACAGGCCCAGGGGCTACTCCAGAACTAAGTAATGGTGCTAATACTGAATCACCCAGGAGAGCCGCCGAGTCAAAACTCTTAAAACCAACTCCAGCTTTAGCCTCCTCCTGTTGATCGTTCCTCCGCTGGTCTGAAGACGGAGGACTAGGCTGTGACACTTTAGCTGCCCGAGCTCGGGTGACAACACATGCCATGGGTTGTGTCTGGCACCGCTCGACCCACTCTTGCTCTTCCCTACTCACGTCGGCCGGCCTCTCGGCAACGACTAAGGGTAGTACCTCAGAAGCGGGCATTGCAAAGTCGTTGCCGAGAAGAAGGTCGACGCCCTCCACTGGCAGTTTCTCCACAATCCCGACATCCAATTCACGTGCCACACCATCCACCTCCAACTCCAACCGCACCAGCGGGTATGACCGAGTTGCATTAATACCCTGCACCACCACCACCCGAGCCGCGTTTATAGGGTAGCCAGTCAAGTTTTTCATCAGAGTCTGGGAAGCACCTGTATCACGCAAGACCTCTACTCCATGCTTGCGCCCCGCCCACATCACGCAACCCCGCCCTCTATGGTCGCAAAAAACATCCTGAGCAGGGTTCGAGCCTCCCAGGTGCTTCTGCATTGGCTGTGCCTCAGCCTCTGACGAACTGCCCCGGGCAAACTCAGATGACTTCGGAGACACACCAATGTTGCAGGCCAAAGACACAGCTGCTGTAGGTGGTTTGCTAGCACAGACTCTTGCAAAGTGCCCCTTTTTATGACAATGATAACACTCCAACTCCCCTTTGGGCTTCCCTTGGTACTGGGAAGGGCCCGGCCCCTTCTTAAATGGGACGGTGCTAGTCTTGTGGTCAGTCTTGGTATCATGGCTCTTGTACTTGTTTGCATAAGGTATATCACTAACTCGGGGGGGTGGGGCGTCACGCCCCTTGTTACCTGCCTCACTACGCTGGGCAGACCCGCACCCACGAATTAGTGATAGCCGGAGGTCAGCCATCTCAGCTGCCTCCTGTAGAGTTTTTGGTTGCTTTTCTTTAAGGTTTAACGTCAGGTCGCCGCCCGTGCATTTGAAAAAACTGCTCTAAAAGCACCAACTGTTTAATGTCGTCAAACGTAGTAGCTTTCTCCGACCTCAGCCAATTCCCAAAAGCATCGGACAGCTCCCGGGCATGCTCCAAAAAGGTGCTCTCCCGACCCTTGGTAACACCCCGGAACTTCAACCTGTACGTCTCTGGTTGTAGTTCGTATGCTCTCAGGACAGCCTCCTTGAGTTCCTCATAGATAATACAAGACTCTATAGGCAACGCATCGTAGGCTTTAAGACCCTTGCCTATTAATCTAGAGGATACAAGTGCTGCCCATTTATTCTCTGGCCACTGGTGTTCCTGGCACTTCTTCTCAAAGCGTGCGAAAAATTCTGTAACACCACTCTCATCAAACACCGGAACCAGTTTCAATAAGTGCGAGAGAGACTGCTCATGAACATGGTTACCAGCCCCAAGTCGCTGTCCCTTTGCCTCTACTCGCGACTTCTCTACGTCCATGTCGGCACAGTACCTAGTCGACTCTAAATCCGCTTAGATTTTTGCTAGCTCTATGTGCTGAGACTGCTGACTGATAGTTTTTCTCTCTTCTATCTTGGCTAATTCTATTTGCTGCTCACCCGCCCTGATAGCCTTTCTCTCTTCGATCTTAGCTAATTCGAGCTGAAGCAATAATTCTGGAGATAACCCTTGAGGAGGTGAAGGTGCTACAATGTTTGAAATCACCGGTGGTCCCCCCAGGGGCAACCCACCCTGCCAGTCACCACCCAACTGCGGAAGCGTACCTGGGGTCGGCAAACTACTGGGATGGCTGGGAGTCGAGTGTAGGGGAAGCATGGCCGAAGGGCTCTGAGCACTCAACCCATCTCGCTCACCAGTCACCCTGCCCAGTACACACGTTATCAAGTTATCCTTGGTCATGCTGCTAGTAATCGCATGACCTATAGCTGTGGCCAGGCATTGAAGACCGTACCGATCCATACCCTCCAACCGCTCGGCAGTAACAGGCCATTGCAAAAATATCCTAGCATCCTCCTCACAGTTCACCCGATTAACCCTTTCATCATGCTGCTGTTCCTCAGTTTCGACATTACGTACTGTGTCTCCATTCTCCTCTGACCCGGTATAAGACATGATGCTCACAAAAATTTCTCACCACAATATTCAGAAAAGAAGTACCCCAAACTCTTATGTAGCACTATTCACTTGCCAAAAATGTCTGAAGACTCTCAAGTGCTATACTACTTTGCCAAAAAAAAAATTACGTGCCCACTATATTCCTCAATAAAACAAATGACCACAACAATCCTGCAATTATCTCTTAGTTCACAAGATCCTGAGCTAGGTCGCCATTTGTTACGATCCAGGTTCTCAAAGACACAGGGCTCTTCAACATTGGACTAGATAATGGCAAAATGCAACAACGGTAACACTAGATCCAACCCCTGCCTTAAACACTGGAAAACAAAACACCATTACCGCCCTGAGTCGTGCCTGGACAACGAGGTATTCTATGACTCGGTAACTGGTGCACACACACTAGGCTGACGCTCGATGAAACAGCCTATTCTCAAACAGTAAAAGATTACTCGATTAGGTTACACAAAGAAAAGATAGTTAACTTGATTAATTAATGTTACGGTAGATACTCAAATAACTGGCACTCCTGTATTAAAGAAAGTGCAATGCTAGTCCTGCAACATCAACTGGAAACTTCTGAAATAAGTCTGATGCTGGGAAGATGTTCGTAAAGAATCTTGAACAATTATAATGCAGAATACGGGTCACAATAAATACTAGGACATATAGTAATAATAGGCAGGCGAATAATAAAGACTGCGCAAAGGTAGTAATGCTCGACAACTAAAGAAATGCTTCGTGACACAACGCAACAGCCTACTAGGGTTGTGCAACTCAACAACAACCTCGGTTCAAAAGTGCAGTGAATAATAATGTTGCATACATATAATAATGGGGCTTATCTCTAACCAGTGTCTGCTCAGTTAATAAAGTCTAGCTGGGGTATCAAGGCAGGGCAACAATGGGTGAGCATGCGGCTCGTAGCCTAACATTGTCCGAAGGTGGTATAATGAAGATTACGTTATATGACGGGGATGCTCTCTTGATAAATCTAGGTCTCTAGTACCTAGTTCTATCCTGGCGATCCCTCAGAAGTCAACACAAAGAGGCAGCACTATGTTGTGAGGGATAGGCTATGGCCCTCTCACACCACAGCGTTGTGCTCGCAAAGTAAACCCCCCCGAAGACAACTTAGGCTCCCACAGTACCTGTCGATGTCGTGCAGGGCTTAGCTAACACTGCACACATCGGAGACAACGACACAGTAACCCTACCCCTAGTCTAGCTTTAGATAACCAAGCAGAATCACTCAACACCTTGCCAGGGAGACATATACTGGTCTACAACCTTCCAGAGAGAGGACACATACGGAAAAGTCCGTCTCTCTAACCTCAATAAAGCATAATACCTCCTTAACCTAATACATGGAAATATCTGAGAGCTTCGCGTACAATACGACTGGTCGACGGTGAACGTCTATGCTGAAACCAGAAGGGATGTTGAGTTTAATAAAGAGTAGAGAATGAGAAAGGAGAAGTCGAGAGAGAGAAATAGTATGCAAAGTGGCGAGTATGGGGGACAGAATTGCAAAGGGTGTAGGCGATACGCGTGTCAGGCAAGCTCTGAGCTGGTAAAGAACACGAGGCCGCGATGGGAAGGGACTAGTTGACCACCGGCTGCCAACGCCGTCAGCGCCCAAGCGAGCCGCGT
Organism: Paralithodes platypus; assembly: GCA_032716605.1. Lineage (NCBI taxonomy): Eukaryota > Metazoa > Arthropoda > Malacostraca > Decapoda > Lithodidae > Paralithodes > Paralithodes platypus. The sequence continues at coordinate 40,170,480 of CM064528.1, forward strand.
CATAGCTCACCCCCGCTGCCAGGTGTACTCCCTCACCCTCTCTCGCTCGCATCCCACACAAGCAACATTTATATTATAGCGAATATAAAATACAAGGCGCGGTCACAGACCAAAACAAAGACCATTTCTAGACTGTCTGTGGCAACACGACACTAATTAAATAAAGGAGATCATTCTAGGACAACTGTAGCCCATCCCCCCATCCTGGCGAGCGCTAGCGAGCTGCAATGCCCCACGCAACCATTCTGCTAACGCCGGGAGGCGTCACAATTGGCACCAAATTCAAAATGTGGTGGGGGAGGGGAAAACCAAGGTTATAAAGGGGGCAGGGATGCCCAGGACAGGCCTTATTCTGCTCCTGCCCGACCCCAACGAGATAGTCCAATTTTGTTGTGCCCGCGATGAATGGGTCGGCAGGGCTGCGAGGGCACCTCGTGCCCTAATTCAACCATAATCAGGTGAGTCCAATTCAGTTAGACAAGTGTCAACGTTGATTGAGATATCCAGAGTGATGTGTGGTGGTGAGAGTGATGTGTGGTGGTGTGCTTGTGTGCGTTGGCCAGTCACCAGGACTGTGCCAGACCGTACACATGGCCAAGGTTGTGACGCCGACCGAATTAGCTTAATGCTATGGCCGAGAATGGCAGGTGTAAGCATGACCCCACAGAGGGCTTGCTAAAGGCTAGGGATGCCCAGGGCGACATAGTTCTCCTGCGGCGATATCCCACTGATTTAGCTATGCACGTGGCCAGGGGTGTGTGTGGATGTGTGCGTGTGTTGGTGAGTGACGCCGTAGCATCTTGCCCCACAGAGGGTGATGGTTACCGCTAGAGGATTGTCGGCTTGAAGGGCTTGTCGTACTGCCCGTTTTGAAACTCTTTAATTAGACAACTCTCATTAGTCTAGCGAGTCACGTGTGTGTGGATGTGTGCGGGTGTGTGAGTGACGCCGTAGCATCTTAACCCCACAGAGGATGATGGTTACCGCTAGAGGATTGTCGGCTTAAAGGACTTGTTGTACTGCCCGTTTTGAGACCCTTTAATTAGGCAACTCTCATTAGTCTAGCGAGTCACGTGTGTGGTGTGTCGGTGAGTGACGCCGTAGTTCTCAACCCCACAGAGGGTGAGGTTACTGTTAGAGGATGGTCGGCTTGACTCCCTAGGACTTGTCGTACTGCCCGGTTTGAGACCCTTTGATTAGGCAACTCTCATTAGTCTAGCGAGTCACGTAACTGAGGTGAGGAGGTGAGAGAGAGAGAGAGTGATGAGTGTGATTGCCGGGTGCGATAAATCTCGTACCTTATTCGATCATGCGGTCATTTGCTGGGCTAGGCGACGATATCACAGTAGACTAAAGGGTTGGTTGATGTGAGATTTCGTGTGACTAGCAGTAATCAGTATAATGATTTGGGGTAATCTTAGGGGTAGTTATAATACTGGGTAATTGTATTTAGGTAAGTGGCTTAGATAAGTGGGTTAGATTGAGTGGCTGAGTGTGTGAATGAAATTGTCTCTTTGATTAATGCAATTTCAGTGTCGCTATTCAATAAAACCATTTTAGTAGGAATGTTTGTTTCTTTAATTCTTACTAACTTTAAGAATATAATTATTATCAATATATACCTATCATTACAATAAATCTGTGTACTCTATTATCCCGCAAGCTGGGAACTGCAATTTTCTTTTCAAATATATTACTGCATCAAGTCAGTATAGATATAAATGTATAGCATGTTCTAGGACTTTTGTTGCCATAATTTCACAAGGGATATTTGTCTATTTTTTATCTAAAGTAACGACACTATCAATTATAGGTTTATTTCCTAGATAATGGGCAAGTGTTACAGTAACCTATTAGTCTTATGATCTATTACAATTGGCGATCTGGACAGGATTACTATTACAATTGGCACCGGGCATGATCTATTACATAGGCTGTCCTCCAAAGATATTAGATTTACACTGGAGTGGTAGAGGTATTGTTAAAAACGCAGCGGAAATGTTTTGCGTTTGATTATCGTCTTGTCTAACAATAAGAGTAGGCCTACAGGTAAAGTATTTGGTTTCCCATGCAACACGTCATTAACCCGTGGAGCCCCGGCTAGTTTTGTAATGTTTGCGCACCAGAACCCGGCCGGTTTTCAAAAAATGGTTTTATTCCAGAAACAATAGCGAATGGGTTAGGAATAAAGGAAAAACCACGAAAAACCGCTCAAAAAGCTTAAAAAATGGTCCTACAGAGCCCCCGAAAATGGATTTTACAAGAGTAAAAAATTGAAGGCAATTATCCCCAAAAACCAGGTTATTGTGCGCTCGAGCGCACGCACGTGGACTTTGAGAGTTTTCAACCATCGGCACGGTTGCGTGGGATACGTACACAGTTCCCATACAAATCTGAGCCCTCTTGAGTGGCTACACCTGAGGTTACGGTCGGCGCAATTAGGGTGACGCGTCAGGCGCGTCTCTGGGGCTGTGCGTTACATACATCGCCGACGCGTCAGACGTGTCGCTGGGGCTGTACGGGTTAAACTAAGAGCACTATTGATAAAGCCTTATTTATATACGGTGGCATTTATTTATAAACTTTTGTTTAACCTAAATATTATTATATTTGTTGGTAGCTATTAGCTGTATACACCATCAATTTGCTGAATATATGTTTCAATCGAATATTTCTTAAATTCATGCTGTAAAAAGTAAATGCGAGGGTTGGTTACATATTATAAAATACTGTTACCATTTTCTTTCTTCCATGTGCAATTAATAGATATAAATAGATATATACACACTTTTCACGTGTTCGTATCTAGCTTATACGCGAAGAGTGTCCATGTAGGGCCGAACCTGTTCTATACCAGGATCAAAATAAACAAAAATAAAAATAAAAGAAAAAGAAAATATATAAAATATATCAAATATATACAATAACTTCTTCGCTCTGGGCTTTATTTACGGTACTTAGGAGAGAGAGAAAAAAAAAAGTTTTAACCCCTTTTTGGCCGGGCCCGACTTAAGGCGGTCTAGAGAACCAAGGACAATGTGGCGGGGACCGCCTTAAGTTGGTAGCAATTTTGAGCACATAATTGGCTCTGAGAGAGAGTCCGAGCAGTGCGAAGAGCGTAGGTTGACTCTGACCGTTCGGCACGGCTCCCGCGCCGGCACTGGGCCCACCTCCACACACATTGACACTCACTACCTCGCTAGACAGGGAATTATGTAAGGAAATTACCGTATTTTAGCTATTTTTCTTTCGTGTTGCACGATCGTTGCAAGAGAACCAGTGGTCGTAGAAGGATGGTTCTGGTGTCATTGGAAAGCTCAATTATCGCCCTTTCACGGATACATACTTGTATTACGCTCTGGCTCTTGTTTATGCATGAAAATGAGCACGGAAATAAACTCATTTAGGGTAAAACCACCCGCTTGGCAGGTAGTAGAAGTTACCGACCTACCCGCTCGTGGAGTGTTAAAGTCTTTCATCATATACTAAGTTCCCCAGGCAGTTTGTTTCAAAATTGATTATTATAATAATATGATGGAGTGTAGATATTGTTTATTTGAATTATAGGTTATGTGTTAACAAATTACGGATGTGCACTTCATTAAAACACATAATTGGAAGTAATGTATGAACAATTACAACCGAAACAATGTTACGTAACCTTGTGTCACCATTATAACTAATGGAGGTGATGGCGTGAGTGAATACATTTGTGTGTGAAATGGTAGTAAATGAAGAAATATAAAGATGACACAGATTCTACTTGTCAATTTATTATAAGTATTTGTGTCTGTAACTATTATAATAATACATTTGCTAGCTTGTCCTGCATCATTTAAGCTACTTCAATCGTTATTAATATAGATATAGAAATATTTCTATAATTTAATAATTGTTAACAAATTATAGTTTACATCCCAAAGGTTCTTATGCTGTATAAAATTGTCGAAACAGGGCCACAATAAACTTTCAAAATGCGTCATGAATCTCAAGGGGTAATAAATAGTGTTGAAAGGAAAACCAAAGAATATCCTCCTCCTGTCGGAGGCAATATTCAAACTCGAAACATTTTAATTCTGTGTTCAACACTTAACACCTCTACCACACATTTACACATTTAACCCGTGGAGCCCCGGCTAGTTTTGTAATGTTTGCGCACCAGAACCCGGCCGGTTTTCAATTTTTTTTTTATTCCAGAAACAATAGCGAATGGGTTAGGAATGAAGGAACAACCACGAAAAACCGCTCAAAAAGCTTAAAAAATGGTCCTACAGAGCCCCCGAAAACGGATTTTACAAGAGTAAAAAATTGAAGGCAATTATCCCAAAAAGCCAGGTTATTGCGCGCTTGCGCGCACGCACGTGGACTTTGAGAGTTTTCAACCATCGGCACGGTTGCGTGGGATACGCACACAGTTCCCATACCAATCTGAGCCCTCTTGAGTGGTTACACCTGAGGTTACGCTCGGCGCAATTAGGGTGACGCGTCAGGCGCGTCTCTGGGGCTGTGCGTTACATACATCGCCGACGCGTCAGACGCGTCGCTGGGGCTGTACGGGTTAAATAGGCAGTGACGGCATTTCTTCCTTTGCTTGTTTTTACTGTATGATTTCTTCGTTATACAGTATATGTGTTCTATGTGATATTTTATAGCTCTTAAGGTTTGGATATAACTTATCACAGTCATTATAATTATTATCATAATTACTAAGACATATCTAGTGTATTGAACAAATATGGAATAATAAGGATAAGTTAAATTAATTCCAATGATAATGTGTTACTCTAGAGTGATATCCCAACCTTAAGAACAATGAACTACTACAGGGAACACATAAATAACGCAGATATAATACCGTAAACACAAGCAAGATATGAAATGTCGTCGCTGCCTATCTTATTATTATTGTGAGTAATAAGTGATTGGCTCTAAGCCACATGGGCCAAGTCAGTCAGTATTCATCACTTGCTTACTTTGTGGGTTTATCATTTCTTTATTTCGCTTGTGTATACTGTATGTTATATATGTGATAAATGTGTATTAATGTAATATATCATGAATTAAGATTTGGATATCACTAGATTGTTAAGTAATCATTAAAATTATTAAAATTATGAATGAATACAGAATAATAAAGATAACAATACAGAAATGATCAGTTCTGCGACTCTTCTGGGCCAGTGAGCTACGGTATTGCTAAAATGGGAAATCATGAACGTCGATACAAACACCAACTAGGAGCCAGATGTATGGTTCGAGTGAATGGAGAATAGCTAAATTTATATGTTTGTATCAATTAAGGAAGGATGATGTATCAATTAAAATGCTTCATACTAGCTCAATTAATTCTTCTAAACACCACAGATCCTTCCTTATTTGCACAAAACTGTGTAAATATAGCTGTGATAAAACAAAACACAACCGCGATACAGAAGGGGTTAATCTTGGAGGGAGCCGTGTTCGCTGAGGCAGTTGAAAGACGCCAACTATCCTTAAGTATGGAAATAACATGCAAGTTTGTGTAATGTAATGTTACATTAATGTGTGTGGCCGTGTGTTTAAGTTGACTAGTTACGAAATACGAATATATTATATATACTGTATATTATATATCCAATTACCGTCCCATTAGTCTCACTTCAATCATAGGAAAGCTACTAGAGTCAATTATTGCTAGGAAAATGAGAAACCACTTAGAAACATTTAACTTAATCAATTCTTCTCAGCATGGATTCACTCAGGGACGGTCTTGCCTTACTAATTTGCTTAATTTTTTCTCAGAGGTATATGAAACAGTAGATAATGACAAGTCATATGATATTATATATTTAGATTTCAGTAAAGCTTTCGACAGAGTCCCTCATGAGAGATTGATGAGAAAGGTTGAGGCACATGGGGCGTTGTTAGGATGGATTAGGTCATGGATAATTGGTAGGAAGCAGAGAGTCAGCATAAATGGTACGAAGTCAGAATGGGGAGCAGTCAAAAGTGGTGTCCCCCAGGGATCTATATTAGGTCCTCTGTTGTTTATTATATACATAAATTACCTTGATTTAGGTATAACTAGTAGGATAAGTAAATTTGCAGACGATACCAAAATGGGGAGAAAAATTGATTCAGATAGAGATATAGAGTGTCTGCAAAGGGATCTAGATACCTTAAACGAATGGTCAGTAAAGTGGCAGATGAAGTTTAACATTGACAAATGCACGGTATTAAAGATAGGGAAGATGCATACAAATGTTAAATATAAACTAGCTAATATGGAATTAGAAAACTCAGACTGTGAGAAAGATCTAGGTGTGTTTGTTAGCAATGATTTGAAGCCTAGAAAACAATGTATAAGCGTTCGTAACAAGGCAAACAGGATTCTCGGGTTCATATCTAGGTGTGAGTAACAGAACTGCTGATGTTATCTTAAAACTTTACTTGTCATTAGTGAGACCCCATATGGATTATGCTGTTCAATTGTGGTGTCCTTATTACAGAATGGACATAGATTCATTGGAGAGAGTACAACGTAGAATGACAAAAATGATCCATAATATTAGAAATTTTCCGTATGAAAAAAGGTTGAAGAAATTAGGCTTACATTCGTTAGAGAGACGCAGAGTTAGAGGGGATATGATAGAGGTATTCAAGTGGGTTGGTGGGATTAATAAAGGGGACATGAACATGTACTAAAGCTTAGTGATAGCGAAAGAACTCGTACAAATGGTTTCAAATTAGATAAATTTCGTTTCAGAAAAGATATAGGCAAATATTGGTTTGGTAACAGAGTTGTAGATGGGTGGAATAGGCTACCAAGTGATATAGTGGGATCAAGAACGATAGGGAGCTTTAAGATAAAATTAGATAGGCATATGGACGAGATGGGTTGGGTGTGAGGGGGATCTACCAGGTGTGGTCCAATCGGCGTTCAGCAGACCCCCGTAATCTTGTGTTAATCCCAGACCATTTTGGTGGGGGCAGTACTCAAGGTATTAGTGAGTTGGGCCTATAATTGGGCCTTGTAATTGGGGTTGGGTGTGACAGGGATCTGCCTTGTATGGGCCGATCGGCTTTTTGCAGACTCCCATTTTCTTATGTTCTTATGTTCTTATTAGTGTGAGCTACCGTAGTTAAGGGGGAGGTGGGTTGACAGGCGAGTATTGAGAATACACACGTGACCATATATTTATAACTTTTAATATTCAATTAATTTAATATAGGAACCCATTTTATGTGTGCCAATTATTTCATTCAATAATTTATAAACTTTGACAGTGAAATCCATGGTTACTCCAAACGGTGGGATATAGTGGCTTAGATACTTATAACTGAATTGAAATATGATAATGCAAAAGTAAATTAAAGTCTCAGTTGTATATGACTTAAATAACATATATTGTTAATAAACTTCCATATTCGAATGGATTATCAAACTTTATATTCTGCTAGGTTTGTATACAATGGCAAATATTCAATATATAGTATATGAAGTATGTAACGATATAATATTTAATTTTAGGAAGAAAATTTGGAAAACATTCATAAAAATACAATGATTCGATGAGAGAGGGATAAATAAAGAACGGCTTATAGACGTGAACAAGAACGAAAGTAGAGGAGGAAGGGGCGCGAGGGCTTGGCTGAGAGAGGGTGGTAGAGTGGGGATGAGGGGGGGGGGGGGTTACCAATGTTACCAACACAATTCGCGGATCCCTCTCAGGCAGGTGTAGCAGGACTTATGTCCACAATAGTACATGTTTATGTTTAGTTATGCTTGTACTCCTTACTACTTTACTTGTAAAAACTGCTCACCCATCTCTTTTCAACCTTATCTCCCCTTGCCCTTTTACTTGACCGCACTGCGACTTTCAGTAATTATCTTATAGGTGAGAGATTTAAATGTGACCTCAGTTCAGACAGCTGCTGTCATTATAATTATTCTCTCTCTCTCTCTCTCTCTCTCTCTCTCTCTCTTTGTTATCTTTATCTGTATCTGTTTTATGATCTTCATTATTATTAATGTTTATTATTATAATAATAATAATAATAATACTAATAATAATAATAATAATAATAATATTGTTAGTAGTAGTATTTTAGTCTGTATTAAATTTTGTCTTTGTATTAATATTAGTGATGAGTGATGCTTTCTATAACTTTATTATGATTATTATTATTTCTCTTTGTATGTAATTTGTATACATATTTAGTGTAAACTTCTCTATTTACTATATTCATACGTTCACACACACACACACACAGAGTAGACGGAGAGCTCCGCCCATTAATCTTGACTCCAACAATCACTTGACCTCTGCATGAATTTTTCCGCCCTCTTTCCTCCTCCCCCTCCCTCTTTTCCGTCCGAAAAGAAACTGTTGACCGGAAACAAAATTGGTGTATGACATTGGCCTGATGAAGCTATATGCGAAACGTTGTCAATAAAGTGTTCATCCTCACTTGGTGTTTATTTTCATTCTGTCTGCTTTTCAAAGTATATTTTTATCAATATATATCACCAACACCTACAGTATATAGCCATCAGCGATATGGGTGTCCGAACATTTTCCGCATAACTTTAGGAACTCGACCAAATACTTACCATAAATATGTGTTTGATCTTACGGCTTTAATTTGTATTACTATTTGATTGTATTATCTTTATTCGTGTTTAAGGCGAAGGTCATTATTTGAAACATTTTAGTGATTTGCTATTCATCCAGTTGCAGATGTATGTGAACCTAACTAATTCATATGATTCATAAGCTAGCATTTTCTACAGAGTAAATGCGTTCACAGAAGCTGTGTACAGTTGCCCACATAAGTTATGTTCCTCTCCGTGATCTTATACATACAAATATAATGCACATGGTTGAATTATAACTAATCTGATTAATCAACTGATTATTTAAAGAAACCACACTCACCTTTCATTCATACTAAGTTTACTTTCCTACATAAGATCACAACGAGTAACATAATTTATGTGGGCAACTGTACATGATTTATTTTTTATTTTTTTTTTCCGATTCATATACTCAATGGCTAGTAAGAGGCCATATTGATCATCCCAATATTTCCACTACAGCCCATCAATGCTATTCATAATCCTTATAGTTTCTTCCTATTTATCCTGGATGGCCCCTTAGAGCAAATATAAGCTTTTGAATAGGCTCGATAAGCACCTGTGCCTAATTCCAAGCCTTTTACCACGTGACTCGAACACGATATCCACATCAGTGAATGCACTTTGCTAGCTATAATCTTAATTATGGTCTATATTCTCCGTCAGTGCCTTCATCATTCAATAACTCTGGATTTGACCCTTTTTGTTTACGATTGTGATAATATGCATTATATTTTGCTATCATTAGACGATTTTAGCAGCCATATGAATAGATGTGGAAGTTGAAAAGTTCATTGAGATACTTTGTAACTTTTTGTTTTGTTTTGGCTTTCTATGAAATATTCCTATTCTGTACAAAATCGCGTAATGAAAACCAGACTATTGTAAACTAGCGTTATAGATACTTAAGGTATCTATATGCCCTATTTCTGATCAGGTATTTAGAAGCAACTTGTAAAACTGTATAGCTTAAGTGGGTACATAGAATTTGAGTGGTTGCATAAGAAAGTGGGTGTGTGTGTATACTGTATGTGTGTGTGTGTGTTTAGTGAATGTGACCTAACGGACAAGTAGTGATTGTGCATGTGTGTGTGTGTGTGTGTGTGAGGGAGAGAGAGAGAGAGATAAATTAATTTGAATGGTTGCGCTAGAAAACGTTTGCCTATGGCAAAAACGTGTGTCTGTGTGTGTGAAACAACAGTGCCTGGTAATCCGCAGAAGAGTCAACACCAACTCGGGAACCAGCCACTCATGCAAAAAAGAAAAAAATGTAACTGAAGATATACGTAAGTAGAGAAATAAATTTTAATAAAATGCTTAGCACACTTTTGGGTGTTCTATAATGTAAGTGGGTCGACTCGGTAGACCGCAGGCTAAAGTGCGAGTGTCCCGGTAGACCGCACACTAAAGCGGCACCTATATATATATATATATATATATATATATATATATATATATATATATTTTCTTTGAGGCAGGTGAGATTAAAATAATAGGCACAGTTTGCATTATTGAGTTTTTTATTGATACTCTCAATTTTTCGTATAGTTTTTCTGGTATTTTCAGGAAGTTGGTAAAGGAGGTTTGCAAATGGTTCCGACGTTTCAATGGGCGCAGCCATCATTATCAAGGAGAAGTGAAGTTAGAAGGTGATAAGTCGAGTTTATATAGGCGATACAAGATCAAGAAAGGGATTATTGTGTGCTAGCTGCACGCTGGTTGGCTAACCTAAGACTAGCTCTGGTAGGCTGGCCGGACGCAGGAGTGGGCGGGGCCTCTGCATCGTTCATCTGCGTGTGTGGAGGGGGCATTCCTGGGGGCATTATGGGGGGCCTCGCTGTGGAAGGGCGTGCCGAGGGTAGGATCTGGCTGTATTCCGCTTGTGTGTTTAAAGTAGGTTGGTATGTTTGTATATATATAGCTTCAAGAATGAATAGGCGGCGTGAGTCTATTTCTTTATCAAGAATAGAGGTGTGTTTATCTAAGTCGGGTCTGGTGAGTTCCTGATGGTGTGGGGATGTGTGGTAGTGGTCCTTGATAGCTCCGGCTTGAAGGTGGAAGGTAAGGCGACGTGACAGACGAGTCCTTGTCAAACCGACATAAGTGTGAGGTCCACAGTCCTCACTGTTACAGGTGTGTCGGTATATGACATGGTCCTCTTGTGACGGTTTCTTAGCGGTAGCCGGGCTGTTGCGAATGACTAGTTGTGATGTTTTCCTCGATTTGTAGTATATGGTGAGTTTAAGGTGTTGGTCAGGGTTCGTAGTTTTAATGTTGTTGCTGATAATGTCTCATTATGTTTTCGTCTGTTTTGTGATCTGAGGACATGTGGTTTTTATAGTAAATTTTTATGTATTCAGTGTTTGTATTAGTAGGCATGTCGTTTTTGTACCATGTTTCAAGGTGTTTGTTGATGGTGTGGGCGATGTCCGAGTTACTGTACCCATTGTTTACAAGCACCTGGGTGAGCCTCTCGAGTTCCTTGTGAGTGTCTCGCCAGGAGGTGCAGTGTGATAGGGCTCTCCTGACGTAGGCGGCGATGGTGGATCGTAAATATCGCTGGGGGCATTCACTTTCGCCGTTGAGACATAATCCGTTGTTGGTGGGTTTGGTGTAGACAGTGGTGGTAAAGCCTGAGGTGTTGTTGTTGTTTACGAGGACATCAAGGAAGGGGAGATGACCGTTAGAGGACTCCTCGAAGGTGAAGTTTAGACTGGAAGAGGCGATGAATCGTTGTTGAAGGTCACGTAGCTCCTGTGGGTCCTTCACACGCACGAAGATGTCGTCCACATATCTGCAGTAGACGGAGGGGCGGTTGGTAGTCAGGAGCTCTTCTTCGATGGTGCCCATGTAAAAATTGGCAAAGAGGACTCCTAGGGGACTGCCCATTGCCACACCATCAATCTGCTGATACATGTCACCTCGCGGGCAGGTGAAGGGCGCCTCTTTGGTGCATATTTCCAGCAACGTCTTCAGGGCTGTTTCTGGGAGGTCTAAGGGCGTGTTGTCTGGGCAGTGGTAGACTCGATGTAGGATTAGCTCAATGGTGCGGTCCACAGGCACGTTGGTAAAGAGACTTTCTACATCTAGGGAGGCGATGATATGGTCGTCAGTAGAGGAGGCATCTCTTAAAATCTCCAGGAAGTCAGCTGACGAGGAAAGACTGTACTGGCTGGGGGTGTAGGGGGTTAGAAGTTTGTTCAAAGTCTTGGCAATTTGGTAGGTGGCGGTAGGGATCTGGGAGATGATGGGGCGAAGGGGGTTACCTGGTTTGTGGGTTTTGACTGTGCCGTAAGCGTACCCAGGGGAGAAGTCACCGATGAGTTTTTTAAGGTGGATCCCTCCTGTCTTTGCGGCTCCTGTCTCTCCTGTCTTAGCGGCTAAACAACTTCGTGAAAATAATAATATCATAATCAGACGAGCCGATAAAGCTGCCAGCCTGGTCATCCACGACAAAGATGAATACCTGCAGAAGATGGACCACATCCTAAGCGACTCTACAAAATTCCGGAAAATCACTCGTAACCCCACCGAAGAAATAAAGCGGAAAACCAACACCACCATCACCGCCATTAACGCAAAGACAGGAGGGATCCACCTTAAAAAACTCATCGGTGACTTCTCCCCTGGGTACGCTTACGGCACAGTCAAAAACCCACAAACCAGGTAACCCCCTTCGCCCCATCATCTCCCAGATCCCTACCGCCACCTACCAAATTGCCAAGACTTTGAACAAACTTCTAACCCCCTACACCCCCAGCCAGTACAGTCTTTCCTCGTCAGCTGACTTCCTGGAGATTTTAAGAGATGCCTCCTCTACTGACGACCATATCATCGCCTCCCTAGATGTAGAAAGTCTCTTTACCAACGTGCCTGTGGACCGCACCATTGAGCTCATCCTACATCGAGTCTACCACTGCCCAGACAACACGCCCTTAGACCTCCCAGAAACAGCCCTGAAGACGTTGCTGGAAATATGCACCAAAGAGGCGCCCTTCACCTGCCCGCGAGGTGACATGTATCAGCAGATTGATGGTGTGGCAATGCGCAGTCCCCTAGGAGTCCTCTTTGCCAATTTTTACATGGGCACCATCGAAGAAGAGCTCCTGACTACCAACCGCCCCTCCGTCTACTGCAGATATGTGGACGACATCTTCGTGCGTGTGAAGGACCCACAGGAGCTACGTGACCTTCAACAACGATTCATCGCCTCTTCCAGTCTAAACTTCACCTTCGAGGAGTCCTCTAACGGTCATCTCCCCTTCCTTGATGTCCTCGTAAACAACAACAACACCTCAGGCTTTACCACCACTGTCTACACCAAACCCACCAACAACGGATTATGTCTCAACGGCGAAAGTGAATGCCCCCAGCGATATTTACGATCCACCATCGCCGCCTACGTCAGGAGAGCCCTATCACACTGCACCTCCTGGCGAGACACTCACAAGGAACTCGAGAGGCTCACCCAGGTGCTTGTAAACAATGGGTACAGTAACTCGGACATCGCCCACACCATCAACAAACACCTTGAAACATGGTACAAAAACGACATGCCTACTAATACAAACACTGAATACATAAAAATTTACTATAAAAACCACATGTCCTCCGATCACAAAACAGACGAAAACATAATGAGAGACATTATCAGCAACAACGTTAAAACTACGAACCCTGACCAACACCTTAAACTCACCATATACTACAAATCGAGGAAAACATCACAACTAGTCATTCGCAACAGCCCGGCTACCGCTAAGAAACCGTCACAAGAGGACCATGTCATATACCGACACACCTGTAACAGTGAGGACTGTGGACCTCACACTTATGTCGGTTTGACAAGGACTCGTCTGTCACGTCGCCTTACCTTCCACCTTCAAGCCGGAGCTATCAAGGACCACTACCACACATCCCCACACCATCAGGAACTCACCAGACCCGACTTAGATAAACACACCTCTATTCTTGATAAAGAAATAGACTCACGCCGCCTATTCATTCTTGAAGCTATATATATACAAACATACCAACCTACTTTAAACACACAAGCGGAATACAGCCAGATCCTACCCTCGGCACGCCCTTCCACAGCGAGGCCCCCCATAATGCCCCCAGGAATGCCCCCTCCACACACGCAGATGAACGATGCAGAGGCCCCGCCCACTCCTGCGTCTGGCCAGCCTACCAGAGCTAGTCTTAGGTTAGCCAACCAGCGTGCAGCTAGCACACAATAATCCCTTTCTTGATCTTGTATCGCCTATATAAACTCGACTTATCACCTTCTAACTTCACTTCTCCTTGATAATGATGGCTGCGCCCATTGAAACGTCGGAACCATTTGCAAACCTCCTTTACCAACTTCCTGAAAATACCAGAAAAACTATACGAAAAATTGAGAGTATCAATAAAAAACTCAATAATGCAAACTGTGCCTATTATTTTAATCTCACCTGCCTGATAGAAAATATCCTCCCTGGCTACACTAATATATATATATATATATATATATATATATATATATATATATATATATATATTGTTATGTTTATGGGCGAGGTGAAATGACACAAACAATAGATTAAATATGAAATTCAAGACTAATGTCAACTTACATGTACACCTCAAAATATCCAGGTTCAAGGAAAACTAGCTTACAAATTCTTAATTTAATTAACGTAAGTATTATAATGTAACAATGAAATCAGTCTCTTCAGGACAAGCAATAAGAATATATAATGCACTATGATTATCAGAAAATATACCAGTGAAAAAATAAATAAATATACCTTTACTAAAGCAATGCAAGGTAAAAACAGCTATATTACATCAGAATTAATATGTTCTCAAGATCACTGGAAATGGTTAATATCTGTTTAATAACTTAAGGGAATCCACACAATATCAATAAAAGCAATACAAATAATTAATACAATTATTTAAAAGTGAAATAAGCACTTGAGAAAATATTTACTAACAATAAATAAATAAATACTTACAATAAGGGGTAACTAAATTAATCTTATCAAATTCACAAACTTGGAAACTAATCACAAATTAATTCAAAGCTTTACACTAATAACAATACTAATAGCCGGGCTACAAGCAATCAAAAGGAAATACAGAAAATATATTAATTCACATTAAACTTAATGACAATTAATTAACTAAATTAATATCTGATCAAATTCACAAACTTGGAAACTAATCACAAATTAATTCAATGCTTTACACTAATAACAAAAATAATAGGCTACAAGCAATCAAAAGGAAATAAAGAAAATATATTAATTCACATTAAATTAATGACAATTAATTATTAACTAATCACAAGATTATGAATGATTTAACAATTAGCCTACAAATGAAATAGCACTGAAATATATATAATATAATATAGGCTAACAATAATAATACTAAATACACGATTATATTCAATGTACTCAACACTCAGGAACACAGGTAATGATTGCAGGTTACTATATCTTGATGGAGGCCAGAGAAATAATTGTATCACTTCACAAGGTATAATAGTAACTATTTACAGAGCAAGAGGTGTGTGCACGATGCTAATGCTGGGGTCACACATTCACGTATATCGCTCCCGTATGCTCCCGTCAGGCGTGATCGCCAAGTTTGTGTAATGACGGGCGTAGTCCGGCCGTGTACGCCCGTATAGAGGAAGACTATTGCACTTCCCGACATACGTACCGTAACGGGGCCAGTGTTACGTCAGACGTAATGTAGTCGTATGGAGCTACGTACGTGCTTGCGACTTGCGTAAGCATGTCCCCGTTAGTCCGCCTGGGCTGCCCGATTTGCGGGAACACAGGCCACGCCCATGGCCACGCCCCCAAAAGACCTACGTAGCTGAGGCCGTACGTCTTGTGAGTTTGTAGGCATTACGTGGACCGTGTCCGGACAATCGTAGGCACACCCCGTCTGTCCAAACACAGACAAAGACAGTCTTTGTCAACCACGTATGTCTTGGTTGGAATCTGGGAACTAGAATAGGGCATGGCTGGCCACAACGTTCCCATTCCCACTCCTGACTCGGCACCATGAAGAACATCACGGAATACATCCTGGAGGAGTTCAAGATGGTGAACTCCCTAATCAAACCGGAGAACAGGCATAACACCCGGCTAATTCAATGGATAATTTCCTACATAGAAATGTTAGAACTGCTTGCAATAGCAAACCACATCCATGAAGAAGAAGAAGAGAAGAAGAAGGAAAGGAGCAAGAGGACAGTGTGGGTGTGGCCATATCTACAACGAAGGCCTGAACATGGCCATTATGAGAAGCTGATGCAAGAGTTGGCCACAGAATGTCCACAACTGTACAAAAACTTCACCCGGGTAGACAAACAACTGTTTGATGAGATAGTGGAACGTGTCACACCCCTCATTCAGAGGAAACCTACATTCTGGCGGAACCCCATTCCTCCTGGTCTGCGGGTGGCCATCACCCTACGTTTCCTCGCTACGGGTGATTCATATAAGAGCCTGCAATACAACTTTCGTGTTGCCCACAACACCATCAGCCAAATTGTTCCCGACACCTGCCAGGCCATCATTTCTGTCTACGGAGATCAGGAGATCAAGACGCCACAATCGCCTGCTGCATGGAAGGAGGTTGCCAGCGGCTATGAGGAGCGATGGAATCTGCCGCATTGTGTAGGAGCCATTGATGGCAAACACATACGGATCCGAAACCCAAACTTTGGTGGCACATATTACTTCAACTACAAGAAGTTTTTTTCCATTGTCCTGATGGCAATTGTTGACTCCAACTACAAGTTCATATACGTCGACGTTGGTGCCATAGGGTCAGAGTCTGATGGTGGTGGCTTTGCACACACCAGTCTGTCTAACTTGCTTGAGAAACAGGACGCAAATCTGCCCCCCGCCGAGGTCATCTCTACCGACCCCACTGGACCACCCACGGAATACTTCTTAGTAGGTGATGATGCATTCCCTCTGCGCACCTACATGATGAAGCCCTACCCCCTACGATCCCTCACGAAGCAGGAACGAATATACAACTACAGAATCAGCAGGGCCCGCCGGACGGTAGAGAACGCCTTTGGCATTCTTGCCAACCGCTTCCGGGTTTTCCACACTGCAATATCTCTAAAACCTGAACGTGTAGAGGTTGTTGTGTTGGCCTCATGCATTCTGCACAACATCCTACGAGGCCGATGCCCACCCCAATCAGAGGTAGATCAAGAGGACCCACACACCCACCAACTCATACCTGCCGCCTGGAGGGCTGACCCACCTGTAGGAAACAACATCCCATCCGTGACCCGCAACACTGCAACCATGCTTGCCAAGGCTCAACGCAACTACCTCAAGACCTACTTCAATTCCCCTCAAGGATCTGTGGCTTGGCAGGATGACCGGATTTAGGTGAGTTACATTTACTTTTAAATACATCGAGGCTTTGCTAGTTTGCTTTGTATTGTAATTGTATCTTTGAAAGTGCATTTTCTCTAATGTTTATGTTCTTCCTATTTTGTTTAAATTATATGTGTACTTAAATTGTACTATGCTTATTTAATTTTACATCTTTGACTTTCTAATTGCATTCAATTTTGCTATGTTTTCCATGTTACCTTTGTTTTGTACTTTATGTCTAACAGTTATATTTAATGTAAGTTGTCCATCAATGATTTTCATAATTAGTATTAACCATATTATCATTATTGCGTTTAAATGAATTATTTATTTTGTATACTCATTACTTTCATTATAGATTTTATTTTTCATCTTATTAATCAACAATTATGATAAAATATTGGAAATAGAAACACACACATCATTACACAAATACATATATTTTTAACAAATACACATTAACATTTATATATATATACATACAGAGGGTATGATTAATGCTTGGGGATCTCCTGTGTCTCATTCAGGGGATCTATGGCAGACACAGGCATACCTACAATGACAGGTGCAGGTGATTTTTGAGCCGTCAGCATTTCTAGGAATGTGTTGCCAAACTGCCCCAGGTCGAAAGACGGTTGGCTGGGTGTGGAGGCAGTAGGCGGGACGAATTGGCGAGGGGGTGTCGTTACAGGTGGCTGCACCAGCAACGACTTCAAGGCTGCAACCTGGTGTGCAGCTAGCACGATGCCCCCAAGACCAGGTTGGGGCTGGGTCGACAGGGTGGGATGAGGCAGGGTGGTTGCCGGAGTGCCCTGGTACATCACTGTCGGATGCTGCTGTGCCACGGGTTGGGGTAGGGGCGCCGGAAAGCCAAAGCTCCTGTGGGCGTGGAGCAAGAGGTCCGGACCAGGCCGGGGCACTCCCTCCGCATGGGCAACCTTGAACCGGTCGATGGCTGCCAACAGTTCCAACTTGAGTGTGGTGTTATAAGCTGGAGGCAGCCCCACACAGTCTTTCACCATGCCCTCCAGGGAGTAGCGCCAATACTTATGGTCCTGGTCCTCAACCACATCGAACGCCTGACCCAGGTTCTGGCGCAGCTTCTCAGAATTCACGAGGACCTTGAACAAGAAACAAGAGAACATTAAACACACGAAACATAATATTTTCATATTTGACAACAAATTTATTTTAACCAATGAAATGTTGTGGTATTGTGGGAACAAAATATGTTAAAAGTTATTGTATGGTGTGAAATCATGACATCTTTAGTATTATTATTAATTTATGTTATTGTAATAACTTTGGAAACAGAAACACTTTATCTAATAATAGCATGGAATTGCAATGGGGTGCCACCAATGAACAATGTAACTAATATTTTCTCTACTCACTTGCTCCAGGGTCCCGTGTGTTGACATTGAAGGGACAGCACCAGGAGGCTTCCCCTTCTTCACCTTCCGTGCAGGCTGGGCGATGGCTGGGGGTGTGTCCTCCTCTTCCTGACTGCCGGCAGAGGGGTCATCCACCTCGTAGACTGGGACAGGAGGTGTTGGGGTGCGGTCAGGGACAGGAACAGCAGCAGGCGCCGGTGCTGCAGCCTGGGCAGCAGACTGTTGTGACATGAATGTAGAATTAGTATCATGTACTTATTTATGTAAATAACATTTAAAATAAAATTCAACATAAGCATTCATCCTTGTAACCTTTAAAATAACATGAATAAACTGGTTTGAGTTATTATGCGTTTCATTAACAAATATTTGAAGTTTAACACGATAAATTGAACACAATAATAGCATCATTATAAGCAAAATAATTACGAAAATAACCTAAAACTGACACTGTCACTGTAGAAGGGTTTGAAAACATAAAAAATATCAACGTACCTGAGGCATACCAAGTGACCGGGGCTTCTTTTGACGGACGATGTGTGGCTTCATGAAGTGGAACATGCTGAGGATCCACTTCTCCCTCTCAGTCAGTCGTTTGGCCCCATCACCACTCTTCAACTTGCTGAGCCGGCCGAACCTGGAGCGGAGAGATCCCCACCAGGTCTTCAAATCGAAGGCGGTCATTGGTGGGTCCATGGTCGCAGCCTTCTCCGCCCATACAGACTCTATATGTTCCTTGTTCTTGTGCCTGGGGTCCCCCTTGTCATAAATGAAAGGCGCATCCAGCTCAATCCAATCAGCCAGCATCCTCTCCGTCTCCTCCGTTAGTATCACGTTCGTCTTCTTCCTGCGCCGTTTCTTTGTTGGAGCCTGGCTGTTGGTAGGTGCAGGTTCTACTTCTTCCTCCTCTTCTTCCTCATCATCAGTCTCATCATCCACTTCAACCTCGAGCTCTCCACTATCGGGGCCGAGGTCGAGAACAATTTCATCTTCAGGCGTCGAGGGGCCAGGCTGAGAGGGGTCAGAGTTGGAGGGGCCAGGCTGAGAGGGGTCAGAGTTGGAGGGGCCGGGCTGAGAGGGGTCACCAGGTGATGTGTCAGACGTCGAGGTGGCAGGGGAAGCCTTCCTGGCCTTCTTCACGCCTTTCTTCTGCATGGTACAGGGCAGGGCAGGGCAGGGCAGGGTGCAGAGGGTGACAAGCAGGGCAGGGCAGGGTGCAAATGGTGGCAAGCAGGGCAGGGCAGGGTGCAGAGGGTGGCAAGCAGGTGGCAGGGTTGGCTTGTTGTTTGCTGCTCCGGTGTGGTGAGAGGTATGACGGGAGTGTCCCCCGCTCCTTCTTATATACCCCCCGTACAACGTTGCCGCGTCTTCCCGCCAACACGCAGTGCGGCGGTGTAGCCAGATGCGGCCGGACTTACTTTCACTTTCCCGTTTTACGTGAACATTGTACGATTGGCGGGAGAAACTTACGTTTTACTTGTATAGCTGCTACGTTTTACGGGGCTGCACCCGTAAGACGTAGCAGATAGCCAGGTAAAACGTATGCTTTCCCGACTTTTGACATACGTGAGCGCGAGCCCCGTATCTGATTCGAAATCCAAAACATACCGGGCGACCTTGGCCGCACCATCCACCTCCAAGACCAGCGTGGCTACGCCCGCCATGCGTACCAACCCCCACGACTAGACACAATTTTATTTACGTTTTGCGTACTAAGCCCTTACGTTTTACGTATTCGGTTGCCAACTACCAATAAACCTTTGTACGTGAGCATACGGGAGCATATACGTGAATGTGTGACCCCAGCATAAGGGTCGGTCAGTCTGGAGTCGAAACTACAAGGACTCAGGGGGTATATACAGTATATAAGAACATAAGAACATAAGAAAATGGGAGTCTGCAGAAAGCCTATTGGCACAAGCAAGGCAGATCCCTGTCCCACACAACCCCAATTACAAAGCCCAATTATAGGCTCAACACTCTAATACCCTGAGGATCATCTTACCAAAACGGTTAGAGATTAACGCAGGATTACGGGGGTCTGCAGAGCGCTGATTGGCCCAACCCTGCTGATCCCCCTTCACACCCAACCCTTCTCGTCCATATGCTTATCCAATTTTATCTTAAAGCTCCCTATCGTTTTTAATCCCACTATAGCACTTGGTAGTCCATTCCACCCATCTACAACTCTGTTACCAAACCAATATTTGCCTATATCTTTTCTGAAACTAAATTTATCTAATTTGAAACCATTGGTACGAGTTCTTTCGCTATCACTGAACTTTAGTATATTTGTCATGTCCCCTTTGTTAATCCCACTAACCCACTTGAACACCTCTATCATATCCCCTCTAACTCTGCATCTCTCTAACGAATGTAAGCCTAATTTCTTCAACCTTTCTTTATACAGAAGATTTCTAATATTATGGATAATTTTTGTCATTCTACGTTGTACTCTCTCCAATGAATCTATGTCCATTCTGTAATAAGGACACCAAAATTGAACAGCATAATCCATATGGGGTCTCACTAATGTCAAGTAAAGTTTTAAGATAACATCAGCAGTTCTGTTACTCACACTCCTAGAGATGACCCCGAGAATCCTGTTTGCCTTGTTTCGAACGCTTATACACTGTTGTCTAGGCTTCAAATCATTGCTAACAAACACACCTAGATCTTTCTCACAATTCGAGTTTTCTAATTCCATATTAGCTAGTTTATATTTAACATTTGTATGCATCTTCCCTATCTTTAATAACTTGCATTTTTCAATGTTAAACTTCATCTGCCAATTTACTGACCATTCGTGTAAGGTATCTAGATCCCTTTGGAGGCACTCTAGATCTCTATCTGAATCAATTGTTCTCCCCATTTTGGTATCGTCTGCAAATTTACTTATCCTACTAGTTATACCTAAATCAAGGTCATTTATGTATATAACAAACAACAGAGGACCTAATACAGATCCCTGGGGGACACCACTTTTGACTACTCCCCATTCTGACTTCGTATCATTTATGCAGACTCTCTGCTTCCTACCAATTAGCCATGACCTAATCCATCCCAACAACGCCCCCCCTATTCCATGCGCCTCAACCTTTCTCATCAATCTCTCATGGGGGACTCTGTCGAAAGCTTTACTGAAATCTAAATATATTATATCATATGACTTGTCATTATCTACTGCTTCATATACCTCTGAGAAAAAACTAAGCAAATTAGTAAGGCAAGAACGTCCCTGAGTGAATCCATGCTGAGAAGAATTTATTTAATTAAATGTATCTAAGTGGTTTCTAATTTTACTAGCAATAATTGACTCTAGTAGCTTTCCTATGATTGATGTAAGACTAATGGGACGGTAATTGGATGTTATTGATTTGTCACCTTTTTTGAAGATCGGAACTACGTTTGCAAGCTTCCAAGCTTCTGGAACTATACCTGTCTCCAATGACTTGTTAAATAAAAATGTTAATGGGTAACTTAACTCATCCCTACGTTCTTTTAATACTCTAGCATATACCTCATCAGGACCAGGCGATTTATGAGGTTTCAGTCTGTCAATTTCCTTAAGCACATCATTTCTATTTATAGTAACCGTACTTAACCTATTTTCTATACTATCGCTATATACCTTACAGACTTCTGGAAACTGTGCCAAATTTTAATTAGTAAAAACGGAAAGAAATTGACTATTTAATGTACTGCACATTTCTAAATCATTTTCTGTCATTTCTCCTATCGAAGTTTTAAGGGGACCAATTACATCTCTAACCTTGGATTTATATAGTTGGTAAAAAGCTTTAGGATTATTTTTTGAGTCATTGGCAACCTTAATTTCATAATTTCTGTTTTCTTTCCTAATATCCTTTTTTACCTGTCTTGATAGATTCTGATAGTAAGCAAGTAGGTGAATTTCGCCTTTCCTAATTTTTCTATATATTCCTCTCTTTTGTCCTAGAAGATCTAATAGTCTATTATTCATCCATTTGGGTTGGTTCTGTGTTGATCTAAATTTTCTTTTGGGGATGTATTTATTTTGTGCATTGAATACTGACTCGATAAAATTATCGTATGTATCTACCAAGGTTGACGTCTCTTCCTGACTTAAGATGACAGGTGCCTGAGAAGGGGTACACTCATTTGGACACCTGGATCGACTTAATTTTTTGACCATAGGGTCAGCTAATAGGGCTCTTCTTAACCCACCATAACTGGCTTTTCTGAAGTCAGGTATTAATGTTGTATTCTCTCTGGTATTACCTTTCCATTGTATATTAAAATACACAGAATTGTGGTCACTATTTCCTAGGTGGTCCCTTATCTCTACATTATTTACGATATGTTCATTGTTACTGAAAACTAAATCGAGAATATTATTACCTCTAGTCGGCGTATCTATGAATTGAAATAAAAAACTATCTTGTACTACCTCTATAAACTCCTCAGAATCAGAGTCTCCTATTTGATGCTGCCAATCTATATTCGGAAAATTAAAATCCCCCATAATGCACACATTGCTAAACCTTGATGCCATTTTAATTCCCTCCCATAATGACGTTCCGTCATTTCTACTCATATTTGGCGGTCTATACATAACTCCAATAACTATGGTCTCACTACCTTCGTTAACCTCTACCCAAACACTTTCATTATCGTTATTTAGTCTAATACCTGATTTAATACAGCTTTTTAATGTACTCCTGACAAACACTGCTATACCGCCACCCCTCTTACTTGTTCGGTCATATTTAAACAAACTATATCCTGGTATATCAAATTCTGCTAAAAAAATGCCTGGTTTCTGTATTAATCCACGTTTCAGTTAGCGCTATTATGTCTATATTTTCTTTGCTAACAAGGGCTCTAAGTTCGTTCATTTTGTTACATAGACTCCTACAGTTTGTGTAATATACTCTCAATTTACTTATTTTCTTTATACCTAATTTACCTTTATTTCTAACGACATTTCCATTTTCCGTTGCACCATCACTACTATCATTTGCAATATAGTCATCATTTTTAGCATGAGCGTGAATATCCTTATCGCTTTCGCCTGACGCTAAAATTGTTCCATTTAACCTCTCATTTACACTCTCAATATTTCTGTTCAAAACCCCACAACCACCCTATCTAAAGAACTAGCTAATGTAGAAACCCCTAACCGTGAAAGATGAACCCCATCCCTTGCGTACATCCCATCTCTCCCATAGAAACTATCCCAGTTATCAATGAATGGTATTGCTTTTTCTTTGCAATATTTCTCCAAACGGCAATTGACACCAATCGCTCTGGATGTCCATTCCTTGGGAACTCCTCTTCTGGGTAGGATACAATGTACTACAGGGATCCCTCCCTTCATCCTAACCTTATCTAACACATCCCGATACTGCTGCAGCAGTTTCTCACTTCTACCCTTACCAACATCGTTACTCCCGGCACTGAGACAGATAATGGGGTTATCTCCACTATCTTCCAAGATGTGGTCCATCTTCTCTAAAACCCTCCCAACTCCATGGCCAGGCAGACACACAACCTTCCTAAGTTTAGTGCGGGTAGCCCTAACTAAATGTCTTACCATGGAGTCGCCCACAATCGACACAGACTTACCTTCTCGGGACACAGACTTACCTTTCCCTCGGGAGGATCCAGCAGCTGCAGTTGGAGAACCCCCGGTGGTGGCAGAAGCTCCCTTGGTGGTGGTGGTGGTGGGGGTGGTGGTGGTGGTGGTGGTAGATAGCACAGCATCAGCGGTTGGAGCTGAGTCGGCGGCAGGCACTTCGGCTAACCCTCCCTTATCCTGACTATCTTTTCCCTCACATTCGTCTCGTTAAGGAGAGAATGTATTTGTCACACTCATACCTATTCTACTATCCTGCTTCTTGAGTGTGACTTTCCCACCCGTATTTTTAACAACCTGCCATGAATAAAAAATGTCATCAACTTCCTCCCTTTTCCCCTTACTCGACTTAATTTCCTCTTGGCTAAGCTTGAAAGCTAGATTTTCGTCTTTAATCAAATCCACTTCCCTCTGAAGTTTAACATTAACCTCCCTTAGAGCCAAGACCTCTTCCTTCACCACAACCATCTCTTCCCTTACCTGGAGAATAAGATGATGCAGTTCAGTAAAGGACTCGCACTCCATACCTGACATGACCCCAAAAAGCTTAGCGAGGAGCAAACAACTAAGTACAGAAAACAAAAACAAATAAGTCAACTAACAGCTAAAAACTGAGCTAAAACACTTTTATATATACACGAGTGCACTGCCTCCAAACACAGGTAGGTGCGTATGGTCACTGGCTACCGAGCAGGTGGTCCGGGCAGGAACTCAAATGAACACAACCTCCTCCTGTCACTGACTGAACTGAACTGATCTCACCAGTGAATCTGGAATGTTCTACTACACACGTGAATGAAATGACGCAATGCTGGGAGAGACAGACTGAATCCTGACAGGTCTAGAACTTGAAAGAAGCAAGCAAATAAGGGGAAACTTAACTATTTTACTAATCTGGCTTATATAATCGATATTAATTCTAGATTACATAACAATATATATATATATACCGGTATATATATATATATATATATATATATATGAACAAACTGGATTTTAGGTCATGTATGGGATATAATGTTCTAAATGTATACTATAGCTTTGTTTTAGAGTATTAGTCACCACAATATATGTCTTCACCGCTGCAGATTAAATTATTTGTCCTTAGACTTTGTGGGTTAAATAAGGGTGATGGTGGCCATCTTAGATCAGCTGAGAACTAATATTTTTCATTTTTTTTCCGTAGTTTTAGTATTTTGTCATATTCTATATCAATACTAACCCTGCGGGGTCTGGGGGCGGCAGCCCCCAGGTTAGGTTGGGTTGTTAGGTTAGGGTAATGACAAAATATGGTTTTAGGGGGCATGTTTTAAAATTGCAAAATAATGGGTAAATATGAATTTCCAGAAGGAAAAACACCTTAAAACACATTAATCAATGAAGAAACTGATGAGAAAAAGGATTATAATACAAAAAACACATAAGTGACCTAAAATCCAATTTGACCATATATATATATACAGTATATATACAGTATATATATATATATATATATATATATATATATATATATATATATATATATATATATATATAATTATATATTATATATATATATATAATATTATATTATAATATATATATATATATATATATTATATATATACTGTATATATATATATACAGTATATATGTTATTCCAGGGTTTTTACCAAGTTTATATTAAAATTTGGTAGGTTCTGCTTAACTGGAGAAGTCAAAATCATACAACACATGCACAGAAGGAGTAAAGGGTAACATATAACACAGCGTACAGTCTGTCAAAGACCCAGCTGACCCATCCTCGCTCTGGGACTCGCAGTTATATCTGGCAATACTTGTTGTAGTAAGGAGTTTTTTTTTTTACATGGATTGTGATTGGTCGATCTGATTTCGCCTATATCAGTGTCAGAAGATATATTAAACAAGGCAAAGGAAACAAATAGCCTAATGCAAATGTATACATTGCAATATATGATCATGAAATGTCACCAAAAGTTCGTAGATATGCTTAAACAATTAAGCACATTATATTGATTGGTTGGCAACGCATATAAAACCAGTTGGCTGCCACAACTTACTCGCGTTTCAAGAATATATATTCGTGTTTTAATATTGGCTGCATAATGAAGGAGGTATTTGTCTTCACAACGTGAACATTGCATAATATAATATGCCGTAATATACGGGACAGACACAGGTGACCCAGTAATGGCTAGTGGTATCCTGCATAGCAGCGAACGGGTGTGTGCAGAGTTAAATTATTTTCCTTCATGAACGAAAATTGTAGAAACAAAGTGTTACCTCGAAGAATCTGTTTGATATGAAGTTATCTTTCACATAATAACACTCGGTCTCACTTTGACATCATTCATTAAGCAGTAGACAAGACGTAGGCATGACTAGAAATACGGTCCTATTTGTTGTTCTACCTATATTGTCAATAACGATATTAGTATTTACATGAACAAAACAAAAACCATAGACGGTGCAAGACATACTTTAGTGGGACACAATTGTATAAATTATGAAGCGCCCTAAGCTGGTTAGGGCCCTATGCTATGTAATATGTTGATTTGGTTAACAATATTTATCTTCCATCTAATCGCTGGTAATTATTCTTCACTCCACGCCATTTGCAATCATATTAAAATTTGATAGTCTTAATACAAATTAGCGTAATACTCTCTCTCTCTCTCCGAAGAACTGGACAGGGTTCTCCACTCATACCAACACATTTCTACTATATGTTTATAATTATTTTGTCTATTGTCTTCCATGTTAGCAAATATGCAAATACCCCCCCCCCCCCCCCCCCCCCGTATAGTGGGTACCTCCAAAAAAAATTGTCATCGTCGTCATCCGTCTGTCCCGAAACTCCTCCTAGACCGTTGGACGGATTTTCACCAAATTTCACACGAACAATTGTTGGGTGAATGCGAACGTCAGTAAAACAATATTTTTTAAATGTATGCAATAGTTATGATTTTAGGTCCAAAATATTGTTTTAGCCCCCCCCCCTCCCCCCTCCTGGACCCCCCTCCCCCAGCAATGATGGCGTTCTGGGGGCGAAAACATCTCACTCCGCATTTGCTAGGTTAAGTTAGTTTAGTTGGCATTAGAAGTGATGGTAGTAATAGTGGGATTGATAGTGATATTAGTGATGATGGTGATAATAGTAGTGATGATGGTTGTAGTTGTATTGATGATGATGACAGTAGTGATGATGATGACAGTAGTAGATATGATGGTGACAGTACTAGTAGTAGTGATGTTGGTCATAATAGTAGTGATGATGGTGACAAGTAATGATGATAGTTGTAGTGATAATGATGGCAATAGTGATGATGGTAGTGACGATGGTGTGAGTATTAGTGATGATGGTGAGTAGTAGTGATGATGGTGAAAGTTGTAGTGATGATGACAATAGTTGTGATGATGAAGATCATAGTAATAGTGATGATGGCAGTAGTAGTGATGATGGTGATAGGATACATGATGGTAATACTTGTGACAGTAGTAATGATGATGGTTATAGTAGTAGTGATGATGTTAACAGTAGTAATGATGATTGTAAGATGGTGGTGATGATAGTAGTAATGATGGTTGATAGTTGTAGTATCAATGATGATATAGTAGTGATTAAGATGGTAATGACAATGGTGACAGTAGTAGTGATGATGAGAGTAGTAGTGATGATTGTAATTGTATTAGTGATGATGATCATAGTAATGGTGATGATGACAGTAGTCGTGATGATTGTGGCAGTTGTAGTGATGATGGCAGTAGTAGTGATGATTGTGATTGATGATGGTATTAGTAGTGATGATGGTAACCTATCGCAGAGTTGGGTATGCCGTTTTGATTTTGGGCAAAACGGCACGTCTACTTTATTAATGTTCATATTTAGTTGAAGTTTATCAGAAAGAACCAGATTGGTACTGAAGCTGAATAGTTTAGGTCATAGGATTTACCCTGAGACATGTTGTCTTACGAGTAAGAAATGTGAAATTTAGCAGTAGAAGTGGTGTTGGTTGAGGGATCTGTATAATGGATCATGCTAATATCAACCTAGTGTCAGAGACTAAGAAAGGCTAAGATACTCAAAATATATAATGAGGGGAGGGAGGGGGCGAGGAAAGTGGGTAGTTTGACAGGAGCCACACAGGAAAATCTACTTTATATCATCATGAACTGGGAAGAATTTGATGTCTAAAGTTCAGAGACGGTTTCCAACTGGTCTAATTATACCGGTGATCATGAGGGAAACGTTTGATCAACAAATATGCCTCGATGTAAATCAATTGTTTAACACCTTACGAGCGGCCTAGGCGGTAATTTATATGTACCGCCCAGCGGGGTGTTTTTACCCTAAATAGGGTTGTTTATGTGATCATTTTCATGCCTAAATAAGACCCAGAGCGTAAAACAAGTATCTATTCCTGAAAGGGCATACACAGAGCTTTCCAATGACACCTCAACCATCCTTGTACGACAACTGGTTTTCTTGCAACGATCGCGCAACACGAGTGCAATAACCATGTAATTAGGTACTTTCCCTACATTATTCCCTGTGTAGCGAGTGTGAGGGGGGATGGAAGGGTGGTTTTTACTTCAGTTGGCCCACCGCGGTGGTGGGCGGCGGTCATAGCCTTACTACGCTCCTCACACCGCTCAGCTCTCTCTCTCTGCAACATTACGTGCTGAAAATGGTACACGTCATAAGTTGTGAACCGCCACTTAGTCCAAATTTATTTCACACGACATAAGTTGCGCGCCGCCAAAGAAGGGTTAATATATAATCAGGCGTGTCATAACTATCATTTGGCTAAATACAGTAAAATATGACATCATCTGCAATGTTTCTTTCTGGCTACTGGTAATTTAGAATCATGATGAACCTATGACTGTCTTTCCTATACATGCAATTGATTTTACAAAACATCGTGAATCGTGATAACTTTAATCAATATTTAACAAACTCATTATCAACTGTGACTCTCAACACATTTTCCCAACACAAAGATAATTGATCTAAATCATGATATTTCATATCTTGTGTTAATATAATTGATGTAATAATATTATTTACCGTATGTATAAAACATTTTAAAACTGTTTACATAATCATAATCTAAAATGTAATATACAATAAACGGATTAATCAACAATACTGTATTATGGTACTGTTGTTAATTATTTGTATATTTACATATACAATGGAATGCAGTTATTATGCAATAGTGTATTTAGTTTCACAAATTGTGACTGTTCAATACCATTGTCATTTGTCACCATGTCTATTGAGGTATTATATGACCTTAAGTGTAGGTTAATACACATATTTGTCACCATGTCTATTGAGGTATTATATGACCTTAAGTGTAGGTTAATACACATATTTGTCACCATGTCTATTGAGGTATTATATGACCTTAAGTGTAGGTTAATACACATATTTATTGAGGTATTATATGACCTTAAGTGTAGGTTAATACACATATTTATTGAGGTATTATATGACCTTAAGTGTAGGTTAATACACATATTTATTGAGGTATTATAGGACCTTAAGTGTAGGTTAATACACATATTTATTGAGGTATTATATGACCTTAAGTGTAGGTTAATACACATATTTTTCAGTCTGAATTAACGTTGTCTCAGATATTTTCGTCAGAGCGATGGTTATATTCAGCAATTGTCATATGAATACGCCATGCGTAGGTAATGAAGAGCTTAAACGTGAACAACAATAATAACTGATATTTGGCGAATATATATTTCAATTCATACTGAAGGAGGCGTATGGGTCTCTCTCGCTCTCTCTCTCTCTTTCCACGCTCCTTTATATCGGTTGTTATGCCTCACATTGTCTCTCCCTGGCTTATAGTAAGGAGTTATTAATAACTTATGCCCTGATTTTATTCAGGATTAACGATTGATACAGGTAAGTTCTACTATACTGGGACTTCCGAGTTCATATAAGTACATATAATAAAAGGTAACAGAGGATATATATATCGCAAAATATGATTTAGGAAATACAGCTTTATTTCTTACTCACTAATACACAGAATAGTATGAAAGTAAATTAGTAAACAGAGTCCTTAAAACTATTTACTATCTCCGAGCACAATCATGGATCTGGATAGAGTGCAGGTATTCAGCACAGCTTCACTATATTCCGTTTATCTAGAATATTTAAACACTTCTGAACATCGAGGGTGATCACTGATAATAACTTCCGCTATAATGAATCCCTATATTTGAGAAAGATTTGACTTGCGAGCTTACAGGGATTTATTTTTATTTTAGTACTATAAGTATCTTTGTTGTTGTCTACCATGCGCACTGGTATGAGAGCGAGTTCAAGGTCAACTGAACTTAGGCTTTGTATTTATATTTCTTCTATAGAAAACGGTAAAAGTCGATGGTGGACTCCGAAATATTTTAATTTAGTTTGGAAAAATGGCATAGTCGCTTAGCTTCCAAAATCGGCTTAAATGGAATAAATTCGGAATTCACTTTTTAGGGGTGGAAACACTTCTACAGGGCTTACACTGTGGGTAAAAGTAATCCTTTTCTTTTACTTCCGATTATTAACACTTTGAAAGATTTATGAACTTTTAGGACACTTAGTGGGACTCTGTTTATTTTCTCGGAAACTTGGGTTTTCAGACAGAGTCGCTTATGGGACTCTGTTTATTCACGCTCACTTGGTAGATTACGGTTTTAGTAACTTTTTACTCTTTCCTAGATTCTCGGCTTAGATGTCTTGTCTTGTCTGCATTCTGATGATGCTTCTGGTGGTGGCTGGCTCTATTCTTCTGCTTCTCTGTGGGCCGTCCAGGTGGGCCGGCTGTGTGAAGATAGTTACAGATGGGTTGATGGGCTTGAGATCTTGAGTATGGCTCCGTAACATATAGTAATTGTCGGGCAATTACAGTTGGGCACCATACCGGACTAACGCAAGTATTTCAGAGGTTTGGAGAAATACTCAACTATCCTGATCTGTATATCAACCGTTCCGTTGATGAAGTCCTGTTAAGGTACTCTTGGAAGAGGATCTTGAATATCGTGCTTTGATAAAACAATTATAGCACGATATCGGACTAACGCAGTAAGTTTGGTAAAAGTGTTCTTACTGAATGTCCTGATCTTTTTAAGAGGTTCGGAGGACCCAGGGCGGTGTTTAATCCTTTTAGTTACACAGTCTAATGGGATGCCACAGACTCAGTGCACCTAGGACTTGTATTTGCAGAGTGCTCTTGGGGTATCTAGCCAAGCCCTTTCTCTAACACAGCGGTCTCAGAGATTTTGAGACTACCTGTGAAAAGTGGTAGTGTCCACTCTCAATAGTAATGAGTAGAGAGGTCTGGGGTGCCGGAGTCTCTCAACTCTTCACTATAGAAAATGCAACCTAGTAACAGAGACAATGTTAAATGCTGGCTGTGCCGAGCATTAACAAAGTTCCTATACAAGGACACTTTCGTACAGTGTCCATTTCTACAAGATTAAAATAGAGAGGTCGGTATTGCCGGAGTCTCTCCACTTTTACCAGGGAAAGTGGGACCTGACAACAGAGACAATGTTAAATGCTGGTTGTGCCGAGCATTAACAAAGATCCTCTATCAGGACACTTAGTACAGTGTTTATAATAATAATAATAATAGTTCTTAAAGCTAGCGCATGCTAAGCTAGCTAAGGATAGCTCAATAAGGCCGATTAGGCGTATTTCCATTGGGGTCCTGTACTACTACCCCATCCCTTTGCTCATGAGGGATGGTAACGACTCAGTGCTTGTGAAAAATCTTTAATGCGCCGAGCGTGGGCGCGAACCCGGGCCTTCTGGGTGGAAGTCCGAGACGCTAGTCACTACACCAAGCGAGCCGCTTGTGTTCACCTTAAAGAGTAATAGTAGAGAGGTCGGGGGTGCCGGAGTCTCTCCACTTTTACTAAAGAAAGTGGGACCTATCAAAAGAAACAATGTTATATGCTGGTTGTGCCGAGCATTAACAAAGTTCCTAGAGTAGGACTTTAACACTTCCCACTCTAGAGAATATTGAGGACGGTATTGCCGTACACCTCAACTTCTTTTAGAGATGGTGCTTGTGGACTTACCATTTTAATTAAGAGGAAGGAGCGGAAGGCCGGAGATCCTTCTTCCTAACTTAAGGGAAGCTTTTCCAATCACAGTAGCTATGTTTCTCACTGGTTGTGCCGAGTGATAGCAGAGTTTCCTGTAACAGGCCACAGTTTCAGTAACTGAATAATAATAATGAAGTTTCCGGTTAGGCCGTACACTTCACTACTAGACTTATAGTAGACACCGCCTATCAAGAGTCTCTATATTAGCCGGGTTGTGCCTCGTCTAACAAAGATCCCTACAAATAGGATTTTTTATCTCACAGACAGTATATTGAACTTTCGGGAGGCCGTTCGTCCAACTGAATGAATGGAGGTTTAATTATAAGACTTCTAAAGGTGGTGGTGCCAGTATTTTTAGAAGCCTTACAATTGCTTAACTCTCTTCAAAAATCCTGACCTGGTATTGAGGATTACTGAGAGGGATCCTTTCCAACCTATAGGATAGTAAGAGCATGAGGAGGTATCCTCAGGTCTATAGACCCTTCTTACTCTGGTGGTCAAGGTATCTTTGAATATAATCAATTTACTAAGTGAGGGGATGATGCTTAAATCAAAATACATCTCACAGAAAAAAGGTACTTCATCAATGGTTAAATAAAACATCATATCATATCTACATGAACTCAATAAAACCTTGCAAAACAATAATAGTGTTCAAGGAAAAGGAAATATGAAATATGAACTTGCGGGGAATGTTTGGTGTCGTGTGCATCGAAGGAATGAAGTCCTAGATGCGCATGAGAAAGTATTTTATCTATTATACTCCTTCCCGGCGTGGTGAAATGGGAATCTACTTACGTATCCTTGTTAGTAGTATTTATGTGGATAATGACTCGCAAACATATCCTGGTAATTCATTGAATAAAATAGTATATACTAATGCTTTATTCTCAGATCGTGTTGGTATGCCTGAGCGGTATACCTGAGAGGTTTAAACGCATGAGGCGCCCTCTCTCGGCACGTGTGTGTGAGAGACACCAGCGCCGTTTGACGTGGCGTCAACTTTGGTACTAAGGTTACAGATAATATTTTATGAGAAGGAAGAACATGTGATTTGTATAACTAGAAGAAGTAGTTATAAAGGATGACGAAAAAAAGGCATATATATGTATGTGTAGGAAACAATGTCCCAAAGGTCTATTGAGGTACGTTTTCATATCCTTATTACATAATTAGGTTTTCAAAACATCATTATAATCATTTCATCTGGTTAATGATTTCTTATTAGATTTATTACAAATTACTTATAATCTAATTCTTAAATCTCTAACATGTACTATTGTGGACATAAGTCCTGCTACACCTGCCTGAGAGGGATCCGCGAATTGTGTTGGTAACATTGATACCCCCCCCTCCCCCACCCCCCCGTCCCCCCACTCCATCCCCACTCTACCACCCTCTCTCAGTCAAGCACTCCCTTCCCACTCTACTTCTTTCGTTCTTGTTTACGTCTATAAGCCGTTCTTTATTTATCTCGCTCTCATCGAATCATTGTATTTGTATGTATGTTTTCCAAATCTTCCTAAAATTATATATTATACCGTTACATACTTCATATATATTGGATATTTTCCATTGTATACAAACCTAACAGAATATAAAGTTTGATAATCCATTCGAATATGGAAGTTTATTAACAATTTATGTTATTTAAGTCAAATACAACTGAAACTGTAATTTACTTTTGCATTATCATATTTCAATTCAGTTATAATTATCTAAGCCCGTATATCCCACTGTTTGGAGTAAGCATGTATTTCACTGTCAAAGTGTATATATTATTGAATGAAATAATTGACACACACATAAAATGGGTTCCTATATTAATTTCTTTGAATATTAAAATGTATAAATATATGGTTACGTGTGTATTCTCAATACAGTATTCGCCTGTCAACCCACCTCCCCCTTAACTACGGTAGCTCACACTAATCTATTCATATTTCGTAACTAGTCAACGCAAACACACGGCCACACACATTAATGTAACATTACATTACACAAACTTGCATGTTATTTCTTACTTGAGGAGATTTGGCGTCTTTCAACTCCCTCAGCGAGCGCTGCTCCCTCCGAGATTAACCCCTTCCGTATCAAGGTTGTGTTTTTTTGTTTTATTACAGCTATATTTACACAATTTTGTGCAGATAAGGAAGGATCTGTTGTGTTTAGAAGAATTAATTGAGCTAGTATGAAGCCTTTTAATTGTTACATTTCTTTCCTTAATTGAATAAAAATTTATAAATGTAGCTATTATCCATTCACTCCAACCATACATCTGGCTCCTAATTGGTGTTTGTATCGACGTTCATGATTTCCCATCTTATCAATACCGTAGCTCACTGGCCCAGAATAGTCGCAGAACTGATAATGTCTGTATTATTATCTTTATTAGTCTACAGTATATTCATTCATTATACTAGACACGCTTTAATAATGTTAATGATTACTTAACTATCTACAGTTATATCCTAATCTTAAGAGTCATGATATATTACATTAATACACATTTATCACATATATAGCATACAGTATACACAAGCGAAATAAAGAAATTATAAACCCAAAAAGTACGGTAAGTAAGAGATGAATACTGACTGACTTGGCCCACGTGTCTTAGAGCCAATCACAGGCCCTGTTTCACTTATTATTCACAATAATAATATGATAGGCAGGGATGGCATTTCATATCTTGCTTGTGTTTACGGTATTATATCGGCGTTATTTATGTGTTTTCTGTAATAATTCTTTGCTCTTAAGGTTTGGATATCACTCTAGATTATCACATTATATGAATTAATTAAACTTATCTTTATTATTCTATATTTGTTCATTAAACTAGATAATTCTTAGTAATTATAATTATAATGCTAATGTGATAAGTTATATCCAAACCTTAAGAGCTATAAAATATCACATAGAACACATATATAACGTACGGTAGATATCATACAGTAAACACAAACAAGGGAACATATGCTGTGACTGCCTATTTAAATGTGTAAATGTGTGGTAGGGGTATTAAGTGTTCAATACAGAGCTAAACTGTTTCGAGTTTGAATATTACCTCCGACAGGAGGAGGATATTCTTTGGTTTACCTTGCAACACCATTTACCCCTTGAGATTCATGACGCATTTTGACAGTTTATTGTGGCCCTTTTTCGACGATTTTATACAGTGTAAGAAGAACCTTTGGGATGTAGGATAAACTATAATTTGTTAACAGTGATTAAATTATAGAAATATTTCTATATCTATATTAATCACGATTGAAGTAGCTTAAATGATGCAGGACAAGCTATCACATGTATTATTATGATAGTTACAGACACAAATACTTATACTAAATTGACAAGTAGAATCTTTGTCATCTCTGTATGCCTTCATTTACTACCATTTCACACACACATTTGTTTTCACTCACACCATCACCTCCATTAGTTATAATGGTGACACAAGGTTACATTGTTTCGGTTGTAACTGTTCATACATTACTTCCAATTATGTGTTTTAATTAAGTGCACGTCCGTAATTTGTTAACAAATAACCTATAACTCAAACAATATCTACACTGCATCATATTATTGTAATAATCAATTTTGAAACAAACTGCCTGGGGAATTTAGTATATGGTGAAACCACAACAAACACTTCGGCTTAGGACTCTCTAAAACGTCTTTGTTTTCTCTCTCTCTTAAGTACCGTAAATAAAGCCCAGAGCGAAGAAATGATTTTATATATTTCATACTATTATTTATTTATATTTTATTTTTCTGATTAGTTTTTTTATCTTGGTATACAACAGGTTCGGCCCTACATAGACACTCTTCGCGTATAAGCTATATACGAACACGTGAACATTGTATATATCTATCTATATCAATTAATTGCACGTGGAAGAAAGAAACTGGTACCTGTATTTCATAATATGTAACCAACCCTCGCATTTACTTTTCACAGCATGAATTTGAGAAATATTGGATTGAAAAATATATTCAGCAAATTGATGGTGTATACAGCTGATAGCTACAAACAAAATCAATGTAATAATATTTAGGACAAAAAAGGTGTACACATAAATGCCACCGTATATAAATAAGGCTATAGCAATAGTGCTCTCAGTTTAATGATGTGTTGCATAGGAAACCAAAAACTTTACCGGTAATCTTATTGTTGGACAAGACGATAATCAAACGCAAAACATTTCCGCTGCGTGTTTAACAATACCTCTGCCACTCTAGTGTAAATCTAATCTCTTTGGAGGACAGCCTAATTGTATTATCATTAAAATAAATAGGCCTAATAATTCAATGTTTTATTGTATGATCTGTTTGACCCAATAGCAATGTTGTTGAAACCTATTAAATAATTGGACATTACATATTTGAAGTAATAAAGGGACAACAAATAATCTTATTTACATTAGGTGAATTCCCACTGTTTCAGTATTTACAAGATTCCGTATCCATTACATTTATATCCTACTTCATGAATCATTATTATTTTTATTTTTTTTGTATTAGTTTCTTTGGTTGGTGT
Organism: Paralithodes platypus; assembly: GCA_032716605.1. Taxonomy (NCBI): domain Eukaryota; kingdom Metazoa; phylum Arthropoda; class Malacostraca; order Decapoda; family Lithodidae; genus Paralithodes; species Paralithodes platypus. The sequence continues at coordinate 40,207,183 of CM064528.1, forward strand.
TTTATTATAATGGTATGGGCAGGAATGTCCCCATCCAATTAACGCTACTATTATGAGGTTTAACTCATTCAGTACCAGTGATATTATTTTCATCATCAAATTATTCTGGCAAATATTAGACGATTGTATTAAGCTAAAGAAGGGCGTCTACTATTTGAAATGCTACATACTATCGCAAATAACACCATAGCTACCAAAGCCCCTTTCTTATCTACATATAATAGTCTGAATATAGCCATAGTGAAATATATATGAGATACCCTCGGTACCAAAAGGGCTACTAAAATGTCTATTTATGGCCTAGCTAAGATTCACCAAGGTCCTCTGCTCTATGATATATAAATTCACCTGCAGCGGAACGATATCCCTTAAGCTACTTCACACGTGATTAATATAGATATAGAAATATTAGTTCTATAAATTTGTCATGTTTAAGGAATTATGGTCCGTTTGGTCTTACAAATTTCCACCGCCTTATGTTCGACTTACTAATTCGTGTCAACTGCCATATTTAACATAGCCTACCCAAATTTCATACCATATATTGGCATTTTGCCTCAACGTTATGATGAAACAGTCGAAATTAATTTGGTGTAAATTTACATCCATGCAATCCAAAAATATATTTGACTGAACTGCACTTCTGTATTTGTTTATGGTAATCGAAGGGACAAGAAGAACCAGACTCACTCTCGTGGGTCCATCTATCCACTCGGAAGGAGGGAGAAATGTAGTACTTCCTTCACCACTTACAGGTGGCCTCTCCCAACACTTTAATCTCACCCTCTCAAGTGAATGGAGTATAGTTATTTATTAACATTATTATTCAGTAAAAGAAGGAAGTTTAACAGGTAAACGTCTGTATACCATCTCAATTAACCCTTCTTAATACCACAGATCCTTCATTAGCTGCATACAATCGCTTAAATATAGCTAAATAAAAAATAAACGGAACCCTGGTACGGAAGGGGTTAATCTCGGAGGGAGCAGCGCTCGCTGAGGCAGTTGAAAGACGCCAAATCTCCTCAAATAAGAAAATAACATGCAAGTTTGTGTAATGTAATGTTACATTAATGTGTGTGGCCGTGTGTTTGCGTTGACTAGTTACGAAATATGAATAGATTAGTGTGAGCTACCGTAGTTAAGGGGGAGGTGGGTTGACAGGCGAATACTGTATTGAGAATACACACGTAACCATATATTTTTAACTTAATATCCAATGCATTGAATCAAGGTACCCATTTTATGAGTGGGTCAATGATTTTTGTTAATAGTATTGTATTTATACAGTAAAACACATAAATACATGCCTACTCCAGATATTGGGATATATGGGCTTAATTAATCATAACTTAATTGAACTATGAGAATGTAAAAGTACTGTATATTAAAGTCTCAATTGTATCTGACTTAGACAACATTATATCGTTAATATGCTTACATATTCGAATGGATCATAACACCTTATATTGAGCTAGGTTTATAATAATTGGCAAATATGAATATGAGCTACGTAACCTATTGCCAATTTAACGATATGTTATTTCATTTTAGGAAGAAGATTCGGAAAGCATGCATACAAATACATAGATACGATGATAGAGGGAGAAATGAGAGAAATGAAGGAGAGAGAGCTTGTCGTGATATTTATCATCCTACGGTTATAGTCCGGGCCCTGGTTATAGTCACAGTGGTGGAAACAATCCAGGGGGAGGGGCTTACATACGTGAAACAGGAAAGAAAGAGGAAGGGATGGTTTGGCTGAGAGGGGGTAGTAGAGAGGGGAAGGAGTGGGGGCGGGGGGTGTATCAATGTTGCCAACACAATTCGCGATTCTCTGCCGGGCAGGTGTATCAGGACTTATGTCCACAATAGTACAGTACATTATATCTTAATATATAAAGAAGACACAGGTGGTGTTATATTACAAGAAGAATGTATATACGGTGTCTAGAATGGTTGGCTAAACACTATCTTCTTTGTTGATGTGATGGGGCGAATAGTCTTGCCGGGCGTGATTGGACATTCCTTTTCCGGTGTGACCTTCGTCAGTACAGCGACTCGTCTATTGGTGGTTGATGTCTTCGGTCCCTTCTTCCTTTTCACTTCGCCTTCTTCTTCCTTGTTTTCATTCTCTTCTGTTTGGGTCTCCTTCCGTTTTCGGGGTATTTTAATAACATTATAATACTATAGGCAGTTAGTAGAAAAACAAATACCCACGTTACTGTTTTACCTCTCCCACAACCCTCTCCCCTTCCCCTTCTCTCTCTCTCTCCCCCCTCCCCCTCTCCCGCACACACACTCACGCAAAATCGTTCGCCGCTTTTCAAAGATACCACTTGCCATTATTGTGTCAATTTATTTAAGAGCATCTACGAACATTTGGAGAAATTTCATTATCTTATTTAGTAATTTATGCATTTGTAATACATATATGTTTCATTTGTCTTCTTAAATATATCCTATTATACTGATATAGCCAAAATCAGACAACCAATCACAATCTCTGTAAAACACACTTCCTTACAACACCAAGTATTGCCAGATAATACTGCGAGCCCTTGAGTGAAGGTGGGTCAGCTGGATCTTTGACCGACTGTACATCTTATTAACAACTTTATTTACTAACTCATAAGAATGGGAGAATGCTAGCCGAGAAGCAAGAGAGAGTCGAAAGATGGAAGGAGTAATTCAATGAGTTGCTAAATGTAAGGAATGAAGAGCCAGCAAACATAGCTGGATATGGTATGGGGAGGGAGAAGAAGAGAAGTAGTGGAGGAGGAGGTGGGGATCAGGAGATCAGAAGTGTGGGAAGCCATGAAAAGTGTTATGCCCTGTTTTTCTACAGGATTAACTTGGGTAATGTGAGTTCTAACTGACTGGGTATATAAGGCTGCATGCACAATACAAGGTATGAGGAATAGAGAACACAAAATAAACACACAGTAACAAGACACACGATCACGTTTATTTAAGAAGGTTAATAGGGAGCATAAGAAAGTCGTAAAAGACAAATGATAGAAATGAACCGCTATCATTAGTGGATCTGGATGGAGCCTAGTTTCCCACTTCCAACGTTCAGGTATACTCTTCTGATCACTGGTTTGGTTCGCAAGTTTATATACTGGAAGACCTCAATGTTACTTATAGATTCAATTTCACTAATTAGATTTATTACTGGCAGGTCTGGTGCACAAGTAGTAGTTCACAGACTAGAATTAGACACGCGTATGTTTTAGAGCACGGGAATTCTAGTAACCTCAGGGGGGTACTGATCTAAGTTTTATATTCTTATGGCAGAAATACGTTGAACACAAATCAGTGGGCGAACGTTAGGTATCACTAGGGTTTTACTTCTATGTAATAATATCTGGATAAAGGTAATTACGAGAGTTAATGTCGCCTGTTAATTAATAAACACTGATACGCTTAGCACTTCCCAAATAGAATGGTTATATATGAATTACACTGGGCAAAGATATAGCCACTTCATAGAAAGATTAATAAGTGAATTTCTAATTAGTACTGTAACACGTTAGTACTAATAAAGTGAATCTTGGGTAGTATTTGGTTGGTCTGGTCCTGGTTATCTTGCGTCCGTGATGTTGGGGGCTAACGACTGGTTCCGCGGCCGTCCAGGTGGTCCATATGTAGGAAGTTCTCAAGACGGATCTCTTGGCGATCGTTGCTGGCTACACGCTTATATACTCACTGGTGTGTGTGAAGGTTATAAGGTGCACGTAGATTTCTTGTACGTGGACAGATGCTTCTATCTCAAATCTGCCACGGAGTCTGCCGGCTCTGGAATCTCAAATCTCAGGAACAACACAAGGGCAGAACTAGAGGTCACCTTAAGGGGGCCAGCCACTGGTTGGTGTCTATCTTTCAACTGATTTTACTGGGGGCGGGGGCTGGGTTTATAGGCTCGGTTTTGGACCCTGTAGGCCATAGGGATCTCGAGTCTTATGGAATTATTTGAGCTCTCAATAGATACGGGGACTCGGTAAGGTGGTGAGTACTGTTGTGGCACATGGCTATAGGGAGCCTTCATAATGTGATATAACTGAGCCTTAGTAAGAGGTACTATTTTGGCTATATTGGAAGTATTTAGGGGAGGGAGACTGGATCTACTTTGTGAGGAGGACTGGGCCAGCTGTGATAGGAGCGTCTCTCTTATATTACTCAGTCTTCATTCTATGGTCTAGCTGAGGTGCTAATTTGATTATCCGAGTATGCCAAAAAGGTGAATGGGTTATTGTGGGTTAACCTCTGAAGTGCGCATGGGGGTAATTGGAAACGTCCCCCTGTGCTGACGTATTTGAGGTGTTTCCGCCACTAAAATATTCATTGTGCCATTAATAGCATTAATACTTATCCATATGCGCCTATTATGGGTTGATTATAAAGGTATTAACCTGAAACAACAATAAAACGAGTGAAAACAGCGTTTGGATGGTCAAAATCGGAGATATAGCCGCGAGTTGTATAATGTATGGGTGAGGCAATCTGCTTTCCCGCCAATTTCCCCCAAGGCCACTGAGACACAGTCGATCGATACTCTCTCTCTCTCTCTTGCACTCGCTTGCTATCAGTGATGACCACACCCTCCAATCGGATTTCTAATGTTAGCACGAAAATATACCTCAGAATAAGGGAATAACAGGGAAAATAGGTGATAACTGAAGGAGAGGAGGAAAGTGGGGAAGGAGGGGAGGTAGAGGACTGAGATTTTGCATGGCCCAGGGGCCAAAAAAAAAAAAATAAATAAAAAAAAAAAAATATAAATTTTTTTTTCTTTTTTCGATGTCAAAAGTTGATTTTTATTTTCTCTGACTCTTAAGAGTCTCCCCGCAGTGCGCCGGGGGAACTCTTAAGAGTCTCCCCGCAGCTCCCGGGTTAATAGAGGTTAGTAAGGGGGGTTAGTCATGCATGGTTAGTTCGTTGATAGGAACAATTCCTGTGCTACCTGGCAATGACCCGGAAATCAAAACAGGGGTCAGGTATACCTCCGCAGGGGTGGGGGTCTCCCTCCTCGGGTGGGTAAAAAGGGGTAGCTGTGCGCCCTCTCTCTGGGATGGTCGTCCGGCGGCTGTGGCTAGGGGCTTGCCATATCACAAGTCTTTGTAATAACCCTCTGTTTATGAGACAGATGTGGGTGTTCTTAATACCAAAACCGAAGGTGCCTTGACTAGCTGGTTTAATCGGTTGGTTGTTAATTGCATGGCTTGCTGGATGTGGTGGAGACTGGGTTGCTAACTCTGCCACATTTATCTGGAAGTATGGCAATAGAAGTTAGTCACTGGCGAGGCGGCTAGCCTCGCACTGACGATCATTGGGTGCAGGGTTGTGAATGGGTTGTGAGGGAATAGATGGCATGCAAAGGGTTAGTAAAGTTCTAATGTTGTTCCGGCCTACTAAGGGAAGGTAGGCTGGATAGGAGTATATATATAAAAGGTTGGAGAGCGTTAGCAACGGAAAAATCAAGGATCTTCAAGAGGTATGAGGGAGAGGCTAGGTCGGAAAAGAGTCGAGGAGCACGGGGTGTTAATGAGAGGGAGAGAGTTCAGGGGGCTACGTGGAAGTTTGACCCTAAGGTCTCCGGGCGTGGGGGTTGGCATTAGGCTACAGTTGATATTGGAGTTTGGGGGGAAATGACAGTGAAAGTACGTTAGCCAAATGCTACCGGGGGATGAGCAAATACGGGGTGGTATATGAGTCTAGAAAAGATAGAATCATGTGGACTGTGGGCTGTGGGGAAGGGGAGGTTAATTGTAGGTGTGTGCTTGACTGTGGATAAAAGTAGAGAAAAACATGGTGTATTATTACTCGTCAATACGAGGGGTTATGGACACTATTATTTGACACGATTTCTTGCTGATCTAGCTGTCCCTGGGAACTGCGTTTTCTATGAAATATAGACCAAAGAAAAGTGGCAGTTCGTAGGGGTACTTCGTTATTGTTTCGTGGTACTATGATAGACAATGGAAAAAAAAGGTTATCTATACAATCTCTGGTTGGGGTAAGCATTAAGTTATAGCATGGTGGCTAACATCTTCAGTCATGGCTGTCTAGGTCTTACGGGAGCAATGGTTCTATATACACTGGTGTACCCGTGGGTATCTTAGTTTCTTATCAATTAGGACATGTTTTTTTTTAACATACTACTTCTCGGATGGAAGAACATACATAGATTTATGGGGGCGGTTGGTCTTCAGAAACTTAGTCTGGCAAGACAAGGTATTTTAAGGGGTGAACATATTATTTCTCGGATGGGAGAACATATATAGATTTATGGGGGCGGTTGGTCTTCAGAAACTTAGTCTGGCAAGACAAGGTATTTTACGGGGTGAACATATTACTTCTCGGATGGAAGAACATACATAGATTTATGGCTGTCTGAACTGGTTGGCATTGGCTCAACCTAGGGGCAGGGTATGGGTGTTTTTAATATGAATGTGTATTCCTGTTCATCATCATGTAGGTAGAGTCTGGCGGGTAAGAGGTGTAGGACACGAAGCAAAATGGAGTAGTGTGGACTGTGGATACGAAGGAGGTGATTGGAAGACGTATAACAATTGTGGAAAAGTAAATGGAAGAGATGAACACAATGGCGGATAAAGATAACTAACCTAAGGATTGAATACATAGATGAACGACGACATTGTAGTCGTCGTCCTAATAAGGTGATGAAACCTGGTTGGTCTGCACATGGCACAATACGACACAAGGACAGTGCCGCTATGTCGTATCAATACTGGTGGCATACTCCGGTTAATATTATATATACACTTAGTTACTAGAGGAACAATGCAAGGGGGCGACTGAGCACGGGGTTACATATATCTATACTCGTCATGGAAAATGATATACGAGGTTTAGGGACAGGCATGGGTGTTTTAACCTGGGAGGAACATACATAGATTTATGGGGCGATTGGTCTTCAGAAACTTAGTCTGGCAAGACAAGGTGTTTTAGGGTATGTTGATATTGACATCTTAATTTAGGGACAGGGCATGGGTGTATTAACTTTAAGGTGTATTTATGTTCGTCATCATGTAGGTAGAGGTGTAGGACACGAGGGGTAGTGTATGTGAGGTGTGGGAAATGTCAGTGTTTAGAAGGGGTAGGCAGGTGTGGTTTGGAGCTGCTTAGCCCTGCGGGCCTCGGCCTGTCTGAACTGGTTGGCTCGGTCAGCTGGTCCTTTCGTTCTGTGGACCTTTCTTTCGGGTGTTTCTGTGTGGTGTTCGCTCGTGGCTTCTGTGGTGGGCTTCTCGTTCTGGGGCATTTTACTTCCCTCTCCTTCATTATAGGCTCGTCCCCGAGCCTCAAGGGTGAATTTTTTTTTTTTTTTTTTTTTTTTAAAGAGACAATGAACGGAGGAAGGAAAAACACAGATAAAACAAAAAGGTCCATGTGCCTAAAGGCATCCTCCATTCATAAAATGTTTGTAACAACTGGATTTAAACATTTGTAGATTGTAAGTTTGTGGAAAGCAATTCGAGGGAAGTGAATTCCAAAGAGTAGTAGCTCTGGGGATAAATGAATTCTGATAAGCAGAAGTTCTGCATTGTGGAGGAGAAAGTGTAAATTCATGGGCGCTCTCAGCTGCCCTAGTTCTACGGGGAAAGATGTGGAGAGGCGGCACAATTGAAGCAAGTTCCTCGGAACAATTGCTGTGAAAATATCTGTAGAATAATGCAAGGGATGCAACGTTTCTTCGTATGGATAATGTAGGAAGGTCCTGTGTGATTGCAGGGTTATTGATTAATCTAATAGCTTTATTTTGAATTTTGTCCAACTGCCTCAATGCAACCACTCCACTTCCACCCCACAGAGGTGAACAGTAATCCATCTGAGAACGCACATGACTTTTATATATCACGGCCAACTGCTCGTCAGTGAAGAATTGTCAAACTCTGTACAGGAGTCCCAGTTTTTTAGAGGCATTCTTAGCAATGCTTCTAACATAATGTGTCCAGCTCAAGTTAGTAGTTAATGTTACACCGAGAATGTCAATACTAGGGGAAGTGGGAATATTTGCATCATTAAAAAATATATGGGAGTCGGTGAGATTCTGTCGGTTAGAAAATTGAATGTATTTGGTTTTCTGTGCATTAAAGGAAACTAGATTCTTTTGTCCCCATCCATTAATTCTAGAAAGGTCCTGGTTCAGAGAAATTGCAGTGTTTATTTTTGAATTTATAAGATCGGGTTGGGTGAAAGAATTGGTAAATGTGAAGGAACTGTGGAGTGTTGAGTCATCTGCGTAGGAATGTATTGGATTATGAGTGGTAGATATGAGATCATTAATATGAATGAGGAACAGAATTGGGGCCAAAACTGATCCCTGGGGAACACCAGCATTTATTGAGTGAAATTGAGAATAAAGGCCATCTACCATTACACGTATTTTTCTGTTATGAAGATAAGAAGAAATTAGTGGAACTAATGATGCAAGGCCGTAGTGTGACATCTTCGACAATAAGGATTGATGCCAGACTCTATCAAATGCCTTTGATATATCCAGTGCTATTGTATGTGTTTCACCATGTTGGTCTGTAGCTTGGTTGATTTGATGCGTAAGAAGGCAAAGCATGTCTGCAGTTGATCGACATCGTCTAAAACCATATTGCCTATCACTGATTAATTTATTATTCTCAAGATGCTTAATTATGTGATTATTTAATATAATTTCAAAGACTTTACCAAGAGTGGAAGTTATAGCTATTGGTCTGTTGTTTGATGGATCTGAAGAGGCACCTTTTTTAGGAACTGGATGGATGTTTGCTTCTTTCCAGGGTACTGGGAAGCATGAGGTATGAGTACACAGACGGAAATTTTTTGCCAATACAGGAGCGAGCACCAAGGAGCAATTCTTAAGTACTATTGGAGGAATTTCATCTGGACCAGGAGCCTTATCTACTGAGAGATTCTGCAAAATAGTTTTGACAAGTCTGGTGTGGATCTTAACCTCTCCGCGGCGCACAGGGGGTTTTCTACAGGGTAAGACTGTGCGCACCTATGATGATTTTGGGACCTATTGCCAATTTCGATAAAAAGTACATCATCGTGTAGGGAATGTTTGCGTGCATCGGCCCATATATATTTGACCCCCCAAAAAATGTCTGGGGGGGGTAGGGGAACGGTCCGTAGTTGAAAAATGTGGAGCGAATGGCACCGCGCGGCTAGATTGTCATCGAGCAGCGAGATTTCCCTGCCGAATATTTACGCGCGCAGGGGATAGAAGGAGAGGGAGGAGGGGGTGGGTTACCGCGTATTATCACGTATATCTCCTTTTTCGAGCCCTTTTAGGCTATTTAGAGTATGTATACATGTGTAGGGCACCCATATAACAATGAATATGCCTCATAGTGACCAAAAATTGCAATATATAAGGGAATTATAAGAGAATATTTAGGCGGGAATGAAGATGTGTTGGAGGTTTGGCGGCAATTTATGAGCTGAGAGTGTGGTTTACGCCATACATATCACGTATATCTTGTACGTAGAGCACTGTCACGCTATAATACAGACTTGTACGTATGTATACGTGCCATATATCAAAATATATACCGCATATAAACCAATTCATGCGATATTTACGCACATTATCAATGAGTTTCTATGCGTGAACCAAGGTGTGAGTGAGTTGTGGTGGGAATGAAAGGGGGAGAGGGTGTGTTACGCCATAAATATCACGTCAATCTTGTATTTAGAGCACTCTCATGCTATAATAAAGACGTGTACATATGTAGGCGTCCCATATAACAAGGAATATACCGCATATAGCCCAATTGATGCGATATTTACGCAAATTGTGAATGTGTTTCTAGCAGACGGAAGCCTGAAAGGGGGGGTTGGGGGTGGGTGGGTGGGAGGGAGGCATGCAGGGGTGCAGTGAGTGAGTGAGTCGTGGAGAGATGGAAGTCAGGCAGATCTCTAGATAGATAACCAGCTTAGTGATAATTGTGGAGGCGCCCCAGGCGTATTGATGTTTGGTATTTTGACCCTTATGTCTACCAGATGGCTGGTGTTCGTTGCCATCAACAGGTCTACAATAACATGAGTCAGGAATGGAGAGAGAGAGAGAGAGAGAGAGAAACTGAGACATGCGTATGTCGTACATATAAATGGACTTCAGAATTGCATTTTTATGCAAGCAGACATTGCATTTTAGACACATGTGAAGTACCACAGAAACATGTAGGCCATTGACTGTAAATAAAGTACTATATTTATAGACCACCAGCGACGGTGCTGAGTCAACACAGGCAGATTGCCTGTTGTGATAGAGGGCTAAATATAGACTGGTGTCTCCTTACACCTGCGAAAGGGTAGATTGCCACCAGAGAAATGTTTACTTATTTATTTCGAAGTAATATGCAATCTAAATGTATATTCGAGACCTACTGCAATTATTTGTATGACAGTCATGACTATGTATAATCCAATATACGCGCGTAGGCGAGACATAAGAAAGCTGGTTGAGCAATTTTCGACACCCACACAGTTATTATTCATTTTTATTTACAATATTATACAATACAAATGTATTTGTGAAGAGTATTTTATCCATTATTGTATTTATACCAATTTTGTTCCCAGACAGAGCTGCTGTAGCTGGAGAATCAAGGAGCGGCAAGGGTCACCTCGTGACCGCCTGACCGTGTGAAAATGAGTGGAGTCACACTGAGAGGGGCAATTTTGCTGAGTGTTTGGGCAATTTTTGACAGAATAAAGTTATATAATTACTAATTCTTGACAGAGACAAACTATTATAAACCTTGGCATGATATAATTGATAATCCCATCAATTTACAAACGTAAATTGGTGGGATAATTCATTTTTTTTGTATATTGTCATTTCGATTGTAGACACGAAGTTTTGAGTGATATTTGGTATGAGCTCCTGTGGCATGGTTGGTAAGGTCGCGGACTGGAAAACTCAAAGTGTCGTAGGGTAGTGGGATCGAATCCAGGAGGGGGTTATGGGGAAGGTTTTATATTGTCTAGGAAAAATGTTATAAATTTTTTTTTTACAAGATCATGCCATTGTATTCAAACAATATGAAATATTCATAGAATATATCATATTGTAAGAATACAATGACATGACCTTGTTTTCTTTTTTTCTTTTTTTATTGTTTTATTTTATTATCATAGTAGGTTTGACATGATTTATTGAAACATATTTATTTTTGTACAATTCATTTGAGGTAAGAAAATAATTATATACACATTACTTAGGCTAATAACAAACATATATATTGATATACTAAAAAAATAAGGCATATTACATGTAAATCTTTGAAACTTATAAACTAAATAATGAAACATACAATTATATAATGTAAAAGCTATATCACAGGGACATCTTTGGAACTTATACATTATATAATATATATGTTACATTATGAGGTAGCGTGATCAATTAGGTCAGGTCAGGTAAGGTAGGGCGCGAGTCCAGGGCAGGGCAGGGCAGGAGGCGAGTCCAGGGCAGGGCACGGGGCGAGTCCAGGGCAGGGCAGGGCAGGGGCCGACACTCAGTAGTTCTTGAAGGTGTGGTAGTCCCTGAAGCAGTCACCCAGGCAGAGTGCAACTTTGCACTCGGCGCACATTGAGGTGACTCTTTTGGTTACATGGGGTTTCCTCACACTGGAGCTGCAGACGGTGCACTGCACCTGCCTGTGACGAGTGCCAATCAGCTCGGTGTTGGTTGTGTAGTGTCTTTCGACACCCAGCTGGATGCGGTCAGGAACGTGATCCCCACGCCATGCCGTACGTCTGTGAGTGGTGGTGCCATACTTCTCCAGGAGTTGGTAGGAGACGTTGTACACGAACTCCCGGAATTTCAGCTTCTGGTTTGGGGCCATATCCTTCTTCACCAACCACAAGTTGTAGGCGTTCAGCATCGTTATGTCAACTAGGTGGAGGAAGAGCTTGTGATACCACTTCACAGTCTTCCTCAGACACTCAACACCTGACAGCTGACAGTCAGACTTGTCCACCAGGCGCATGTTTTTGGTGTAGTCCACTACCATGTCGGGCTTGTAGATTGTCTTCCTGGTTCGGTAGTGGATTTTGCCAGAATCCACCTGGGCACCTGTGTGGACGGTGGAAAGCAGGTGGACGTCTCGCTTATCCTTCCACTTCAGGGCTATCAGTTTCCCACACTTCTCGAGCTGCTTGTATTTCTGCCCCTTTCGTCGCCTTCTTCGCACATGCCTCTCGCGGTGTTCCTGGGCCAGGTCGTCTTCTGAAGGTGTGTCACTGGAGGAGGCATCTGTGAGAGGAATGACATCACCTGTGAACTTTGGCATAAACTTTCTTGTCTTTCTGACAGTCCCACATGACCCCGTTTGGTTGTCATAAAGAAACTGGCAGAGAGCAGGAGAAGTATACCAGTTGTCAGTGTAGATGATGTGGCCTTTGCCCAGGTAAGGTGCCAACATTTTCCTGACGATGGCACCTGACATGCCCATGGGGTCATTGGCAGCGGCTTTCGGTACGTCAATGTCAGTTCCTGTATACACGATCATGTCAAGCACTATTCCAGTTTCACAGTCGCACAACACGAAGAGCTTGATTCCGAACCTATGCCTCTTCAAGGGGATATACTGCTTGAAAACAAGACGTCCTTTGAAGAGCACGAGCGACTCATCAATCACCAAATTGAGGAAGGGGTAAAAGTATTTCCTATACCTCTCCAACAACATGGTGAACACATCCCGAACTTTCCATATCCTGTCAATCCTGTTAGGATTTTCGTTGTCTGCAAAGTGCATAAATCTTAGCAGCAACAAAAATCTGTCACGAGTCATGAACTTATTGAAAGTTGGGGTGGCGATGAGAGGGTCGTACTTCCAGTAGTGTTGCAACACATGCTTCTTGATCAGAGGCATGAGGAACAACAAGGCAAAGAACGTCAGAAATTCTGCCACAGTCGTATCCACCCAGCCTCGTATTCTCGCTTTTGGAGAAAGGACGTCCAATCTGCCAAACACCCACCTGTAGTAGGCGTTTGTTTGGGCAACGATGTACGTCATTACCTCCATGTCGAAAAAAGCGAGGAAGAAGTCGCTTTCGTTCGCTTGATCATCACAGGGCCAGTCGTCAGTTGTTCCTGACGTCCCAGGATTGAACTGGGGCACGTCAGGTACAAAATTGACCCCGTCAGACCAATCGAACGAAGGCATGCCAGGGATCGGAATGTCGTCTGCGTCTGCTTCTGCGTCTGAAATATCGCTTCCATGGTCGCGATACAGCACTTCATCATCATTACCCTCCTCTTCACTTGACAGACGATGCCCTTCCTCGTTTTCATCACCGACGTCGGACTCACTCCCACTGTCCACTCCCAAATCCCCCCACCCTTGGTCCCGTGCTAGGGCTTCGTCGTCGAAACCCGGGCTGCCAATGTCCTGCGAATCACCATCAAACAGCAGGGCGGCATACTTAGATGGTGTAAGAGTTTTCCTGGGTCACTTTGGCACGTGCGGGAGTCTTATGGACAGGGACAGCAGAGGTGGTGGCAGGGGCGGCGGCAGGGGCGGCGGCGGCAGGGGCGGCGGCGGCAGGGGCAGCAGTGGTGCGTGGCCTTGATGGCAAGATGATGGTGGTGCCTGTCGCCCTTCTCTCTGTTCCTTGGGCAGGGGCGGCATGGGCGGCAGGGGCGGCAGGGGCAACAGGGGCAGCAGGCAGCAAGGCCCGCAGGGACTCCAGGGCCAGCAGTCGCTATCCCCTTCCCCTTCCCTGTTCCTTGGGCAGGGGCGGCAGGGGCGCGGCAGGGGCGGCAGGGGCAGCAGGGCAGGCAGGGACACCAGGGCCAGCAGTCGATTTCCCAGTCGCTTTCCCTCTCCCTTTCCCCTTCCCCTTCCCTGTTCCTTGGGCAGGGGCGGCAGGGGCGGCAGGGGCAGCAGGGGCGGCAGGGGCGGCAGGGGCAGCAGGGGCGGCAGGGGCAGCCGGGCCAGGGGCGGCTGGTGGTGTTGGTGGTGGTAGGGGCACTGTGGCTGGCGTACGGGTTCTTTTCCCTACGCCCGTGCCTTTCATTTTTCCTGCCCCCGCAGGTAATGCAGCCCTAGGGCGGCCTCCTGCGTCGCTGGTACCGGTGGCAGGGGTGGCAGGGGTGGCAGTGGTGGCAGTGGTGGTGGTTGTTGTGTAACGGGAAGAAACTGTACCTTCCCTTTTGGTATATGTTGTAAGGTTTGACTTAACTGTAAGACTTTTTCCCCTTCATTCACTCTTCCCTATATTTAAGGGAAATGTATCGTTTAAGAAGGGTTAAGTAACCCTTGTCTATGTAAAGAGGGATTTAGCCTAGATCAGGAGGAGAACTAATATTCTCAAATCTATCTAAAATACTTTCAAGCCTAATTTATCGTTTCACCCCTTTTGTTATCCCATGTAAAAATCCTTCCTTTTCGAATTTAGAGTAATGCCCCCTTGTGTAAAAAGACCGCCAATTCCTACCCAAGCGACGCCACCCTTTGTGGTCACCCTCCCCTTTTTTGGCGGGATCCCTGGCACTGGCCCTCGGCCCCTCACTGTCGTGACCCCAGGCCTACGAGAGAGACCCACCCCCCAGTCTCTGTCATCATTCCCCGCTTCTTCTCCGGACTTAGGCTTCCTTTCCCTCCATTCAGAGGTTCGTAATTAAGGTTTATAGTGTTATAAGGTATTGCTTATTCAGTTAAGTAAGTACTAGGTGTGTAATGTAGGAGATATTACTATGATTGACAAATTTGTAAACTCGAGCCTACCATCGGGTTGGTCGACAGGCACCCCTCACCTGCCAAGTGCCTACAACCATACAAATTCCCCCATTATCATTGTGTTCAGTAAAACTTAGTCTGTGCACCTTTGCTAAGTGTTTTTCTGATATTTTAGACTTTGTTATTCCAAATTAACGTCAAATTAACTTCGTGTGTAATAATTTCAGTCAGAGGGACGCCATTTGATGGCCTTCCAATTCTTGTGTTTTTCCATAATTCCCGACCAAACTTAGGTTAGTCTATTTTGCTAGTTTGTCTTTCACCGTTTTACATAATCCTGAGGTAGTGTGAGAACACCAGTTAAGAGTAGAATTGAGGACGATGAAGTTGATTAAAATGCTTTTGAAGCTTGACCGCCATTTTAGGATTTAGACCATCTCGCATTTCGGAGAGACGACAAGGTTGAGTAAATTACTAATGTAGCAGTTGTATTGTATGTTTAGAACTTGTTCATTACTTTGAGTTTATAAAACCATGCATTTTGGTAAATATGATTGTATTTTAACGTGTAAATCAGGAAAGGACATTCGTTTGAGATCGTGTCCTTGAGTTTTGTTTACCTTTCGTGTCACCGACGTTCCAAAGTTAGGCCTATTCAGATAAGTATTTATAACTAACGTCTCCTAGGCCTGGTTATTGTTCATTTTAAATGTTTTTACTGGGTTATAGTGTAAAGAGTTACTTGTTATCTTGATTTAGAGGTCCTCATTTCCCAACCCCAGTACTGTCAAATTTTGGACCCCCATTGGGTCGGATTTATTTCAGATGATTATTTGTTCTTACCTATTGTTACTTAAAGTTAACTTGTGAAAAGGGCCGTTTAGGTATGGGTACTTGCTGAATTATTATGGTAGGTTATATGATTTTACATTTTTAATTAGGCTACCTAACTTTCACCTAATTGGAAGTACAGTAGGCTATTATTAATTATTGTGCTTTTTGAGTGTATTATGAATATTGATTGCTATGATATAATTATGTTTGACATGGTCTAATGAACAGAGTTGCCTTGCAAGGGATGGAACGCTGTAGTGAGATTCTGGGCAGCTGATTTCAGGGGATAAGTTACTCGAGTTACAGTAGAAATAACGTTTAGCTTTGTTTGAGCCTTGTATAGCACCCTCCGCATTGAGCAGTCCAACCTGTTAAGTTTGACCATGACAATTACCTTTGATTTATGCCATTATTGTATTGATTTGACTCCATAGATATGCTCTGTAATTATGTGTTCCCAATTGTGTGTAGAGTACTGCTGAGTAACATATGTACCTGTACTTAATGAGAGGATCTTTGGATGCCTTAAGAGATTATTTCGGTACTGTACTGTAATGTCATAATTTGATCTGTCATTGTATTTCTGTACTTATATTAGCTCATCTATTTTTATACGTTAATAGGAATCCATGTATTTTTATATGTTTATATTAGCCTATATTTTTTATATGTATTTGTTTTAGTATTACTGTGTGCTGTAATTAGGATATTGATTAACCCCATTATTAAGGGTTAGCTATATGTCAACCGTGGGTTAAGAATGCATTCAACTAACCAGGGAACCAGTTTGGGACGGAGTTGATGTGATGCTGAATTGCTGATGGCGGAGAATCGGAGATTCACCCCTCCCATTGGCTGAGTGCAGGATGCTGAACTCGTGTACTGTACGAGGGTTCAAGGACCGCAGGAAGACGTATGATTACCCCCTATACCCCAGGATACGGTAGGCCGAAGAGACGTAAAGGCAAGCCTGGCCGATACCGGTATCTAGCGGAATTGGGATGTATAATACTGAGAGGAATGGGGTGGATACAGACAGCAATATTCGAGTCCTACTCCTAGGTTAAGAGACTGTCCCAGTACAGTAATGGATTGGTCCCAGGTTAATGGTATAGAGATAATTAGATACGGACCATACGGTACCAATGTTAAGAGTTGTAAACGGTAAAATGTTCCTTCTATTAATATCAAGCTTAAGATTACTGCAATATGTTTGTATCTATCCTCCCGTACCTATTTGGATCTAAATGTGTTGTCAGGAGGGTAAATCGGAGCTGTCAGTATTAAATTGGTCTAAGAGTAGTACCAGTAGCCTAACCGAGAGTCAAAGTCTTGTCAGCCAACATGGAAGGTGAAGTTCTTGATTGGTCTTTGCTAGCCTCCGATTTATCCTACTGTCCTAATGTACCTGAATAAGGAGCATGAGTCACGATTGCATAAAGAATAAGAAAACCATGGGGACGGCCAGTTCACCTGAAGGTGGGCGATCAAATAATTCGAATGAATTACCGTTCCCAAAAACATCCTTATGTGATATCTAGAAAGTAGAGAATATGCTAGGTCTCAGTGGGGTTTTTGTGGTTCTTTGGTCTTATCATCGTGTCGGAGTTGCAGTCTTTCCCCTTCCTCGAAGGATGTTGGATGTGGGTCAACCAAACAGGGTTGTCCTCTCGTTAATTAGAATGCAATAACGGGTTTGTCGTCATCTCTTCCTTTCTATCCTTGAGTACCTATTTTCCACCTTCGCAGCTTAATCTATCTTTTTCTGTCTCTCCCTCCCTCTCTCTCTCTTGTTGGCAGCAGAAGAAGGGAAGTGAGGAAGTAGGAGAGATACTCCAACTGATACCCAACCCCCCCCCGTTACAGTGGTGGCAGCGGTGGGATTTCTTTAGGAGTCCATGGTTTGACATGCTCCTGTTACGTTCAGGGCTCCTGAATTAATCCCGTACCCCCCCCGTAGAAGAGACTGTACAGTACCGGTACTGGTTCTTACACTTTCGCTCGGGTGTTTAGAATCAGTGCGTTGCAGTTGTCATTTTTCACGCTACCAACCCGTGAAATAGTTACCACAAACAGTATTGGCCATGCTACCACATTTCAATACGGTTAGTGTAATATTTCAGGGAATCTGTAAGTGCAGCAGATACCAGCAAGAATCACAGTGACTGTGAAGGAACCGCAAAGTTGAGAAAGCGGTGGTTAGTGTTTTCCGGTTATTAGTTGTCTATCAATTATCCTTCTTTCCTGTCCAAGATGGAGAATCCTGATCCAGAGCCAAGGCACGAGGTGCAAGATGCTTTAGTCAGGAGGAATGAGGAACAAGGAAGTGAAGTGTCATTTGAGGATACGGACAGTTCCCGGTTTGTCACGGTCGACCAGTGGGAGGAAGGTCAGAGTGAAGACAACTCCCAGAATGAAATGGACCAGATGAAAGCCATACTAGAACGATTAGTCGGTGAAATGTCAGCATTGGCAGACCAGGTGCGAGACGTGAGAGACCGAGAGATGTTCCAGAGCCCAACTGGTACTCCACAACCAACCCTCAGCATTAAGAACCTTTCCCCGCCTCCGCCTCTTGCCTTTGCGGACTCTCGCAAATCTGCAACCCCAACACCTCCCACTCCTTCCCCTCCAGTACCCTTGATCCGTAATCCCCCAACCTCACTTTCCCATTCTTCTTCACACCCCCCAGCTCCCCTCCGTCAGCCCTACCACCGACGTAGTGAAGGAATTAGTTCCCGAGATGTACCCATGCTTCACATGGATGAGTTACGATCTTATATGGCTTCCACGAAGATTGAGGTCTTTCAGATGCGGATCGAAGCCTGTATGTCCCATGACGAGGCAAGGTTGAACCTGGCCAAGTTCAAGTTGGATTCCGACCTGGCTGTTCTGGTGCAAGTAGAGACAGCTCAGGGAAAGTTAAAGACTTGGGCAGAGTTCATCCAGTTCCTGAAGCAGTTCTTTCATAAGACGCCAACGATGTCCGAGTCGTTCCGAGAAGCAGAACATAACACGTACGTCCTCTCAGAAGATCCTTATGATTACGTCCAGAAGATGACGTATAGCTATAGTATGATTCAGTCCATGTTCCCAGGGGAAACTTTACCTCCACGCGACCAGTGGCTTAAAATAAGACTCCATGCGACCCTCCCCTTGTCTGTTAAGCAACAGGTGGATCGATACATGCCTGTTGAGATACCCCTGAAGGAGTTCCTGAGGCACCTGAACTATGAGCGTCAGCTGCAGAACCATGCGGAACGGATGGTCGCAGGAGGACGGGTTTGTGAAGTAATGAAACACCATGCCCCAGTGACTACACCGCCTCCCAGCAGTAGCCAACCTTCCCTGACGACCCCTCTCCTTCCATCAACGGGAGTGGACGATAGATTCATCCGCCTCCAGGAATCTCTGGCGACCTTGTCCCAGGATGTCCAGAGATTAACACGAAGACCTCAGTATACAGGATGCCCCTTCTGTAGAACAAAGGAGCATAACAGGGCGGATTGTCCCCTCCGTCCCCCACGTTTAGCATGTTTCGACTGCCTGAGAGAGAATTGTAGACGTGGGAGACCTGACTGCCCAGGGCGAGAGGGTAGAGCAACAAGGTGACTCGGGACCTCGAACAAATCTCCAACCATTTTCCTCGTAGTAAACCAGAGATCGTGTCGCGCCATGGTAGATACCGGTAGTGAGCTTACACTCGTTAAGCAGTCCTTGGTGATTGAGTTAGGGCTTCCTATCTCTCTCAGCAAGAATATTCCAGCCCTCTTTGGATTACTGGTACCTCCCTAAGGATTTTGGGCACGGTCTCCCTGGCGGTATGCGTAGGAATGTCCCAGACAATACAGCACCTGGCGGTGGTGATCCCAGACGACTATATGGACACTGACCTGCTTCTTGGGGTCGACCTTTTGGGTCGCTACCCTATGTTATGGAATCATCCACGTCAGACGCTACGTTGGGGGGATGTTACCTACGACATCCATCATGTTACTACAGGGAAAAGAAAAGCGAGATCTGTTCGCCGAGTCAAGGCTACACTCACTGAGGAGAAGCCCCAGAAAGAAAATTGCATTCGGCTCCCCCGTCGAATGGTGATAGGTCCTTACCAGACTGTTATGCTCCCTGTTATTGTTGGTGAGGACATAAATAGCATTCTTGAAATTCAGCCCCGGAACCCTGCTCTTCAACAAGAACTTCCAATATGTGTGCGAGTTACTAGTGAGGCCGAAGTCTTTCTCCCTTTCGGCAAATCCTTCCCGTGGAAGAGTGGTCCTGAAGCCTGGCACCCTCCTAGCCATGTACGAGAAACTGGCAGAGAGTCAGATTCACGGTGTACCCCAGTGCATGAAGACCAAAGTAAGTAATGCTATGCTACCTGACATGGATCAGCCCTCCTCCTCGGGGACCCGAGAGGAAAAGTTACAGTCTTTGATTGACAAGTGTCAATGGGACCACTTGGAGGATGGTCAGAAGGGTCAGCTGGGACATGTTCTCAAGGAGCATAATTCGGTTTTCATCTTGAGTGAACACGAATTAGGCACTATGAATGTTCCCCCGGCCCATATTCATGTTTCAGACCCTACACCTACGAGAAGCCCTTTGTATAGAACCCCGGAGAAAGCAAAGCCGATTCTCGCACAGATGTTGAACGACATGTTGAAGAAGGATATCATCGAGCCTTCACAGAGGCCTGGTTGAGCCCTATAGTCTTAGTTGCTAAACCTGATGGCACCAAGCGCATGTGTTTGGATTATCGTCAGGTCAATACGAGACTACAGGCCGACATCCAGCCACTGCCCAGGTTAGATGAGTTAGTGGAATTGACTACTGGACACAAGTATTATGCTACGCTGGATCTCAAGGACGCATACTACCAGATTCCCCTTGATGATGAGAGCCGAGATCTGACGACTTTCAGCGATGGAGTAGCGTTATATCGTTTCAAGCGGCTACCTTCTGGGCTCAGTTGTAGCCCGGCCATATTCACACGGCAGATGGGTTCTGTCCTGGCTCCCTTGGCAAAGGAAGGCTGGGTCAGAAACTATCTGGATGATGTGCTGCTATGGGCATCTAGTTTTGATGAGCTCCTGACTCGGCTATCTACTCTTTTCAGTCACTTTGCCAAGATGGGCCTGAAATTGAATCTCACTAAGTGCCAATTTGCGCACCCTGAGGTAAAATTTCTGGGCCACCTCATTTCTGAACAAGGGTGTAGACCAGATCCGGAGAACGTCGAAGCTGTGATCAACATGAAGTCCCCCTCGAACGTCAAGGAAATACGGCGATTTTTGGGTATGGCCGGTTTTTACAGGAAGTGCATTCCGCAATTTGCCAAATTTGCAGCTCCCTTAACTGAGTTAACCAAGAAGTATGCCCAGTTTGAATGGTCCTCGGAGTGTGAAGAGGCGTTCCAAAAGCTGAAGACCTTGTTAGTTAGTGCACCTGTTCTAGTGAAGGCGGACATGCACCGCAAGTTCCTTCTGCATACAGATGCTTCTGGTACTCATGTGGGCGCAGCGTTTGATGCAACCTCAGTCAGACGGCACCTTGCGGCCCGTGGGGTATTTTAGTAAGAAGTTGAAGCCCGCTGAAACTCGCTACTCCACCACTGATCGTGAAGCTTTAGCCGTAGTATTAGCATGTAGACAGTTTCACCACTACTTGTGGGGAGTCCGTTTCAACCTCATGACGGATCATCAGCCATTGGTGGTCAGCCTTTACGAAGAAGACTAAGTCGGCTCGCATGAGTCGGTGGAGTCTAGAGATGAGAGAGTATAGGTTTGACATCAGTTACAAGCCGGGTCCTAAGAATTATGTTGCCGACCAGTTAAGTCGACCCGTGAGAGCAGTGAGGTGGGAACAGGATCAGAAATGGTTAGGTAAGACCAGCACCGAGATGAGGGAGTTGCAGTGTCAGGAGGCCCGATGGAAGGATCTCATAGTTTTCCTCGAAGGTGGGGCCTTACCTAAGCATCGCTATCCTCGAGCCACGCTCGATCAGTTTGTAGTGGACCAAGGAGTTCTTTATTTTGTAGTGGCTAAGTCGGACGGAAGTCTGCATTACCTTCTAGTTGTGCCGAGTGAGCTGAAGAAAGCTGCGTTGAATCTGGCACATGACCAAGAGTCTGGTCATCTGGGTAGATTTAAGAGTATCATGAAGGCCGAGTCGCTGTTTTACTGGCCTAATTTACGTAGTGATGTAAGTACTTATGTTAGGGAGTGTTCGGTCTGTCAGCAGTATAAGGGCACCCAAGGACTCCAGCCGCGCTGGCAGGAATTGCCACCCGTTAAGCAACCTTTGGAGAGAGTCAGTGTTGATCTTACGGATATGACGGCAGGAGCCCAGGGGTATCGTTACATTCTGACAGTAACCGATCACTACAGTAGATTTGTAAGGTTCTATAAGTTAAGGTCCAAGGTCTCGGCGGAGGTCTGTGGGAAGTTCCGAGAGTACTTATGCGATTTCGGGTCGCCTCAGACCCTCCTCTCTGATAATGGTGGAGAGTTTACCTCGCAACAGTTCCGAGATTTATGCACTTCATTTAATATTAAGTTGGGATATGTGACTCCTTATCACCCGCGTGGGAACAGTGTGACCGAACGGATGCATCGGACATTAAAGACGGTCTTAGCAACCTTGTGTAAAGGGCACCCGTTAAGGTGGCCCCAGTATGTAGGCGAGTGTCAGCGCGTTATGAACTGTGCAGTGCATGTGACGCTAGGGGAACAACCTCATTTTGCGTTCTTTGGTCGTTACGCTCCCAGACAATTAGGTGCAGCGTTACCATCAATAGAAAATGAGGAACGCCAAGAGGCTATGTCCGTCGTGAAAGAGGTCCTGGAACAGACCTCACTGACCATGGCCAGGAAGTTTAGAGACGTGGCTAATCGGAACCGCCGGAATGAAAAAGGTCAATGTGGACGACATGGTATGGATCAGGAACGAGAATCCACTACCCGGGACTAGCCAAAAGTTGAACGCAAAGTGGGTGGGTCCCTTTAGAGTCACGGAAGTAGTCCGAGACGGGGCTGCGTATAAGCTAGTAAATCCCTATACGGGTGTGTTTATGAAAAGGGCCGCAGAGAAAGTGAAACCGTTCGTGGGTGAGGAGTATTGGCAGGTAGAGCAAGTTGAAATGCCGGTTGAGGAAGACTATCAACCTGAGATTTTAGCACCCAGAGCCCGTCAGCCGGCCCGGCGTTATATAGAATCTTGTTAGAGTGTACAGTAGAGTCCCTGTTGTGGTCGTCTTGTTGTGTACTCCCCTGTGGCCCCCGCATGGTTAATTAATCTTTCCGGTCAAACCCCCGTGCAGCGAAACTTTAAGAGACGTAGGTGCCTAGGTATGTAGAACGTCATACAGGTGATTGGGACTAGGGTGGTGGCGTTCCCATCAGGACGTGCTGTTGGCTCTGAGTACCTTTATGGTTGACTGGGGTTATACTCCTTTCGTCCCGAGGCTCAGCCAGCGCACAGAGTGTGAAGGGACTCCCACGATACGGGCGTCCACGCTGCTCTCTAGTCTGGTCTCCTGGGGTTTTCCAAGCAATAAAGGGGTGGAGAGAGGCTGTCTCTACGGGGACAAGATAGTGCCTGGTTGGCACTCTCCTGAAAAGGAGGGACACTTTATAGAGTGGTATAGTGATTTGTTGTTGAAGGAAGGGACGCCCCACAGGCAGAGTACAGTACAGTAATGATGTGTCAGATTCTAAGACGTTGGGTATAGACTGCGAGCTCTGGGCATGGTAAGATGCCAGGCGGATCAGAAATTCTGCTGTAATAAGTTAAGGCTGGATTAATTGGTAACTGTATAATGTTTATGTTGATGAAAGAGTGAATGAGGTAAAAAGTCTTCAAAGAAAAGGTAGAGCTGTGTAACGGGAAGAAACTGTACTTATCCTTTTGGTATATGTTGTAAGGTTTGACTTAACTGTAAGACTTTTTCCCCTTCATTCACTCTTCCCTATATTTAAGGGAAATGTATCGTTTAAGAAGGGTTAAGTAACCCTTGTCTATGTAAAGAGGGATTTAGCCTAGATCAGGAGGAGAACTAATATTCTCAAATCTATCTAAAATACTTTCAAGCCTAATTTATCGTTTCACCCCTTTTGTTATCCCATGTAAAAATCCTTCCTTTTCGAATTTAGAGTAATGCCCCCTTGTGTAAAAAGACCGCCAATTCCTACCCAAGCGACGCCACCCTTTGTGGTCACCCTCCCCTTTTTTGGCGGGATCCCTGGCACTGGCCCTCGGCCCCTCACTGTCGTGACCCCAGGCCTACGAGAGAGACCTACCCCCCAGTCTCTGTCATCATTCCCCGCTTCTTCTCCGGACTTAGGCTTCCTTTCCCTCCATTCAGAGGTTCGTAATTAAGGTTTATAGTGTTATAAGGTATTGCTTATTCAGTTAAGTAAGTACTAGGTGTGTAATGTAGGAGATATTACTATGATTGACAAATTTGTAAACTCGAGCCTACCATCGGGTTGGTCGACAGGCACCCCTCACCTGCCAAGTGCCTACAACCATACAAATTCCCCCATTATCATTGTGTTCAGTAAAACTTAGTCTGTGCACCTTTGCTAAGTGTTTTTCTGATATTTTAGACTTTGTTATTCCAAATTAACGTCAAATTAACTTCGTGTGTAATAATTTCAGTCAGAGGGACGCCATTTGATGGCCTTCCAATTCTTGTGTTTTTCCATAATTCCCGACCAAACTTAGGTTAGTCTATTTTGCTAGTTTGTCTTTCACCGTTTTACATAATCCTGAGGTAGTGTGAGAACACCAGTTAAGAGTAGAATTGAGGACGATGAAGTTGATTAAAATGCTTTTGAAGCTTGACCGCCATTTTAGGATTTAGACCATCTCGCATTTCGGAGAGACGACAAGGTTGAGTAAATTACTAATGTAGCAGTTGTATTGTATGTTTAGAACTTGTTCATTACTTTGAGTTTATAAAACCATGCATTTTGGTAAATATGATTGTATTTTAACGTGTAAATCAGGAAAGGACATTCGTTTGAGATCGTGTCCTTGAGTTTTGTTTACCTTTCGTGTCACCGACGTTCCAAAGTTAGGCCTATTCAGATAAGTATTTATAACTAACGTCTCCTAGGCCTGGTTATTGTTCATTTTAAATGTTTTTACTGGGTTATAGTGTAAAGAGTTACTTGTTATCTTGATTTAGAGGTCCTCATTTCCCAACCCCAGTACTGTCAAATTTTGGACCCCCATTGGGTCGGATTTATTTCAGATGATTATTTGTTCTTACCTATTGTTACTTAAAGTTAACTTGTGAAAAGGGCCGTTTAGGTATGGGTACTTGCTGAATTATTATGGTAGGTTATATGATTTTACATTTTTAATTAGGCTACCTAACTTTCACCTAATTGGAAGTACAGTAGGCTATTATTAATTATTGTGCTTTTTGAGTGTATTATGAATATTGATTGCTATGATATAATTATGTTTGACATGGTCTAATGAACAGAGTTGCCTTGCAAGGGATGGAACGCTGTAGTGAGATTCTGGGCAGCTGATTTCAGGGGATAAGTTACTCGAGTTACAGTAGAAATAACGTTTAGCTTTGTTTGAGCCTTGTATAGCACCCTCCGCATTGAGCAGTCCAACCTGTTAAGTTTGACCATGACAATTACCTTTGATTTATGCCATTATTGTATTGATTTGACTCCATAGATATGCTCTGTAATTATGTGTTCCCAATTGTGTGTAGAGTACTGCTGAGTAACATATGTACCTGTACTTAATGAGAGGATCTTTGGATGCCTTAAGAGATTATTTCGGTACTGTACTGTAATGTCATAATTTGATCTGTCATTGTATTTCTGTACTTATATTAGCTCATCTATTTTTATACGTTAATAGGAATCCATGTATTTTTATATGTTTATATTAGCCTATATTTTTTATATGTATTTGTTTTAGTATTACTGTGTGCTGTAATTAGGATATTGATTAACCCCATTATTAAGGGTTAGCTATATGTCAACCGTGGGTTAAGAATGCATTCAACTACCCAGGGAACCAGTTTGGGACGGAGTTGATGTGATGCTGAATTGCTGATGGCGGAGAATCGGAGATTCACCCCTCCCATTGGCTGAGTGCAGGATGCTGAACTCGTGTACTGTACGAGGGTTCAAGGACCGCAGGAAGACGTATGATTACCCCCTATACCCCAGGATACGGTAGGCCGAAGAGACGTAAAGGCAAGCCTGGCCGATACCGGTATCTAGCGGAATTGGGATGTATAATACTGAGAGGAATGGGGTGGATACAGACAGCAATATTCGAGTCCTACTCCTAGGTTAAGAGACTGTCCCAGTACAGTAATGGATTGGTCCCAGGTTAATGGTATAGAGATAATTAGATACGGACCATACGGTACCAATGTTAAGAGTTGTAAACGGTAAAATGTTCCTTCTATTAATATCAAGCTTAAGATTACTGCAATATGTTTGTATCTATCCTCCCGTACCTATTTGGATCTAAATGTGTTGTCAGGAGGGTAAATCGGAGCTGTCAGTATTAAATTGGTCTAAGAGTAGTACCAGTAGCCTAACCGAGAGTCAAAGTCTTGTCAGCCAACATGGAAGGTGAAGTTCTTGATTGGTCTTTGCTAGCCTCCGATTTATCCTACTGTCCTAATGTACCTGAATAAGGAGCATGAGTCACGATTGCATAAAGAATAAGAAAACCATGGGGACGGCCAGTTCACCTGAAGGTGGGCGATCAAATAATTCGAATGAATTACCGTTCCCAAAAACATCCTTATGTGATATCTAGAAAGTAGAGAATATGCTAGGTCTCAGTGGGGTTTTTGTGGTTCTTTGGTCTTATCATCGTGTCGGAGTTGCAGTCTTTCCCCTTCCTCGAAGGATGTTGGATGTGGGTCAACCAAACAGGGTTGTCCTCTCGTTAATTAGAATGCAATAACGGGTTTGTCGTCATCTCTTCCTTTCTATCCTTGAGTACCTATTTTCCACCTTCGCAGCTTAATCTATCTTTTTCTGTCTCTCCCTCCCTCTCTCTCTCTTGTTGGCAGCAGAAGAAGGGAAGTGAGGAAGTAGGAGAGATACTCCAACTGATACCCAACCCCCCCCCGTTACAGTTGCAGTGGCCTGGGTCGTGGTGGCAGTGTCCCGAAAGACCAATGACCTCTGTGCCATTGCCCTGCTTGCACGTGTTTTACGTGCTTTTGGTGCTGGTGATTCGTCCTCTGAGCTGTAGGGCGTGTCGTACTGGTAGCTAGGGTCTTTGGCAGCCACCCTCTGCCTTCCACGGCGGCTAACACCACCAGAAGGAGGGCTGGTTGTGTCATCAGGGAGCGAGCGTGAGGGACGTGTAGGCTCCATGACTAGTGCGTGGTTACTGGCGCGGTGGTGCTTGCACGAGTGCGGGGCGAGCGTTTGGCGGGGTGGTATCGAGAGTTGACATGTAGTACTATACCCACACCAATTTTCAGCCGCCTGGCTATAAACGCGCGGTTTTGGTACGTGTTCAAAATCTCTGCTCTTAAGAGTCTCCCCGCAGTGCGCCGGGGGAACTCTTAAGAGTCTCCCCGCAGCTCCCGGGTTAAGTGAGGAATTTCAGGCGAATTAAAATTAAGTACAGGGACATCTTGATTTATTTCATCTAAGGTTGAGTTGGTGGAGAAAATATCCGCAAGAAGGTTAGCTTTACCTCGTGGGTCACTTACAAGATTGCCAGTCGGAGATTTTAATGGTGGAATGGATGAAGCAGTAGTGAAGTTGGATTTAAATGAGTTAAGAGTAGACCAAAATATTTTGTTATCATTTGGATTATTTAGAAGTTTATTTGCCTGCTTGTGGAGAAAGTTAGATTTAGTTAGGTTTAATACAGTTTTGGCATGATTTCTGATGTTTCTAAAGTAATTAAAGGCTTCATGAGTTTTTGATCTTGTGTATGCATTGTAGGCTATTGCTTTTTGTTCAGTTACTCTAGCACAATTATGGTCAAACCATTTAGGTGAATTAGATCTTTTACTGTACTTTTGATGAGGAATAAAAGTTTCCATTCAAATTTTTACAAAATTTTGTATGTGGCTCAAGGTGGAGTGTGCATCATTAGAAAAGAAAGAGGTCCAGGGAATATCAATACAGAAACCTTGAAGACCCTCCCAGTCTGCCCTATCGTAATGCCATTTAGTCACCAAAACAGGTTCAGAGTGGGAAGGTGTGGTAGGTGATAGACAGTGATCAGAAGATCCAAGCGGGGACCTCACTGTAACATCATAATTTTCTGAATTGGTTGTTAAAAATAAGTCCAGTAGGTGGGAATTATGATTAGGATTATCTGGTACACGGGTGGGTTGGTTGACTAGTTGAGTGAGATTAAATGAGTCTGCAAATAGCTCACATTCAAGACCAGCAGCATCAGTCCTGGCTGAATGAGTGAGCCATTCAACATTATGGACATTAAAATCACCCAACACAGTGATTTCAGAAGAAGCATTTAAGTTGAGGACACTGAGTTGTGAGGACAGAGAATCAAAAAGACTTTGCTCTGGAGGAGTATTTGGGGAACGGTAGATGCAACATATGTATTTAAATTTACCATCAGCAATTAATTTGTATATAGAATAATCAAAATAGGGACAATTGAAACTAGTAACCTCCTCCAGGGCAATTTCAGATTTTGCGAAGCAACATACACCTCCTTTAGGTGTAAAAAGAAGCATAGTCATGGTGGGTCATTTTGAGGGTATTTAGAAGGTCTCACCAAGCAAGAGAGCGAGGGTCAGGTTTCTTTTGCAGGTCAATGTATACCTGTAGGAATGTGTCCTCTGTGTTGTGGAGGGCGGTTGCCCGGGCTTGATGTGGGCGTTGTAGACGGGCTAAGCGTCCTGTGTTTTTTTTTACTTTAATCTTTCGTATGAATGGTTTGTAGTTTTCCCCCGTGGGGGTAGGGATGGGGGCGACGAAGGGTGTGGATTTGTTCATGGTGGAGATCATGTCTCGAGTGAGGTGTGTGGGACTGACAGGAGGTCTGTTTAGTGTGGTGAATGGGTTACTAACCGAAGGGGAGGGATTAACGCGTGAAAACGGAGCTGGGGATGAAGGGGGGATATGAGTCTGGGGTTTTGGGGGTTTTCTTGTGTGGTGTTGTAGGCTGGGGAAATATAGTGAGGCAATGCGCAATATCGGTTTAGGTAAGGTGCGTGAAGGAGGTGTGTGAGAAGGAGGGGGTGTGTGTGTTGTGTGGCTTGGGTCTTTAGTGTCAGAATGGGGTGTTGTTTTTGTATAACTGTCTTTAAATCTGATGGGTCTGTTGATTATTCTACCTTTGGAGGTCCTGGTGGGAAGGTAGATGTTTGTCGTGGGACTTGAGTCGCTCGACGATGTTTTATATTGAGGAGAAGAACGTTTTACAGGTGAAGGGCATTTATTGGGGGCGAGGTCGGGGGTTATTTGAGAGGTAGATGCGTGTGGAGGTTTTTGTTGGGTGAGGGTGGTAGGCGGAATGGAAGAGGATTTGGTGGGGGTATGTATGGGGGTTCTCTCAGGGTGATTTTGTGGGGGGATGTTTTAGGGGTTGGTTGGTTGGGGGTTAGATGAGATGAGGAGGTTGGTTGATGTGTGGGTTGGGTCGCGGGGATAGTGGAGGGGAAAGGGGTGGATGCGGGGGGGGGTAATGAGGTGGGGGTTGAGAGGGGATGAGGTTGAAGAGGAAGGTATGTGCTTTCGTGGGGGGGTGGGGGTTGTTACTTCTGGAATATAGTTAGAGGGTTTATGGTGTTTACTGGTGATTATTCGTCTTCTTTCCCTTTGTGGAGGAGAATTCGACGAAGAAGAAGAAGAGGAGGAGGAGGAGGGTAGTGGTCTGGCAGCCCTATGGAACTTGGTTAGCAGGGTGTGTTTTCTGGAGGTTTTAAAAGTTTTTTGTCGTGGGCGTAAGTTGTAGCGTGAGGTTACTTAGGTAGATTGTGTGGTGCGTTTGGGTGTGTACTGGGTTTTGGGTGGGGGGGGTGGCTTTCTTACTGTGGTGCCTGGGGGAGGTATCTCAGGGCTAGACGGGAGGGTTTCTGTTGTGGGTGGAGGTTTTTGTACTTGGATAAGTTGGGGAGGTACTTGACTATCAGAAGTGAAAGAAGGTGTCATGGTGGAGGAGGGTGTGATAGTGGGGGCTTGGGGTTTGTGGAGGTTAGTTTGGGGGGTATGCTGAGGAATGATTGGTCGGTTCGGTGCTGGAGGGCTTAGGCCCTTAGGGGTTTGTATGGGAGTATTCATAGCCGGAGTGGAAGGGTTAGTAGGGGTGTTTAATTCCGGGTCGGACGTGTGGGGTGGGGTAAGGTCTTGTGGTTTTAGAGGGCGAATCACGCTCGGACGAATCTAGTTCGGAACGTGCGAGTCACGCCGTGATAATCGATGGTGACTTGATAGGCGTTTGGGACTTGTATGATGGTGTAGGGCCCGACATAGCGAGGGCCTAATTTGTTGGTGACAGGGAGGTTGGCTACCATTACGGTGTCATGGAAGGCGAAAGGGTTTTTATCATCGGGGTTATCAGGTTTGGTGTCTTGGCATGTTTGGGCGGTATGGAGGGTGTTTTGCAGATGTTGCAATGGGTCAATTGTGGAGGTGGTGGAGGGGAGGTAAGCGTGATGGTGGAACGGCAGTAACAGGGGGGTACGCCGTAAACACGTTCATGAGGGGAAATACCGTCTTCTCAGGGACAGCTGTTCATGCCCCATTGTATCATCTTTAGTTGTGCTGGCCAGTCTAAGGTGTTAAGAGCAATCATTTTTGTATGTAACTGGTTGTTGATGGTGCGATGGCTGCGTTCGCATATAGCATTTCCTTGAGGCCAGTACGGGGATGAGTGTTTAATCTTAATACCACATTGTTGGGTGAACTGGTGCCAAACGTGTCCACTAAACTCGGGGGCATTGTCGGATAGAAGAGCAAGGGGAAGGCCGAATATAGGGAACACTTCTGTGGCAAGCAGTGTGGCGACTGTGGTGGCTGTGTGGGCTTTAACTGGGCAGGCTATTAAAAATTTGAATATACATCCACAAATGTGACGATATAGCGGTTGCCAGCGTAAGAAGGAAACGGGCCCATGATGTCGAGGGATAGGACTTGGAACGGTTTGTTGACAGACATGGTACCAGCTGGGCCTGGGGTGCGTGATCTATCCTTCCCCAATAAACAAGGTTTGCAGGATTCTGTCACTTGTTGTGCAATTTTGGAGGGGTTGGGGGTCCAGTATTGATCTGTGAAGATTTTTAACATCTTCTTTTGTCCAAGGTGTATGCCGTTTCCCTCGTGGATGGCAATCATGTAGTCGTGGGCAATGGTGGGGTCTAAGATTATGTGACCAGAGTCTTTGGCAAGTTGATCTCCCCAGCGAGTCAGTTTCCTGAAGACATTTAACGGTATCCAGGGTGGTCTGATTCTTGTTTCCCAAGATTGAATTAGTGAGGGGGCTGAAGGGGAATTATGTTGGGGGATGGGGGTAGATAAAAGTTCCGTGTTTTGTAAGGCGGCTAGGTTGGTGGGGGGGGGGGGGGTCTTTTGGTACTGGCAAACGTGACAGGGCGTCTGCATTGGTGTGAAGTTTTGCTGAACGATACTATATTGTAAAATCGTAGTCCTCTAGTGTCTCCCTCCAACGTACCAAAATGGCTGAGTTGGTTTCGCATTTACGCAACCATTGCAAAGATTGATGGTCGGTGATTATATCGAGTTTTGCGCCCAACACAAATGACCGGAAGTGGCTGAGTGCCCAAATGATCCCTAAGCACTCTCTCTTGGTGGCTGCATAATTCTGTTGTGCTTGGTTGAGGGTGGAGCTGGCATACGCTATCACATGTTCCTCTCCGTCTCTGACTTGAGCTAAAACTGCACCAATGGCGTACAGAGATACGTCGGTATAAAGACGGAAAGGTTTATGGTAATCAGGGAAAGCGACAATAGGGGCTTGGATTAGCTTTTGTTTCAAAGTGTTAAACGCGAGGTCTCTTTCAGGTGTCCAGGTGAACGGGGTGTCTTTGTGGGTGAGTTGGTGGAGGGGTCTGGCTATGGTGGCAAAGTGGGGGACGAAACATCTGTAGTATGTGGCTAAACCTAGAAACGAACGTACTCCTTTAACGGTGGTGGATGGGGGTTGGTTTTGTATGGCTTGAAGTTTCTTTGGGTCTGGTGCAATACCATGTTCAGATATTACGTGGCCGAGGAAATCTACCTTATTGCGGGCAATCTCGCACTTTGAGGGTTTTAATTTCAACCCGGCGGCTCGGATTCTTTGAAGGACTTGTCTCAACCTGAGGAGGTGTTCTTCCCAGGTTGGTGAGTACACAATAATATCGTCTAGATAGGCTAGGCAGGTTTCCCAGGTTAGGCCATGTAATACCGCTTCCATCAAACGGGAGAAAGTGGCGGGTCCGTTACAGAGGCCAAAAGGTAGGACGTTAAATTCGTAGTGGTGGCCACCACTAGTGGAAAATGCTGTTTTCTCTTGGTCCTCAGCCTTGATAGGCACTTGCCAATACCCTGCTTGCAAGTCGAGGGTAGTGAACCATCTGGATCCGTATAGGGAGTCAAGGGAATCGTCTATCCGGGGTAATGGCGTAGCGTCTTTAATGGTTACGTCATTCAACCTCCTGTAATCGACGCAAAAACAGGTTGACCCATCTTTCTTTTTTACTAGGACAACAGGGGAAGACCAGGGACTAATGGACGGGGTGGCAATACCGGCCTCTAACATCTCTTGGACTTGGCGTTCCTCTTCCTGACGTTGTATGGGATTTTTTCTAAGGGATGGTTGTCGTATGGGGGGGCCTGTGCTGTTAATGATGTGTTGTTCTACATCGGTCTGTCCGATTTCGGTGGGTTGTTGGGCAAACACGTCACTGAACTCTAGCAATAGGTCGTACATGCCGTGTTTTTGGTGGTCGGATAATGTGTCCGGGAGAGGGGGCAATTGGAGGCTGGTAGGGGTGTCATTAAAATCTATGGGGAGGTCATCAAAAGTTTCGACGTCTCCTATAATGAGACCTTTTGGTAATGTCAGGGATTCCTCAGAGATATTTGCCACGAGAGTGTGGTTGATGCGAGCGGAAATGATGGCGGGTTGTAAGAGGCAACGATGGGGGTTGGTGGACGTGGTAGTGGGGGAAAATATCATGTGAGTTTAGGGTATGGGTCGAAGGTTTACCCATTTTTGATGGCGGGGGGGAATTTGGCATTTATCTTGAACTACAGCTGGGCTAATGATGGTGGGGGATCGACTGGCGAGCAGGTGCTTGGTATGCATAAGGGGGGAAAGGTCACTTTGGTGGGGGTCACGCGTGAGGGGGGGATTAACGGTGCGTGTGGGAGGATCAGTGGGGCGCGGTGTGAGGGAGTTCGAAGACGGGATTTGTTGGAGGGACTGTGGAGGGTTGGTGGGGGAAGAGTGAGGTATAGAAGATGGGTTATTGGTGGAGGACTGATGTAAGGATTGGTCGTTGTTAGAAGGACGAATTTGGGGAGTTTTGTCGGTGGCAATGACGGTTTGTTTGGAGTTTATATGGATTTGGTGGTTTTGTTTGTCATGAGAGGGCGAGTTAAGTGTGGGATTTTGAAGTTTTCTAGGGGTGTGAATTGTGTGGGGGTGGAAGGGAGCTACTGACGGAAAACTGTCACAAGGGGGAGTGGGGTGGGTGTGGAATAGCTGGACATTTCTGGGGGCATGGTGGGAACATAGTTGTGTCCCTCGGTCGGCACGCGTGAGGGGAGGATTAACGGCGCGTGCGGGCGGGTCAGGGTGATGAGAGGTGAGCGAGTTAGGAAACGGGATTTGTTGGGGGGACTGCGGAGGGTTGGTGGGGGAAGAGTTAGGTGTAGAACATGGGTTATTGGTGGAGGACTGGTGTATTGATTTGTGGTTGTTAACAGGACGAATGTGGGGAATTTTCTTGGTGGCAGTAACGGTCTGGTTAGAGGTTATCTGGGACTGGTGAGTTTGTTTGTCATGAGAGGGCGAGTCAAGTGTGGGGTTGTGAAGTTTTCTAGGGGTGTGAATTGTGTGGGGGGGAAATGGAGCTACTGACGGAAAACTGTCACAAGGGAAATTGTGTTGGTTGTGGGATAGCTGAACATTTCTGGGGGCATGGGGGAAACATTGTTGGGTACATAGGTCGGCATTTTCCCTGGAAATATGTGTACATAAACATTTGATAGAATTATGGTTACATATATCAGAGTCTGTCCTGAAACATGGGAGGATTTATCCTGGACAGAGTTACGAGAATTGAGGGGATTACCGAGAGGGAGTTGCTTGGACTTGTCTTCTTTCGTTTGTTGAGGCATTTTTTTACTGAATTGAGTGATATTTTGAGAGAACTCGGGGCAAGGGGAGGGTTTAGGAATTACTTTAGTGCTAGCTGCAACTTGGTAACCCTGGCTCAGGGTTTGTTGAGGGGGAAGGTGTTTTTTCTTTTTGTGAATGGGTTTCTGCGTGATTGGTTTGTCAGAGGCTTTGGGTTGGATTTTTTTTTTGAATGAGATCAGCCTTTGGCCGCAGTCAACCTGGGCCTGGAGTTTTTGAAGGAGGTCAAGTCCAAGGAAACCATCGTAATGTTTACAGTGGGAGGAAAATACTGTGAACGTGTGATAACAACGAGCATGGGGGGCAGGAGTAGTTACTGACAGGGGCAAAGTGTCTCCTAGGAGATTTAAGTAAGTATCAGCAGCTGAGATTAGTTCTGCTTTGGTGGTTAACCCTTTCCGACATATGACGCGATTTTGAGCCTATTAGGGATACTTTAAAGCCTTTGTTACCATCAAGGGTATTTAGAAACCTTTAGTTTAGTTACTTCAACCTCTGCAGTTGTCTTTGAGTTAGCTGTGGGCAGAAAACTAATTTTGGAGAGGTAATTATAAGAGTGAGAGAACTCTATTTCTTATTGCTAATCTGGCGACCTCTGCGTCATATGAGTCTGAAGGGGTTAACAAGGGGCCAAATAGTCGGTGGTGTTGATCAAAATAAGACTTGAACAAACATGACTTGGCAGCTCCCGTGTCGATTAACAAGCGGACAGGAATGTCCTTGATTTTGGCCATGTAATAAATTGGGGCAGTGCGGTCAGTTATGGCGTCCCCCGCCGAGGCCATCTTGGGCGGGAGGTACTTTAAAAATCCTGGGGGTTGGTATCTACCTCCTCCAGGGTTTCCTCGGTATCCTCTGAGGTCATGATAGAGGCTATTTCTCCAGTGTGCCTTTCCTCCATGTCTTCCTCTTGTCCCAACTCCTCTTCATTTACAGAAATGCGAGGAGTAAAGGGGTGAGGTTTGGCAGAGTCACGAATTTGATGGAGGGCACACTGAGCATTACAGGCAGGAAAATCATAGGGGTTGATAATTACTAAGGTAGGGTTTTTACTTTGGTAGGTGTTGTAGGTTTTGTTCCGGTTGAAGATTCTGCGTGGCTGGGTAGGTTGGAACCGGGGTCTACTGGGTTGGGGCTTGCCGGAAGGGTAGGTGGGTCTGTTGTGGAAGGATGAGGATGGGTAGGCATTCTTGGAGTTTTGGTGGTAGGGGTGCTGCGGGTGCGTGGGAAACCTCTTGATTACAGCGATTTGGGTGGGTGCTTCTGTGCGCACGGCCAAAATACGTCGGATCGTGATGAGATCTTTTTGGTATCCGACGAAATCGTGCACACAGAAATGGTCTTTTACTGCTGAGGGCAATATTGATACAAGGTTGACCAGAATCTGCTGCTCTTGTTGGATTCTGGTCAATGTGGGGAAAGAAACTTTTATGTGTTGGGCGATCTTATTCACTGTGGCATCTAGATCGCCTTCGAATTTAGTGTCTTGGATACAGGTGTGGGCCACGAAAACGCCCAACGAAGGCTTAATGGCTTCTATCACAATTGGGCGAAATTCGTCCCATGTGAGAGTAGGGTGCACTTGGTAGGCAACCAGGGAAACGGCTTTTCCCAGGTGCATTAATGTCACGGCTATTTTTTCTGCATCCGTGGTATAAACTAGGTCAAGTACGGGTTTCACTATGTCCATGAACGTTTCGATCTCGTAAGTTTCTCCATCATAATGTGGGATGGGAATGTGAGAACGGTGCGCCATGATGTTATCATGTTCTGGCTGTTCCAAACTTGCAATGTAATGCAACCTTTTATCCGAATCAAGAACCACCGCTGCCGCCAATGTTATGCCCTGTTTTTCTACAGGATTAACTTGGGTAATGTGAGTTCTAACTGACTGGGTATATAAGGCTGCATGCACAATACAAGGTATGAGGAATAGAGAACACAAAATAAACACACGGTAACAAGACACACGATCACGTTTATTTAAGAAGGTTAATAGGGAGCATAAGAAAGTATGAATACTCGTACAAGACAAATGATAGAAATGAACCGCTAGCATTAGTGGATCTGGATGGAGCCTAGTTTCCCACTTCCAACGTTCAGGTATACTCTTCTGATCACTGGTTTGGTTTGCAAGTTTATATACTGGAAGACGTCAATGTTACTTATAGATTGAATTTCACTAATTAGATTTATTACTGGCAGGTCTGGTGTACAAGTAGTAGTTCACAGACTAGAATTAGACACGCGTATGTTTTAGAGCACGGGAATTCTAGTAACCTCATGGGGGTACTGATCTAAGTTTTATATTCTTATGGCAGAAATACATAGAACACAAATCAGTGGGCGAACGTTAGATATCACTAGGGTTTTACTTCTATGTAATAATATCTGGATAAAGGTAATTACGAGAGTTAATGTCGCCTGTTAATTAATAAACACTGATACGCTTAGCACTTCCCAAATGGAATGGTTATATATGAATTACACTGGGCAAAGATATAGCCACTTCATAGAAAGATTAATAAGTGAATTTCTAATTAGTACTGTAACACGTTAGTACTAATAAAGTGAATCTTGGGTAGTATTTGGTTGGTCTGGTCCTGGTTATCTTGCGTCCGTGATGTTGGGGGCTAACGACTGGTTCCGCGGCCGTCCAGGTGGTCCATATGTAGGAAGTTCTCAAGACGGATCTCTTGGCGATCGTTGCTGGCTACACGCTTATATACCCACTAGTGTGTGTGAAGGTTATAAGGTGCACGTAGATTTCTTGTACGTGGACAGATGCTTCTATCTCAAATCTGCCACGGAGTCTGCCGGCTCTGGAATCTCAAATCTCAGGAACAACACAAGGGCAGAGCTAGAGGTCAACTTAAGGGGGCCAGCCACTGGTTGGTGTCTATCTTTCAACTGATTTTACTGGGGGCGGGGGCTGGGTTTATAGGCTCGGTTTTGGACCCTGTAGGCCATAGGGATCTCGAGTCTTATGGAATTATTTGAGCTCTCAATAGATACGGGGACTCGGTAAGGTGGTGAGTACTGTTGTGGCACATGGCTATAGGGAGCCTTCATAATGTGATATAACTGAGCCTTAGTAAGAGGTACTATTTTGGCTATATTGGAAGTATTTAGGGGAGGGAGACTGGATCTACTTTGCGAGGAGGACTGGGCCAGCTGTGATAGGAGCGTCTCTCTTATATTACTCAGTCTTCATTCTATGGTCTAGCTGAGGTGCTAATTTGATTATCCGAGTATGCAAAAAAGGTGAATGGGTTATTGTGGGTTAATAGAGGTTAGTAAAGGGGTTAGTCATGCATGGTTAGTTCATTGATAGGAAGAATTCCTGTGCTACCTGGCAATGACCTGGAAGTCAAAACAGGGGTCAGGTATACCTCCGCAGGGGTGGGGGTCTCCCTCCTCGGGGGGGTAAAAAGGGGTAGCTGTGCGCCCTCTCTCTGGGATGGTCGTCCGGCGGCTGTGGCTAGGGGCTTGCCATATCACAAGTGTTTGTAATAACCCTCTGTTTATGAGACAGATGTGGGTGTTCTTAATACCAAAACCGAAGGTGCCTTGACTAGCTGGTTTAATCGGTTGGTTGTTAATTGTATGGCTTGCTGGATGTGGTGGAGACTGGGTTGCTAACTCTGCCACATTTATCTGGAAGTATGGCAATAGAAGTTAGTCACTGGCGAGGCGGCTAGCCTCGCACTGACGATCATTGGGTGCAGGGTTGTGAATTGGTGGGTTGTGAGGGAATAGATGGCATGCAAAGGGTTAGTTAAGTTCTAATGTTGTTCCGGCCTACTAAGGGAAGGTAGGCTGGATAGGAGTATATATATAAAAGTTTGGAGAGCGTTAGCAATGGAAAAATCAAGGATCTTCAAGAGGTATGAGGGAGAGGCTAGGTCAGAAAAGAGTCGAGGAGCGCGGGGTGTTAATGAGAGGGAGAGAGTTCAGGGGGCTACGTGGAAGTTTGACCCTAAGGTCTCTGGGCGTGGGGGTGGCATTAGGCTACAGTTGATATTGGAGTTTGGGGGGAAATGACAGTGAAAGTACGTTAGCCAAATGCTACCGGGGGATGAGGAAATACGGGGTGGTATATGAGTCTAGAAAAGATAGAATCATGTGAACTGTGGGCTGTGGAGAAGGGGAGGTTAATTGTAGGTGTGTGCTTGACTGTGGATAAAAGTAGAGAAAAACATGGTGTATTATTACTCGTCAATACGAGGGGTTATGGACACTATTATTTGACACGATTTCTTGCTGATCTTGCTGTCCCTGGGAACTGCGTTTTCTATGAAATATAGACCAAAGAAAAGTGGCAGTTCGTAGGGGTACTTCGTTATTGTTTCGTGGTACTATGATAGACAATGGAAAAAAAAGGTTATCTATACAATCTCTGGTTGGGGTAAGCATTAAGTTATAGCATGGTGGGTAACATCTTCAGTCATGGCTGTCTAGGTCTTACGGGAGCAATGGTTCTATATACACTGGTGTACCCGTGGGTATCTTAGTTTCTTATCACTTAGGACATTTTTTTTTTTAACATACTACTTCTCGGATGGAAGAACATACATAGATTTATGGGGGCGGTTGGTCTTCAGAAACTTAGTCTGGCAAGACAAGGTATTTTAAGGGGTGAACATATTATTTCTCGGATGGGAGAACATACTGTGACGTTAACCACTCCGTTAGAACCGCATGGCTTGTCCTACAGTGACTCACTAGGATCGCCAGGGCAGTGGATGGGGCTACAGTTTATGTATTAGAGTGTGCTTTATTTCATATGAAAGCTTGTGTCATGGGCAGTCCAGAAAGGCTCTTTGTTTTCACCCATATCAAGGGTTTATATATTTAATTGTAAAGTATATGTTTTATCATTAACTAGTAATGATGGGATCTGGGAGAGAGAGAGAGAGTAGAACAGAATGAGAGGGGGGCGCGCAGTGTTTTTGCCCCGCTTGATGACGTCACGGCTGGCTGCCTCGTGGGGGTTGGTTGAGAGAGGTCCTTACCATGCTGCTAGTGGCTAGAGGACTTGTAACCGCTTTTTTCCCACGCGGCTAGTGCGAGTATATATACAGTTCCTCGCAACTCTCTCCCTCAGATCTGGTTTCTAGAACGCATCCATCTTTATCCCTTGCTACCTGTCCCCCGCTCTGTACCTGAGAATCTTTCCCTCTGCCTACCTCTCTCTTTTTTCATATCTTTCACCACCTTTTATTAAGATTATACCCCCTCTGGTTAACTCTGCAAAATCAGCTTCATGCTGGCCAGTTGTATTGTGCGTTAAGGTCTGATATAACCTATGTATGTTAGTTGTTAAGATAAGTGGATCACGAAGCATTGGTTGACATTCATATTGTTTAGTAATGCTTCCTTTAATTATTAGTGTTCTGCTGGATTAGATAATGCTAGACTAGGAGTCTGATATTATAAGGTATTGTTTCCTATGAGTGCTGGCTTTAGTTAAAAGCTGCACGACATACCTGAGAACTGGAGTTGATTGAGTAAATTCTAGTCTGTGTGCCATTGAGAGTAGAGCATGCACGAATGAGGGCTTTTTGCCTATACCATTCTGCACTGTTCTAGTCTCGATTGTTTGTCTTTGAGGTACGCCAGGAGAACGCTTAATACTTCGGTATTAAGGTTTCTCAAGAGAGCTACCCTTCCCTATAACGTAATATTTGACGCACAGACTTGAGATTTGCACTAGGCTATGCGGCATGCCATGCGCAACAGTATCTCGTATCATTGACTCTAGCTAGACTTTATCAGTCACAGTAGACATTAAGTATATTTACCTAATTACTCTTTTTATGCATACCCATTTATCATTACACAAACATTTCGCAGCCTAGTTTGATGTATGGAGACACAAACGACGTAGGCTCTTTTTGTTGATAGGAATACTGCATTGTCGTGACGATTAGTATTGTTGTAGCGTTTAGGATATTCTTTTCCCCGACTGCATTATATATTCTGCCTTTTTGTGTGCATAGCCTGCACGAGCATTGTTCCGCTGCCTGCCTTTTTGGGTTCCATTTCCGATACGAGCATCTTTATAGCATCTAACATTTAACCCTTAATTAGCGGCGAGCAACATAAGTCGAGTTAAATAAAGCTGGACTATGTGGCGGCGCTCGACATAGGTCGAGTGGCAATTTCAGCACGTAATGTGGCTGAGAGAGAGAGACAAGTGGTGGCAGGAGACTAGCGAGCGTATGACTGCTCCAGACCACCGCGGCGAACCTACTGACACAAATCTCAGCTCCCTCCTCCCTCTCTCACTCGCTACATACTCAATTATGTACCGAAAGTACCCGAATTACCTGCTTTTTGCACTCGCGTTGCACGGTTATTGCAAGAAAACTATCCATCATACAAGGATCGTTATGATGTCATTCGAAAGCTCTGTTTATTCATAGTACTTGTTTTACGTTCTGGGTCTTATTTAGGCATGAAAATGATCACGTAAACAGCCCTATTTTGGCTAAAAAACACCCCGCTGTGCGGTACATATAAATAAACCGCATAGGCCGCTCGTAAGGTGTTAAGAAGATCCTTGTTAGTGTGAAGGACTTTAGTGCACTTTCTTTCATGCAGGAGTGCCTGACATTTATTGATTAAAGTAACGTAAGCTGTAACTTCTCTTACCACCTTACTTTGCATACCATAACCAAGCACCTTCGTTTTATAGGTAGTAATAGGCTGTTTTCACATAACATTAAGCCTAGAGTAGACGCACATTATGAGAGTTTGATAGCCTATTATTGCATATAGAACTCTGTAGAGTATTTGTGTTCTTTGTTCACTGGGAATATACATCAGAGGTTGGAGCTAGCGCTTTCCGTTGTAACATTTATGCCATTACTAGTCCAATGAATAAGAGCCCTGATATATTTAAACCCCAGTCGTAACAAATGGCGACCTTACCTAGGATTTGGTGAACCTACATTTATTAGCAGGAACATTTGTTGTTTTGGAGAATATTTTGCGGGGATCAGCAAGAATAATTTTGTTTTCGCAACATAGTATAGCCCTTGAGTATTTCCGAGAATTTTGTGTGTATATTGAGGTATAAGAGTTTGGGGTGCTTCTTTTCTGAATATTGAGGTGGGAAATTTTTGAGAGCACCATGTCTTATACCGGATCAGAGGAGAATGGAGACACAGTACGTAATGTCGAAACTGAGGAACAGCAGCATGACGAAAGGGTTAATCGGGTGAACTGTGAGGAGGATGCTAGGATATTTTTGCAATGGCCTGTTACTGCCGAGCGGTTGGAGGGTATGGATCGGTACGGTCTTCAATGCCTGGCCACAGCTATCGGTCATGCGGTTACTAGCAGCATGACCAGGGATAACTTGATAACGTGTGTACTCGGCAGGGTGACTGGTGAGCGAGATGGGTTGAGTGCTCAGAGCCCTTCGGCCATGCTTCCCCTACACTCGACTCCCAGCCATCCCAGTAGTTTGCCGACCCCGGGTACGCTTCCGCAGTTGGGTGGTGACTGGCAGGGTGGGTTGCCCCTGGGGGGACCACCGGTAATTTCAAACATTGTAGCACCTTCACCTCCTCAAGGGTTAACTCCAGAATTATTGCTTCAGCTCGAATTAGCTAAGCTTCAGCAGCAGCAATTAGAATTAGCCAAGATAGAAGAGAGAAAAAGTCACCAGCACATAGAGCTAGCAAAAATCCAAGCTGATTTAGAGTCGACTAGGTACTGAGCCGACATGGATGTAGAGAAGTCGCGAGTAGAGGCAACGGGACAGCGACTTGGGGCTGGTAACCGTGTTCATGAGCAGTCTCTCTCGCACTTATTGAAACTGGTTCCGGTGTTTGATGAGAGTGGTGTAACAGAATTTTTCACACGCTTTGAGAAGAAGTGCCAGGAACACCAGTGGCCAGAGAATAAATGGGCAGCACTTGTATCCTCTAGATTAATAGGCAAGGGTCTTAAAGCCTACGATGAGTTACCTTTGGAGTTATGTATTGTGTATGAGGATCTCAAGGAGGCTGTCCTGAGGGCTTACGAACTGCAACCAGAAACGTACCGTTTGAAGTTCCGGGGTGTAACTAAGGGAAGAGATAGCACCTTTTGGAACACGCCCGGGACTTGTCCGATGCTATGGGGAACTGGCTCCGATCTGAGAAGGTAACAACGTTTGATGGAGTTAAGCAGTTGATGTTGGAGCAGTTCTTTAAGAGCACGGGCGGTGATCTAACTTTGAACTTAAAGGAGAAAAACCCAAGAACTCTAGTCGAAGCAGCAGAAATGGCTGATCGACGGCTGTCGTTGATTCGGGGTTGCGGGTCCTCACAGAAGTACGATGTAAGTGCTAAGGACCGTTATCCTCCCCCTCCCTGTAACAATGACACATTTAAACAGAAGAGCCATGAAACTAAAACTGAATCCAAACCTTACACCACACCGTATGTGAAAAGTCAGGGGCCTTTTACATCACAGTATAAGCCGAAACAAAAATTTATGTGTTTTAGTTGCCACCAGGAGGGTCATAAGGCAAATGAGTGCCCTAGTCGACCTCCTCCGGCAGCCGTGTCTTTTGCTCACGGCATTGGAGTGTTCAAGAGGACATCGGAGTTTGTTAGAGGCATTTCTTCCGAGGTAAATACACTGCCAGTGCAGAATGATCCGGAAGGCTTATTCCCTGTCCGTGATGCCTTTAGTGACCACAGGGGACTCGGTTGTGTGGAGTGGGGGGGTAGAAGACATGAGGTGAGAATTTTGCGTGACACTGGGGCATTGCAAACACTGTTGAGAAATTTCACTGGTAAACCTGTCAATACGGCGCGGGTGGTTGTGGTTCAGGGAGTTAATGCGACAAGGTCATACCCGCTTGTAAGAATGAAGGTGGAAGTTGATGGTGTGACTCGAGACCTGGATGTAGGAATTGTGGAGAA
This sequence comes from Paralithodes platypus, assembly GCA_032716605.1. NCBI lineage: Eukaryota > Metazoa > Arthropoda > Malacostraca > Decapoda > Lithodidae > Paralithodes > Paralithodes platypus. The sequence continues at coordinate 40,250,010 of CM064528.1, forward strand.
GTTACCTGTTGGGGGCGTCGACCTCCTTCTCGGCAACGACTTTGCGGGACCTACTTCTGAGGCTCCACCCTTGGTCGTTGCCGAGAAGCCGGCCGACGTGAGTAGGGAGGAGCAGGAGTGGGTTGAGAAGTGTCCGGTGCAGCCTATGGCGTGTGTTGTCACCGGAGATCCTGCATCCAGGGAGTCACATTCTGGTCAACAATCTTTAGATCAGCGGAGGAAGGGTACCGAGAAGGGGTTGGAAGTTGATGCGGTTGAGAGTTCAGTATCAGCGGACATTCTCGGGGATTCATTATTAGGACCAATTTTCGAGTCTAGAGAAGACCCATTAACTGTTCCTGAGAAGGCAGTGGATGGGCTTAAAAAGACGATGAGACAGCAACGGTACGCAGAGAGAGAGCAACGGGAGGCCAAATTTAATGTAGGAGGGGGGCATGAGTTGTTTCGCAAACACTTGGATAGGCTTGCTCCTTCGGACATTCGTAAGTTGCAATTGGAAGACCCGGAGGTTCTTGAATGTGGTACCGGTGCTGTCGAGTTGGAGGAGGACAGTGATGCACAGTCGGGAGATTTTTTTTTCATAGATGGCATATTATACCGGCGATTCCAAGATCCGCAGAGGAATTGGGAGGGGGGGTCAGGAGAGGTAGACCAGCTGGTCGTGCCGAGGGTTTGCAGGGAAAGCCTACTTAGGTTGGCCCATGATGTACCACTGGCGGGACATCTGGGTGACCGTAAGACGGTTGCAGCCTTGGGGAAATTATTTTGGTGGCCTGGTCTGAGAGCACAAGTTGTGTCATGGGTGGCAATGTGTGATGTGTGTCAGAAGGTTGGCAAACCGAATCAGAGCATTCCTAAGGCGCCGTTACACCCCATTCCTGTCAGTGGGCCTCCCTTTAGTAAGGTTATAGTGGATATGGTTGGCCCCCTTCCCCCTACAAGTGCCGGAAACAAGTTTCTCCTGACCATCATGGAGGTAGCAACAAGGTACCCTGACGCTTACCCTATGAGAAATGGGTCGGCGAAGACGGTGGTCCGAAGCTTGCTAGTGTATTTTTCCCGGTATGGTTACCCGCAGGGGATTCAGTCAGTCCAGGGACCCAACTTCACTTCTAGCCTCTTGGTTCAAGCAATGCCGCAGCATGAGATTGTTGGGGTTGTGTCATCTGCGTATTATCCGGAGAGCCAGGGTGTGTTAGAGCGATGGCACTCAGCCTTGAAATCTGTGCTTCGTTGTTGTTGCTTTGAGAGTGGGAACGATTGGGATCTTGGCCTGCCATGTGTTTTGTTTGCTGTGCGGGAGGTGCCTGGGGAGAGTTTGGGATTCAGCCCTAATGAGCTCGTCTTTGGACACCGTGTTAGAGGGCCTCTCCATATGGTTGAAGAAGTATGGGAGGGCGCAGAAAAACCTTGTTCTATGCTCAAGTGTGTCCTCAACAGTCGAGAACGGATGTTGCGCAGTCTGGAGTTGGCTGGCCGCAATTTGACTAGCTCTCAGGCCCTCAGGAAGGACAGGTACGACCTCAAGGTTGAACTCAGGGAGTTTCACGTGGGTCAGGAGGTGTTGATTCTACTGCCCCTTGTAGGTCACCCCTTATCCGCGAAGTACGCTGGTCCTTATAGGGTGGTGGAGGAGCTATCAGACCTGGATTACTTGGTAGCCACTCCAGACAGACGGAAGCGCAATCAGTTATGTCATGTTAACCCTCTCACATCCTTATGACGCAGAGGTTGCCAGATTAGCAATAAGAAATAGATTACTCTCACTCTTATAATTGCCTCTCCAAAATTAGTTTTCTGCCCACAGCTAACTCAAAGACAACTGCAGAGGTTGAAGTAAATAAACTAAAGGTTTACAAATACCCCTGACGGTAACAATGGCTTTAAAGTATCCCTAATAGGCTCAAAAATTGCGTCAGGACGTGAGAGGGTTAATCCCATGAAGGAGTATGGGAGGCACCCCCCTGAGCCTCTCACTGTGCCTGTGATGACGTTTAGCAGTCAAGGTGGAGAAGGAGAACAGGACAGTCAAGCTCAGGTGGAGGATAACTGGAAGGATAAGAAGTTCAAATGGGCGCCTGGTGTGAGAAGGTGTTTAGAGATGTAAACCACCTGTTGTGCACTCACCCGATCCTCAGGGCCCCTGACTTTAGATTACCTTTCCAACTAGCAACGGAGGCTAGTGGTGTGGGGGCTGGTGCCGTCCTTGTGGAAAAGGACGATGATGGGCTGGAGCATCCTGTTAGTTTCTGCTCGGAGAAGTACAATTCGGCCCAGGGGAGCTGCTCTGTTGTCGAGGAGGAGGTGCTGGCGGTTGTGCTTGTGCTGGGGCATTTCGAGGTCTATGTTCCAGCCTATGGTCCGGTCGTTGTAGTTTACCCAGATCATCACCCTCTCAAGTTCTTGGACCAGTTTCACAATCGGAATATGAGGCTGACCAGGTGGTCACTAAGGTTACTGGTATATAACCTGGACATACGCCATATTGCCGGTTGTGACAACGTGGTTGCAGATGGTCGTTCAAGGGTATATGATCCTGGGTAGATTGACACACGGGTAGCCTCCTGCTTTAGTTTGGATAGTATTTTGCGCTTGGTGCTTGTTGGCTCGCGGTTGTAGCCCAGCGTATTGGGTTGTAAAGCAGGAGTTGAGCGTTTGGTATAGAAGAAAAAACTAGGCTTGCCCCTATAGTGCAGCCGAAATAAACAAATTAAAAACATAAAAATCAAATAAAAACTCTTTCTTTGATAGTTGAATTTTTTCAGTATGTTATAGCAGTAATTCTGAGTTGCACTCCTCTCAGAATGCTGGGCTAGAGAAGCTCGCTCTTGAGGAGCATAACTACATATAATTTAACCTATTGTGTTGGGGAGAGTTATAATTTTGAAAAATGTTTTGTTGACGAACTGTGCCAGATATTTTACTGCCGCTGGGTGATGGGGAGTGGAGATATAGCATGGGTTCTAACCATCAGATTTTTGTGAGCCTTGGGGCCTCTGAGAAAAATCTTGGGGGGGTGTGACGTTAACCACTCCGTTAGAACCGCATGGCTTGTCCTACAGTGACTCACTAGGATCGCCAGGGCAGTGGATGGGGCTACAGTTTATGTATTAGAGTGTGCTTTATTTCATATGAAAGCTCGTGTCATGGGCAGTCCAGAAAGGCTCTTTGTTTTCACCCATGTCAAGGCTTTATATATTTAATTGTAAAGTATATGTTTTATCATTAACTAGTAATGATGGGATCTGGGAGAGAGAGAGAGTAGAACAGAGTGAGAGGGGGGCGCGCAGTGTTTTTGCCCCGCTCGATGACGTCACGGCTGGCTGCCTCGTGGGGGTTGGTTGAGAGAGGTCCTTACCATGCTGCTAGTGGCTAGAGGACTTGTAACCGCTTTTTACCCACGCGGCTCGAGCTAGTGCGAGTATATTTACAGTTCCTCGCCACTCTCTACCTCAGATCTGGTTTCTAGAATGCATCCATCTTTATCCCTTGCTACCTGTCCCCCGCTCTGTACCTGAGAATCTTTCCCTCTGCCTACCTCTCTCTTTTTTCATATCTTTCACCACCTTTTATTAAGATTATACCCCCTCTGGTTAACTCTGCAAAATCAGCTTCATGCTGGCCAGTTGTATTGTGCGTTAAGGTCTGATATAACCTATGTATGTTAGTTGTTAAGATAAGTGGATCACGAAGCATTGGTTGACATTCATATTGTTTAGTACTGCTTCCTTTAATTATTAGTGTTCTGCTGGATTAGATAATGCTAGACTAGGAGTCTGATATTATAAGGTATTGTTTCCTATGAGTGCTGGCTTTAGTTAAAAGCTGCACGACATACCTGAGAACTGGAGTTGATTGAGTAAATTCTAGTCTGTGTGCCATTGAGAGTAGAGCATGCACGAATGAGGGCTTTTTGCCTATACCATTCTGCACTGTTCTAGTCTCGATTGTTTGTCTTTGAGGTACGCCAGGAGAACGCTTAATACTTCGGTATTAAGGTTTCTCAAGAGAGCTACCCTTCCCTATAACGTAATATTTGACGCACAGACTTGAGATTTGCACTAGGCTATGCGGCATGCCATGCGCACCAGTATCTCGTATCATTGACTCTAGCTAGACTTTATCAGTCACAGTATACATTAAGTATATTAACCTAATTACTCTTTTTATGCATACCCATTTATCATTACACAAACATTTCGCAGCCTAGTTTGATGTATGGAGACACAAACGACGTAGGCTCTTTTTGTTGATAGGAATACTGCATTGTCGTGGCGATTAGTATTGTTGTAGCGTTTAGGATATTCTTTGCCCCGACTGCATTATATATTCTGCCTTTTTGTGTGCATAGCCTGCACGAGCATTGTTCCGCTGCCTGCCTTTTTGGGTTCCATTTCCGATACGAGCATCTTTATAGCATCTAACATTTAAAGAAGATTCCTTGTTAGTGTTGAAGGACTTTAGTGCACTTTCTTTCATGCAGGAGTGCCTGACATTTATTGATTAAAGTAACGTAAGCTGTAACTTCTCTTACCACCTTACTTTGCATACCATAACCAAGCACCTTCGGTTATAGGTAGTAATAGGCTGTTTTCACATAACATTAAGCCTAGAGTAAACGCACATTTATTGAGAGTTTGATAGCCTATTATTGCATATAGAACTCTGTAGAGTATTTGTGTTCTTTGTTCACTGGGAATATACATCAGAGGTTGGAGCTAGCGCTTTCCGTTGTAACATTTATGCCATTACTAGTCCAATGAATAAGAGCCCTGATATATTTAAACCCCAGTCGTAACAATACATAGATTTATGGGGGCGGTTGGTCTTCAGAAACTTAGTCGGCAAGACAAGGTATTTTAAGGGGTGAACATATTACTTCTCGGATGGAAGAACATACATAGATTTATGGCTGTCTGAACTGGTTGGCATTGGCTCAACCTAGGGACAGGGTATGGGTGTTTTTAATATGAATGTGTATTCCTGTTCATCATCATGTAGGTAGAGTCTGGCGGGTAAGAGGTGTAGGACACGAAGCAAAATGGAGTAGTGTGGACTGTGGATACGAAGGAGGTGATTGGAAGACGTATAACAATTGTGGAAAAGTAAATGGAAGAGATGAACACAATGGCGGATAAAGATAACTAACCTAAGGATTGAATACGTAGATGAACGACGACATTATAGTCGTCGTCCTAATAAGGTGATGAAACCTGGTTGGTCTGCACGTGGCACAATACGACACAAGGACAGTGCCGCTATGTCGTATCAATACTGGTGGCATACTCCGGTTAATATTATATATACACTTAGTTACTAGAGGAACAATGCAAGGAGGCGACTGAGCACGGGGTTACATATATCTATACTCGTCATGGAAAATGATATACGAGGTCTAGGGACAGTTATGGGTGTTTTAACCTGGGAGGAACATACATAGATTTATGGGGCGATTGGTCTTCAGAAACTTAGTCTGGCAAGACAAGGTGTTTTAGGGTATGTTGATATTGACATCTTAATTTAGGGACAGGGCATGGGTGTATTAACTTTAAGGTGTATTTATGTTCGTCATCATGTAGGTAGAGGTGTAGGACACGAGGGGTAGTGTATGTGAGGTGTGGGAAAGGTCAGTGTTTAGAAGGGGTAGGCAGGTGTGGTTTGGAGCTGCTTAGCCCTGCGGGCCTCGGCCTGTCTGAACTGGTTGGCTCGGTCAGCTGGTCCTTTCGTTCTGTGGACCTTTCTTTCGGGTGTTTCTGTGTGGTGTTCGCTCGTGGCTTCTGTGGTGGGCTTCTCGTTCTGGGGCATTTTACTTCCATCTCCTTCATTGTAGGCTCATCCCCGAGCCTCAAGGGTGAAGTAAAAAGAAGCATAGTCATGGTGGGTCATTTTGAGGGTATTTAGAAGGTCCCACCAAGCAAGAGAGCGAGGGTCAGGTTTCTTTTGCAGGTCAATGTATACCTGTAGGAATGTGTCCTCTGTGTTGTGGAGGGCGGTTGCCCGGGCTTGATGTGGGCGTTGTAGACGGGCTAAGCGTCCTGTGTTTTTTTTTACTTTAACCTTTCGTATGAATGGTTTGTAGTTTTCCCCCGTGGGGGTAGGGATGGGGGCGACGAAGGGTGTGGATTTGTTCATGGTGGAGGTCATGTCTCGAGTGAGGTGTGTGGGACTGACAGGAGGTCTGTTTAGTGTGGTGAATGGGTTACTAACCGAAGGGGAGGGATTAACGCGTCAAAATGGAGCTGGGGATGAAGGGGGGATATGAGTCTGGGGTTTTTGGGTTTTTCTTGGGTGGTGTTGTAGGCTGGGGAAATATAGTGATGCAATGCGCAATATCGGTTTAGGTAAGGTGCGTGAAGGTGTGTGAGAAGGAGGGGGTGTGTGTGTTGTGTGGCTTGGGTCTTTAGTGTCAGAATGGGGTGTTGTTTTTGTATAACTGTCTTTAAATCTGATGGGTCTGTTGATTATTCTACCTTTGGAGGTCCTGGTGGGAAGGTAGATGTTTGTCGTGGGACTTGAGTCGCTCGACGATGTTTTATATTGAGGAGAAGAACGTTTTACAGGTGAAGGGCATTTATTGGGGGCGAGGTCGGGGGTTATTTGAGAGGTAGATGCGTGTGGAGGTTTTTGTTGGGTGAGGGTGGTAGGCGGAATGGAAGAGGATTTGATGGGGGTTCTCTCAGGGGTGACTTTGTGGGGGGGATGTTTTAGGGGTTGGTTGGTTGGGGGTTCGATGAGATGAGGAGGTTGGTTGAAGTGTGGGTGGGGTCGCGGGGATAGTGGAGGGGAAAGGGGTGGATGCGGGGGGGTGGGCTAGACGGGTTGGTAGGGAGTGGAGATTTAAGTTGGAGGGTTGGGTGTAGGGACGTGTGTGGGGTGTGTTCTTTGGTGAGGTCGGTGATTTGCTGGTGGTGGAAGTAGGCAGTTTTATGGGAGTTTGGTGGGGGGGGTAGATCTAGCAGGTCATTCGGGGTAATGAGGTGGGGGTTGAGAGGGGATGAGGTTGAAGAGGAAGGTATGTGCTTTCGTGGGGGGGTGGGGGTTGTTACTTCTGGAATATAGTTAGAGGGTTTATGGTGTTTACTGGTGATTATTCGTCTTCTTTCCCTTTGTGGAGGAGAATTCGACGAAGAAGAAGAGGAGGAGGAGGAGGGTAGTGGTCTGGCAGCCCTACGGAACTTGATTAGCAGGGTGTGTTTTCTGGAGGTTTTAAAAGATTTTTGTCGGGGGGCGTAAGTTGTAGCGTGAGGTTACTGAGGTAGATTGTGTGGTGCGTTTGGGTGTGTACTTGGTTTTGGGTGGGGGGGGGTGGCTTTCTTACTGTGGTGCCTGGGGGAGGTATCTCAGGGCTAGACGGGAGGGTTTCTGTTGTGGTCGGGGTTGTGGGTGGAGGTTTTCGTACTTGGATAAGTTGGGGAGGTACTTGACTATCAGAAGTGAAAGAACGTGTCATGGTGGAGGAGGGTGTGATAGTGGGGGCTTGGGGTTTGTGGAGGTTAGTTTGGGGGGTATGCTGAGGAATGATTGGTCGGTTCGGTGCTGGAGGGCATAGGCCCTTAGGGGTTTGTATGGGAATATTCATAGCCTGAGTGGAAGGGTTCGTAGGGGTGTTTAATTCCGGGTCGGACGTGTGGGGTGGGGTAAGGTCTTGTGGTTTTAGATGTTTAAACGCTCGGACGAATCTAGTTCGGAACGTGCGAGTCACGCCGTGATAATCGATGGTGACTTGATAGGCGTTTGGGACTTGTATGATGGTGTAGGGCCCGACATAGCGAGGGCCTAATTTGTTGGTGACAGGGAGGTTGGCTACAATTACGGTGTCATGGATGGCGAAAGGGTTTTTATCATCGGGGTTATCAGTTTTGGTGTCTTGACAGGTTTGGGCGGTATGGAGGGTGTTTTGCAGATGTTGCAATGGGTCAATTGTGGAGGTGGTGGAGGGGAGGTGAGCGTGATGGTGGAACGGCAGTAACAGGGGGGGTACGCCGTAAACACATTCATGAGGGGAAATACCGTCTTCTCGGGGACAGGTGTTCATGCCCCATTGTATCATCTTTAGTTGTGATGGCCAGTCTAAGGTGTTAAGAGCAATCATTTTTGTATGTAACTGGTTGTTGATGGTGCGATGGCTGCGTTCGCATATAGCATTTCCTTGAGGCCAGTACGGGGATGAGTGTTTAATCTTAATACCACATTGTTGGGTGAACTGGTGCCAAACGTGTCCACTAAACTCGGGGGCATTGTCGGATAGAAGAGCAAGGGGAAGGCCGAATATAGGGAACACTTCTGTGGCAAGCAGTGTGGCGACTGTGGTGGCTGTGTGGTCTTTAACTGGGCAGGCTATTAAAAAAATTGAATATACGTCCACAAATGTGACGATATAGCGGTTGCCAGCGTAAGAAGGAAACGGGCCCATGATGTCGAGGAATAGGACTTGGAACGGTTTGTTGGCAGACATGGTACCAGCTGGGCCTGGGGTGCATGATCTATCCTTCCCCAATAAACAAGGTTTGCAGGATTCTGTCACTCGTGCAATTTTGGAGGGGTTGGGGGTCCAGTATTGATCTGTGAAGATTTTTAACATCTTCTTTTGTCCAAGGTGTATGCCGTTTCCCTCATGGATGGCAATCATGTAGTCGTGGGCAATGGTGGGGTCTAAGATTATGTGACCAGAGTCTGTGGCAAGTTGATCTCCCCAGCGAGTCAGTTTCCTGAAGACATTTAACGGTATCCAGGGTGGTCTGATTCTTGTTTCCCAAGATTGAATTAGTGAGGGGGCTGAAGGGGAATTATGTTGGGGGATTGGGGTAGATAAAAGTTCCGTGTTTTGTAAGGCGGCTAGGTTGGTGGGGGGTCTTTTGGTACTGGCAAACGTGACAGGGCATCTGCATTGGTGTGAAGTTTTCTTGGACGATACTGTATTGTAAAATCGGAGTCCTCTAGTGTCTCCCTCCAACGTACCAAAATGGCTGAGTTGGTTTCGCATTTATGCAACCATTGCAAAGATTGATGGTCGGTGATTATATCGAGTTTTGCGCCCAACACAAATGACTGGAAGTGGCTGAGTGCCCAAATGATCCCTAAGCACTCTCTCTTGGTGGCTGCATAATTCTGTTGTGCTTGGTTGAGGGTGGAGCTGGCATACGCTATCGCATGTTCCTCTCCGTCTCTGACTTGAGCTAAAACTGCACCAATGGCGTACAGAGATACGTCGGTATAAAGACGGAAAGGTTTATGGTAATCAGGGAAAGCGACAATAGGGGCTTGGATTAGCTTTTGTTTCAAAGTGTTAAACGCGAGGTCTCTTTCAGGTGTCCAGGTGAACGGTGTGAACAGGTGTCTTTGTGGGTGAGTTGGTGGAGGGGTCTGGCTATGGTGGCAAAGTGGGGGACGAAACGTCTGTAGTATGTGGCTAAACCTAGAAACGAACGTACTCCTTTAACGGTGGTGGGTGGGGATTGGTTTTGTATGGCTTGAAGTTTCTTTGGGTCTGGTGCAATACCATGTTCAGATATTACGTGGCCGAGGAAATCTACCTTATTGCGGGCAATCTCGCACTTCAACCCGGCGGCTCGGATTCTTTGAAGGACTTGTCTCAACCTGAGGAGGTGTTCTTCCCAGGTTGGTGAGTACACAATAATATCGTCTAGATAGGCTAGGCAGGTTTCCCAGGTTAGGCCATGTAATACCGCTTCCATCAAACGGGAGAAAGTGGCGAGTCCGTTACAGAGGCCAAAAGGTAGAACGTTAAATTCGTAGTGGTGGCCACCACTAGTGGAAAATGCTGTTTTCTCTTGGTCCTCGGCCTTGATAGGCACTTGCCAATACCCTGCTTGCAAGTCGAGGGTAGTGAACCATCTGGATCCGTATAGGGAGTCTATCCGGGGTAATGGCGTAGCGTCTTTAATGGTTACATCATTCAACCTCCTGTAATCGACGCAAAAACGGGTTGACCCATCTTTCTTTTTTACTAGGACAACAGGGGAAGACCAGGGCCTAATGGACGGGGTGGCAATACCGGCCTCTAACATCTCTTGGACTTGGCGTTCCTCTTCCTGACGTTGTATGGGATTTTTCTAAGGGATGGTTGTCGTATGGGGGGGCCTGTGGTGTTAATGATGTGTTGTTCTACATCGGTCTGTCCGATTTCGGTGGGTTGTTGGGCAAACACGTCACTGAACTCTAGCAATAGGTCGTACATGCCGTGTTTTTGGTGGTCGGATAATGTGTCCGGGAGAGGGGGCAATTGGAGGCTGGTAGGGGTGTCATTAAAATCTATGGGGAGGTCATCAAAAGTTTCGAGGTCTCCTATAACTAGACCTTTTGGTAATGTCAGGGATTCCTCAGAGATATTTGCCACGAGAATGTGGTTGATGCGAGCGGAAATGATGGCGGGTTGTAAGAGGCAACGATTGGGGTTGGTGGACGTGGTAGTGGGGGAAAATATCATGTGAGTTTGGGGTATGGGTCGAAGGTTTACCCATTTTTGATGGCGGGGGGGAATTTGGCATTTATCTTGAACTACAGCTGGGTTAATGATGGTGGGGGATCGACTGGCGAGCAGGTACTTGGTACGCATAAGGGGGAAAAGGTTACTTTGGTGGGGGTCACGCGTGATGGGGGGATTAACGGCGCGTGTGGGAGGATCAGTGGGGCGCGGTGTGAGGGAGTTAGAAGACGGGATTTGTTGGAGGGACTGTGGAGGGTTGGTGGGGGAAGAGTGAGGTATAGAAGATGGGTTATTGGTGGAGGACTGATGTAAGGATTGGTGGTTGTTAGAAGGACGAATTTGGGGAGTTTTGTCGGTGGCAGTGACGGTTTGTTTGGAGTTTACATGGATTTGGTGGTTTTGTTTGTCGTGAGAGGGCGAGTTAAGTGTGGGATTTTGAAGTTTTCTAGGGGTGTGAATTGTGTGGGGGTGGAAGGGAGCTACTGACGGAAAACTGTCACAAGGGGGAGTGGGGTGGGTGTGGAATAGCTGGACATTTCTGGGGGCATGGTGGGAACATAGTTGTGTCCCTCGGTCGGCACGCGTGAGGGGAGGATTAACGGCGCGTGCGGGCGGGTCAGGGTGGTGAGAGGTGAGCGAGTTAGAAAACGGGATTTGTTGGGGGGACTGCGGAGGGTTGGTGGGGGAAGAGTTAGGTGTAGAACATGGGTTATTGGTGGAGGACTGGTGTATTGATTTGGGGTTGTTAACAGGACGAATGTGGGGAATTTTCTTGGTGGCAGTAACGGTCTGGTTAGAGGTTATCTGGGACTGGTGAGTTTGTTTGTCATGAGAGGGCGAGTCAAGTGTGGGGTTGTGAAGTTTTCTAGGTGTGTGAATTGTGTGGGGGGGAAAGGGAGCTACTGACGGAAAACTGTCACAAGGGAAATTGTGTTGGTTGTGGGATAGCTGAACATTTCTGGGGGCATGGGGGAAACATTGTTGGGTACATAGGTCGGCATTTTCCCTGGAAACATGTGTACATAAACATTTGATAGAATTATGGTTACATATATCAGAGTCTGTCCTGAAAACATGGGAGGATTTATCCTGGACAGAGTTACGAGAATTGAGGGGATTACCGAGAGGGAGTTGCTTGGACTTGTCTTCTTTCGTTTGTTGAGGCATTTTTTTACTGAATTGAGTGATATTTTGAGAGAACTCGGGGCAAGGGGAGGGTTTAGGAATTACTTTAGTGCTAGCTGCAACTTGGTAACCCTGACTCAGGGTTTGTTGAGGGGGAAGGTGTTTTTTCTTTTTGTGAATGGGTTTCTGCGTGATTGGTTTGTCAGAGGCTTTGGGTTGGAATTTTGTTTTGAATGAGATCAGCCTTTGGCCGCAGTCAACCTGGGCCTGGAGTTTTTGAAGGAGGTCAAGTCCAAGGAAACCATCGTAATGTTTACAGTGGGAGGAAAATAGTGTGAACGTGTGATAACAACGAGCATGGGGGGCAGGAGTAGTTACTGACAGGGGCAAAGTGTCTCCTAGGAGATTTAAGTAAGTATCAGCAGCTGAGATTAGTTCTGCTTTGGTGGTTAACAAGGGGCCAAATAGTCGGTGGTGTTGATCATAATAAGACTTGAACAAACATGACTTGGCAGCTCCCGTGTCGATTAACAAGCGGACAGGAATGTCTTTGATGTTGGCCATGTAATAAATGGGGGCAGTGCGGTCAGTTATGGCGTACCCCGCCGAGGCCATCTTGGGCGGGGGGTACTTTAAAAATCCTGGGGTCGGTATCTACCTCCTCCAGGGTTTCCTCGGTATCCTCTGAGGTCATGATAGGGGCTATTTCTCCAGTGTGCCTTTCCTCCATTTCTTCCTCTTGTCCCAACTCCTCTTCATTTACAGAAATGCGAGGAGTAAAGGGGCGAGGTTTGGCAGAGTCAAGAATTTGATGGAGGGCACACTGAGCATTACAGGCAGGGAAATCATAGGGGTCGATAATTACTAAGGTAGGGTTTTTACTTTGGTAGGTGTTGTAGGTTTTGTTCCGGTTGAAGATTCTGCGTGGCTGGGTAGGTTGGAACCGGGGTCTACTGGGTTGGGGCTTGCCGGAAGGGTAGGTGGGTCTGTTGTGGAAGGATGAGGATGGGTAGGCATTCTTGGAGTTTTGGTGGTCGGGGTGCTGCGGGTGCGTGGGAATCCTCTTGATTGCAGCGATTTGGGTGGGTGCTTCTGTGCGCACGGCCAAAATACGTCGGATCGTGATGAGATCTTTTTGGTATCCGACGAAATCGTGCACACGGAAATGGTCTTTTACTGCTGAGGGCAATATTGATACAAGGTTGACCAGAATCTGCTGCTCTTGTTGGATTCTGGTCAATGTGGGGAAAGAAACTTTTATGTGTTGGGCGATCTTATTCACTGTGGCATCTAGATCGCCTTCGAATTTAGTGTCTTGGATACGGGTGTGGGCCACAAAAACGCCCAACGAAGGCTTAATGGATTCTATCACTATTGGGCGAAATTCGTCCCATGTGAGAGTAGGGTGCACTTGGTAGGCAACCAGGGAAACAGCTTTTCCCAGGTGCGTTAATGTCACGGCTATTTTTTCTGCATCCGTGGTATAAACTAGGTCAAGTACGGGTTTCACTATGTCCATGAACGTTTCGATCTCGTATGTTTCTCCATCATAATGTGGGATGGGAATGTGAGAACGGTGCGCCATGATGTTATCGTGTTCTGGCTGTTCCAAACTTGCAATGTAATGCAACCTTTTATCCGAATCAAGAACCACCGCTGCCGCCAATGTTATGCCCTGTTTTTCTACAGGATTAACTTGGGTAATGTGAGTTCTAACTGACTGGGTATATATGGCTGCATGCACAATACAAGGTATGAGGCATAGAGAACACAAAATAAACACACGGTAACAAGACACACGATCACGTTTATTTAAGAAGGTTAATAGGGAGCATAAGACAGTATGAATACTCGTACAAGACAAATGATAGAAATGAACCGCTAGCATTAGTGGATCTGGATGGAGCCTAGTCTCCCACTTCCAACGTTTAGGTATACTCTTCTGATCACTGGTTTGGTTCGCAAGTTTATATACTGGAAGACCTCAATGTTACTTATAGATTCAATTTCACTAATTAGATTTATTACTGGCAGGTCTGGTGCACAAGTAGTAGTTCACAGACTAGAATTAGACACGCGTATGTTTTAGAGCACGGGAATTCTAGTAACCTCATGGGGGTACTGATCTAAGTTTTATATTCTTATGGCAGAAATACGTAGAACACAAATCAGTGGGCGAACGTTAGATATCACTAGGGTTTTACTTCTATGTAATAATATCTGGATAAAGGTAATTACGAGAGTTAATGTCGCCTGTTAATTAATAAACACTGATACGCTTAGCACTTCCCAAATGGAATGGTTATATATGAATTACACTGGGCAAAGATATAGCCACTTCATAGAAAGATTAATAAGTGAATTTCTAATTAGTACTGTAACACGTTAGTACTAATAAAGTGAATCTTGGGTAGTATTTGGTTGGTCTGGTCCTGGTTATCTTGCGTCCGTGATGTTGGGGGCTAACGACTGGTTCCGCGGCCGTCCAGGTGGTCCATATGTAGGAAGTTCTCAAGACGGATCTCTTGGCGATCGTTGCTGGCTACACGCTTATATACCCACTGGTGTGTGTGAAGGTTATAAGGTGCACGTAGATTTCTTGTACGTGGACAGATGCTTCTATCTCAAATCTGCCACGGAGTCTGCCGGCTCTGGAATCTCAAATCTCAGGTACAACACAAGGGCAGAGCTAGAGGTCAACTTAAGGGGGCCAGCCACTGGTTGGTGTCTATCTTTCAACTGATTTTACTGGGGGCGGGGGCTGGGTTTATAGGCTCGGTTTTGGACCCTGTAGGCCATAGGGATCTCGAGTCTTATGGAATTATTTGAGCTCTCAATAGATACGGGGACTCGGTAAGGTGGTGAGTACTGTTGTGGCACATGGCTATAGGGAGCCTTCATAATGTGATATAACTGAGGTAACTATAAGAGGTACTATTTTGGCTATATTGGAAGTATTTAGGGGAGGGAGACTGGATCTACTTTGCGAGGAGGACTGGGCCAGATGTGATAGGAGCGTCTCTCTTATATTACTCAGTCTTCATTCTATGGTCTAGCTGAGGTGCTAATTTGATTATCCGAGTATGCAAAAAAGGTGAATGGGTTATTGTGGGTTAATAGAGGTTAGTAAAGGGGTTAGTCATGCATGGTTAGTTCATTGATAGGAAGAATTCCTGTGCTACATGGCAATGACCCGGAAGTCAAAACAGGGGTCAGGTATACCTCCGCAGGGGTGGGGTCTCCCTCCTCGGGTGGGTAAAAAGGGGTAGCTGTGCGCCCTCTCTCTGGGATGGTCGTCCGGCGGCTGTGGCTAGGGGCTTGCCATATCACAAGTGTTTGTAATAACCCTCTGTTTATGAGACAGATGTGGGTGTTCTTAATACCAAAACCGAAGGTGCCTTGACTAGCTGGTTTAATCGGTTGGTTGTTAATTGTATGGCTTGCTGGATGTGGTGGAGACTGGGTTGCTAACTCTGCCACATTTATCTGGAAGTATGGCAATAGAAGTTAGTCACTGGCGAGGCGGCTAGCCTCGCACTGACAATCATTGGGTGCAGGGTTGTGAATGGGTGGGTTGTGAGGGAATAGATGGCATGCAAAGGGTTAGTTAAGTTCTAATGTTGTTCCGGCCTACTAAGGGAAGGTAGGCTGGATAGGAGTATATATATAAAAGGTTGGAGAGCGTTAGCAACGGAAAAATCAAGGATCTTCAAGAGGTATGAGGGAGAGGCTAGGTCGGAAAAGAGTCGAGGAGCGTGGGGTGTTAATGAGAGGGAGAGAGTTCAGGGGGCTACGTGGAAGTTTGACCCTAAGGTCTCCGGGCGTGGGGGTGGCATTAGGCTACAGTTGATATTGGAGTTTGGGGGGAAATGACAGTGAAAGTACGTTAGCCAAATGCTAACGGGGGATGAGCAAATACGGGGTGGTATATGAGTCTAGAAAAGATAGAATCATGTGAACTGTGGGCTGTGGGGAAGGGGAGGTTAATTGTAGGTGTGTGCTTGACTGTGGATAAAAGTATAGAAAACATGGTGTATTATTACTCGTCAATACGAGGGGTTATGGACACTATTATTTGACACGATTTCTTGCTGATCTAGCTGTCCCTGGGAACTGCGTTTTCTATGAAATATAGACCAAAGAAAAGTGGCAGTTCGTAGGGGTACTTCGTTATTGTTTCGTGGTACTATGATAGACAATGGAAAAAAAAGGTTATCTATACAATCTCTGGTTGGGGTAAGCATTAAGTTATAGCATGGTGGCTAACATCTAATTCAGACATGGCTGTCTAGGTCTTACGGGAGCAATGGTTCTATATACTGTACACTGGTGTACCCGTGGGTATCTTAGTTTCTTATCACTTAGGACATGTTTTTTTTTAACATACTACTTCTCGGATGGAAGAACATACATAGATTTATGGGGGCGGTTGGTCTTCAGAAACTTAGTCTGGCAAGACAAGGTATTCTAAGGGGTGAACATATTATTTCTCGGATGGGAGAACATACATAGATTTATGGGGGCGGTTGGTCTTCAGAAACTTAGTCTGGCAAGACAAGGTATTTTAAGGGGTGAACATATTACTTCTCGGATGGAAGAACATACATAGATTTATGGCTGTCTGAACTGGTTGGCATTGGCTCAACCTAGGGACAGGGTATGGGTGTTTTTAATATGAATGTGTATTCCTGTTCATCATCATGTAGGTAGAGTCTGGCGGGTAAGAGGTGTAGGACACGAAGCAAAATGGAGTAGTGTGGACTGTGGATACGAAGGAGGTGATTGGAAGACGTATAACAATTGTGGAAAAGTAAATGGAAGAGATGAACACAATGGCGGCTAAAGATAACTAACCTAAGGATTGAATACATAGATGAACGACGACATTATAGTCGTCGTCCTAATAAGGTGATGAAACCTGGTTGGTCTGCACGTGGCACAATACGACACAAAGACAGTGCCGCTATGTCGTATCAATACTGGTGGCATACTCCGGTTAATATTATATATACACTTAGTTACTAGAGGAACAATGCAAGGGGGCGACTGAGCACGGGGTTACATATATCTATACTCGTCATGGAAAATGATATATGAGGTCTAGGGACAGGCATGGGTGTTTTAACCTGGGAGGAACATACATAGATTTATGGGGCGATTGGTATTCAGAAACTTAGTCTGGCAAGACAAGGTATTTTAGGGTATGTTGATATTGACATCTTAATTTAGGGACAGGGCATGGGTGTATTAACTTTAAGGTGTATTTATGTTCGTCATCATGTAGGTAGAGGTGTAGGACACGAGGGGTAGTGTATGTGAGGTTTGGGTAAGATCAGTGTTTAGAAGGGGTAGTCAGGTGTGGTTTGGAGCTGCTTAGCCCTGCAGGCCTCGGCCTGTCTGAACTGGTTGGCTCGGTCAGCTGGTCCTTTCGTTCTGTGGACCTTTCTTTCGGGTGTTTCTGTGTGGTGTTCGCTCGTGGCTTCTGTGGTGGGCTTCTCGTTCTGGGGCATTTTAAAAAGAGTGAAGTTTGGGAAAGCACTAGGAACAGATGGAGTGTGTGGGGAAATGTTGAGGTATGGTGGTGAGATAGTGATCGAATGGGTATGGAAAATGTGCAAACTAGCATGGGAGAAGGGGAGTGCACCCGATGACTGGAAGACTGGCATAATAGTCCCCCTATATAAGGGCAAAGGGGAAAGAGGAGTGTGTGGTAACCACCGAGGAATATGTCTTCTAAGCGTAGTAGGGAAGGTATACAGTAGGGTAGTGATTGAGAGAGTGAGAGTGAGAACGGAGAAGTGGATAGGCGACGAGCAGCGAGGTTTTAGGAAGGGAGGAGGATGTGTAGATCAGATTTTTACCCTGAATTGTGTTGTGGAGAAATATCTGGAGAAGAAGAAGAAACAAAAGGTGTATGTTGCCTTTATGGACTTGGAGAAGGCCTATGCCAGAGTGGATAGAGAAGGTTTGTGGAAAGTACTTAGAATATACGGAGTAGATGGCAAGTTGCTGAAAGCAGTGAAGAGCATGTATGAGGGTGCAAAGGCGGCAGTATGTGTGGAGAGTGAGCAGAGCGAGTTCTTTGACCTGAATTTTGGTTTGAAACAGGGGTGTGTGATGTCCCCGTGGTTGTTTACTGTATATATGGATGGAGTCATGAAAGAAATACTATCAAGGATGATACAGTTCTGATGAGTGATAATGAATGGGAGTTGCAGGGTCTGGTAAATGAGTTTGGAACAGTGTGCGAAAAACGGAATTTGAAGGTAAATGCGAGGAAGAGCAAGGTTATGGTCTTCGAAAGGGGTGAAGTCACAGAGCGTGAGGTGAAGCTGAACGGTCAGGCTATGGAGATCGTCAACTCTTTTAAGTATCTGGGCAGTGTGTTGAGTAAAGATGGGACTATGGATGAAGAAGTGCGGGAGAGGGTACAACAGGGGAAGATGGTTGTAGGAACGCTGAAAGCAGTAACAAGAAATAGGGTGGTCAGTATGGAAGTGAAGAAGTCCTTTCATGACAGTGTGGTAATCCCGACACTGACTTACGGAAGCGAAGCATGGACGTTGGTTGAGAGGCTCATACCAAGAGTGTGAGCAGTGGAAATGAATTACTTAAGAAGTGCATGCGGAGTTACATGGAGGGATAGACAGACTAATGAGGAAGTAAGAAGGAGGTCTGGTGTGGAGGTAGATGTGCTGGAAAGCGTGAAAAGGAACAACTTGAGATAGTTCGGCCATATGGAACGTATGGAAAGCGAGAGAATGACTAAGAGGGTGTACGAGAGCGAGGTGGAGGGACAGAGAGGGAGAGGTAGACCGAATGAGAGGTGGAAGGATGGAGTGAGGAAGTACATGAACGAAGGCGGTGCTGGTAGGGGGGAGAGGCGTCGACTGACTGGGGACAGAGGTGCATGGGGGCGGTTCGTTCGTGGCCACTTCTTCGGGGATCACGGCGTCAGGCAATAGATAGATAGATAGATAGATTTACTAACTCACTAAATAGAACAATAATGCTTAATTATACATAAACAACGGTTATAAATATATATTAGCCTAGCACGGTCGAGGATCCGCAAGGGAACTAGGAATATACTAAGCTTCTTCATCTTTCTCTCTTACTATGCACTGTAGCCTACACCTTAATTAACTGGTGTAAGATATACTTTATGTTATTCGCTCTTAATACTTGATCTCATCTTTTGTCTTGATGAAGATTCATACACATAGGTTCAATTAGTATTTCTCAGGTTGTCACTCATATCATAGAACAAGGGAACGGATCATATATAAATATCACGGTTATGAAAATAATCAGAGTCTAAATTGTGGACTCTATTTTCCTAAGGATTCACTTGGTCGCACTGGTGTGAAATAAACAGAGTCTAACTTGGGGGACTCTGCCTTCCTAACTATTTCACCTTGTCGCACTGGTGTATGAGTGAGAATAATGTTCAATAAACACTCCTAATCTGACATTTGAAGATTGGAGTGACGAAAGTAGCTTGGGCAGAGATGAGGTGGTTGAAGTCTGGTCATCTAGATTCCGTTGAGCCGTTTAGGTGGTCCTACCGTGTGGATGGGGTTGTTTGGGATACAGATGGATTAGCTGGTTTTGGGTCTTGAATGATAGTTCCTTGATGTCATGACATTGGGCACTTTCATCGGACTAACGCGAGCGAGAGCTAGGACATGTCCTGGGCTACTATTACTCTTCTATCCTGACCGTTATGCTAATCGATGATGAAGTTCCATTTCGGTACTCTTGACTTGGAGTCTTAAATACAATGTCTCTAGTGTCATGACACAGCGACAAGGTATCGGGCTAACACGAGGAGATAGTAAGATCATGAACTTACTAATTTCGCTCGATCTGCCACTGACCGTTATAAGAGGTTCAAAGAACTCAGGGGCTGTGTTTAGACCTTTTTACTGTAGGTGTCCTCGACCATGGCGTCGGACAGATACAATATGGACTTCTATTTGTAGAGTGCCGTTATTGAGACGTATCTCACAAAGCCTGAACTATTAGAATGACCTTTACCATGGCAAGTATCTTTCTATAGTTTTAGAGTGCGGTTTTGTCAAAAGAAGTAAGGTGGGGACATGTCCTATGGTTATGCTTCTAATACCAAAGGTGCAGCCTATTATGGATCTTATTATTAAGCACAATACCATGGCATGTGATAATATGAATTCCTCAATAGGTAAAATAACTCCTCAGACCTCGAAAGGTATTCACCATGGCTTCAATTGATCCTTGAATGAGAGGGTAATTTTAGGACTTGATTGCTAACATGTTAGTTAAATCAAGCCCTAAAATTCCTTGCCTTATCCAGGTTTCCGTCGGGGTAGTGACGACTTCGGTGAGATGTCCCAGGTCAGGTGTGCGGAGGTCAGAAGGTCATAAGTACAGGGGCCATATTCCGGGGGGATTAGGAGGACCCCCTAGAAGTTTGCAGGCAGGTAAGTAGACCTCTTTGTGGAAGAACAGCATAACTGCTCCTTGTTAGTGTGTCCATGTTGGTCCTTGTGCCTCTGACTGTACACTATTTTCTTCTTCGTGGCCTCATGGTATTTGTGGGGAACTGGAATGGTTTTGTTTGGCGTTGTTGGTAGATCAGGTTTTATTGTGGCAATTCTGGCGTCTCATCTAGTAAGCTGTAGTGGTGCACAGGAGGTTTTGGGCGGCTATGTGTTGTGGGTTTTATTATGGTTTTACTGTCTTCACATGGTTTTGATGCCGCGTTGGTCTTCCGTGATGGAGGTGAGTTTTCTTTCTCGGTGTGGGTATTCTGTGCCTGGTTTCTGTTGCTGTCTTCCTTTGTTACGGTGTGGTGGACTTTGGGTATCCTGGGCATCTTCTTTATCTTGGTCTTGGTATTTTTCTCCTTCGTCTTGGTTATTTCTCATTTAGTTTCTCCTTCGTCCATCTTGTTTCGTTTTTCTTGATGATGTTGCCTTCTGGTGTTGGTTAGATTAGTTTCTCCTCCTTCGGTTTCTCTCCTCTTTCCTGGGCGAGTTGGTATGGTGGTGATCCTTAACTTGGGTATTTTAATATATATATATATATACCGGTATATATATATATTATATACTATATATATATATATATATATATATATATATATTTACAGTATATATATATACAGTATATATATATATATATATATATATATATATATATATATATATATATATATATATATATATATATATATATATATATATATATATATATATATATATATATATATATATATATATATATATATATATATATATATATATATATATATATATATATATATATATATATATATATATATATATATATATATATATATATATATATATATATATATATATATATATATATATATGATGGAAGAAGGGAGAGGAAAGTATAGTGAAAGGATGGAAAGAAGGGAAGAACTATATAAATAGAGGGAAGTCTGGGTGTGTTGAGAGGATGTTTATGTTAAGGTGTTGTTTGTAGTGTTTGTCAGGCCAAGTAACGGGAGTGGCTTGGTTCTTAACTCACACCCTCACTCTCTTTCTTTCTTTCACTCTCTCTCACACACACACATTCACTTATTCTCACTCTTACATCTTACTCTCTCTCTCTCTCATTTAGTGCGTATGTACAGTATCTGTACTATGTATTTTCCAGGTTAACAAGTATTTTCGATATGATGCCGCCGATTTGCTGTCATTAACCCTTTGAGTACCAGTGACGTCTCCTATATTATATTCTAGCTATATGTAGACGATATTTTGCAGCTTAGGAAGGATTTGTGGTAGTCAAAAAGGTTGGTTGAGATAGTTTGAAGCCTTATTATTGCTAGAGGTCCTTCCTAAGCTGAATAAAATCGTCAAATAGTTCCCCGATTATGATGAAAAGGACGTCCCTGGTACTGTACGAGTTGAGCGACATTATTTTCCTGAGGACGAATGTGTGAGACTCAAACGGAATTAACTCTTTCAGTGTACGATCACGGTGTTCTTTCTGTTTTTGTCTATCATTACTCAATTTATTCAGTTCAGGAAGGGATTATGAGATTCGAGGATCAATTGATATTGAGCTTACTCTTTCAATTCCCAGAAATCCTTCCTAAGATGGTTAAAATCCCTCAAAATAAATGAATATATGGTGAACAAAAAATCATAATCTTGAAATGGTTAATGAAGATTATTTTTATCCCATTGGTTCCTATAATATATTTTGAGTAACATAGTACCATCATCTTCAAAGGGTTAATTAATCGTGTAGCCTGAGAGATAAGGGTGCGAAGGTCGGTTTGTATTCTGACGGTGGTTCGAATCTACGCTGTAGCAAGTTAAGATTGAGTTTGTGGGGTTGATGCTCACATTTAATGGCTAGTCCGCAACAAAAACAAACAACATAAGCCATATCACTGTCACTACTACTACTACTACTACTACCACTATCTCCTGTTTCACCTCCTGTACCTTGTCTCTGTCCTAACCCTGAGGCAAATTCCACTAACCTTTATCACCTTCTTCTTCTTCTGAGTACTAGGTGGGTGGGGAGAGTCGCTGAAAAGTTTACCATATCATGTTGCTCTTCTAGTACAAGGATAGGATGGGCAGGATTTTTTTGTTTTACTTAGCAATAAGGGTCGGACCACCTTGCAAGCGACAAATGATCCCTGTAACACTATGCAACCACCCACCTCTCTCTCTCTCTCTCTCTCTCTCCTTTAAACACAACCAGACCGTCCCTCCATACCGCCTCCTGTACAACCGTTTGGACCCTCTGTCTGTCTTCTGTCTGTGTCTGTCATTCTGCGTGTATGTAAGTCTGTCTGTCCTTATGTGTGTGTGAGTGTGAAATAATTATAATACTAATAAAAGTTGCAAGCAACGTTGTCAGGGTTTTAAGCGATTTTGGATACAAGGACTGTGTCACATCTAAAGACCACTTAACTTAGCGGGCATGAAGGAACTACAGAAGGAACAGATTGTAGCCATTTTAGCTGTGGCCATTTAGGAGTGTAGCTCTTTTCGTTGTGGCCGTTTATGAGTGTGGCTGTTTTTGGTTGTGGCCGTGTATGAATGTGGCCATTTATGTTGTGGTTTGTTTTTTATCATTTTGACTTTTTCTTCAGCCTTTGTGGCATTATCTTTATATAATAAGGTTATTATTTCAGCATTACTAAATACAATAATGTACTGCACATTATATTTATGTGTTGAGCAATACTACATAATAAGAAGCACTTTTTACCTAAAGTAACCTAGATATTGTTTGATTTTCCAGGAGAAGTCTTAGAAATAAGCTGACATGGAGGTGATTCACTTATGTAGATATATTATTGGGCTAGGAATAGCTATATTATGGTCTAGATGTAGAAATATGATCATTTATTATTAAAAAGTTGTATAATTTGAGCATTACTACATATTGAAAAGCACTTAAATTTTCCTAAAGTATATAACATAGATAATGTTTTATGGAGGTGATACATTAGTGTAATTGTTTTATGGCGTAGGTATAGGCAAGTTAATGATTAAGAGTAAATATTAAATATGTGGCCATGTTAGTTGTGGCCATTAAGGTTGTGGCTGTTTATGAGCGTGACCATTTTGGTCATTAAGAAATGTGGCCATTTTGGTTGTGGCCATTAAGGAGTGTGACTGTTTAAGAGTGTAGCCGTTTTGGTTGTGACCGTTAAGGTGTATGGTATTTTAAGAGTGGCGATTTTGGTTGTGATTAAGGAGTGTAGGCGTTTTAGAGTGTGGCCGTTTTGGTTTTGGCCATGGATGTTTCAGAGACTGGCCATTAAGGACTGTAGCCATTATGTTTGTGACTTTTAAGGTGTGTGGCCTTTTTTATTGTGACTGTTAAGGAGTGTAAGCATTTAAGAGTGTGGCCATTTTGGTTGTCCTTTAAACTAGCCTAGTTTTAAAGAAAGGGGCAGTTAGGACATGGCAGGGAAGGAAAAAGCTGTTCATTCATGGGTGTGTTATGACTTTCCCCCTCGCCGTAACTTAACACATTCATGGGTGTGTTATGACTTTCCCCCTCGCCGTAACTTAACACATTCATGGGTGTGTTATGACTTTCCCCCTCGCCGTAACTTAACACATTCATGGGTGTGTTATGACTTTCCCCCTCGCCGTAACTTAACACATTCATGGGTGTGTTATGACTTTCCCCCTCGCCGTAACTTAACACATTCATGGGTGTGTTATGACTTTCCCCCTCGCCGTAACTTAACACATTCAGTACCGGTGACGTCCTTTTCATTATATTATGGCTATTATTGATACAAATTTATTAAGCTTAGGAAGGGCGGCTACCAATTATAAGGCAGCAGACTATCTAAATTATCTGTGCCAGAAAATGAATGAATGAATGAATGCCCATGAATATTCTTTCCTCTCACTTAAACATTAGGCTACCATAGTGCGGTGGGAATATGAACATGATTAGATTAATATCCAGTATTCGAGAATGGATAATAAGTCGTAGGCATGTGCATAAACCTTTAACCGTCTTGGTGTGTTAAGGTGTCTTCTAATATGTGTGTGATAACCCGGGTTCGAATCCTGGTGGATCACATAATTAGATGCTTTCATTAATTTCATTGGAGGTGTTTGGTGTTGTGGTGAAATTAATAAAAAATAAATTATCAGTAGGTTCAGGGATATTTCATAGCGAGGCCGTTCTAAATGATCTGTGCCCCATGAATATTCTTTCCTCTCACTTAAACATTAGGCTACCATAGTGTCGTGCCTCCAAAGTCATAGAACATAAGAACATAAGAAAATGGGAGTCTGCAAAAATCCGATCGGCCCATACAAGGCAGATCCCTGTCACACCCAACCCCAATTACATGGCCCAATTATAGACCCATAATACCTTGAGTACTGACCCCACCAAAACGGACAGAGATTAACACAAGATTACGGGGGTCTACTGAGCGCCGATTGGCCCACACCTGGTAGATCCCCCTCACACCCAACCCATCTCGTCCATATGCCTATCTAATTTTATCTTAAAGCTCCCTATCGTTCTTGATCCCACTATATCACTTGGTAGCCTATTCCACCCATCTACAACTCTGTTACCAAACCAATATTTGCCTATATCTATTCTGAAACGAAATTTATCTAATTTGAAACCATTTGTACGAGTTATTTCGCTATCACTGAGCTTTAGTACATTTTTCATGTCTCCTTTATTAATTCCACTAACCCACTCAAGTTGCTTGACAGGTCGCTAAATTCCATCAGTTTTATTCTACCTCATTTGTCTCTTGATCTGTGTCATCGACGTAAAGTTGGTGCCCTTAGTCTTTTATTTAAAGTTTTTAAAAACCCTCAGCATCCCTTACATGGGGTTCTGCCTGGGCCCTATGTCCGGGCTCGTGCAACTAGATTCACAAGCAATCTTAACCCTCTCCGACATATGACGCGATTTTGAGCCTATTGGGGATACTTTAAAGCCTGTGTTACCATCAGGGGTATTTAGAAACCTTTAGTTTAGTTACTTCAACCTCTGCAGTTGTCTTGGAGTTAGCTGTGGGCAGAAAACTAACTTTGGAGAGGTAATTATAAGAGTGAGAGAACTCTATTTCTTATTGCTAATCTGGCAACCTCTGCGTCATAAATGCGTGAAAGGGTTAATGATCTTGCCATGAGCCGTGTTAATTTTTCTACTACACAGTTTTCACGGTGTTTTGTGCCGGCCATGGTTGACTTGTGGAATTAGTTGCCAAATGAGCTAGTCAATTCAGCTAATATCTCCATTTTTAAGTCTAGAGTTAATACTGTTTTGCAGCATTAATTCTAATTTTTAAACTGATTTTATTATATTTTATTGTATTATATTTATGCTTGATATCCTCCACTGCATAATATGTGATCTGTGTTTAATATGTGTATATGTACAGTACAGTATACAGTATATGTTTTTATTTTTTCCTAAGTTGCCGTAGTCTCTCTCCAGTGCCTACGGGTGTTTTGTGTGGATTGATCTTGATGGTGTTTCTGCACCCTGGTTTGAGACTTCGGCATCTCATATAATAATAATAATAATAATAATACCTCTATCATGTTACCTCTAACTCTGCGTCTCTCTAACGAATGTAAGCCTAATTTCTTCAACCTTTCTTCATACGGAAGATTTCTAATATTATGGATAATTTTTGTCATTCTACGTTGTACTCTCTCCAATGAATCTATGTCCATTCTGTAATAAGGACACCAAAATTGAACAGCATAATCCATATGGGGTCTCACTAATGACAAGTAAAGTTTTAAGATTACATCAGCAGTTCTGTTACTCACACTCCTAGATATGAACCCGAGAATCCTGTTTGCCTTGTTACGAACGCTTATACATTGTTTTCTAGGCTTCAAATCATTGCTAACAAACACACCTAGATCTTTCTCACAGTCTGAGTTTTCTAATTCCATATTAGCTAGTTTATATTTAAAATTTGTATGCATCTTCCCTATCTTTAATACCTTGCATTTGTCAATGTTTAACTTCATCTGCCATTTTACTGACCATTCGTGTAAGGTATCTAGATCCCTTTGCAGACACTCTATATCTCTAACTGAATAAATTTTTCTACCCATTTTGGTATCGTCTGCAAATTTACTTATCCTACTAGTTATACCTAAATCAAGGTCATTTATGTATATAATAAACAACAGAGGACCTAATACAGATCCCTGGGGGACACCACTCTTGACTGATCCCCATTCTGACTTAGTACCATTTATGCTGACTCTCTGCTTCCTACCAATTAGCCATGACCTAATCCATCCTAACAACGCCCCACCTATTCCATGTGCCTCAACCTTTCTCATCAATCTCTCATGAGGGACTCTGTCGAAAGCTTTACTGAAATATAAATAATTATATATCATATGACTTGTCATTATCTACTGCTTCATATACCTCTGAGAAAAAACTAAGCAAATTAGTAAGGCAAGAATGTCCCTGGGTGAATCCATGCTGAGAAGAATTGATTAAGTTAAATGTTTCTAAGTGGTTTCTCATTTTCCTAGCAATAATTGACTCTAGTAGCTTTCCTATGATTGAAGTGATACTAATGGGACGGTAATTGGATGCTATTGATTTATCATTTTTTTAAAATCGGAACTACATTTGCAAGCTTCCAAGCTTCTGGAACTATATATACCTGTTTCTAATGAATTGTTAAACAGAAATGTTAATGGGTAACTTAACTCATCTCTGCATTCTTTTAATACTCTAGCATATACCTCATCGGGACCAGGCGATTTCTGAGGTTTCAGTCTGTCAATTTCCTTAAGCACATCATTTCTACTTATAGTAACCGTACTTAACCTATTTTCTATACTATCGCTATATACCTTACAGACTTCTGGAATCTGTGCCAAATTTTCATTAGTGAAAACGGATAGAAACTGACTATTTAATGTACTGCACATTTCTAAATCATTTTCTGTCATTTCTCCTATCGAAGTTTTAAGGGGGCCTATTTTATCTCTAACTTTAGATTTATATAGCTGGTAAAAAGCCTTAGGGTTATTTTTTGAGTCATTGGCTATCCTGATTTCATAATTTCTTTTGTCTGTCCTTATACCTTTTTTAACCTCTCTTGATAGATTCTGATAGTAAGCAAGTAGGTGAATTTCGCCTTTCTTAATTTTTCTATATATTCCTCTCTTTTTTCCTAGAAGGTCTAATAGTCTATTATTCATCCATTTGGGTTGGTTCTGTGTTGATCTAAATTTTCTTTTGGGGATATAAGTCGGCAAAGCTTATGTGACAGTATAGTGTAGTGGACCTCCCGCCAAGATGGGGGAGGGATGAAGGGTGCGGGCGTAGCCCTCTCTCTATGTATCATCCTTCTCAACATCTAGAGGTGCTATGCTGATATACAGGTGCAGAGGGGACCGGTAGTGTACCAGGTCAACCCTAAACAAGTATTGAGGGACCTCGTCACACAGAAATCACACACGAGTGAAATTTCTGTCACCATTCCTGCCTGGTCTATTTCATATATCGGGAAGACGTGGCACCACGGCTTGGCAAGTACTCTGGCACAACCTCGCTACAACACCTATTGTGCTACACTCTAATTAGCTGCGGAGATGTAGAGACCAACCCCGGCCCTAGTTCAACGTTGAAGAAACCTCACCACCAAACAAGTAAGGCAGACACCGACATTTCAACAGTCCCTAGCAGTAAAATTCGTTATAACAAACTGGGCCAGCAGGTACCCCAGCCTCCCGTCACGCTCCAATTCAACCAACAACACAACCCAACACGGTCGGCGACCCAGTCTCCCATCACGCTCCAATTCATCCCACAACACAATCCAACACTATCGGTGGCTCAACATGTAACTGGAGCAGCTAGGAAGAAAGGCATCAGTCGCAACAACATCAACAATGGAGCAGCATTAGCAGCCAGGAATAAGGACAACATCATCAAACAGCAAATACAGGTGGGGCAGGGAGGGTTCACAGGGGGAGACTTAGCCACAGACAGTCCCCACCCTAGCAGCACAGCTGATCACCACACCGCCAGACGTACGACGAACAATAAAAAGAATCTATGTACAGTGTGCGATATTAGATTCAACAAAAGGAGTCCAACATCACAATGTAGTATTTGTAATGAAACAGCACACGATCGATGTACTTATGTTAACAGCAGAAAAGAAATGGAATGCGATAAATGCAGGGAATTAGCAATTACCCACTCCACCAACTCTACATTACCCACAGCATTACCATTAATACCACAGATATCGGCGACCCAAGTAGCACAACATGCAACAAGAACAACAATAAAAACAGGTAGCACTCGCAAATACATTAACAGGGAAGCAGCATCAACGGACAATGAAAACAACAACAACAGCAAACAACCACAGCCCGACCGCGAGTATCCCCTACCCTCTCCCGCACAAACAGCTGATCGACGCGGACCAAACCACACCTCCAGTCGTATGACAAACAGTAAGACAAAACTATGCATAGTCTGTAATATTGGTTTCAACAATAGGAGTTCACTTTTACAATGCAACAGTTGTAATGAAATTGTTCATAACCGATGTACTTACGTTAACAGTAGAAACGAAGTTGAATGTGTTAAATGTAGGAACTCAGCTGTGCAACATCGCGAAACCTTTTGTTTTATTTGTGAATCACTCATAACACGACGTCAGAAGATCCAAAACTGTGTAAAGTGTAAACATGTAGCTCACATGAAGTGCATCTCTAAGAAGACCAACAGTGAAGAACGGGAATTCCTTTGCAATAAGTGTGCCTTGCATTCATTACCGAATATTAATGTAAATGATCCAAGTATTAACAACTCAGAATCCAGCCAGGACACATTCAAAATCAAAGATGAATACAGAGTGTTCACCAACAAAGGGCTCCATCTTATCCACATTAACGCCAGATCAATGTACCATAAATTGTCAGAAATAAACTTGTTAGCTAATAAGGCCAAAGCTTCAATAATTGCAATCACAGAAACCTGGCTGGATTCAAGTATAAACGATGGTGAAATAAACATTCAAGGTTTCAACATGGTTAGGAATGATCGCAATAGGCATGGGGGAGGAGTATGTCTGTATGTAAAAAACAACCTCACACACACAACTAGGACCGACCTCCATGTAGAAAATCACGAAGCTCTGTGGATCGACTTACACCTGCCGAGGACAAGACCCATCACAATTGGGGTATGCTATAGGCCACCAGCCGACACACAATTCTTGACCAAATTTGAACGAACTTTGTCATC
Organism: Paralithodes platypus; assembly: GCA_032716605.1. NCBI lineage: Eukaryota > Metazoa > Arthropoda > Malacostraca > Decapoda > Lithodidae > Paralithodes > Paralithodes platypus. The sequence continues at coordinate 40,279,366 of CM064528.1, forward strand.
GCTAGACCCTCGGAATGAATCCATCATACTAGGGGATTTTAACCTGTGTTACAAACAACGAAATGATAGGCTTGTACGAGAATATAGGCATATACTGACAATGCACAATCACAAGCAACTCATCACAACCCCCACACGTATCTCTGAGAACACTGCCACAATATTAGACCACATAAACTGTAACAGAGAGGACAAAATATCCCAATCAGGGGTTATACAGACTGGGATAAGTGATCACTTCGTCACATATTGCACACGGAAAACCACAAAAATTACCCTAGAGAATCACAAGGTTATCAAAACAAGGTCACTCAGAAACTACAATAAGGAAACATTTCTGGACATTTTATGGAATACAGACTGGTCTCCAGTGTTTGGAAGTACAAACGTTAATGACGCAGGGGTTGGCTTCAGAACCATCATCACAAACATCCTAGACGAAATAGCTCCTCTGAAAGACATACGAATTGAAGCAAGGTCAGACCCATGGATCAACAATGACATACTATACCATCTGGAACACAGAGACAATCTGTTAAAAAGGCTAGCGAAACATAGACAGGATCAAGGTCTGAAACATGAGTTCAACAGGGCCAGGAATAAACTAAGTAGGAAAATGAAATCAGCGAAAAATAATTATTTTCACAATAAGGCAGAGGAATATCAGAATAACCCAAAGAAACTATGGAGGCACCTAAAAACAACAGGCTACAGCAACAAGACAAGGGATTCGTCTAACACTAATATTGCTCTCACCATTAATGATCAGGTTTGCCACGATAAACGACAAATTTCAACCTACTTCAACTCCTTCTTCACTTCCATAGCAAACACACTTGCACAGAACCTACCTCAACCTCTCAATAAATACACGACAACAACGGCCACCTTTCGTAATTTCTACAGAGATAAAGACATACACCCGAACACATTTAGATTGCAAAATGTTACACCAAAATACACTTTTGACGAGCTGTCTAACCTAAATGTACATAAGAGCACAGGACCAGACAAAATTCCTGCCAAATTTCTACGAGATGGAGCCATTGGTATAGCAGGCCCCATAACCCACATCATCAACTTGTCAATTAACACCAACACAGTACCTGCTGAACTGAAGGAAGCTATTGTAACCCCTCTATGTAAGAAAGGAAATAAACTAGAAGTTGGCAACTACAGACCAGTTAGCATATTATGTATTGTATCTAAAATCCTTGAAAGAGCGGTATACACTCAAATTGAACACTACCTCAAACAAAATGATTTATTCTATAAGTTTCAATCAGGTTACAGATGCATGTACTCGACAGACTCCTGTCTCATCCACTTAACGGATCACATTCGTAAAGAAATGTCTAAAGGTAACTACACCGGTATGGTTCTTCTTGATCTACAAAAAGCGTTTGACACAGTAGACCATGATATCCTATGTAATAAACTACAAGCAATGGGCATAGGGTCTGTGAACTGGTTTAAATCTTATCTTAGTGGTAGAACCCAAAGAGTCAAAATTGATGATAATATATCTGATCCTATGCCAATTAACTGTTGGGTCCCGCAGGGAAGCATCCTTGGTCCCTTACTCTTTCTCTGTTATGTGAACGACATGGAACTGAGCGTCTCATGTAAATTATTACTGTATGCAGACGACAGCGTGCTTCTGGTTTCAGGAAAAGACCCAATAAGTATTGCCGCTTCACTTTCCAAAGAACTAGCATCATGTAGTGAATGGCTAGTGGACAATAGACTATCTCTTCACCTGGGCAAGACGGAAGCCATCTTATGTGGAACAAAACGCAAACTGAAAGACATTGTGGGCTTCTCGGTCAACTGTAATGATATTCCTATAACAACAGTGTCACAAGTTAAATATCTCGGACTGAAACTGGACGCGAGTTTGTCAGGTGAAACAATTTTGGAAACTATCCTGAGTAAGTGTAGAGCACGTATAAAATACCTGTATAGACAGGTGGGATGCTTGCCCGCGGCGACCAAATGAAAAGTCTTGGGAAGACTCTAGAACGTATCATAAACCACCGACTCATACTATATCTCGAAGACGAAGGACTCCTCACGAACATGCAATTTGGTTTTAGACAACACAGATCGACACAAGAAGCACTAAACATTATCACAAACTACCTTCACATAAACAAACAGCCCAGACGAAAAAACAAGACAGCCTTAATTACCAAGGACATAAAACGAGCTTTTGACACAGTGTGGCACGAAGGCTTGAAGTACAAAATCTGCGAAAATTTCAACTTCCCATTAATTACTCAGAAACTTCTCTGCAACTTTTTGGATAATAGAACAGCCAAAATTAGGTTTTCTAATCTTTATTCCGATTCATTTGCACTATACGCAGGCGTACCTCAAGGCTCAGTGCTCGCTCCTACCCTCTACATCCAATACACAAATTACTTTCCCAACCCCACTCACAATGACTCTCTCACAGTAATGTACGCAGATGACGTGACGCAAATAATAAGAGCAGACACAATAGACGCATTGACAAACAGAGCTCAAAGAGAACTTGACAAAGTAGCACAATGGGAGCAAAAATGGCGGATTCAGGCTCATCCTCCCAAATCACACGTCACATACTTTGCCAAAGGACATCCCCGCCCAAGACCCTTATTCCAGAACTCCCGAGCACCTGTCCCTAACCGCATACAAATAAATGTCTCTCCCACTAACAAAGTACTCGGCCTCACATTCGACAAAAACATCCGATTTCATCAACAAGCAAAAACTTCCACTGCCATCGCATCTAAATCCCTACAAACCATCTTTCGATTCAGAAATGCCTCAATAAAAACCAAACTTCACTTATACAAAGCACTTATAAGACCTCTTTTGTGCTACGTCCCACTCAGCATTTCACTTTCGGCCCCTACCAACCAACTAAAATACCAAAGAATTCAAAATAAAGCACTGAGGTGGATGTTCGGGACTCAGTGGTATGAGTTCCAGACGGCACAACATCTTCACGATCTAGCCCACATCCTCCCTCTAAATACTTATTGGCAACAATTGGCAGAAAAACAACTTATAAAACTTGAGACCTTTCATGATAACTTCATCCAAATTTTCAATAGAATTTTATATCCCCCCCCGCCCCTTGTCAAACCTCCTTCACCCCAACAACAGAGAGGCACCCATTCCTAAATTCACAATTAATATGTATAACTTCACAGACCCACCAAATTTCCTTACTAGCACTAATCCTTAACCAATTATAATCAAATTACAAGACAACAACCTTTTAACGTAACTTCAAAATATAATAACAGTACAGCCTTCTTACAAGTTCTGCCACTGACAGCTCTTCCCCAGCATTACCCCCTTTTGACTCAATGCCACCCAAAATTATCTCCCCCTTTTATACCATTTTCGAATTACTACCATCCAAAAATACAACCCTAAAACATCCAAGCCCAATCGCAAGCACTTTCGATTTTATACCACCCAAAATTATCTTGCTCGCCATCCCTTGCCCCCTTCTTAGCAAGCCATCCTGAATCTCATTAAAGTAACTTCTCCAACTAAAACAATTCAACCCCAGCTCAATTATTCAACTCACGCACGTTGGGTCAAGCCCCGACACCCTATTTCTCTCACTATTATCACTGTCTCTCCTACTTAACCAATAAAAACTTCCCTTCTTTCACCCTCACCCACCTTTTCTATATTAATTTGATTGATTGATTGGCAAATCTATATAAGGCGAAAGAATACTGAGCCTCTCCTGAGAAAGAGGCAATGTGGTCCTTAAGTGGGACCTATGGTCTGGCAAACCTCGACAATGATTACCTTTGCTCACTCCTTACGAGAGTGGCTTAGATGTATAATGTATAAATTGTGTAATGTATAACTTGTATAATGTATAACGGTATAACTAAATACTAACATGCATATACATGAACATATAACATCCTTTGGTAATCATTTGGTTATATAGGTATTTCCTTAAATATATAAAGGAATAAGTTCACTTGTGTCTATATATAAGTCACTTGTGTCTATTCACTATTCTCTAGAGTTTATTGGTGATTTCCTCTCGTTTCTGAATGTCATGTTTCTTCCTTAATGACCAGCGTAATGGGAGGCGAGGTAATGAGGTGATAGGTTCACCAAAATAGTGCGGTGGGAATATGAACATGATTAGATTAATATCCAGTATTCGAAAATGGATAATAAGTCGTAGGCGTGTGCATAAACCTTTAACCGTCTTGGTGGTGTAATGGTTAAGGTGTCTACAAATCTGTGTGTGATAACCCGGATTCTAATCCTGGTGGATCACATACAGTATATGCTTTCATTAATTTCATTGGAGGTGTTTGGTGTTGTGGTGAAATGAATAAAACAAAAATGAATCATTTTACCTACTATATATTCCTCCCAAGCTTCATAAAATTGTCAAATAGAGCTAAAAAAAAAAAAAAAAAAATTGCCGGTACAGAAGAGATTAAGGGGAGCTTTTTGTTTTCTTGACCCCCTTCTCTCTCATGTTTAGCCCCATTAATTTTGATATTTTAAGACATTCATCCTATTACTTTAGCTATGTTAAGACCTTTCGCCCTATTTCTTTGTTAATGTTAAGACCTTCCGTGACATTTAGGTGTCAATTTCGTCCTGGCAAGCGAAAGCGAGCCTGCTTTTTAGGAGGAACTAGCCCTCGGCCAGGACCTTTTCTACCCAAAAATGTACAAATTTATCTCAATGGGGGGTCTTGGGGGAATTTATGTTAAGCTTGATTGAGGTTTCGGGACCACACTAAAGAAAATAATAAATAGATAAATATATGAACAAATAAATACAAATCTCCCCTTAATGAATCTTTTAGGGTCCGGGCTCAGAAGTATAATTCAATTAGTCTATTCTATTCTAAGCCGGGAAATTGGACCAAATTGGGTATGGATGAATTGGGCCGAATCCAGAGACCGAACGGGGCTGAGTGTGGGAGGTATTATAAACTGTAGATGGATAAGGTAGGTTTCGTAGTTGTAAGTTCTGGCAATGGGATATATTACAGATTTAACTAAACTAGTTTAGGTGTGGAAGGTATTATAAACTGTAGTTGGATAAGGGAAGTGTGACAGTTGTAAGTTCTGACTCCGGACTGAGGGGTGAGATAAGCAATTGTAAACAGAACTGCATTATCTGGACCAGTAGGCCTGTTGCAGATTTCCATTTTGTCCTTTAACTTTATTGTGGGTAAGTATAGATAAGAGTGTGTGGATTCTAGCCCTAGTGTGGCCACAAGGATAAAGTGTTACATAACCTACTGTATGCACCCAATCTTATTTTGATTGGGGATATCCCCAGGGTGTCAAACCGTCATTATCATGTTTTAAGATTGGAATCAATATGAGAAAGAATATAGAAAAATGTACATTTATTTGCAATTTTTTGGCCAGTTTATTACTTCCAAGGATGTAATAAGAATAGGCCTATATAACTAGAAAGGATGACTAAAAGGTTTGACTCGCTGGATATCCCTCCTATAAATGTATTCATTAACGTTATTCAATCTTATCTCTACATATGTCAATAATATAAATATCTCCATTGTAATCTACTGTTTTCTCTACCTGGCGACTTTTTCTTTTGTTGATGTCTTCATTTTTAGTGGACCAGAAATATAAATAAAAATGTAGCTTTGCGTCATAGTACTAGTACTTTCATAATTGAGTGTGTATTTAAACATACAAATGTTCCATCTACTTAAGAATAATACAGACTTAAAAAAAAAAAATCTTTATTCCTTCAAAGTTAGTGTAAATTATTGGAGAAAAAGACTTAAGATTACCAATATATAGGCCAAAACTGCTTAGTGATGAATAACAATTTTCGAGTCTTTTCCTTCAAAATATGATTAAGTTCTAAACAAAAAAAAATCCTGAAATGTCTATAGATAGCCTACTAGGCTAATATTTAGGTTGTTTTGAAAATAAAATAAATTTTTAGGCCTATGTTGTAGTCATCATATACAGTATGTGCCGTAATACTGTATATAGGCAACATCCATCAGGAATAAGGGCATATAGAGAGATCATGATAATCTACTAAAACTTTGTGACAAGCTCTGTAATAAATGTATCAGTGATCAGGTGAAGGTATTGAGGGATAAGCCTTTACAACGGCACCTCGTAGCTACTTTCTACTTTTCCTATTTTCTGAAGAGTGTACAGAGGGGAGAAGGGGTGTTGGAGAGAGAGGAAGCAGTTGGAGTGGCTTTGTTATTTGTGTTATTAGTCTGTATACGTCGTCGAGGTGTCCCCCGACTGGGTACGAGCATGTGAAACACACTAGGACGTACTACCACACCCACTAAATGTCCGCCTTGGCTGGGATCGAACCCAGGTCAAGCAGATTCACACGTGAGCATGCTCTCCAGTCGACCGCTGCGGCTCTTAAGCCCCTTTCCCACTGATGCGATTTTAAACGATTATCTTTGCCGAGGACGTAGTTTTGGCATTTCGCAACGAATTTGTGCGACGTATACGAATTTTACCATTACAAACCGATGACAAAGTACACTCGGCGACGATGTGTCCGATGAATGCGACGTAATCGGCGACATTATGCGACGTCATCAGCAAATTGAGCGATGGTTCGCCGATGACCTCGGCGAGAACTGTCACATTTTCAATAAAATATTGCGAAATAAAGCGAGGGATGAACGAATCCTCGGCGTATATTCTGCGACGTCTTCGGCGAATTAAGCGATGGTTCGGCGGTGACCTCGGCGAGATTATCCGAAATATTTTTGCATATATATCATGGCACAAATTCATGCGATGAATGAACGATTCCTCGGCGGTTAATGGGCGACACCATCTCAGATACGCCGCCGAGGTGTCCGAACATGATTACCGAGGTGTCTGAACATGAGCAAATGTAACTTGAGTGTGCTAATTGCACTCAGGTAAATATCCCCCCCCCCCCCCTCCCCCCCACCCAACCCCCAAACCTTTGGTGGTACTATATAAACAGCTTGAGACACTCCCGGACAACGTTCTCACCTCAACCCTTGACACGTGCTCAGGTATACGCAGAGTCAATGCGAATCGGATATATTACGTCTGCGAATGGACCTTATCAGTCAGCGGATGCGTACGATTTTTATGGAATACGAAGAGGAAATTAAGGAGGAGCAGGAAGCAGAAAGGAAAAGGAAGAAACAAGAGGAGGGGAGGATAAAGTAGAAGAAGAAGTGTTCTGTGTGGACGAGAGCGTGGCTGTTAAGGCGAGAGAAATTTGGGTGTTACGTGAACCTATTGCAAGAAATTGAAGCAGAGGACCCAGCGGATTTCAAAAACTTTATGAGAGTGGATCCAGCACTCTTCAAAGAAATTCTTCAGAAAATTGAACCAATGATAGCAAAGATAAATAATAATAATAATAATAATATTTATTCAGTTAGCAATTTACAAAGGACACAAACATGAGGAAAGCACATTAACCTGGTTTGCATTTGGCAGATACGTTGCGTTACCTAGCTACAGGTGACAGTTACAAGACTCTGATGTACTTCTTCAGGATAGCTCACAACACCATCTCAAAAATAGTGCCAGAGGTGTATGAGGCTATTGTGAGTGCCTACATGGAGGATGTGATTGTTTGTCCGACAACACCTGAAGAGTAGAAGGAGGTTTATGTAAAACCGCATGATGGTTTGTGCTGAAAAGGGAACGAGATAGTGCCTTGAATAATGTCAAAAAGGAATATGTCAACATATATTGATATTGATAGGAAAGCATTTGACACACAATACAAAGGGCAAACAAATACTGTATAATTATATACACCAAAATAAAACATAATTACTTTTGCAAGTTTGATTTTTGCATACGAATATTCATAGAACCACGTTGATCACACAACACATAAAGATGATTAATATTTCACAATTGCTAATAGCAACTTACTTGGCACATGCAGTTCCTTGGCTTTTCTGTCAAACAAGCGACTCTTGTGGTTTCTGTCGGTGTGCCTTTGGTCAGCCTTGTTCCAGATAGAGGGGTGGTTCATAATCCATTCTGAAAGGTCCCCCTCCATTCTTGCCGTGATGATGCCTGAAGAATCTTCCTCCGAATCCGTAGAAGTTTTCATCACCTGAGGTGATTTGGTGTGGTCGCTGTCCTGGGCATGGTGGACTTCTACCTGCACGTCGTCCTGGGTGTTGAAGAGTTGAACACTGCCGGCCTCAACATTCCTCTCCTGTACGGCTCCACCATCCTCAGACACCTGCTCTCCTTCATGAATTTCTTCCAAATCCACTGGATCACTGGCATACTATCCTCTTCACTTTGGCTGGCTACCCTCTTCTTCAGCGCCTTCTTCGTCAATTAAATTTTCTTGGGAGGCATGGTTGGAGAGTGTTGTTGATTGTTTACTGGGTCACTGGAGACTGTAGAATGACCTTTTTGGCCTGTCCCGCGGTATATATACCCCTCTGACCTGACATCACCCATGCCAGACGTACGGCGGTTACTTGACATAGCTGCTGTCACACGAGCGCTTTTTCCGTCAATTTTCCGTGAGCAAGTTATTTCTCGATATACTTCGGGACTTATTTGCACTGACATCGGTAAATAGACTGAAGGTAGAGTATGTTAGGCGGTTGAAGTCTGATAAAGTGTAATTTGTCAAACTTCCAGACCATAATTGCTCGAAAAAGGGCTCGTATGACTCAGGCTTGAGAGAGGTGCAAAGGAAATAGGGTTGACAGGTCGACTGTAATCCTTTTTATTTACCCACCTCGCCGAAGGTGCTATTTGGCCTCGGCGAGGTGTTTTGCGAGCATTCGTCTACGTCGCAAAGCCCTTCCCATGCCTCGTGCGGAGTATACCCGTAGCGGGTATATGCTCGACGAGTATTCGGTCGCACACTGCATTACATGTGAAGTGACGGGGTTGAAAAGCACGGGGTCAAATATCACCTGTAGGATTGCTAGCCTGCAGGTGAACAGGAAGGCTAAGCGAGACACCAAAACCCAGAGAAGAAGTCATCTACCAGAGTACCCCATAGTCCCAGGAATTTCCCATGTTCTACAGACCAGAGAGCAGAATCACCTAAGTCAGTCACCCCGACAAAAGGGTAAGAGTGGGACCCAATCACTGTCCAGCTCTCAAACTGTCTTCACCAATCACCAGCCACCATTCGCCCAGTCCCCAGATTTGCATTATGATGAACATATGTTTATGCAAATGCAACACCAAGGACCCGAGTGTTATCAAGATAAGTGGGTATAATAGAGCCGGTCAAAGATGATCGTCCTGCATAACTATCAACCACAGTGAGAAGATAAAGAAGAACTGAGTTATCCAGAGGATCGACAACAAGCCTTAATTATAAAACAATCACCATAATTAGCATTGTATCTTTTCTAGGCTCAGTTACTCTCACCTGAGTATTAAAGAAAATACCTATTATCATTATGTATCCAATAATACCTATTAAGTATGTTTAAGTTAAGTAGTAACCTCACCAACTATATCACAACGATTCACTCTATCCCTTTCACATTGAGTTCCTGTAAGTCAAAGATAAGAATTAATCTGAACATAGTCTCAAGGAAACTGAAGAGAAGTTAAGCAAACATCCACTGGGGGTAATGTTCTTAAGGCTGTAAAGCACGGGGCATATAACAGCAGTGGAAAATTGTCTCCCCCTCCCCCCCTTCCTCGAGAATACGACGAGCCCTGTTGTGTTCCCTCTGATGTCCGGATCCTGAAGTCCTGATCGTGAGAAGCAGCGCCTCCTGAAGTCCTGACCAGTGAATCTACGTTCTACGTCGGCCAGACTTACTCTCGAACCCCTACCCTTCTAAATTACCCTAAGTGTCTCTGAGTATCTTACGTTGTGATTATTGTTGTGAAGGTAAGGTAGAATATGTGAATATTTAAGTGCTAAATGTTATATAGATCTGTGTTCAAGATCCTTAATTATTGCGTATGTGTTAATCCTTCAGAACTTATATTTATTGTTATATAGATCTGTGTCCAAGATCAAAGTGCAAATATAATCTCTATAACTCTCTTAACCCTCTCAACACGGATGGGCTCTTAAACGCCCATAAAAAAGCATATACCAGGAACCCGGAAGGACTCTTGAACACCCCTGTAGTTGAAAGCCTGTGAGCTTCGTGTGCGAGGCGTCGGTCCGACGCATGTAAACAACAGCCGGCTGGACCGACGCCCCGCATCTCCGGCCACAAGAAGGAGAGCGGCGCTTGTTCTTGTGTGCCTGTATGTTGTTGTTAAGTATCGAATAGTAGTGTAAAGTGGCTGTTTTGACCATAAAGTTATCTCCAATGAAATCATCATCACAGCTCAACCAGTTGACTTAGAGAGCTCTACTTAATGCCATTCTACAGGTAAATAACACAGCTACGCTTGGGGATGCGCGGGAATGCGGGAAGCAGTCTGATTAACGTATATACGGTAGCCTAGCCTAGACGTTTTTCGGCCAAAACACCCGGTTTTCGAGGAATATATATATAATACATAGCCGGGGCTGGAGGGTTAATACAACCTGCGCATACGTTACATACTCGTGTTAATTATTTACTTAGCCAAATACTCACAGATTTTCCTTGTATATGTCCATTCTATTGTGTATGTTGCAAGTTGAAGTTGAAGTGTATTCCGTGTATTTATTCCCTTCTTGAATCATACTTTTACCTAGAACCTACGCTCAATTTCATATTTTATTATACCTCAGTCCACCCTCTTATAAGAAGATTTATTGTTGATTATTTAATCTAATTTCTTCGAGAGAACTTAAGTTACACTTATTGATATTAAGTGTTAATTCATTTATTCTATGAACCGTATATTTGTTCACTACCTTATTAATGTAGATAATTTCGATTCTTCTCGTCTAGGAATTCTAGTCTACATAGATCCATTGTCTAATTATTCATCAGTCCGAATACAACATCAATTTGTTATGTATTCTTTATAGGAATCTGTTTAACTCGTTCAGACCTCCTTTTATGCCTTATTAGGTATTTCCATAAGTACAACTTCGTCGTGTGCGCCATTTTATCATTATTAGTAATATACTAATCATTCGTACACGCTATTTTATTTACACGTTGCTTTATATTAGTTAACTACTTTAGTTACGTTAATTATATCTTTGATTGATTTCATCCAAGGGATATTAAACCTTTGATTATTCAACAGTAGAGGTAAACTATTAAATCTAAATTCCTCGACCTAAGAGATTATTATCGCATATAATCGTTAGTGAATTATATGCTCATATCATAATTCTCTCATATTAATCTAAGTATATAATAAATTGTAAAAACAATTCATCACCCCTTTCCTTTTAACTTCAGTTGAATACTCCAAATACGAAGTATACTGTATAGTCGCACTAAGAATAAATATTATTTCCAACACCGCAGTACCTAGAATGACCTGATTGACCTACCGGGTTAAATTTTATCTTAAGCGGTAGTGTTTGAACTACCTGCGTGCCACCCGTGAGCGAATGTTGAGACAGAAATCCTTGTGCGCTTCCCCTGTTATTAAAACTTGATCATTCATACGTGTTTGGAGATTTCATAGTTACTAATTCACTTTCAAGAATATTATACGTTAGACACTCAACTCACATAAATATTATTATCAAGGGTTGAATCTATATATAAATGTGTCCATTCTATAACTGCATATTCCCCTATAATACTATAATGTTATTTCTATCTTGTATATTGGTGATTAGATACTGATACTTATGATCAAATGCATTCTACTGTTTACTTACTATTCCTTATAATAGTTAAGCTAACTCTCAGTCCTCACTTCAGAGCTCGCTATATTCGTGACCTGAATATTAATTTGATTATGGCACGTATTGAGAAATCCGGGACTTATAATAAAAAGTAAGACGGAATCTGATATATAACTATATACCTTTGAATAAACTAAATGTGTATAATTTACATGCGTGTTGTTATTGTGTTCTGTAAGCACCTAATTGAGTACCTAATTGTGATTAAGAACGTGTTCGATGTGTTCCTGTTGAGGATATTTAGAGTCTATAAGTCCAGAATTGGATTTTAGTGAAGACCGAATAACGGGATTAAAATATTATAACCCGGCATAACACTGGTGGCAGCGGTGACTCGATACGGCATATCAACACGAGTGTTCTTATTGTAAAAAAAAAAATCTTGGTACTCAGTTAACGCGTTAACACATTATTCACTATGGCAGCCATTAGATCTCTTGATATCCCGGCGTTCAAGCCTGAGGATTATGATATCTATACGTACATGGAAATAGTCAAACCGGTGCTGGACATTATGTTTGGAAAAGAAGATGCTTCCAAGATTCATACTATTGTATTAAAATTAGGGAAATATGCAACCAAAGTGTCAGGGTATGTGCATTATAATATGCCTGGGTTAACCTGGGCGCAATTTGAAACATATGTGAAAACTGCCATCAATCCAGTGCTGGGACAAACAATTGCTGATAAAAAGTTTCATAAATTAAATATTCAGGTGATTTGGACGGCACTATTGAGCAGTTGCACCAGATTGCACTAAATGAGTTCCCAGATGAAAACACGGCACAGAGGAAGAAAATAGTTTTCAAAGCACTGGTGAGAATCTTGCCTGACTCGGTGACAGATCATTTTTCCATAATAGAGCCTACAAATTATGACACGGATCTGCCAGTGATAAGGCGTATCATGGCACTCCGCAAGTCCAGGGAACAGGACAAGATAGCTGTCATAAGCAAGGTCACCACACATCCTACAACAACCGCAGCACCCATCAGTGGTCCAGTGGCTCCTCGTCTTAATGATAAAGCTGAGGAATGGGCCAGGATTAGACCAGCTGACTGGAAGCCATGCTCGGGGACATGCATGTTGTGGTCACTTAAGAGGTCCTTCACTGAACTCACTCAACCCAGGCATTTTAGCTCGAATGTCCCTTGTCACAGATTATTACTTATCACTAGTATTATCAAGGGACGTTCGAGCTAAAATGCCTGGACACACGGAGTTTGAAGCAATTTAAGTCATAGGAAGAGGGAAAGACTGATTCTGGGAGAGAGTTCCAGAGCTCAGCAGTTGAATAGAAGGAAGTCTGAGAATAGCGTTTCACTCTTGGGTTGGAGAGTTGCACAGAGTAGGGGTGGGATTGTGTTGCAAGGCGGGTACTACGTACCCTACGTAGAGGAGGTGGTATACACTGGGAAAGCTCTGAGGAACACTGATTATTGTAGTAGCGATAGAATAGTGAGAGAGATGCAACATTGCGGCGAAGAGAAATTGATTGCAGAGAATTGGTAAGTGGACGGGAGTTAATGATACGAAAATCTTTCCTTTCTACTTTATCTAGGAGTGCGGTGTGAGAGGATCCTCCCCACACATGTGAACAATACTCCATACAAGGATGCACTGTGCCCCTGTACAGAGCAAGTAGCTGAGCAGGGGTAAAGAACTCCTTGAGGCGGTTGAGCACACCCAGCTTCTGGGAGGCTGCCTTAGAGAGACTGGTAATATGGTCTTTCCAAGTGAGAGCAGAAGAAAAAGAGACACCTAGAACATTGAGGGAAGATGAAGGGTTGATTTTTGTATTGTTGAAGAATAAGGGATAGTCCTCTGGAGGTTCCTGAGGTGGATAAATTGAGTTTTGGAAGCAACTTTGAAGGAGCAGATACCGTTCGTGTAGGTAGAGTGGGAGGAGGAGTGTTTGAAGGATATGCAATAGGTCGGGCTCGTGGTTGTACAGGTGTGGTTTGTGGTATAGAGGGTGGGACAGGCAGTGGTTCCCTTCTCGGTGCTGGTGTCAGAGGAGGAATGATGTCAGGTGGTAGAGGTTCTGTGGATCCCAAATTCTGATTATTTGATTTAGGCAATATGTCATTCTGGGCAGGATTTGCAAGCATAATCATATTCTCATCAATAGGTTGAAATCTACGGATATGTCTGTTACGGTACGTGCGTGACTCACCAAAATAATTAATGGTAACCTGATAACAATTTGGTACTGTTAGGATTTCAAAGGGACCTTTAAATCTTGGTTTTAGTTTGGACGGCACAGGTAATTGAGCAACCATAACCAGATCGCCGACATGGTGAGGACTGGCTTTGGGAGTTTCATCTGGCTGAAGATCTTGTACGTATTGTATTTGTCTGAGACGGTTCTTGAGGTGGACTAATGACTGATCGAAGTTGGAGGAGGGTCATATGGGACAGCTAGATGGCGTAGGGGAAGGAGTAATGGTGGGACTCCGAATACCCGTTCGTGGGGTGAAATTCCGTCTTCTCTTGGGCAGGTATTGATACCCCATTGTACAATTTTCACTTGACTGGGCCAATCCTTGGTGTCCATTTGCTGTAGTCTGGTCCTTATTTGATTGGCAATTGTTCTATGACTTCTTTCACATATGGAGTTGCCTTGAGGCCAGTTTGGAGATGAGTGGCTGATTTTAAACCCACACATTTGGGATAACTGAGACCAAATGTGACTGGTGAATTCTGGGGCATTATCTGAATGAATAGCTTCAGGTAACCCAAAATATGAAAATACATGTTGAATGAGAGCTTCAGCTACTGCAATGGCTGAATGTTCTTTGGCAGGGCAAGCAATGACATACTTAGAATAAGTATCTACAAAGGTTATGATGTATTTGAAACCTTGATTTCTTTCCATTGGTCCCATCACGTCAACTGCAAGTAATTGCCATGGCTTGGAGGCGATTAACTTGCCAGCAGGACCTGCTGTGCGGGTTCGATCCTTACCCAACGCACATGCTCGGCAAGCTTCCGTGATCCGTTTGGTTGTTATATATGGTGAAGAGGTCCAATAGACTTGCTGAAACGTGGTGATCAGTTTCCTTTGAGCCAGGTGAATTCCATTGTCCATATGGATAGATTGCATGGTGGACAGTGCAGCTTGTGGTGTTATTACAATTTGTCCATCAATTGTGAACAAATTATCTCCTCTCCTGGTTAACTGAGTAAATATCTTGCGTGGCATCCAATCGGGTTTTTCTTGTCTTTGGAAGGAATTTAAAAGTTCTTGTTGACTGTTATCCAACAAGTCTTGATGATGAATGGCAAGTATGGCATGTGGTGTCTCTTGCTGTTGTTGGCCATTAGGTGAGGAATCGATGGGAAGGCAAGAGAGAGCATCCGCATTTGTATGTAGTTTTCCTGGTCTATATACAATATCGACATCAAATTCTTCTAAGGACTCTCTCCATCTGACTGTTAATGCGTTCTTTGTATCTGATTTACGGAGCCATTGAAGAGCGTGATGATTAGTAATGACAGTGACCTTGACTATGGCCAGGTACGCCTTGAAGTATTGAAGTGCCCATATCATTCCTAAAAATTCTCTTTTAGTGACAGGATAGTTTATTTCCGCTGGATTTAGGGTGCGACTTGCACATGCAATAATATGCTCCTTGCCATCTCGTTTGTCCAAGGATGGCACCTATTCCAAACTGGGACACGTCAGTATACACCCTGAAGGGGCGGGTGTAATCAGGAAATGAGACAACCGGAGATGCCACTAATTTATCTTTCTGGTTGTCAAAGGCTTGGATGCGTGGTTCTGTCCATTTGAAAGGCTCATCTTTTCTGGTCAGATCGTGCAATGGTTTGGCAATAGTGGCGATTTTTTTTACAAATCGTCGGTAGTATGATGCCAAACCCAGAAAAGCTCGTACTCCTTTGACATTAAGGGGAGGTGTGATTTTACTAATAGCCTCTAATTTCCTTGGGTCTGGTGAGATACCTTATTCAGAGACAATATGTCCCAGAAAGTTGACCTTATTTTTGGCAAGGGTACATTTTGATGGCTTAAGTTCCGACTCTCTGAAATACTTGTTTCAACCGTTGTAAGTGCTCAGCCCATGTCTTTCCGAATACAATGATGTCATCCAGATATGCAAGACATGGCTCCCAGGTCAATCCTTGCAACACGGATTCCATTAACCTGGAGAAAGTGGCTGGGCCATTGCACAGACCAAAGGGCAACACAGTAAATTCATACAGCCTGCCTTGGCTGGTGGAGAAAGCTGTCTTCTGTTGATGGTCTGGTGATACTGGAACCTGCCAGGATCCTGCTTGAAGGTCCAGAGTGGTGAACCATTTTGCCCCAAGCAGGGAGTCCAGGGAATCATCAATTGCTGGGAGTGGTGTAGCGTCTTTAATGGAGACGTCATTGAGCTGCCGGTAGTCAATGCAAAACCGGGTGTATCCGTCTTTCTTCCGGACAAGTACTACCGGAGACGACCAAGGACTAGTGGATGGTTTTACTACTCCTGTGGCAAGCATATCTTGCACTTGTTTTTCTTCCTCTTGTCGTTGGATGGGTTTTTTTCGACGGATGGGTTGCTTATTAATGGGACGCCCTACAGTATGGATAGGGTGATGCAACATGTCTGTTTTACCCATATCTCGGCTGGAGGTAGCGAAGATATCTTGATACGAAATGAGTAGATTTCTAAGATCAGTTTGTTGATCAAGAGAAAGAGTGGAAGGAATGTCAGGGAGGGTTTTTTATGTGGAGGGGAAGAATATGTGGGAATAGAGAATTCTTCTGAATATATATACAGTTCACCAATGGCTAGTCCCTTTGGCAATGTGACTGGCTTATCGGAGATATTAGCTATCTTGATTCTGTTTAATTTACTTGGTAGCAGGCTAGGGGCGGTTATGGCATGCCCCATTGAAAGGGCTTTGGAGGTGTGGGGTCAGAATGACATCTCCCATGATTGTTGGTACTAAAGGTATCCATTTTTCATGATGAGGAGGAACTGTGACAGTAGAGGAAGTGATAGCTTGAGATATAAGGTGAGATGGGGGGGGGGGGGTAAGACTTGCTCATTACTTTGAGGTTCAGCAGTTATGGTAAGGGAAGTAGGCAATGGGGCTGATTTAAGCGGCTTAATAACAGTGTCAAGTTTTTTTTTTTTTTTTTTTTTTTTTTTTTTTATATCCGAAGGTGGATCAAATGTTAAGGTACGGTGCCTACAATCTATTGATACACTCACAGATATTAGGAGATCGAGACCTAACTAGCCATCGTACTTAGTCTCGTTGGGGTTATAAATCACAAAAGAATGATTTACTCCGTGATGGGGAACAAGGGCGTTAACATATAGTGGAAGAGTCTGTCCCAAATTTGGAATGACTTGATCATTTGCACTGATAAGAATGATGGAGGAAGATTGCATCTTTCCAAAAACATTGTTATGTTTCCGGAAAAACGGAAGAAACAGGCAAGACCGGGAAGCTCCCGTATCTATGAGAAGTCGGACTTTCACCCCATTAAGTGTGATTTTATGATATATTGGATGACCATTTTCAGATGTCCCCTCATGAGCCCCCGCCATTGTGACAAGTATTTGTTTGGATGGGGGGGGGGGGGGCAGCTTAAAAATCCTGAGGATCCGGCTGCAAAGCCTCAGGTGTATACTGCTCCGTTTCCTCTTCAATGGCTCCGTCTTCAATTCCTGCTGTCCCATCTTCGATCATAGTGGCTACTTTACCCGGTTAGATCCAGGGAATCTGAGCCCACCAGGTTGGGGCTCTGGGTCTTTTCCTTGTGAGTTCAGTGAAGGACCTCTTAAGTGACCACAACATGCATGTCCCCGAGCATGGCTTCCAGTCAGCTGGTCTAATCCTGGCCCATTCCTCGGCTTTATCATTAAGACGAGGAGCCACTGGACCACTGATGGGTGCTGCGGTTGTTGTAGGATGTGTGGTGACCTTGCTTATGACAGCTATCTTGTCCTGTTCCCTGGACTTGCGCAGTGCCATGATACGCCTTATCACTGGTAGATCCGTGTCATAATTTGTAGGCTCTATTATGGAAAAATGATCTGTCACCGAGTCAGGCAAGATTCTCACCAGTGCTTTGAAAACTATTTTCTTCCTCTGTGCCGTGTTTTCATCTGGGAACTCATTTAGTGCAATCTGGTGCAACTGCTCAATAGTGCCGTCCAAATCACCTGAATATTTAATTTTATGAAACTTTTTATCAGCAATTGTTTGTCCCAGCACTGGATTGATGGCAGTTTTCACATATGTTTCAAATTGCGCCCAGGTTAACCCAGGCATATTATCATGCACATACCCTGACACTTTGGCTGCATATTTCCCTAATTTTAATACAATAGTATGAATCTTGGAAACATCTTCTTTTCCAAACATAATGTCCAGCACCGGTTTGACTATTTCCATGTACGTATAGATATCATAATCCTCAGGCTTGAACGCCGGGATATCAAGAGATCTAATGGCTGCCATAGTGAATAATGTGTTAACGCGTTAGCTGAGCACCAAGATTTTTTTTTTTTTTACAATAAGAACACTCATGTTGATATGCCGTTTCGAGTCACCGCTGCCGCCAGTGTTATGACGGGTTATAATATTTTAATCCCGTTATTCGGTCTTCACTAAAATCCAATTCTGGACTTATAGACTCTAAATATCCTCAACAGGAACACATCGAACACGTTCTTAATCACAATTAGGTACTCAATTAGGTGCTACAGAACACAATAACAACACGCATGTAAATTATACACATTTAGTTTATTCAAAGGCATATAGTTATATATGAGATTCCATCTTACTTTTAATTATAAGTCCCGGATTTCTCAATACGTGCCATAATCATATTAATATTCAGGTCACGAATATAGCGAGCTCTGAAGTGAGGACTGAGAGTTAGCTTAACTATTATAAGGAATAGTAAGTAAACAGTAGAATGCATTTGATCATAAGTATCAGTATCTAATCACCAATATACAAGATAGAAATAACATTATAGTATTATAGGGGAATATGCAGTTATAGAATGGACACATTTATATATAGATTCAACCCTTGATAATAATATTTATGTGAGTTGAGTGTCTAACGTATAATATTCTTGAAAGTGAATTAGTAACTATGAAATCTCCAAACACGTATGAATGATCAAGTTTAAATAACAGGGGAAGCGCACAAGGATTTTTGTCTCAACATTCGCTCACGGGTGGCACGCAGGTAGTTCAAACACTACCTCTTAAGATAAAATTGAACCCGGTAGGTCAATCAGGTCATTCTAGGTACTGCGGTGTTGGAAATAATATTTATTCTTAGTGCGACTATACAGTATACTTCGTATTTGGAGTATTCAACTGAAGTTAAAAGGAAAGGGGTGATGAATTGTTTTTACAATTTATTATATACTTAGATTAATATGAGAGAATTATGATATGAGCATATAATTCACTAACGATTATATGCGATAATAATCTCTTAGGTCGAGGAATTCAGATTTAATAGTTTACCTCTACTGTTGAATAATCAAAGGTTTAATATCCCTTGGATGAAATCAATCAAAGATATAATTAACGTAACTAAAGTAGTTAACTAATATAAAGCAACGCGTAAATAAAATAGCGTGTACGAATGATTAGTATATTACTAATAATGATAAAATAGCGCACACGACGAAGTTGTACATATGGAAATACCTAATAAGGCATAAAAGGAGGTCTGAACGAGTTAAACAGATTCCTATAAAGAATACATAACAAATTGACGTTGTATTCGGACTGATGAATAATTTGATAATGGATCTATGTAAACTAGAATTCCTAGACGAGAAGAATCGAAATTATCTGTCACTATTTGAAATCTGGGGGAGGCACTCGCTGCAGGCAGTTATGCCTTTTGTCTCCCTCATTCACATAGGAAAAAAAAAAAATAATAACTAAACCTCTACCTTTACCTTCATCACCATCTATCAGCTTACCTATATTCTCTGACTCTCCTGGAACTCTTCCAACTACACCTGTTATTGCTAACATTCCTAATGTCACTACTCAAACTTTACCTAATCTGACTCAAAAACCTACACCTCAACATAATCACTTACCTATTCCTCTTCCTCAAAGTTCTTCGAAGGCTATTACTTATGCCAGTAAATTAAAAACATCAGCTACTTCCGTTTCAAACTCCATGCCTAAAACATCCTCCCGACCTCTTCCGTTATGACATAACATTCTTCCCTCCACTTCCTCACGAAAGTCTCCACATTCCACTTCTCAACTACATCGCACTAAACCCAGCATGTCTAAGAAACTTACACAAACATCCAGCTCTGCCTCCTCACCTTCCCCAAAGTCTCATGTGAATCAACCATCACTAATACCTTCTCATTCTAATCCTACCTGTACAAGATCTGGTCGACGTGTGAATCCACCTCAACGATGGGCGCCGACGTTCCGACCGACCTATGCAAGGCGAGCCCCTCTAAAACCTACCTCGTCGATGCCAAAACTGACCACTCCTCCTACTGCGAGGTCAATATCAACCTCTGGGCCAACAACGTCCAAACACCACACACCACCCAGCAGCCCTGCACAAGTCACTTGTTCTCCAGCCCCTGCAGCACCCACAACTCCTCCTCCTAACCAGTCACCTTCAGCCACTACAACGACTTCTTCATCGCTTTCGACAGCCATGAAGATCAACAGTGTGTTGGTGTCTGGTTGCCTCAAAAGCACTTTGAACAAAACTCCACATCAATTGCTCCAAACAGCATCAGAGGCAAAGCAACCACTACATGAGCACATGGACATGGACATATCAACTCCTGCTGATGTCCCTACAACCATGTGGATGCTAACTTTCCAGAATTTGATCCCCGTTCTCAATAACTCCACCACCAGGTCCTATACTGTATACTGAAATCGCGAGGTCGCGATTCTTTCTTCGCCGAAGGTGGTGAAGTGACGGGGTTGAAAATCACGGGGTCAAATATCACCTTTAGGATTGCTAGCCTGCAGGTGAACAGGAAGGCGAAGCGAGACACCAAAACCCAGAGAAGAAGTCATCTACCAGAGTACCCCATAGTCCCAGGAATTTCCCATGTTCTACGGACCAGAGAGCAGAATCACCTAAGTCAGTCACCCCGACCAAAGGGTAAGAGTGGGACCCAATCACCGTCCAGCTCTCAAACTGTCTTCACCAATCACCAGCCACC
This sequence comes from Paralithodes platypus, assembly GCA_032716605.1. Lineage (NCBI taxonomy): Eukaryota > Metazoa > Arthropoda > Malacostraca > Decapoda > Lithodidae > Paralithodes > Paralithodes platypus. The sequence goes on from CM064528.1 coordinate 40,300,400, forward strand.
ATTCGCCCAGTCCCCAGATTTGCATTATGATTAACATATGTTTATGCAAATGCAACACCAAGGACCCGAGTGTTATCGAGATAAGTGGGTATAATAGAGCCGGTCAAAGATGATCGTCCTGCATAACTGTCAACCACAGTGAGAAGATAAAGTAGAACTGAGTTATCCAGAGGATCGACAACAAGCCTTAATTATAAAAATCACCTTAATTAGGATTGTATCTTTTCTAGGCTCAGTGACTCTCACCTGAGTATTAAATAAAATACCTATTATCATTATGTATCCAATAATACCTATTAGGTATGTATAAGTTAAGTATTAACCTCACCATCTATATCACAACGATTCACTATATCCCTCTCACATTGAGTTCCTGTAAGTCAAAGATAAGAATTAATCTGAACATAGTCTCAAGGAAACTGAAGAGAAGTTAAGCAAACATCCACTGGGGGTAATGTTCTTAAGGCTGTAAAGCATGGGGCATATAACAGCAGTGGAAAATTGTCTCCCCCTCCCCCCCCCCCTTTCCTCGAGAATACGACGAGCCCTGTTGTGTTCCCTCTGACGTCCGGATCCTGAAGTCCTGATCGTGAGAAGCAGCGCCTTCTGAAGTCCTGACCAGTGAATCTACTTTCTACGTCGGCCAGACTTACTCACGAACCACTACCCTCCTAAATATCTTACGTTGTTGTCTCTTATTGTTGTGAATGTAAGGTAGAATATGTGAATATTTAAGTGCTAAACGTTATATAGATCTGTGTTCAAGATCCTTAATTATTGCGTATGTGTTAATCCTTCAGAACTTATATTTATTGTTATATAGATCTGTGTCCAAGATCTAAGTGCTAATATCATCTCTATAACTCTCTTAAAACGTCTTACGCATACGTTTTTTTTTTTTTTTTTTTTTTAAAGAGACAATGAACGGAGGAAGGAAAAACACAGATAAAACAAAATGGTCCATGTGCCTAAAGGCATCCTCCATTCATAAAATGTTTGTAACAACTGGATTTAAACATTTGTAGATTGTAAGTTTGTGGAAAGCAATTCGAGGGAAGTGAATTCCAAAGAGTAGTAGCTCTGGGGATAAATGAATTCTGATAAGCAGAAGTTCTGCATTGTGGAGGAGAAAGTGTAAATTCATGGGCGCTCTCAGCTGCCCTAGTTCTATGGGGAAAGATGTGGAGAGGCGGCACAATTGAAGCAAGTTCCTCGGAACAATTGCTGTGAAAATATCTGTAGAATAATGCAAGGGATGCAACGTTTCTTCGTATGGATAATGTAGGAAGGTCCTGTGTGATTGCAGGGTTATTGATTAATCTAATAGCTTTATTTTGAATTTTGTCCAACTGCCTCAATGCAACCACTCCACTTCCACCCCACAGAGGTGAACAGTAATCCATCTGAGAACGCACATGACTTTTATATATCACGGCCAACTGCTCGTCAGTGAAGAATTCTCGAACTCTGTACAGGAGTCCCAGTTGTTTAGAGGCATTCTTAGCAATGCTTCTAACATAATGTGTCCAGCTCAAGTTAGTAGTTAATGTTACACCGAGAATGTCAATACTAGGGGAAGTGGGACTATTTACGTCATTAAAAAATATATGGGAGTCAGTGAGATTCTGTCGGTTAGAAAATTGAATGTACTTGGTTTTCTGTGCATTAAAGGAAACTAGATTCTTTTGTCCCCATCCATTAATTCTAGAAAGGTCCTGGTTCAGAGAAATTGCAGTGTTTATTTTTGAATTTATAAGATCGGGTTGGGTGAAAGAATTGGTAAATGTGAAGGAACTGTGGAGTGTTGAGTCATCTGCGTAGGAATTTATTGGATTATGAGTGGTAGATATGAGATCATTGATATGAATGAGGAACAGAATTGGGGCCAAAACTGATCCCTGGGGAACACCAGCATTTATTGAGTGAAATTGAGAATAAAGGCCATCTACCATTACACGTATTTTTCTGTTATGAAGATAAGAAGAAATTAGTGGAACTAATGATGCAAGGCCGTAGTGTGACATCTTCGACAATAAGGATTGATGCCAGACTCTATCAAATGCCTTTGATATATCCAGTGCTATTGTATGTGTTTCACCATGTTGGTCTGTAGCTTGGTTGATTTGATGCGTAAGAAGGCAAAGCATGTCTGCAGTTGATCGACATCGTCTAAAACCATATTGCCTATCACTGATTAATTTATTATTCTCAAGATGCTTAATTATGTGATTATTTAATATAATTTCAAAGACTTTACCAAGAGTGGAAGTTATAGCTATTGGTCTGTAGTTTGATGGATCTGAAGAGGCACCTTTTTTAGGAACTGGATGGATGTTTGCTTCTTTCCAGGGTACTGGGAAGCATGAGGTATGAGTACACAGACGGACATTTTTTGCCAATACAGGAGCGAGCACCAAGGAGCAATTCTTAAGTACTATTGGAGGAATTTCATCTGGACCAGGAGCCTTATCTACCGAGAGATTCTGCAAAATAGTTTTGACATGTCTGGTGTGGATCTTAAGTGAGGGAATTTCAGGCGAATTAAAATTAAGTACAAGGACATCTTGATTTATTTCATCTAAGGTTGAGTTGGTGGAGAAAATATCCACAAGAAGGTTAGCTTTACCTCGTGGGTCACTTACAAGATTGCCAGTCGGAGATTTTAATGGTGGAATGGATGAAGCAGTAGTGAAGTTGGATTTACATGAGTTAAGAGTAGACCAAAATATTTTGTTATCATTTGGATTATTTAGAAGTTTATTTGCCTGCTTGTGGAGAAAGTTTGATTTAGTTAGGTTTAATACAGTTTTGGCATGATTTCTGATGTTTCTAAAGTAATTAGAGGCTTCATGTGTTTTTGATCTTGTGTATGCATTGTAGGCTATTGCTTTTTGTTCAGTTACTCTAGCACAATTATGGTCAAACCATTTAGGTGAATTAGATCTTTTACTGTACTTTTGATGAGGAATAAAAGTTTCCATTCAAATTTTTACAAAATCTTGTATGTGGCTCAAGGTGGAGTGTGCATCATTAGAAAAGAAAGAGGTCCAGGGAATATCAATAAAGAAACCTTGAAGACCCTCCCAGTCTGCCCTATCGTAATGCCATTTAGTCACCAAAACAGGTTCAGAGTGGGAAGGTGTGGTAGGTGATAGACAGGTGGCCTGTATCAGACAGTGATCAGAAGATCCAAGCGGGGACCTCACTGTAACATCATAATTTTCTGAATTGGTTGTTAAAAATAAGTCCAGTAGGTGGGAATTATGATTAGGATTATCTGGTACACGGGTGGGTTGGTTGACTAGTTGAGTGAGATTAAATGAGTCTGCAAATAGCTCACATTCAAGACCAGCATCATCAGTCCTGGCTGAATGAGTGAGCCATTCAACATTATGGACATTAAAATCACCCAACACAGTGATTTCAGAAGAAGCATTTAAGTTGAGGACACTGAGTTGTGAGGACAGAGAATCAAAAAGACTTTGCTCTGGAGGAGTATTTGGGGAACGGTAGATGCAACATATGTATTTAAATTTACCAGCAGAAATTAATTTGTATATAGAATAATCAAAATAGGGACAATTGAAACTAGTAACCTCCTCCAGGGCAATTTCAGATTTTGCGAAGCAACATACACCTCCTTTAGGTCTGAAATTTTGGAGCAGTTGATAACCTGGAAAATTAAATCTAGACGTGTCAGATGTGGATGTTACTTGAGTCTCTGTCAAAAAAAGGAGAGTAGGGGAGTCTGCTTGAAGAAATTGGTGTACAGACTTGATGTTAGAGTGAAGTCCCCTTATATTGCTAAAGAAAAAGCTGCACCGACGAGCAGCTTTGGGACGTTGCAATGCTCTAGACACAGTCGCATGATGACGACCGGGAGGGCCCTGTGTCAATGACCCAACCCTGCCGGGGGTGGATATCCGAGGGACCACCAGGTTTACATACTCGCATTATTTATTTACTTAGCCAAATACTCACAGATTTTCCTTGTATATGTCCATTCTATTGTGTATGTTGCAAGTTGAAGTTGAAGTGTATTCCGTGTATTTATTCCCTTCTTGAATCATACTTTTACCTAGAACCTACGCTCAATTTCATATTTTATTATACCTCAGTCCAACCTCACATAAGATTTATTGTTGATTATTTAATCTACTTTCTTCGAGAGAACTTAAGTTACACTTATTGATATTAAGTGTTAATTCGTTTATTCTATGAACCGTATATTTGTTCACTACCTTATTGATGTAGATAATTTCGATTCTTCTCGTCTAGGAATTCTAGTCTTGCATAGATCCATTGTCTAATTATTCATCAGTCCGAATACAACGTCAATTTGTTATGTATCCTTTACAGGAATCTGTTTAACTCGTTCAGACCTCCTTTTATGCCTTATTAGGTATTTCCATATGTACAACTTCGTCGTGTGCGCCATTTTATCATTATTAGTAATATACTAATCATTCGTACACGCTATTTTATTTACGCGTTGCTTTATATTAGTTAACTACTTTAGTTACGTTAATTATATCTTTGATTGATTTCATCCAAGGGATATTAAACCTTTGATTATTCAACAGTAGAGGTAAACTATTAAATCTGAATTCCTCGACCTAAGAGATTATTATCGCATATAATCGTTAGTGAATTATATGCTCATATCATAATTCTCTCATATTAATCTAAGTATATAATAAATTGTAAAAACAATTCATCACCCCTTTCCTTTTAACTTCAGTTGAATACTCCAAATACGAAGTATACTGTATAGTCGCACTAAGAATAAATATTATTTCCAACACCGCAGTACCTAGAATGACCTGATTGACCTACCGGGTTCAATTTTATCTTAAGAGGTAGTGTTTGAACTACCTGCGTGCCACCCGTGAGCGAATGTTGAGACAGAAATCCTTGTGCGCTTCCCCTGTTATTTAAACTTGATCATTCATACGTGTTTGGAGATTTCATAGTTACTAATTCACTTTCAAGAATATTATACGTTAGACACTCAACTCACATAAATATTATTATCAAGGGTTGAATCTATATATAAATGTGTCCATTCTATAACTGCATATTCCCCTATAATACTATAATGTTATTTCTATCTTGTATATTGGTGATTAGATACTGATACTTATGATCAAATGCATTCTACTGTTTACTTACTATTCCTTATAATAGTTAAGCTAACTCTCAGTCCTCACTTCAGAGCTCGCTATATTCGTGACCAGAATATTAATATGATTATGGCACGTATTGAGAAATCCGGGACTTATAATAAAAAGTAAGACGGAATCTCATATACCTGTATAACTATATGCCTTTGAATAAACTAAATGTGTTTAATTTACATGCGTGTTGTTATTGTGTTCTGTAGCACCTAATTGAGTACCTAATTGTGATTAAGAACGTGTTCGATGTGTTCCTGTTGATGATATTTAGAGTCTATAAGTCCAGAATTGGATTTTAGTGAAGACCGAATAACGGGATTAAAATATTATTACCCGGCATAACAACATGTGCGAGTAATCGCCGAGGCAATCTCCGTTGATTATTGTGGATCGGCGATTTTCGGTGAGCATTTGCGAGCCATCATGCGAAGTTTCGGAAATTTGCAACACACTTTTTTGTGCAACACCCTCGCCGATGTCCAAGAGGAGCTCCGAGGGCCTCGTCGTTGCGTCAGAAAATATTTGCCGATGCTTGCGAGGGTTCGCACAGCTCGTCACTCCTCGTGCCAAATTTTTAACAATCCGAAAACTTGCGAGGCCCCTTGCGAGTCAAACGATCATACTCTGAGGATTCAAAAAAAATTGCGACATGTTCCGAATGTGCCAATTCGTTGGTATCAGCGATGAAAAACGTTTTAATTCGCATCAGTGGGAAAGGGGCATTAGCAGGCAAGGCGCGAGGTACGATTAGTCCTAGCAGGCCTACATGGACCACTCAGTGAGCATTGGGAGGCCACTCAGTAAGCACTGCGAGCCCAGTGTATTCTTCTGCCCTATCATCAGCTGGTGGGCTGCTAAATTATTTTATTACACCTTTATATATTATGCATATTATATTGTTCTGCATCTCTCCTAGTCACATATACTTAGCATGATATGTTCAATGAATTATAATACAATATGGCATGGTTGAGGATGGCCATCCACAACTGCAGCTATAGAGCGGTCTGAAAGGATATTAGAGGCAAAGGCACCGATAGAGGGATAGAAACCGAATGAGGTTAGTTTGGAAATTAGAGATTTGTGCCGGACTCTATCGAAGGCTTTTGATATGTCTAGAGCAATAGAAAAAGTCACCAAAGTCACTAAGAGTTAGTAAGATAAACAAGAAGACCACCAGTAGAGTGGCCCTTAACCCACTGAGCCCCAGCTAGTTATAAATAAATGTACCACCAGGGACCGGCAGGATTTGATTTTTTTTTCTCCAGAAACAATAGCGAATGGGCTAGGAATGAAGGAAAAACAAAAACAAAAATGATCAAAAAGGTAAAAAATTGGTCCTACGGAGCCCCCGAAAACGGATTTTAGAAGAGTAAAAATTGAAGGCAAAAACACCAAAAAAACATGTTTTTGCGCGCTCACGTGCACGCGGTTGGACTTTGAGAGTTTTCAACCATCGCCAAGGTTGCGTGAGATACTTATACAGTTCCCATACAAATCTGAGCCCTCTAGGTGCCATAGAACTGGAGTAATTAGGACCGGAGTACCAGTGACAACACGTTGTCGTCGCTGGGGTTTAGCGTTACATACATTGCCGATGACACGTTGTCGTCGCTGGGGTTCAGTGGGTTAAGAAAACTGTACTTGCGATCTGAAAATAGATTATGGGAAAATATATGCTTAACCCCTAACTATCGGTGCGCAACATAAGTCGAGTTAAATAAATCTGGACTATCTGGCGGCGCGACATAGGTCGTGTGGCAATTTCAGCACGTAATGTTGCTGAGAGAGAGAGACAAGTGGTGGCAGGAGAGTAGCGAGCGTATGACTGCTCCAGACCACTGCGGCGAACCTACTGACACGAATCCCACCTCCTCCCTCCCTCTCTCACTCGCTACATACTGAATTGTATGGGGAAAGTACCGAATTACATGCTTTTTGCACTCGTGTTGCGCGGTTGTTGCAAGAAAACTAGCCGTCATAAAAGGATCGTTATGGTGTCATTGGAAAGCTCTGTTTATGCCCTTTCAGGGATAGATACTTGTTTTACGCTCTGGGTCTTATTTAGGCATGAAAATGATCACGTAAACAGCCCTATTTTGGCTAAAAACACCCCGCTGGGCGGTACATATAAATAAACCGCGAGCCCGCTAATAAGGTATTAAGAAATTTGAGTTAAGAATAGTTTAAAAAACTTTAGAGATGCAATAAATAAGATCAATTGGTCGATAGTTGGAGGGTTGGGAGTGGTCACCGTTCTTTTGGACAGGTTGAATAAGAGCAAACTTCCAGCAAGAAAGAAAGAGGTTAGAGGAAAGACACATTCAAAAGTGTTTGCCTAGGCAGGGAGTCAGCACGGAAGAACAGTTTTTGAGTACAACAGGAGGAACACCATCCGCCCCGTATGCCTTCTTAGTATTAAGCCCAGATAGGGCTGAGAGTACATCCTTAGAGAGATTATGATATTGGGCATAAGTAAGTGAGAGGGGGGTGGAGAGAGAAGAGTAATGCCGGAATCATCCAAGGAAGTGTTTTTAGCAAAAGTTTGAGCGAAGAGTTCAACTTTGTCAGAGGAAGAGGTGACGGTGGTACCGTCAGAGTGGACAAGACGTAGGAAAGACGAGGAAGTTAAATAGTTGGAGAGGTTTTTGGCAAGATGCCAGAAAGCTTTCGAAGAGCTAGAGTTGGAAAGTTCAGAGCATTTGTTATTGATGAAAGCGTTTTTGGTGAGTCGAAGGACAGCTTTGGCTTGATTCCGGGCATATAAAGCACAGGATTCTTAACTTTTGAAGGCGATGGTACCGTTTGAATAATTCCTCCTTATTGCAGACAACAGTAAAAAAAGCATGAGTAAACCGAGATTTTTGTGAGTTACTCTGAGAGAAAGAGAATGGGATGCATGCTTTCATGCCCGAAAGGATTATCTCAATAATGTGCTCGGCCATGGAAGCAAAAATCTCTCCATGGGAAATCAAAGAAGTAGCATACTGCCGTAGAGCCTCCCAGTCGACAGTGCCAAAGTGCCACAAGTGCCGCCGGCTGAGGGGGTCAGAAAGCTGTACTGGAGAAACAGGACAGGTAACAGAGATAAGGTTATGATTGGAGGAACCCAACGGAGAGAAAAGATTTACAGAATAAGCAGAAGAATTAGAGGTTAGAAATAAATCAAAGGATGTTGGGCCAATATCTAGGGTGGTCCGGAATATGGGTGGGGTGCTGAACTAACTGCTCTAGGTCATTTAGGATAGAAAAGATGTAGGCTTGTTCACCAGGTTGGTCACTGAAAAGAGAGGAGAGCCATTGGTGATGGTGAACATTGAAATCTCCAAAGATGGAGATTTCAGAGAAGGGAGAGATGGATAGAATGTGTTCCACTTTAGAAGCAAGGTAGTCAAAGAATTTTGGATAGTCAGTAAAATTAGGGGATGATTACTTAAGTACTATAACAAATTTCAGCTTTAGAAAGTAAGTTAGCTTATAGACTAGCCCCCTAGAAATAATATTTATTTTTAACTACTGATATACATTTACATTGTATTTATTTTCCTCCCCCCCAGCTAACTTAATTCCATAAGGACCCAAATGGAAATCCTTCTAACAGCCATATTCGGCTCCTGTCCCCAGCTAACTTAATCCCATAAGGACCCCAATGGAAATACTCCTAATGGCCATATTGGGCTCCTGTCCCCAGCTAACTTAATCCCATAAGGACCCAAATGAAAATACGTCTAACGGCCATATTGGGCTCCTGTCCCCAGCTAACTTAATCTCATAAGGACCCCAATGGAAATACGCCTAACGGCCATATTGGGCTATCACAATATTGGGCTGGTGTAGACACCAGCCGAACAGGGCGGTACTCCCGGTGGCAAAATTTTGTTTTGTCGTCAGTTTAGGCAAACCGGACACGCGGCACCACTGTACACTCAGAAGTTTGGCAACACTGCCCCACCATAATCATATTATATTAGATTGACCTAACCTAACCTAGCATGGCCTAACCTAACCTAACCTAAATAATCTAATTTTGTATAACTAAAATAACAAAATAAAAATATAAAATACATTAGATCCTAACCAAACCTAATATAATCTAATTTTATATAACTAAAATAACAAAATAAAAATATTAAATACGCTAGATCCAAGTGGGATCGAACATTGGTTTTCCTGTTTATGAGGTCTAACCTCTACCAACTGAGCTAGCAGTCGACATGCTAAGAAAGGTATGAAGGCTATATTTAAACGCGGTTGGGCCGAGCCCACCGCTCGGCCCAACCGCGTTTAAATATAGCCTTCATACCTTTCTTAGCATGTCGACTGGTAGCTCAGTTGGTAGAGGTTAGACCTCATAAACAGGAAAACCAATGTTCGATCCCACTTGGATCTAGCGTATTTAATATTTTTATTTTGTTATTTTAGTTATATAAAATTAGATTATGTTAGGTTTGGTTAGGATCTAATGTATTTTATATTTTTATTTTGTTATTTTAGTTATACAAAATTAGATTATTTAGGTTAGGTTAGGTTAGGCCATGCTAGGTTAGGTTAGGTCAATCTAATATAATATGATTATGGTGGGGCAGTGTTGCCAAACTTCTGAGTGTACAGTGGTGCCGCGTGTCCGGTTTGCCTAAACTGACGACAAAACAAAATTTTGCCACCGGGAGTACCGCCCTGTTCGGCTGGTGTCTACACCAGCCCAATATTGTGATAGCCCAATGTGGCCGTTAGGCGTATTTCCATTGGGGTCCTTATGAGATTAAGTTAGCTGTACTTGGCGGTACTTCCAAACTTCTGAGTGTACAGTGTTGCCGCGTGGCCGGTTTGCCTAAACTGACGACAAAAACAAAATTCTCCTCCCGGGGAGTGCTAGGTGACTGATAAGGACTGCTGGAACTCCTGTTTCACCACCTGTCCTCCCTAACTGATCCTTTCAGTGTCTCATCAATATTGAGGGCAACCCCAGCCTTTCCTCCAAAACATCTTCTCCTCCTATCAATACATTATACTACAAACACCTTACATACTACACTAACTTTTCCAAAGAAAACCTAAATGACGAAACCTCGACCCGCCTCGGACTCCCCCGGGGAGGGGGGGAACCAGAAATGCCACCAACAGTCTGTCCCCTGGTAACGACTCGCCAAAATGCTCTGGACCACCGCCTTCTACTCCTACTATTAATTTCACTACAATACAACTACTGAAGCATATAACACTAAATACAATCAAGGCTGGAATAAATATGAAGAAAACAAATTTAAACAATTTTGTTTACAAACCAGTGGGTGAGTCAGTCGCTAGTGTCTCCAGCGTCGTTAGAGGCAAGAGAGCGATAAAGGGTGTTATCTATAGAGGTGTCCAAATCCTCTCTTTCCACGCATGAGGTAGCAGTTGGTTCCTAGATATTAAGGCAATTGTGTGTGAGTGTGTAAATAATAGGGATGAAGTGTTATAACTAGACCTATAGGAATAGTCGGAGTAGATGTAGCGCGGATTCGCAGGGACGCTATTCCCTAAAAAACGAGACAACCCAATCTCTTCTACGAGAGAGATTGAGAGAGAGAGAGAGAGAGAGACTGACACTGAGGCAATGCAACGATCCCGTTCGCAAGATATTTCTATGGACAGGTTGCGATATTGGCTGGCCGTGGTCACGGGCTGGTACACACGCGGGACTTCGCCAATCTATTAACGCCATGGCGCTATGTAAGTATAGACCCCCCTCCCACCTTCTCTGTGAATAGCGTGAATCTATGGCCATGGGAGTGTATGTCTGTGTACTGTGTGTGCATGTGAATGTATCACTTTTGTGTCTCCGTATATAGGCGTTAAAATCTCCATCTACTGTATGTGTATAAAATATTTACCTTTCTAGTTAATGTAGCTGCATAAGTATGTGAATACTGTGAATATGTACACATTGGTGTGTGTATATGTATGTGTGTGTGTGTGTGTGTGAGTTAGTGTGTGTGTGTGTGTATAGGCCCTTTTAATTGTCTATGCATGTACCGGTACATACAATTGTTGCCATCATTGCATGGAAGGTATATAAATACTGTATGTGTTTAAGAAAATCTATGTTCCTCTTGCACCCATATTTAATAGTGAAAACTCTGTAATTCTCTAATAGTAAAGCACTCTCGCCATGTTGTTGTCATATATTACACTGAGAGTAGTCCAGCATGCTCTCACAAACACCTCCTCCTCCTATCTACTTCACTACACTTAACATGCACACCACACTTCCTCCTTCAAAATTATTCAAAGATGATGAACACAGGCCCAGCCCCGGAGTCCCCAGGGACCAGGGGACCATAAATACTCCCACACCTGCCCGACCTTCCCCTGACGACCCCTTTAAATGCTCTGGACCATGGCCTGTCACTCTTACTATCAACTTTTGCAATATTCGCAACCTTTCCTCTAATTTTCACTCAGTCAAACACCATCTCTCCTCCTACAAACCTGATCTTCTTTTCCTCACCGAAACCCAGGTATCTGAGACAACTTCCAGCAGCCCCTTCTCTGTATCCTCCTACTTGCTCTATCCTAGTTTCAAAGCCAAAGGTGGATGTTGTGCATACGTGCACAACAAACTCACTTGCTCTCGTGTTCCCGAAATTCGACTCCTCTGAATTCTCAACTTTATGGCTCAAACTATCCTGTCATTCTCATACTAAATATTTCTGTGCTGTCTATCTTTCCCCTAACTCTACCGACTTTCCCAAATTCTTTGACTATCTAAACTCTAAAATGGAACACATTCTATCCATCTCTCCCTTCTCAGAAACCTCCATCTTAGGAGATTTCAACGTTCACTACCACCAATGGCTCTCCTCTCACACGACTGACCAACCTGGTGAACAAGCCTACATGTTTTCTATCCTAAATGACGTAGAGCAGCTGGTCCAGCAACCCACTCGTATCCCGGATCGCTTCGGAGATGGGCCCAACATTTTTTACTTATTTTTTACTTCTAACCCTTCTTCTTATACTGTCAATCTTTTCTCTCCTTTGGTCTCCTCCGACCATAAACTTATCTCCGTCACCTGCCCTATCTCTTCAGTACGGCCACCCGATCCTCCCAGCCGGCGGCGCTTGTGGCACTTTGGCGCTGCCGACTGGGAGGCTCTCTGGCAGTACTTCTTTGATTTCCCATGGAATGACTTCTGCTTCCGTGGCTGAGGACCTTCGGAGAGTGCTGAACGCATTACCGAGGTAATCCTCTCGGGCATGAAAGCGTACATTCCATTTTCTTTCTCTCAGTCTAATGCAAAACAAGCTTGGTTTACTCACGCTTGTTCTACTGCTGTCCACAACAAGGAGGAAGCATTTAAACAATACCGACGCCTTAAAACTCAAGAATCTCATTCTTCCTATGTTTCTGCCCAGAATCAATCCAAATCTGTTCTTCGACCTGCCAAGCAGTCTTTCATCAATAGTAAATGCACTGAACTATCCAACTCTAGCTCTTCCCAAGCTTTCTGGCATCTAGCCAAAAACCTCTCCAACAATTTTTCCTGCTCGTCTTTCCCTCCACTTTTCCACTCTGATGGCACAACCATCACTTCTTCCTCTGACAAAGCTGAACTCTTCGCTCAAACTTTTGCTAGAAACTCCACCTTGGATGATTCCGGTGCTATTCCTCCCTCTCCATCCCCCTCTCTCCTACTTATGCCTAATATACTAATCTCTTCTAAAGATGTACTTTCTACCCTCTCTGGGCTTAATACTAAGAAGGCGTACGGTCCGGACGGTGTTCCTCCTGTTGTACTCAAAAACTGTGCTTCCGTGCTGACCCCTTGCCTAGGCAAACTCTTTTGTCTCTGTCTCTCCTCTAACGTGTTCCCTTCTTGCTGGAAGTTTGCTCTCATTCAACCTGTCCCAGAGAAGGGTGACCGCTCTCAACCCTCCAACTATCGTCCAATTGCTCTCATCTCTTGTATCTTCCTAATTTCCTAATTTCATAGATAAGTGGCCCTAAATATGGGAGTTTAAAATATCTAGTGTCCTTTTGTACGGTTTGAACTGGGATGGGTTGGCAGAGCTTAGAGTTAAGAAAATGGTTCAGAAATGTGTTAAACATTTGGGTGGGGTATTTATTATTATTAAAGAAGTTAAGAAGGAAACAGGTTTTTCAGAGTGACCTTCGTTTCACTCTGAAACCTGTTTCGTTCTTAACTTCTTTACTAATAATAAATACCCCACCCAAATGTTTAACACATTTCTGAACCATTTTCTTAACTCTTAGCTCTGGCCACGCACCCCAGTTCAAACCGTATATAAAAGGACACTAGATATTTTAAACTCCTATATTTGGTGCCACTTAGCTATGAAATTATGAAATCCCTCCTCAAAACTCTTCGCAACTGCTACCCACATATCAATTTTAAATTAGTTTTTACTAATAATAACACTATAGGAAATTTCCTCAAACCTACTTTTTTTCTTCCTACGAACCTGCATTCCAATGTGGTTCACCAGTTCACCTGTTCTAGCTGTACTGCTAGATTCGTGGGTTCCACCTCACGTTGGTTGTTTCACCGTATCCGGGAGCACCAAGGTAAATCCATTCGGACAGGCAGGTTGATTTTTATGCCTTACTCTTCTGCTATCCACGATCACTCTCACCAGTTTGATCACCCTTTCTCTTCCACAGACTTCTAGATACTAACCACATGTCATTCGGGCTATGACCTAATCTTTAACTTGATTGGGAAGGCCATCAGCCCATCAGGACTATTAGGCCATACTAAAGCAAAATGTTAATCGCCAAGAACCTCATAATACTGGAATGTGATATTGGCAAGTATCACAATCCAGAATACGTCACAGGTTCAAGGCAAATTAACAACAGGAAAATAATAAAGGCAACATCAGCTGAGAAGAATAGTGTCACGACAATCACATTCTTAACCCGGCAAGCGCGATAGGCCTCACGGAAGGCTTCCTATAGGGAACGCGATAGGCCTCACGGAAGCAAGACCATAAAAAAATCCTTCCAAAAAAAAAAAGGGCCTATCAAAACAAAGGATTTTGTCTCTAGGTGAGATAATTCCCCTCTAGTACTCATCCATGTGTTTCTCACCCCTCCCCCTCCCCTCCTTCCCCACCTTATTCCCCCCTCCCCCCCCTCCTCAATTATCACCTATTTATCCTCTTATTATCATCATTTATCGGTTATTTTTCTCTCCCGCGATAATGTAGCACAAGTGGGTTGCATAAAAGATCGTTATGCAACACCCAGACACCGGCACACACCGCCCCGCTCGTCTCAGTTGACTCCCAGACAGCGAGAGGGGAGGGCTGCCTGTGGCTCTCTCTCGCCTGAGATTATGACCGGGTGGCCAATATCTTCGTTTTTCACCACCCAAATGCTTTTCCCACTTATTTTAGCACTCTTGAAGGTTCATATATACATCATATATGTAAAATAAAAGCATACCGAAAACAAATAATGCTTTATATTGTAAATATAACGAATTCTGTCAGAATCCAGGGCTAGAAATGCACAAATAACTACCCTAGCACCTAGGTCTATATCGCGCTTGTCAGGTTAAGAGCATCAACTGTCAACCTCATTATATGCTAAAACAAAGGGGAAAAGCAAAACAAACATGAAATTAATATTACTCTAAAGTGAATGACAGACAAAATTAAATAATTTAACAAACAAAGCAACTTAGGAGGTCCTGTGAACATAATAAATAATTTGGGAAAATAATAGCATAAAAATATGCGAAAAAGGAACATAGGACATAAATAAAACACCACCACCAAAAACATAACTCAAGTTACAACTTTCTAAATAAATTGGTCTCTTTCAGGTAAGCCATCAATTTGTCAACCACACCAACATCCCCATCACCTAAGATCGAGTCCAAAGTGATGGGGACGTTATTCGCCCTGCAGTACATCAGGAGAGGGTTACGCTCCTCCACAAATCTACCACAGGACAAAAGGATGTGGTTGATCGATAGAAATAAGGTGGTACATTGCGGCGGGAATACACGGTCGATATAAGGTTTCATGTGCGTAAGGAATGTACAATTCATCCTCAGTCGAGCTAAGATGATTTCCTCCCTCCGGGAGCAACGGGAAGCTGAGGGCCAAATCACAATAGTCTGTTTGACGATATGAATAGTCAGGTCGGTCCACTGACTTTGCCACAGAATATTAATTGATTTCTTACCGAAAGAGAGACATGACTGTAGATCCCGAGGGATGTCCCATGGCCCCTCAAGTTCTACCGCCGATTTCGCAAGTGTGTCAGCCTGCTCATTGCCGAAAATACGACAATGACCAGGCACCCAAATCAGAGAGAAGGACTTACAACTTGAGTGCAATTTATTGATAATGCGGCCCTGGATTTCAGATGAACCCGTCATACATGAATCAATTGCCTGAAGGGCTGACTTTGAATCAGAAAAAATTACAAATTTGTCATGAGGAGAAGCCTCAGCAATATCTATGGCCCAATCAATTGCAAAAAGTTCAGAAGTTAATACAGACGTATGGATCGGTAAACGGTACCTGAGGCGACATTCGGTCGACCACACACTCGCACCAACACATTTATCTGTCTTAGAGCCGTCGGTGTAGAGGTGAAAAGAAGCTAGGTGTCTAATGAGGACTGATCTAAAAAGCTGGCGAATTTCCACCTCCGGCACCTCACATATGGGGGAAGGGAGCCACTGGGTATTGACGGTAAAAGTGGGTTGCTCCCAAGACGCTTTCTTTAACACTACCAGCTGGTCAACATTAGAGAAGTCATAACCTAGCTTACGCATCAGGAAGTGAAGCCGCACAGCCACCGACTTGAGGGCCCCATGCAGCACATGCTCGTACTGCAGGAGGATCCCACAAGCCGGAAGGTCGAGCGATCGTTTCCTGTGCAGAGAGATACCAAACGAAAGCAACATATGGTCACGATAAAGATGCTCCACACGAGTACACCGAAGGGCCCCAAGACACAAACGCAAACATACATTCTGAAACACATCCAACCTCCTCAAGGTACAAGCAGACGCCAACCCATACACCTGCGAGCCATAGTCGAACTTTGAACGAGTAAGGGACTAATACACCATCAGTAAAGATGTTCTGTCGGCTCCCCAGTAATGGCCAGAAAGGTATTTAAGGACATTTAACTTTTTACTGCAAGAATTAATCAAATAATTGACATGAGACTTCCAATTGAGCCTGCGATCAAAGTGCAGGTCCAAGAACTTGACTGAATTTTGAAAAGGTATCGGGTCATTATCCAAAGTGATGCGCAAATTAGGTACGTTAAGTCTACAAGTATATACTACGCCGACACACTTAGCAACGGAAATCTTAAAGCCCCACCGCAAGGCCCAAAGATGGACAGAATCAAGGGCCACTTGAACCCGCCCAGCCGAAAATTTAACATTGCGGGAAGAATGCCACAATGCGCAATCATCAGCATACAGTGAGTATTTATGATTCCTGGAGATCGGAGCAGAAGACAGAATATAATTTATCATAAACAGAAACAACGAAGGGCTAAGCACACTGCCTTGCAGCACCCCATTCTCTTGGACATTAACGTCCGATGTTATGTGATGGGGCAACCTGACCGCAAAAGTTCGGTCAGACATTAAGTTACGAATAAAAATAGGTAAATTCATTCTGAAACCGGAAGCATAGAGTTTCGTAAGTATTCCGTGTCACCAGGTCATATTGTAAGCTTTATGAATATCTAAAAAAAATCCTATCATAAATTCATTGTTGGCAAAAAGCCTCGGTGATACAATGCTCCAAATTCATTAAATATGCTAGTGTACCCCTGTGTTTACGGAAGCCACATTGCTGAACATTTAGCAAATTTTTTGACTCTAAAACAAAAAGAAATCTGACGTTAACCATCCTCTCGAAGACCTTACATAGACACTACGTCAACGCAATAGGACGAAACAGCTTGGGATCTGTAAGGCGACCCGTGGATCGGTATGACGTGCGCAAAGTGCCATGAGTTTGGAAACGTTCCAGACGTCCAAATCTCATTATACAATGCTAACAGCTTAGTCAGGTTGTCCGGACTAAGAATCATACCGTAGGTGACTGCGAAGGACCCGGACTCGAACCTTTACAGGATTTTAGGGCAAGTAGAAGTTTCTTCATCGTAAACTCACAGTTGTAATCAGAGTTTACGTCTTCTGTGGCAAAATAAAAAATATGGAGTTCGGCTTGCCACTTATTGTCTAAAAAACGGGGATCGTAGTTGGCCGAACTGCTAACATCCGCAAAATACCCGGCGAGCGTCGATCATCGATGATGTTATCGTCCACACTGAGAGTGGTGATGGATGAACGAGTATACTTGTTGTTAAGTACATTTATAGTGGACCAGACCTCTTTAAGTGGCGTGAACTGATTCACCGTGGACACATAAGAACACCAGGCACTACGCTTTGCGGATCGAATGACTCTCCTTGCCTCAGCCCTAGACTACTTATAAGCAATGAGGCTGTCTTCCGAGGGCTTTTTATAAAAATCCTGTATCGCTTATTACGTTTAGTGAGCGTTTTTCGGCAGTCTGGTGACCACCACGGAACTCTATGCTTCGTGTGGACTGTAGAAGTTTTAGGAATAGCAACCTCGGCTGCATGTAAATTGTAAGTCTGAATGTGAATTACCTTTTAATTAATGTCAACCACTGAAATATCAAAGTTAGCGATTCTAGAGAAGGCACCCCAGTCTGCTTTCTTAAAGTTGAATTTATTGGGCGGCGGTGGAGGAGCAAAGTCGCATGAATAAGAAAGACAAAGCGGTAGGTGGTCACTTCCCATAGAATTGTTGAAAGTGCCCCAAGTGATGTTAAGTAGTATTACGGGAGATGACAAAGACAGGTCAAGGCATGATGTATGGCCTGTACGATCGTCTACACGAGTCGCACTACCATCGTTCAAACGACAGAGGTCAGATGGAAATAAAACATTAACTATTTGTTTGCTGCAGCCATCACACCTCATACTACCTCATTGATGATGATGTGCATTAAAGTTGCCTAAAATTAATTTTAAATTGGGCAATGAATCGAAAAGAGAAAGGAAAGAATCATCATCAATCGGAACCTGAGGAGGACAATACAGAGAACAAATAGTCAGGTACGTGCCCCGAATTTTGACCCTGCATGCGACAGCTTCCAGGGTAGAATCAAGAGGCACTGCTGAGTGGGGAAGCGACTTATGGACATAAATCGCCACCCCATGACCCTCATGTCATCTATACAAAGTACAAAGGAGTACAAAGGAAATCAAGCAACAACAGATCTAGTGACCCTTCTAGGTTGCTTGTCCTCCAAAACACTGAGGATCAAGTGTCCAAACAGTGGTTTAGAGTGGGTAAGGGAACATTGGAAAGGGAATTACTGCCCTGGAACTAATATCCGTGGCAGGATTAGGAAGTTAGTAGGGGACAGATGGGTTAGTAACTGAGGGGGGGATAAAATAAATGTATTCATTTACAAACGCAGTCAGTCGCGGGTTTGATGCGAGATATTTGTCTAGGCGGAGTTTAAATGAATCAACGGTGATGCAGTCTATAACGTTTCGGGGAAGCCCATTCCACAAGTTGACAACTCGATTGAAGAAGAAATTCTTAGATTCGTGTGAGTTAAAAGATTTACCAATAATTTTGCAACCGTTTCCCCGCGTGTAATTAGATTGGTCGATAGTGAAGTACTTACTACAGTTCATATTGTCGATGCCTTTGATGATTTTGAACACTTGAATTAAGTCACCTCTTAATCTGCGCTGGGTTAAAGGAAATAGATTTAATTCTCTAAGACGCTCTTCGTATGGTTTGTTCTTTAGGCTAGGTATCATTTTGGTAACTCTACGTTGAACTCGTTCTAGCTTGTTTATATCTTTTTTGGTAATAAGGGCACCAGGATTGAACGCAGTATTCCAGAAGAGGGCGGACTAAGGAATTGTAAAGGGTTAGGATAACTTCTTTGGAGTTATGCTCAAATGACCTGCCTATAAAGCCAATTATTTTGTTTGCATTCTTAACAACTTCTGAACATTGTTGACTCGGTTTTAGGTTACTCGATATTGTTACTCCCAGATCGGTTTCTCTGTTTACATTCTTAAGCTGAGTGCCATTCATCGAATAGTTTGCTTTCTCGTTTAGGTATCCGATATGTAGTACTTTACATTTATCCGCATTGAAACTCATTTGCCAAATTTGGGCCCAACATGACAATTTATCTAGATTGTGTTGCATATCGTCAACTTGTTCTTTTGAGAGTACGCTATTTGCAATATTTGTATCGTCAGCAAATTTTGAGATTGTACAGGTGAGACCCTCATCTATGTCGTTGATGTAAATTAGAAAGAGAATTGGTCCTAATACCGATCCCTGGGGTACCCCGCTACTTACATTGGTCCATTTAGATGCCTTACCGTTTATGACTACTCTTTGCTTTCTGTCGCTGAGCCAATTTTCTATCCATTTCAACACACCGTCTTGTATTCCATGCGCTTTTAGTTTTAGCAGTAAACGTTTGTGGGGAACTTTGTCAAAGGCCTTTTGAAAATCAAGGTATATAATATCTACAGCTTTACTCTCATCGTAGAGGTTGAGAATATCGTGGAAGAAGTCTAAGAGGTTTGTTAAACAGGAACGTTTTTTACGAAAGCCGTGTTGAGTATCTTTAAGTACGTTATTTTCCTCTAAGTGATTTACGAGTCTGTCTCGTATGACCGTTTCTAGCATTTTACATACAACTGAGGTTAAGCTAATTGGACGATAGGTACTGGGTAGGGATTTGCTGCCTTTTTTGAATATCGGTGTTACGTTGGCTAGCTTCCACTGATCAGGCATAGTTCCAGACTGCAAGGATTTATTGAATAGTAATGTCAGTGGTTTGGAGAGCTCATCCTTAGCTTCCTTTAGAACTCTAGGCGAGATTGTATCCGGTCCAGGCGTTTTATTTACCTTGAGTTTATCTAAACAATTCAATACTTCTCTCTCTGTAACGGTGATATTACTTAGAACATCTGAATTATCAATCTGAATTGGCGATGGTGTAGGGATATCACTGAGGTCTTCTGTTGTAAAAACTGATGCAAAGAAGGTATTGAGGGCATTACTCATTTGTACTTTGTCTTTGGTGTATTCTCCATTTTCATCAACTAACGGTCCAACAGTTGAAGTAACTACTTTTTTCTTTCTGATATAACTATAGAATTCTTTCGGGTTTGTTTTACTTTGATTCGCAATATGTAACTCAAAGGTCTTTTTACTTTGCTTAATTAACTTTTTGGCTTTGCGTCGTAGCTCTACATATTTCACCCATTCTTCGTAATTTTGTGAGGATTTTAATCTATCATTAGCAAATTTTTTAGCAAGCAGGCAGTTTGAAATATCTGTATTCCACCATTTGGGCTTATTATTATGGCCTGGACGCCGTATTTTCGATGGTATGCAGTCTTGCACTGCTTTTAGGTAAGTGGTTTCGAATAACTTCCAAGATGTATTTATGTCGTTATTGTTAATTAAAAAGCTCCAGTCAGTTTCTTTAAACATAGCTCTAAGTTTATGGAAGTTTGCTTTCTTGAAATTAGGGACTTTTTCGATGCTACTATTTGGTTCGTTACTAGTAAACTTTAAAGTGAAAGTTATCGTACGATGGTCGCTGTTACTGAATTCATCACCAACATTCAAATTCTCTATTAATTCTTCTTTTGTTGCAAGTACAATGTCAAGAACGTTATTACCACGGGTCGGCGTTCGAACAAATTGATAAAGCGAACTCTCTTGCAAGTTCGTATACAAGTCATGTCCGGAGTGTGAAGTAAGAGTATCGCCCCACTTGGTCACGGGTAAATTAAAGTCTCCAAAAATTACGGTATCTTGTGAGTTACTTACATCTGCAATTTGTTCGTAAATTTCTCGGTCAGTTTGCACTGATTGAGCTGGAGGTCTGTATATTAATGCAAGTATTATTTTTGTACCTTTATTATTCTTTATTAGCACAAAAGATGCGTCGACGTTCACAATTTGAGGTTTTGACAAGAGGGTAGGGTTAAGACTTTCTTTGATATAAAGTAAAACGCCACCTCCATTTCGATTTATTCAGCTTTTCTCAAACATTACATAACTGGGAAGTGAATACTCTGCTAAAAAGTCTCTATCTTCTGTATTGAGCCAAGATTCTGTTATGCCAATCACATCATAATTTTCTGTAAACACTAGCTCCTCTAAATCTGAAAATTTATTGCGTATGCTATGAGCGTTTGCATAGAAAACCTTTAAATTGTTTATTTTAGAACTCCCGGAACGCTCTTTAATAATATTTTTGGTTCTTGTCGGATCTACATTTATGTTCATGGCTGTCCTCGGTCCTCGCTGTCTTCGGTCCTTATCGCTGGTGGTAGTGTTTGAAAGGAGGCGGATTCGGCGTGATCCACCAAATTCTGTAGACAAATGACTGACGGCACGTGTAATTGCAACAGAAGTGCTAAGTGTTGTAATTTATTCCTAATACTTCTACAGTTCCACTGAAGAAACTTGTACTCCATGGTTTAAGAGTGATTGGAATGCCCAGTGTGCTTAGATTTTTTATACTTCTGTTTATTACGAGGGGAACCCGGGGACCTTTGCCGGGGCCTGCCACCGGCAACCTCCATCCATTCAGTAGACCCCTCCAGGTGAGGCCGAGTGGCCTCCCTCACGGGAGCAGGAGACGGGATGACGTGCTTGTAAAACGGACGGGAGAGAGGGGTCAGATTAAGTTTATTATTATTTATGTTATCACGGTTACCATTCTTCCCGGCAGCAGGAGAATCAGCAGCAGCACCGGAATAAGAGGGCTTATTCCTCACTGAGCTAGAGGGAGAAGCAATAGAAGGAGGAGTAGAAGAGGTAGAGGGAGGAGAAGAGTCAGTGGTAGAGGGAGTAGGTAAGTCAGTAGCAGAGTCAGTAGAAGTGGTAGAGGTAGTAGTAGAGTTAGAAAACAGAGGTAGCTGGCCGAGAATGTTCAAGAGCAGGAGGAGGAACAGGTTCAGTTTGCGTGAACACAGAACAAGTCTGCGTCCCCGCAGAGCACATCTGAGGCCGAGAGCCCGCTGCCGAAACATAGGAAAGTGCCCCAAGTGATGTTAGGTAGAATTACGGGAGATGACAGACAGGTCGAAATAAGACACTCCCATTGTGGCCTTGAATGTGCAGACCTCCTTCTCTAGCTGCCACTTGGGGCAATCCCAAGAGGAAGCAGAGTGAGGACCCGCACAGTTCGCACACTTAGCTGCCGCAGTGCACCCTTCAGCAACATGACCTGACCACCGCAATACCCGCAAACCTTCTGGGAAGAGCGGCAAGCGTCTTCGTGATGCCTATATTGTTGACATATAAAGCAGCGCAAGGGATTAGGCACATACACACGAACTGAACAAACTTCATAGCCAACATAAACATTAGTGGGAAGGGTAGCTTTACCAAAAGTTAGAATAACCGTCTTAACACGCGCGCCATCAGTGAAACGGGTAATTAATCTAGTTCCAACGACAAACTGATCGGTCATTTCATCAACAATCTCCTGTTCAGACATAGCAAAAAAATCCCTGCAAAATCCCTTGCAGGAATTCAGCGACACCGGGATCTGAGCAGTAACATCATATGAATGAAATTTTCGAAATTTTAGTCAGTCAATCTTTGACATGAGAAGCATTACGTGTTTTAATGAGGAGGTCACCACTGGCAAGCTTCTTGACCTGGTCCACTGGCTCCGCATATCCATCAATCACCTTCTTAATTAAGAAGGGATTGAGGGACGCTAGGGTCGCCATACCAGACGCATGAAGCGTTACAAAGGAGGCGTTCTCGGGGGCAATCACGGGCATTGGAGGAGGACAACGTCCATCCCACTTCCCCAGAAGGGGGAAGTGAGAACCGCGCCGGCGACGCCAGTAAAAGGGGAGGAAGGCAGTGGATAAAAAGTGAAAGTTTGCTAAAAAACCCTCTCAATCCTCTGTTCGGGGAGCCGCATCCCTGTTAATTCAGGCCCAGAGCGATCAATGGGGGGATCTCTCAGATGTCAGAAAGCAAAGATCTAGCAAATACCAAGGGCATAGACACCTACTTTGCCATAAAAAAGGGAGAGGAAAAAAATAATAAGAATATATATATTTAATGAAAAAAGATGCACCCAGGCCAACAAACAAGCATAAAATCATAACATCGCCGAGAACATGTCCGCACGCCACGGCTAATGCAAGTCAAGTGTGACCTAATCACCTCAGAATCTATCTATATAAATTAATTAAAGTCCAGCCTGAACAACACGGCCACTGCAACACCGCTTTTCACTCAGTAAATATCCTTCCATTTTCTTTTTGTACGTTATTGTATACCCTCTCTAAAAAAAAATCAGTTTGGCTTAACACTGTTCTCTTTATATATCGTGTTTAATTATGTTTAGCTCTTAACGGTTCATATTGCTTCAAACCTTACTGTTTGATATTTCATATCCATAGGTAATTATTTCTTTTGTTTCTTATGTAAACATTTCATCTATTTTAGATCCACTGAAGATGGAGACTGATTTCTCCGAAACGTTTGGTACCCAATAAAGATATAAAGATGTTCGCTACTACGCTGGTTCTCCTTTTCCTTGTGAGACTTCGATTCCCAAGAGGAAGCTTCATTGCAGAAATTATATATATATATATATATACAGTATATATACCGGTATATATATATATATATATATATATATATATATATATATATATATATATATAGAGAGAGAGAGAGAGAGAGAGAGAGATTACTCAATTATATACTCAACAAATATATAAAATACGATGTCACTCAGGGAGTATCAAATTACAAGGAGTTGAAATAAATAATTATGAAATTAGATTCCATTACACAAATAAAAAATCAACTACACTCGGGGATTATAATATAATTAAATTAACAACGATTGTTATATATGAAGGGGAAAGGCTCACACAGTGTTATTTAAAACAGGCTTAAATGGGCTTCAATGTAGAGAGATTCATGAATCATTAGGGTTTCTTTAGTTAAACTATTAAGTATTATATAATGATCTGATGTTGGAATAACGTACGTTACACACGATGCAGTGATCCCTTAAGCAAGTGTCACACTATGCCGAATTAAGTGCCGACGCTCCACGACTTAAGGGTCGTAACGAGGTCTTTGCCTACATCGCCGCATGACGTGGGTGGGCGCCAACTCAAGAGAGACGTCGGGAGAGGTCGTCAGGGGCCTCAGGAAAAGTTCGACACGAACAACTCTCATAAGCTGAGTCGGCGTTAGCTGAGTTCAAGGACATGGACGGGATGGGGACGGTAGGCGGGCGGTGTCCAGTAGGCGTCAGACGGTACAAGGGCGTCGACCTGTCTGCGTCAGACGCCGCTATAAGGTAGGTCGCCGTCGGACAGTGACCCGGTAACGCCCAGGCGGCGTCATAGGGGGAGGGCATACCGTGAGTCCGCGACCTGGCAACGTCGCACGGGACATCGTTGATAGAGGGTCTTGGGGGTGTTTTTTTTAAGCTTGACGGAGGTCTAGCGAGAAAACTAAAAAATAAATGAATATATAAATAAATAGACCCCCAAAAATCACCACTGTCCCCTTAATCCGATCCCATCAATGAGTGACTATCTATAAACCCTTTCAATAGCGGTGGCGTCTGTTTTGCCTTAGTTCTGCCCTACTTAGATGATTTTATGCAGCTTAAGAACGGTCTGTGGGAGTTAAGAGAGATAAATGAGAGGAATGGAGGTCTTGTGATTGCTACAGGCCTTTCGTAAGCATAATAAAATAACCTAATAGTTGCCAGACTATAACGAGAAAGACGTCACCGGTACTGAAAGGGTTAACTATTGATGGCCTTGTTTTACCAATTACTCACAGAACCACTTAATTAAGGGGAGATGGGCGTATTTATTTGCTCATTTATGGATCTTTTTATTATGTTTTTAGTTTCCTCCCTAGATCTCAAGCTTAATCCCCCCCCCCCCCCCCCTCACACACAAAAACGTCGCCTCCGACGGACCAGTTTGCCTCGGTCGGGGTCAAAGTTTGCCTCGGTCGGGGTCAAGTGTGACAGAGTAGGGGTCCAGGGTGACAGGGTGGCTGTCCATCGCCGCCGTAGTATCTATAGGCGCCGCCCTACCTCCTTTAGGCGCCGCTCGTCAGCAGCATTGTCGCCAACCAGTTTACGCGCTACGGCGCATGACGCCGCAACGGCGGTGTCATTTATCTCCCTTAGGTCTTGCATGGTTGCCGCTCGACCCCGTCCAATTGCCGTTAGGCGGCATGACCGTCCATAGTGCCCGCCGTGGGCATCCGTCCCTCGATCACCCACGTTACTCGGCAGTAGTCTCCCCCTTCTATCGCCACTCCTTAAGTCGTGGAGCGTCGGCACTTAATTCGGCATAGTGTGACACTTGCTTTACTGAGGTTTGTGGAGGTCTGTGAAGCCTCTGACCCGTTCTACTCGAATAACCTCTGTGATCGTCATAGACTTTGTAGGTGCGTACAGTGCTACCCACATACCCTGCCTGGCAGCTAGGGCAATAATTAATGCAATGCACGATTGACAAGTGCAAGTCACACAGCATACGTTCCTTGAAATTTAAACAAAAAATCAAATCTGAAAGGAATTACAGTGAATGAACCTGAAGTCTCCTAAAACATGTTAAGAACAAAACTTTGAGGGAACATAAATTACAGAGTAAGTCAAAAAGCAATGTAGCCAGTGCTCTCTCTCTCTCTCTCTCTCCGTTTACAACTCTTCACTCCCGTCTAGACACTCTCAGGGGAAATGTAAAGTCTGAGAGAGAGAGTACAAAGGAAGTCAAGATACAACAGGTCTTGCGACCTCTCGAGGTTGCTTGCCCTCTAAATCACTGCTGTTAGCAGGTTTAGGAAAAGTCATTCATTTACAAATTTAGTCAGTCGTGGATTTAAGGCGAGGTGTTTGTCTATGCGATGTTTAAAGGAATCAACGGTGCTGCAGTCTATAACGTCTCGAGGAAGCCCTTTCCACAAGTTCACAACTCGATTAAAGAAGAAATTATTAGACTTGTGTGAGTTAAAAGATTTACCAATTATTATGCAACCATTTCCCTATGTGTTGTTTGATTGGTTGATCGTAAAGTACTTATTACAGTTCATATTCTTGATGCCTTTGATGATTTTGAAGACTTGAATTAGGTCACCTCTAAATCTGTTCTGGGTTAAAGGAAACACACTTAATTATGTAAGACGTTCCTCGTATGGTTTGTTTTTTAGATTAGGTATCATTTTGGTTACTCTACGCTGGACTCGTTCAAGTTTATCAATATCTTTTTGGTAGTAGGGGCACCAGGATTGAACGCATTATTCCAGAAGAGAACGGACTAGGGAATTGTAAAGTGTGAGGATTACATCTATGGATTTATGCTCGAATGACCTGCCTATAAAGCCAATTATTTGATTTACCTTCTTAACAATTTCTGAACATTGTTGATTGGGTTTCAGGGTACTCGATATTGTTACTTCCAAATCAATTTATCTGTCTACACTCTTTAGCTGAGTGCCATTCATTGAATAGTTTGCTTTCTCATTTTGGGTCCCAATATGGAGTATTTTACATTTATCCGCATTAAACTCATTTGACAAATTTGAGCCCAACATGACAGCTTATCGAGGTTATTTTGCATATCTTCTACATGTTTTTTTAGGAGTAGGCTACAGTATATGCAATTTTTGTATCGGCTGCAAACTTAGAGATTACATGTACAGGTGAGGCCCTCATCTCTGTCATTTATATAGACTAGGAAGAGAACTGGCCCTAGAACCGATCCCTGGGGTACCCACCTAGTTACATTAGTCCATTTCGATGCTTTACCGTTTCTGACTACCTTTTGCTTTCTTTCACTGAGCCAATTTTCCATCCATCTCAACACTCCCCCTTGTATTCCATGCACTTTTAATTTTATCAATAAATGTTTGTGGGGTACTTTGTCAAAGGCCTTTTGAAAATCAAGGTATATAACATCTACAGCTTTACTCTCGTCATATAGGTTGAGGATATTGTGGAAGAAGTCTAAGAGGTTCGTCAAGCAGGAACATTTGTTACGGAAGCCATGTTGAGTACCTTTGAGTATGTTATTTTCCTCTAAATGATTTACAACTCTGTCTCTTATGAGTGTTTCTAGCATTTTACAGACAACTGAGGTTAAACTAATTGGACGATAGTTACTAGGTAAAGATTTGCTGTCTTCATGGTGCAATGCATAAGTGTGTTGATTTTCGGTGTGAGCGTCCTGGGTTCGAATCCCTGGACTGCCACATGTGTTTGTTAATTCCATTAATCAAGTTTAGGAGTAAAGTTGGTTGGTGGAGAGAACATAATAATTTTATATCGGTTTTATGTTTGCGAGCTTCCACTCATCAGGCATAGTCCCGGACTGCAAGGATTTATTGAAAAGTAATGTCAGTGGTTTGTAGAGCTCACATTTAGCTACTTTTAGAACTTTAGGTGAGATTGTGGCGGGTCCAGGCCATTTGTTTAACTTGAGTTTTTCCAAACATTTCAATACTTCTCGCTCTCTGTAATGCTGATATTGCTTAGAGCATCAGAATTGTCTATCTGAACTGGCGATGCTGTAGGGACATCACTAAGCTCTTCTGTTGTAAAAACTGATGCAAAAAAGTATTGAGGACATCATTTATCTGTTCTTCGTCTTTGGTGTAATCTCCGTCTCATCTACTAACGGTCCAATAGTTGAAGTGACTACTTTCTTTTCTTTCTGTTGTAACTAGAATTCTTTCGGGTTTGTTTTACTTATATTTGAAACATGTAACTCCAGGGTCTTTTTACTTTGCTTAATTAGCTTGTTGGCTTTATGTCATAGATCTATGAATATTACTCATTCTTCATCATTTTCTGAGGTTTGAAGTCTATCATGAGCATTTTTCTTTGCAAGCAAACAGTCTGCAATCTCTATATTCCGCCGTTCAGGCTTATCATTATGGAATGAACTTCTGTTTTTCAATGGAGTGCACGCTTGCACCGCTTTGAAGTATGTGGTATATTAGTGGTATATGTTGTATATATGTGAAGTATTTGTTAGGAGGAGGCTGAAGGCACCAGCCGAACAGGGCGGTACTCCCGGGGAGTGCTAGTTAGCTGATAAGGACAGCTAGAACTCCTGTTTCACCACCTGGCATCCCGAGCTGATCCTTTCTGTGCCTCATCAATATTGAGGGCAGCCCCAGCCTGCCCTCCAAAACAACTTCTCCTCCTATCAATACTTTATACTACAAACACCTTACATATTACACTAGCTTTTTCCAAAATATTATGAGCAATTTACGACCCGCCTCGGAGTCCCCAGGGGGTGGACCAGAAATGCCCCCTGGAAATGACTCGCCAAACTGCTCTGTACCACTTCCTTCTACTCTTACTATTAACTTCTACAACATTCGCGGCCTTTCTTATAACTTCCACTCTGTGGAACACCACCTCTCCTCTGCCAACCCTGATATTCTCTTTCTTACCGAAACACAGTGGTCAGGGACTACTGATAGCAAACCCTTCTCTGTATCCTCCTACTATCTCTATCCTCAGTTTCAAACCAAAGGTGGATGTTGCGTATACGTACGCAACAATCTTGCTTTCTCTCGTGTTCTTAACTTTGATTCTTCTGAATTCTCAACTTTCTGGCTAAAGCTTTCTTGTCACTCTCAAACTAAATATTTCTGGGCTGTTTATCTCTCCCCTAATTCTACCGACTATCAAAAATTCTTTTGACTATCTAACTTCTAAAGTGGAACACATTCTATCCATCTCTTCTTTCGCAGAAATCTCCATCCTAGGAGATTTCAACGTTCACCATCGCCAATGACTCTCCTCTCTTTCCACTGACCAACCAGGTGAACAAGCCTTCATCTTTTCTATCCTAAATGACCTAGAGCAGTTAGTTCAGCAACCCACCCGTTTCCCGGATCGCTTCGGAGATCGGCCCAACATTCTTGACTTATTTCTAACCTCTAACCATTCTGCTTATACTATAAATATTTTCTCTCCTTTGGGCTCCTCCGACCATAAACTTATCTCTGTCACCTGTCCTATCTCTCCAGTACGCGAACCCGATCCCCCCAGCCGGCGGCGCTTGTGGCTTTTTGGCGCTGCCAACTGGGAGGTTCTTCGGCAATACTTCTTTGATTTCCCATGGAATGACTTTTGCTTCCCTCGGAGAGTGCTGAATGCATTACCGAGGTAATCTTCTCGGGTATGGAAGCATACATTCCAATTCCTTTCTCTCAGTCTAATGCAAAAAAATCTTGGTTTACTCACGCTTGCTCTACTGCTGTCCGCAATAAGGAGGAAGCATTCAAACGGTACCGTCGCCTTCAAACTCAAGAATCTCATACTTCCTATGTTTCTGCCCGGAATCAAGTCAAATCTTTCTTCGCCTTGCCAAACATTCTTTCATCAATAATAAATGCACTGAACTATCCAACTGTAGCTCTTCTCAAGCCTTCTGGCATCTAGCCAAAAACCTCTCCAACAATATTTCTTCTTCATCTTTCCCTCCTCTTTATCACTCTGACAGCACAACCGTCACTTCTTCCTCTGACAAAGCGGAACTCTTCGCTAACAATTTCGCTAAAAGCTACACTTTGGATGATTCCGGTGCTATTCCTCCCTCTCCACCTTATTGTACTTATGCCTATCATTATAATCTCTTCTAAGGATGTACTTTCCACCCTCTCTGGGCTTAATACTAAGAAGGTGTACAGGCCGGACGGTGTTCCTCCTGTTGTACTAAAAAACTGTGCTTCCGTGCTGACTCCCTGCCTAGGCAAACTCTTTCGTCTCTGTCTCTCTTCTAACGTCTTCCCTTCTTGCTGGAAGTTTGCTCTAATTCAACTTGTCCCATAGAAGGGTGACCACTCTCAACCCTCCAACTATCGTCCAATTGCTCTCATTTCTTGCATCTCTAAAGCTTTTGAAACTATTCTTGCCTCAAAATTTCTTAAGCATTTATCTTCCCATAACCTACTCTCAGAACGCCTGTATGGCTTCCTCTAGGGCCGCTTTACTGGTGATCTTTTTTCTTATCTTACTAACTCTTGGTCATCCTCCATCCGGGACTTCAGTGAGACTTTTTCTGTTGCTCTAGACATATCAAAGGCCTTCGATAGAGTCTGGCATAAATCCCTTATTTCCAAACTACCCTCCTACGGTTTCTATCCCTCCATCTGTGCCTTTGTCTCTAATTTCTTTTCCAGCCGTTCCATAGCTGCGGTTGTGGATGGCCACCATTCACTCCCTCAACATATCAACTCCGGTGCTCCTCAGAGTTCTGTCCTATCTCCAATTCTCTTCCTTTTATTCATTAACGACTTTCTCAACTGCACCTACAGCCCCAGTCACTCATATGCTGACGACTATACATTACACTATTCAACTAGACTTCCTCAACAACATACACAGAAGGAACGCCAAAACTCATGTAATGAAGCCATACAACACTTATCTTATGATTTAACTAATATCTCCAATTGGGGCAGAAAAAACCTTGTTGCCTTTAATGCTTCCAAAACCCAATTTCTCCATCTATCTACCCGTCGTAAACTCCCAGAAGACTATCCCTTATACTTCAACAATACAAAAATCAACCCTTCATCCTCTCTCAGTATTCTCGGTGTCTCTTTTACTTCTGCTCTCTCTTGGAAGGACCATATTACCAGTCTTGCTAAGGCAGCCTCCCAGAAGCTGGGTGTGCTCAACTGCCTCAAGGGGTTCTTTACCCCTGCACAACTTCTTTCTCTGTGCAGGGGCACAGTGCATTCATGTATTGAGTATTGTTCACACGTGTGGGGAGGATCCTCTCACACAGCACTTCTAGATAAAGTAGAAAAGAGAGCCTTCCGTCTCATTAACTCATGTCCACTCACCAATTCTCTGCAATCTCTCTCTCTTCGCCGCAATGTTGCATCTCTCTCACTATTCACCCGCTATTACAATCATCAGTGTTCTTCAGAGCTCTCTCAGTGTATACCACCCCCTCTTCGTAGAGCATGTAGCACCCATTTTGCAACACAATCCCACTCCTACTCTGTGCAACTCTCCAACCCAAGAGTGAAATGTTATTCTCAATCTTTCTTCTATTCAAGAGCTGAGCTCTGGAACTCTCCCAGAATCAGTCTTTCCTTCTTCCTATGATTTAAATTCCTTCAAATTCCGTGGTCCAGGCATTTTGGCTCGAACGTCTTTTGATTTTGGCCCTTTCACTCTTTTAACTCTGGGGGAGGCACTCGCTAAAGGCAGTTCTGCCTTTTGTCACCCTCACTCACATAGGAAAAACAAAATAATCCCATAAATTATTTATGTTATTATTGTTATTCAAATAGCTCCAATCAGTTTCTTTAAGTATTGCTCTGAGTTTATGAAATTTTGCTTTTATTAAATTTGGGACTTTCTCATTGTTGCTATTTCATTTTTTACAATTAAACTTTATACTGAAACCGATCCTTCGATGGTCGCTGTTACTGAATTTTTCACCAACATTCAAGCCCTCCACCAAGTCTTCTTTCGTTGCAAGTACAAGGTCAAGCACATTTATTACCACGGGTCGGAGATTGAACAAATTGAAAAAGTGAACTTTCTTGTAGGTTGGCGTATAGTTCATGTCCAGAATGAGAAGTAAGCGTACTTAGTTACTGGGAAATTATAGTCGCCAAGAATTACGGTATCTTGAATGTTACATATTTCTGCAATTTGTTCGTAAATCTCTTGGTCAGTTTGCACTGATTGAGCTGGAGGTCCGTACATTATAGCTAGTGTTATTTTAGTTCCCCAATATTTTTTTAAGAATACATAAGATATATCGACATTCACAATTTGAGGTTTTGACATTAAGACGGGATTATGACTTTCTTTGATGAAAAACAGAACGCTTCCTCCACTTTTATTGATCCGACTTTTTTCAATATTGTATAACCAGGAAGTGTATATTCTGAAAGAAAATCTCTGTCTTCCGTATTTAACCAAGATTCAGTAATACCTATTACATCATTTTTTTCTGTAAACACAATTTCTTCTAGATCCGAAAATGTATTGCATATGCTACGAATATTTGCATAGAACACTTTTAGAAAATTAGGGTTACATTTAATTGACTGCGCATTTTTCGTGTTTCTGGTTCTTGCGAGATCTATCCGGCCCTGTGTAGCTGCACACGATCAACCCCGAGATCTATCCGGCCCTGTGTAGCTGCACACGATCAACCCCGTTTTTTTTCCGAAAATCCTTTACCGCATCATTCAGCGGACGACCAAAACGTGCCTACCAGGTTCAGATGAGAAGGCCATCTCTTGAAAACAAATACTCATCATGTTAGAAGTCATCCCAGGTGTTGACGTATCCGATGTCCTCTTCCTTGCATAGGTCAGCAAATCGACGATTTACGCTGGTGGCTATATTGAGAGAGAGAGAGAGAGAATATTTACTTAGATTTACATAAATACACTGACCATACTGACCATACAATCCAAATGTAGTGATCAGGAAATAATTATCTTAGAGATAGCAGAACCTCAGAGGATTGATAGTGGAAAAAAAGCATAACACAGATAGCACACACACACACACGCACAATATATATATATATATATATATATATATATATATATATATTAGTAGGGCAATGAGAAGAAATACGTTGTGGAACATCATGATTTATTCTAATTTTCGGCGACGTCACGCAGCCATCCTCAGGAAAGGGTTACCAACAGATCCTAAAAATTGAGTATAACTCTGTATATATTGCTAAAACAGGATCACTAAAATGTAATGCATTGTTGAACACGTGGCAATTTGCCTATCTAAAAAACAATTAAACAACATAATTTTGGCCAACTAGGCAAGGTTTGAATATAAAATAAATCTACGGCTAAACACCATCAAATTCAAAATTGCTAAATCTCAATGCAACAAAAGAAATTTAAATGCATAAGATATCAAATTTATATTATAATTTCTTTTTCAATTCAAATATTATTCTGAAATGTAAAGGCTAAAATCTATTAAAACAAATTTAACCTACCGCTAAACAGCGTCCAAAGTATTATGCTAATATTCAACCATGTGAGGACAAGACTTAGCAAAAGCAATCATAATAAAGGAGAATATTAAAATGAAGGACTTTACAAAACATTTCAAATTATCTAGTAAAATTAGAAGCAAATCATAGTAATCCTAATCGCATCGAACCGAAACATAAAGCAAAAAAGTACATTTGAATTACTTGACTCTAAGAAACAAAAGATAAGTGTTGAAAATTCACATAAAGGAAAATTGTCACAAACAAATCGGAACTCACCATGATACCACCAGTCTCCAATGAAAGACGATGAGTGACTGGTTAACTGAACACATTTGAACTCTATATGTAAACTCAATATATGGTGAAAATTAAACGAAATAAAATGAAAAACCAAACTACATGAACACCCAAAAAGCAACCAATTGTACCTAATAATGAACCTTCAACTATTATTGACAAGATTTATTTCTGGTTTGTGCTTATTTATCAGCATTTTTTCGCCTATTAAAGCCTCATACGTGCTTCTAAACCTGCCGATGATTTCAAAATCCCTCTCCGAAAAAGGGTGATCTTCATTACGGGAGTGTTCCCTTGCTGCAGAAAATGACATACTCCTCAAAAATATTCCAGACCTGAAGCTTTTCCCTAAATGCTCAAATATTCTCATTTTGAATGATCTACTCGAACATCCAATGTACCCAGCCTGACAACTGCGACAAGTGAATTTATACACGATATTTGAGCATAAAGAGTCCGGCACCCGATCTTTGAAGTTGAAAAAGGTTCCTATCCTGAAATCATTGGTGAAAACAATTCTAAAATTGATTGCAGGAAAACTTTCCCGGAGTACGTTACTAAGTAACTTGCAAAAATCATAGAAAGGCATTTTGACATACTTAACAAGTTTAGGCACATCGTAAGTTACCGATCTGCTGTCTAACACTTATTATACATAAATTGTTTGAGCACTCTGTAAAACAAATCCATCCTATAATTATTTTTCAAAAAATACTCTCTTAGTTTGCAAAAATTTTCATGAAGTGTGAAATAGTTAGAACAAATCCCGTAGGCTCTCTCAAGAAGTGTTTTGATGGAATTAAGTTTATATATTTCAGGGCAATAACTAAACCAACTTAAACCCAAGCCAGTGAAAGTGGGCTTTCTATAAACTCCAGTGGTTAACCGATTACATGATTTAGTGATTAAAACATCCAAAAATGCTAAAGTATTATTATCCTCGTTTTCACAGGTAAATCTCATGCTTTTATGCTGCTTGTTCATGTAACTGAAAAATCTATCATTATCATCCCTATTTTTGAATATTAAAAATGTATCATCTACATACTGCCTATATAAGATAGGCTTACAATCTGGTGGACAACTCTCAAGCCACTGAACCTCCTTGTTACATAAAAATGCATCAGCGAACAAAGGCCCTAAACTCGATCCCATACTAACGCCATCTACCTGGCTATAAAGGTTGTTATTAAAGAGAAAACAAGATTCAGAAGTGGCGAATCTGAATAACTTTCTAACCAGAGTCTTACCTAGTCCAAAAAAGGTGCTTGGTTCAAACTTATCCAGAATTATATCTAACGTTTCATCCAGTGGTACATTTGTAAACAAAGACTCTACATCATAACTTGCTAAATAAAAATTATTAGGTAAATCTAAATTTGATATTTCGTCAGCAAAACTTTTAGAGTTCTTTACAGTATATTAATTGTGAGTTAGTGGAGTTATTAAGGGTTGTAAGAATTTAGCCAAATTGTATGCTGCCGTTCCTATGGATGAAATGATAGGTCTAATACTTTGTGAACTTTAGGCTGCCCAAACAGAATACCAGGTTTCGTTCCAGATGCATATAAAAAATCATAAGCTTCATTACCAATATTGTCTCGAATGGGTCTCAGTAATCTATTTAGTTTGTCCTCTAATCTTACATTGTTCGCAAAGACTTCCCCATTTACTTTTCTGAATTTCGTTGTGTCACGAAGAATTATTCCCATTTTTTCCGAATACTCCGATATGTCCATAATTACCACTCCATTACCTTTATCGGGTTTCACTATTATTATATCCTTGTTGTTACCAAGTTCCTTAAGCAAGTCAAGATCTTCTCGCATAAGAACCAACGAAGTAATACTGTTCCATTGAGTTTTCATTCGATTAAAATTTCCAACACCCAGTTCTTTTATCCTGTTTGTTATGCTATCACAATTTAAACCATTCTTGAGGAGACCCGCTTTTGCACAATCTCGAACCGTATCACTAATTTTGTCTACAGAGATGTGATGTTTCAACCAGTCTTTCTTATAAAACGGAATACAGAAGTCTAAACCCAGCTTTAAGACTTTTGTTTCCCTAGCAGTTAGATTTTTACTGGATAAGTTAAAAATGCAATTGTCATTATAGTTGATTTTATGAATTCCTAATCCTTCCAGTTTTCTCTCATGTCTTACTTTCACCTTTTCTGCGATTTTTCTTGCATGTTCGATAGCTTTGGAATTAAAAACCCAGTAATCAAGAAAACTAACCTGACTTTTGAACGTAACTTTATGACTCGCCAGTTTATCAAGTTCTACTCTATGTTTCATATATATATATATATATATATATATATATATATATATATATATTTATACATATATATCTATACAGTATATACAGTATATATACATTTATATATATATATATATATATATATATATATATTTTCTTTCAGGCAGGTGAGATTAAAATAATAGGCACAGTTTGCATTATTGAGTTTTTTATTGATACTCTCAATTTTTCGTACAGTTTTTCTGGTATTTTCAGGAAGTTGGTAAAGGAGGTTTGCAAAGGGTTCCGACGTTTCAATGGGCGCAGCCATCATTATCAAGGAGAAGTGAAGTTAGAAGGTGATACCGCCACCTACCAAATTGCCAAGACTTAGAACAAACTTCTGACCCCCTACACCCCCAGCCAGTACAGTCTTTCCTCGTCAGCTGACTTCCTGGAGATTTTAAGAGATGCCCCCTCTACTGACGACCATATCATCGCCTCCCTAGATGTAGAGAGTCTCTTTACCAACGTGCCTGTGGACCACACCATTGAGCTCATCCTACATCGAGTCTACCACTGCCCAGACAACACGCCCTTAGACCTCCCAGAAACAGCCCTGAAGACGTTGCTGGAAATATGCACCAAAGAGGCGCCCTTCACCTGCCCGCGAGGTGACATGTATCAGCAGATTGATGGTGTGGCAATGGGCAGTCCCCTAGGAGTCCTCTTTGCCAATATTTACATGGGCACCATCGAAGAAGAGCTCCTGACTACCAACCGCCCCTCCGTCTACTGCAGATATGTGGACGACATCTTCGTGCGTGTGTGAAGGACCCACAGGAGCTATGTGACCTTCAACAACGATTCATCGCCTCTTCCAGTCTAAACTTCACCTTCGAGGAGTCCTCTAACGGTCATCTCCCCTTCCTTGATGTCCTCGTAAACAACAACAACACCTCAGACTTTACCACCACTGTCTACACCAAACCCACCAACAACGGATTATGTCTCAACGGCGAAAGTGAATGCCCCCAGCGATATTTACGGTCCACCATCGCCGCCTACGTCAGGAGAGCCCTATCACACTGCACCTCCTGGCGAAACACACACAAGGAACTCGAGAGGCTCACCCAGGTGCTTGTAAACAATGGGTATAGTAACTCGGACATCGCCCACACCATCAACAAACACCTTGAAACATGGTACAAAAACGACATGCCTACTAATACAAACACTGAATACATAAACATTTACTATATAAACCGAATGTCCTCAGATCACAAGACAGACAAAAACATAATGAGAGACATTATCAGCAACAACGTTAAAACTACGAACCCTAACCAACACCTTAAACTCACCATATACTACAAATCGAGGAAAACATCACAACTAGTCATTCGCAACAGCCCGGCTACCGCTAAGAAACCGTCACAAGAGGACCATGTCATATACCGACACACCTGTAACAGTGAGGACTGTGGACCTCACACTTATGTCGGTTTGACAAGGACTCGTCTGTCACGTCGCCTTACCTTCCACCTTCAAGCCGGAGCTATCAAGGACCACTACCACACATCCCCACACCATCAGGAACTCACTAGACCCGACTTAGATAAACACACCTCTATTCTTGATAAAGAAATAGACTCACGCTGCCTATTCATTCTTGAAGCTATATATACAAACATACCAACCTACTTTAAACACACAAGCGGAATACAGCCAGATCCTACCCTCGGCACGCCCTTCCACAGCGAGGCCCCCCATGATGCCCCCAGGAATGCCCCCTCCACACACGCAGACGAACGACGCAGAGGCCCCGCCCACTCCTTCGTCCGGCCAGCCTACCAGAGCTAGTCTTAGGTTAGCCAACCAGCGTGCAGCTAGCGCACAATAAACCCTCTCTTGATCTTATATCGCCTATATAAACTCGACTTATCACCTTCTAACTTCACTTCTCCTTGATAATGATGGCTGCGCCCATTGAAACGTCAGAACCCTTTGCAAACCTCCTTTACCAACTTCCTGAAATTACCAGAAAAACTGTACGAAAAATTGAGAGTATCAATAAAAAACTCAATAATGCAAACTGTGCCTATTATTTTAATCTCACCTGCCTGAAAGAAAATATCCTCCCTGGCTACACTAATATATATATATATATATATATATATATATTATAGGTTTGAGTCCCGGAGGGAAGAATGAAAACCTAATATTTAGTAGTGGCCCCGAAATCATTGACGATATGACTATTAGTATAATAGTCCCCTTTCAAGCACCCGCGGTGCGCATGTTTGAAACACCCACCGCAGGTAGAAAGAGTCATACATCATAAGTGTAATGCTAATTATCTTATGGAATCGTCTTTATGATTGGGTACTCACTACGAAAAAACTTCGTAAAAAATAGAAAATACAAATTAACTAAAACAAATTTATATTAAGATTTTCCAGCTCGTGGATGTCTATTGTGGATTCTAGCCCAGTCGCTGAACCAAGCGTCTCCATACTTCCTTCAATGACATATCAAGACTAAACTCAAGACATCAAACGAATGGGAAGGGGATGGAAGGGAGGGCCCTCCATCGTCAATGATTTCGGGGCCACTACTAAATATTAGGTTTTCATTCATCCCTCCGGGACTCAAACCTATAATTTATTAGTGGCCCCTCCATCATTGACGATATGCCTGATATCTCAAGTCTGGAGGGGGACATTCGTGACAATATCAAAACCACTAACAATATACCATAGGTAGAGCAAAAGAACTATATAACAAATTTAACCCTCCCGCATCCGGCAACTTAATTATATAACTTATGGTAAGACATTCTCTAATTTGCCATGAAATACCAGGCTGGGCGAGTTTTCGAAGCCTTGTGTTTATCTGTATTTTCA
This sequence comes from Paralithodes platypus, assembly GCA_032716605.1. NCBI lineage: Eukaryota > Metazoa > Arthropoda > Malacostraca > Decapoda > Lithodidae > Paralithodes > Paralithodes platypus. Next base: position 40,339,135 of record CM064528.1, read on the forward strand.
TCCACCAGAATGCTGTTTATTGTGATGTATTATATGTCAATGGAAAGAGGAATAACTATACTACATTATAAACAAAAAAATGTAAAATAATCGCAATATGAAAGTGTAAACGACTCCGGAATAAATGTTTTTCCCGGGCAATTGTCTTCACACCGTCCTATCTCTAAATTGTGAGTGATGACCATATACTTCTATTTGCTCAAATAATAGTATTTTTCCTCCTCTTTCCAAATCTGAAATCAGAAATTGTCTATGTACAATAGTTCTCAAGCAGTGACCGAAAACAAAAACAGTATGACTTTGCATGATATGGTTTATAACAATTGCGAATTATTTCGTTGTTACGATGTCTATGGTTCTCAATTTAAGCTGTATGAATACGGCAGATAATGCTGAAGAGAATAAAAAAAATAGAAGTTCCTACGACAAATACTTTTTGCTCTATGAATATTTGAAATGAAGAGCCAAAATGCGAATATTTACGCTTCACTCGTCTCTGTTCCGCCGACGCTAGCCGGGTTCCGAGCTGTTCCCCACCTTGGCATTGCTTTATTTACTTGGATACGTATATAACTGTTTATATCACCGTAATCGGGAAATTATGCTCTTTCTAATGGTGAAAACCAAAATAATATAGCGTAATTGGTTCGCGAGCTATGCGCAATTGTTTCCATGCATTGTTATTGTTATGTAAAATATGAGAATGTTTATACAGTTGCATATCTTTGCCACAATGTACAACACTTTTATATAATTTTCCTTGCCAATAATTGTATAATGTTCATAGAACACATGTCAGTCATGAAGGTTGTCAATTTTACTTACCTGATAGGGCCACAACCCTTTCCAACGAGAAGGGAAATGGCTCCGGGGTTGACAGTGAAAAAACAAAACAAGAAAGCCAGGTTATCTTCAAGTAATAAATTCAGAAATAATTCTATTGTACACACAAATAAAGTAATATATAAATATATAAATATATATATATATATATATATATATATATATATATATATAATATATATATATACAAGGTGTCAAACAAAATATAATGAATGGTAACAAAAATGTGTGTATGTGTGTGTGGGTATATATATATATATATATATATATATATATTATATATATATATATCTATATATAATATATATACATACATGCAAGGTGTCATAAATATATATATATATATTTATGCGGTATATACTGTATATATAAAATAAATAAAATAAAATAAATGAAAACAGTAATAAATCAAATAAATAAATATATAAATAAAATAAAAATATAATAATAATATAAATACTCGATTAGGCATATGGGCCTTGGCCTTGCTCGGGACCTTGGGGATGATCTGCTAGATACCCTGGGGAACAGGAATAAAAACAAAACAAAATATATATATATATATATATATATACAGTATATATATATATATATATATATATATATATATATATATATTTCCCTGCCTAGGCAAACTCTTTCGTCTCTGTCTATCCTCTAACGTCTTCCCTTCATGCTGGAAGTTTGCTCACATTCAACCTGTCCCAAAGAAGGGTGACCGCTCTCAACCCTCCAACTATCGTCCAATTGCTCTTATCTCTTGTCTTTCTAAAGTTTTTGAAACTATTCTTGCTTCCAAATTTCTTAAGCATTTCTCTTCTCATAATCTGCTCTCAGATCGCCAGTATGGCTTCCTTAAGGGTCGCTCTACTGGTGATCTTCTTTCATATCTTACTAACTCTTGGTCATCCTCCTTTTGGGACTTCGGTGAGACTTTTTCTATTGCACTAGACATATCGAAAGCCTTCAATAGAGTCTGGCATAAATCTTTAATTTCTAAACTACCCTCCTTCGGTTTCTATCCCTCCATCTGTGCCTTTGTCTCTAATTTCCTTTCCGGCCGTTCCATAGCCGCGGTTGTGGACGGCCATTGTTCACTTCCTCACCCTATAAACTCCGGTGTTCCTCAGGGCTCTGTCCTATCTCCTATTCTTTTTCTAATTTATATAAATGATCTCCTTAACTGTACCTTAATTCACATCCATTCATACGCAGACGACTCAACCTTGCACTACTCCATTAGTTTTTCAGAACGCCCCAGCCAGCAATCCCTCAACGACAAACGTAATGAAGCCATAGAACTCTTAAATTCTGATCTAAATACTATTTCCAATTGGGGCAGAGAAAACCTTGTTAACTTTAATGCTTCCAAAACCCAATTTCTCCATCTATCTACCCGTCAGGATCTCCCAGCGGACTATCCCTTATTCTTCAACAATACAAAAATCAACCCTTCATCTTCTCTCAATATTCTTGGTGTCTCTTTTTCTTCTGCTCTCATTTGGAAGGACCATATTACCAGTCTTGCTAAGGCAGCCTCCCTGAAGCTGGGTGTGCTCAACCGCCTTAGGGGGTTCTTTTCCCCTGCACAGCTTCTTGCTCTGTACAGGGGCATAGTGAGCCCTTGTATTGAGTATTGTTCACATGTGTGGGGAGGTTCCTCTCACACTGCTCTCCTAGACAAAGTTGAAAGGAAGGCCTTTCGTATCATTAACTCCCGTCCACTCACCAACTCTCTGCAATCTCTCTCTCTCCGCCGCAATGTTGCATATCTCTCGCTACTCTATCGCTACTATAATAATCAGTGTTCCTCAGAGCTAGCCCAGTGCATACCACCTCCTTTACGTAGGGCACGTGGTACCCGTCTTGCAACTCAATCCCACCCCTACTCTGTGCAACTCTCCAACCCAAGAGTGAAACGTTACTCTCAAACTTTCTTCTACTCAACAGCTGAGCTCTGGAACTCTCTTCCAGAATCAGGCTTTCCCTCTTCCTATGACTTAAATTGCTTCAAACTCCGTGTGTCCAGGCATTTTGGGTCGAACGTCCCTTGATTTTGGCCCTGTCACTCTTTCAACTATGGGGGAGGCACTCGCTATAGGCAGTTATGCCTTTTGCCTCCCTCAATCACATAGAAAAAAAAAAAAAAAAAAAAAAAAATATATATATATATATATATATATATATATATATATATACTGTATATATATATACAGTATATATATATATATACATATATATATATATATTTATATATATATATATATATATGCGGTATATTATATATATATGTATATACTGTATATATATATATATATAGATATATATATATATATATATATATATATATACATATATATATATATATATATAAAATAAATGAAATAAAAATATAAATGAAATGAAATAAATAAAATCAAATAAATAAATATATAAATAAAATTATAAAATTATAATTTAATAATAATATAAATACTCGATTATGGGCCTTGGACTTGCTCGGGACCTTGGGGCTGATCCGCTAGACACCCTGGGGAACAGGAATAATAAAAAAAAAAAATATATAAATATATATATATATATATATATATATATATATATATATATATATATATATATATATATATATATATATATATATATATATATATATATATATATATATATATATATATATAAATAAATAAAAGAAAAAATATAATAATAATATAAATAATCGATTATGGGCCTTGGGCTTGCTCGGGACCTTGGGGCTGATCCGCTAGACACCCTGGGGAACAGGAATAACAAAAAATATATATACGGTATATATATATATATAAAATAAATAAAATAAACATATACATAAAATGAAATAAATAAAATATAATAAATAAAAACAATAATAAATCAAATAAATAAATATTTAAATAAAATACAAAATATAATAATAATATAAATACTTGATAATGGGCCTTGGGCTTGCTCGGGACCTTGGGGCTGTTATATACTGTATATATATATAATATATATATATATATATAATATATACTGTAATATAACTAAAATTCCATAGAGTACTTACCATACTTCCTGTAAGCTTCCTGTAAGCATTCCTGTGACATCTTCGTGATTATAATGTATTTATTTCGTAGGCAGTATTTATTGATAAATATATTTGTCTTTCAAGCAAAAAATAGTGTAAAGTCATCAATGATACCTAGACAAAACTGCATCAATACTCAAGGGGTTAACCAAGATTCACTCCCCTCAGTCACCAAAAGTCACAAGTAACATCTTATATACATGTAAAATTCAAATTATTCACTAATCACTTTCACTGGGTAGATGAAAGTGTTTAGTGAATAATTTGAATTATACATGTATATAAGATGTTACTTGTGACTTTTGGTGTCTGAGGGGAGTGAATCTAGGTTAACCCCTTGACTAACATTTTCACTGGGTAGATGAATGGTGATGGGCTGGTCTATCAGAGTGAGAACTGAGCGATCTCTGCCATACCCATAGCTTACTCCGACTGTTCCTTTTACTTATGTCTTTCCTAGATCTCAAGTGACGGCGTCTTTTCCGTGGATTGACCTCCCAATCTACCAAGATTGGAAGCCAAAGCGTCACATTTTTCCTTTGCCCCTCAACTTTCTCTTCATAATTGCTGAGGGGCACAGGGCCCGGGGTGGGGCTTTGGTTTCCCGGGCGTTTCCGCACCCTCCTCCGCTCCCCGCCATGGAGTGGCTTCGGTCACCCAGGCTTTATTGTGGTAGGCAGGGAGGGTTCTGTGGGGGCGCTCGGTTATGGCCTTGGCCTTGCTCGGGGCCTTGGGGCTGTTCGGCCAGGCAGCTTGGGGAACAACAACAACAACAACAACTGGGTAGATGAAATAATCCATAATTGCCTGCCTATAGCTAGGCATGGTGGGCCAGAGGGAGGGAGCCCAGAATTTAAAGGGCCGAGACCCTGCCTCACAGTCTGGGGGCCGGGAAACTACTGACTTAACAAAGGCCCAGGCTCCTCAGAGAGGGACGCTATGGGGTTGCTAGATACTTCCTTTTGTAACTTACTAATGCCGCCTAAATTACCAGTCCAAATTGAGTCAAAATCGAGTCATAAACTTATTTTTGGCGAATATTTCTAACTTACAGGTGGCATTATGACGCGATTACGTCATACGACCACTCTTGGAGGGGTGGCATTATGACGCGATCACGTCGTAAGAATGCGGGAGGGTTAAGTCTTTATTGCTTACATACAATAAAGTAGCAAAAATGGAAAGAAAGCAGTGCGTTACTTCGAACAAGATCAACCAGGTACATCTGATATCGAATATCACATTGAGATTCAATAAAATTGATCTCCAGGAACATTCCTTTATTCCTGTCCAACGTTGTAAGGGCACACATAAATCAATTGATTATCTTATGTCCTTAAAAATAATTTGTATATTCCATATATTTTGTACAATTTATACTTAATACCCTATAGTTGCAACTATGATAGATATCATATAAAAAATAAAAATAAAAATAAACATATTTTGAGCTGTATAACCAGCTCGACTTATCAAGTATCACAGCTTGTGACCTTATCACATAGTCCGGCGGAGGCTGTAGGAGTCTTTGGGCTCACCAGCAAACCCCCCCCCCCCTCTCCTTTTCTACCCTTAAGATTAATAAACTTAATTTTAGTGGCACATAGACCAACTAGACCAGCTGACGTAGGGCTACACAGGTAAGTTTTGGTTTATCTACAGCCACAGACAGGTACCACATCATGAAAGTATGATTGGAGGCCCACAGTTTTAGTGTTGGCTATGTCATCAATTGAATAATTTTGTAAAAATCTTAGCGATACAGCCCATTTTCTGATGTCGTGGGCTCTGCCCCCTACACCGGGATTACTTTCACGAATAACATCTACGAGTAAAGAAGCCAATTTTCTTGTCGTGACGCGAGTACCTGTGCTATTGACCCATAAGGCTCCTTGTTGTTGGGGCTGTGACACCCTCATCAACTTGATTAAGGCTTGCACAGGGCATAAGACCTGATGCGTATGCCCGTATTTTAAGTGCCGGGATCATAAATTTAGAAAAAACTTGATCACTATGTCCGTTCTTTGCTACAAACGTGGGAGAAGGAGCAATTTGTAAATGTTCATTAAGTCTCCCAAACCTGAGGCAATTAAGTTCGGTGCTCATCACCGCCAGCTCAGACCCCCTGTTACTAGTAGCCAAAACCAAAAGGAACACAGCCTTCTTTAATAATGAGTCAAAATCCGGCGCATGATTATACTTGCGCAAATGAGGCAAAGACAAAGCTTTGTCCAATGACCAGGTAGGGTGAAGCTTGAAACATGCCCTCATGAACCCTTTCTCCCCCGCCTGCGGTATGGATAGACCTGCAAGGCCGTCAAAGGGGGTTCTAATGGCAGACAGGTGATTCTTCAGCATAACTACAGAAAGGCGTTTTTGTTCAAACAAATAGTCAAAGTACTTAAAAACCAAAGCTACTGATGCATCTGTTTGCGCCGTTTCTACTATCCAGGTTGTGAACTTTTTCCAGTGAGATTGATATTGTCTCCTGGTAGACATAGTATACTGATTAAGAAATTTATTAGTAACGCTCTCTCCATACGGAGTTAACCATTTGGCATTTCGAATGTCCAAAAGGTAAAAGTCAGCGAGGTCTCTAGGTTGCCAATTGTCTCCAAGTGGAAGTACGAGACCGGGAGCGACGCCGGGTTCTCGTACTAAATTTTCAACTGGTGGTACCACATCTGAGCCAGCCAAAGAGGCGCGATCCTTGAGACTAAGCCCCGGTAAAACCCCGTAGTTTGTGAACTATCTGACACATGAGTGAAGCGTCGGGAGGCGGAAAAAGATAGGTGGAATTCTACTTATTCCAGTCCTCTGAGAATACGTCTGGACCCCCCCCCCCCCGCCAAAGTTAGTCCCCGGTGGGTTAGGTAGAGAGGGAGTCTGGTTCCTTTCGGACACGAATAGATCCACTTGTGGGCTGTATGGCTCTGCAATCATCTCGTTGAAGTTGCTTTGCTTGAGTGCCCATTCTACTATGTTGCTCTGTCGCCGGGACAGGGCGTCCGCCCAAACGTATGTTACGCCTGGGAGGTATGATGCATGAAGATGAATGCTCAGCTCTTCGGCTAGAGCAAAAATCTTTTCTGACAATTCTAGCAACCTCCGAGACCTCGTTGACCCTTGCTTTTGAATGCAGTGTACCGCATTCGAATTGTTCATTCGAAAAGTTACTTATTTCCCCCGCAAGGAAGAGCTGTGAGTTCGAAAGAAAAACAAAGGGGCTAAAAGCTCTTGCTCGTTGATTATGAAAATTCTCAGTTTGGGAACAATGACCTTGACCCTGATGGCCTAGGCTCGACTGATATCCCCAGCCTATTGTCCCTGAAGCATCTGTATCTATCCATACCGTAGGTGGGGGGAGAAACCCACATCATTATTGAGTGCGACATTTCTCTCCTCGCCCAGACCGACAGCAAGTCATGAATTAATGGAAGAATTTTCAACAGTTTTCCCGCTGGCAGCAGCGGGAATTATTCGTTCCCTTCCAATATTAATCTCTTTACTTTCAACCGGCCCAACTTTATAGTGAGTTGAAACCAGTTGAGAGAGCCGACCGGGGACCCCCAGGTCCTTCTCGTGTTCAGGCTGTGGAGAAACACAGACAATTTCTTTCGAAATTTGTTGCGGTTGTCCACACTCTGACTGAGAGTAAGGTTGGCTGTGTCCCAGACCAGCCCTATCCACTGAATTACCCGTGTGGGAACAAGATGTGACTTTGCCAAGTTGACCTTGAACCCTAGGGATTGTACCTGATTTATAATGAGATTGACATGGATTTTACCTAAACTCTCTGACTCCGCCACTACCAGCCAGACGTCTAGGTATCACACCACCTTGATCCCTTGATTTAACATTGGCCTGAGGGCCTGCCGGACTAATTTCGTGAATATTCTCGGTGCCAGGTTCAACCAGAATGGCAGTCTCTGAAAGACATAAGTCTCTTGCCTGATCCTCAAGGTGAGGAATTTTTTGAACCTTTTGTTGATCGGGACATGCCAAAAGGCATCTGTCAGGTCTAGCAAGCACCTCCAACCTTGCGGCTGAAGTGTTAGCCTGATTTGATTCACTTTGAGCATCCTGAAGGGTGAATAGTGAATGTAAGTGTTCAGACACGAGAGATCTATTACTGGTCGTATCTGAACACTGTCCCTCTTTGGCACTAGAAAAAGTCTGGAACTGAGAACATGGCAAATTGGAATGACCGGGACAATGGCTTGCTTGGTGATCTTTTCCTGGACTAGTGACTCCACCTCTAAAGAAATAGAAGTGGCCTTTTGATTAACGTAAACGAGGTCGCCGGAGCCACCGCCAGGTGATGCTTTTTCTTACCAGTACTTGCCCATGTCCGCCGGGGCCAGGCCCGGTGACATGCCCATAATGACCCAGTTACTTGACTGGGTCTGTCCGGCGGAACTGCCCTCGGATCCAACTCGCCCTTGATAGGCCCCGGGAGAGAGAGAGTTTGTAATAACTAGGTTGGTGTTGGTAGGAATAGACGACTGCCTGGTGTCGGTCGATGTCGTTCCCTGACCTGAAGGGTTATGGTAACATACCTATCCTGTCATTTGCTTATGCGGCGATTGTAAATTATTAAACATATAGTGAACCGCCTGCCTAATCTCAGGGCTAATAACCGAAGCTGTCAACACAGGAGAGAGGATTACCCGGCGGTACATATCCCCGGGCAACCCCCTCACCATGTGCGCACCATGAGTGCGCACAGCTTCCAACAAGGCTATTCGTATGTCACTTAGGGATCGAACAGGATGAGGAAGCAGAAGGCGTTGGAACAAGACTATTGTCTCACTAATACCCTGATCTGCCTTAGAGTCTACTGGCTTAGCTATGGACTGGGCTGTTTGGCGACTGACTAAAAATTGTGAAAACAGTTTACAAGCATTATTTCGCAATTTAAAATCTCTATCGAGATCAGTCAAAGGAGGATTATTGAAGGGGTCCTGGAAGTCCCGTTGTGATAACTGAGGGGACGAAAGGAATTCAAAAATGGAAGGGGGAACCCCTCCGGCTTGAGTATTCATCAAATCGAACTCAAGGTGGTTGGCTTGAGGGATAGGCTGGGAGGGTTGTGACGTTATCGTTATAGCAAACTGTTGCGCCTCTTTATCCCAGTCCACCCATGGACCAAAACCTACCTGCCCCAAAGTGCACTTCTTGACTGCTCGACGGAAATCGCGCTGGAGTTGTAACCAACCCTGGTTCCCGTGCATTGAGGGAGTCATAACCGTGTACGCCGTAAGGCCGGGAGCAGTCCGGGCAGATTAGCTCAGCTGGGGAAGGAGGTAAAGCCTGGGAAGGTACATATACAAAATACTCATAATTCCATACATTAGGGATAACCTTGATTGGTACATCTAATAGTCTACCCTGTGTGTCTTTAGCTCGGAATTCCCTATTCTTACTTGGCTCGATTACCCACTCACTAGGAACTGGGATCTCCCCCGCAATGGACGTATGAGCAACGCCCGATTTGTGTGCTGTGACTGGGAACCAAAAATAATCTGATTCCGGCAAACGGGGTACAGAGGCTATTGCCTGTAACTGTTTATCTAGAGAAAGGGGGTAAAAGTCTGTATTGGTACAAACATAGGTAAATGTTAGAGAGGCGGGCACTTTAGTGCCACTCGCCGAGGGACATGATTGAGTTACGTTAACTGGGGAACAAGCCAAATTTGGCAGTACACTAATTTTGGATGGTTTTAGAGGTAGCACAGAACCACTCGGGGGAGCTCCCAGCATAGCTGTGGGAGTATTTCGAGATTTCTTAGGAACATGACAGTGATTCATAACCTTATGTAATATGCTATCAAGATGTTTGGCTGTGATACATTTACTATGGGCTCTCTTTAGAGATTTAGGTCTTACTTTCGCCACATTCTCACTGTGTTCCGGAAGCGCCAAGGATTGTCCTACATTCTCCGGCGCCCCCAGTACTCCCATCCTTTCCGGTTTAAGTCGGAGCTTATGACTAGAGACCCTTTGTCGCTCTACTACAGTGGGTCCTAACTGACTAGGTTCCGGGGTCGTACTCGTGTTGGGGCCTTGCTTAATTGGTGTCTGAGATTCCGGTAAACTTTGACCTACCTGAGAACCCTCAAAGGTGTTGTGTCCATATGCCGTGGAAGTGCAGTATTTTGGAAACACCAGTTGCACCTTCTTTTGGTCCACACACACCTCAGACTTGTCCTTGTGAATCGACTCAGACCCCCCCCCCCCGTCCCTGCCTTGGAGCTGCCTTGGAGAAACTCCGGCACGTCAGAGGCAGAAACTGAGGGGAGTGGCCGTGACCCCGGCATACACCGATGCCGCAACTGCGTCTCTTCCGTGTGGGCACTGACATGTACCTCAGCTGTGACAAGGTGGGTAGAGCTCGCCATGTCAAATTTGTGTCTCTTGGGAGACCGCGTAGTCCTGACTGATGAGTGCCTAGACTGCCGCCGGGGTGATCTGGACCTGGACCTAGGGTGGCTTCTTGGAGAAGACGAACGAGCCCTCTTGTGGAGGGGGGGGGGGGGGGGTTACCTCAATTGAGTCATTGTCACTGCTATAGGCTAATTCCTCTACAAGACGTTGAGTTTTAGCTGTTGATAGAAGTTGACTTTGAAAAAGAGGAATCAAGAGTTGTTGAATTGAGCAAAAGTTGCTCCAAAAGATCTGCATAATCATAGATTAACTCTACATTGGCCACTCTCTTGGCATAGGAGGTGAAACTATTTTTAATTTCGATCAATACCACCAGGCACGATCTTGCTTACTAAACCATTCTGCACATAGATCTGAGCACACCGGACACTTCTGGGAAGTCCAGAAAAATTTAGACCTATCTAAGCACTTGACACATTTTATATAAAATTTGTGTGCAATGACCGGAACTAGTGAGCAAGTGGGCGTGGCACAAATGTTGACCAGAGGCATGATAGAACTAACCCCCCCCCCCCCCCCCTGTCGGGATAGGTTCCTTCCCCTGCCGACCTGTGCTGCGACTGATGTGTTGTGATCTGGAAATAGAAAATTTCCATGAATCAATGCTCATAAGGATAACCTGAGAGGTTCACACATCCTAACACCCCAAATACGCCGGAAAATTAGCTGTAGGCCAACCGCTACTCTAACCTTCCGCTGTATGTGAAAAACAAAAAATTATGGTTTCTTCGTCTATTGAACTGCTTACCTGTGACAAAGTGTCACTGGCCCAAAATAACCTTGTCAATTCACTATCGGATTGTCTATTAGGACTAGAGGGATAGGTAAGTACCACACTGGACTGTTTCGCCGGGCATTATGTCATGCCACGTGAGGCTATCGATCTGGGCGAGTTCACTCGGCCGGGCCGAGATACTTCCCCTAGGAATTAGCATTTCTGCTGGGAGTCTAGTGGTACAGCACACCACGCAGGGTGATTTGGTTAACCCGGGAACTGAGGGTAGACTCTTAAGAGTTCCCCCGGCGGACTGCGGGAAGACTCTTAAGAGTCAGGGAAAAAAAAAAATCAATTTAAAACACCGAAAAAAACAGAAAACAAAATTGCCCCTGGGCCATGCCAAATATCACTCCTCCACCTCCCCTCCTTCCCCAGTTTCCTCCCCTCCTTCAGTTATCACCTATTTTCCCTGTTATTCCCTTTTCCTGTGGTCTATTTTCGTGCTAACATTAGCGAGTTGGTAGCAGGGCGGTGTCATCACTGTTAGCAAGCGAGTGCAAGAGAGAGAGAGAGAGTATCGATCGACAGTCTCTCTCCAGAGGTGGAGAAATGTGGTGGGCTGGGAGGTTGCCTCAGCCATACATTGTGTAACTCCCGGCCTGTATCGCCGATTTTGACCATCCAAACGCTGTTTCCACTTATTTTATTGTTGTAACAGGTTAATACCTTTATAATCAACCTATAATAGGAGCATATGGATAAGTATTAATGCTATTTATGGTAAAATAAATATTTTAGTGATGGGAACAGCTCAAATACGTCAGCACAGGAGTGTGGTGTCTCATACCCCCCATGCGCACTTCAGAGGTTAATTCCTTTCTCGCCTGCGAGGCGAGTATCCGGCATCAATACACAGAAAGATCGCCGGGAGGAAAAAAACAAACATTTTCAAAGGTACTGACTTATATGGGAAAGTCAGTCACCCCTAAAAAAAAAAAAAAAAATCATTCAGAACGTCTCCTGACTCCCTGTTAACATGTATAATACCACCACATGAAAACGAGGGACATAACTTAGGGCTAAACATAGTATAAATTAAGCATTAAAATAATACCCCTAGCCTTCTAAGAATACCCCTACTGAGGCTGGCCACGAGGCTCATAGTAATCGGCCAAGCGGCTCGCTTGGTGTAGTGACTAGCGTCTCGGACTTCCACCCAGAAGGCCCGGGTTCGCGCCCACGCTCGGCGCATTAAAGATTTTTCATAAGCACTGAGTCGTTACCATCCCTCATGAGCAAAGGGATGGGGTAGTAGTACAGGACCCCAATGGAAATACGCCTAATCGGCCTTATTGAGCTATCCTTAGCTAGCTTAGCATGCGCTAGCTTTAAGAACTATTATTATTATTATTATTATTATTATTATTATTATTAATCATTATCTTGGATCTGTTACCTCTGAAGACACAGCAGCAGCACTCGGAGAAAGCCCCACGATAGAGGGGAAGTGCAGACCCGGACCCTGAATAGCTCCACACCACGTGTGACAACTCTTGGACCAGAGCGTCTGCTAGATAAACAAATAATGCAACTGCCTCATAGAGACGGCCTGAAGCATAGTCCTGCGGATAAAGTAGCCTCCTAACTAATTAGGTAATAGCAAAAACTAAGGCGCAGGAACTAAAACAAAACACACAGCCCTTGTAGCTGACATGGCGCCTCCACAATAATACCCTAATTTAACACTCCCCTGCGCATACCGATGGGGTAGCCTGTTCTAACTAATCTAAACCTGTTCTATTACAACTCAGATATATACAAATGAGCAAAAGACTCACTAGAGTTGAGCGAACGACGAATAAAGTAGAGCACAGGCTACACACATCTAACCCGGATGCGCGCAGGGAGAGGAAGGAAGTATGGAGACGCTTGGTTCAGCGTCTGGGCAAAAAGACATCCACATCCACATCCACAAAAGACATCCATGAGCTGGAAAGTCTTAATATAACAAATTTGAAGTTAATTTTTATTTTATATTTTTTACAAAGTTTTTTCGTAGTGAGTACCCAATCATAAAGACAATTCCATAAGAGAATTAGCATTACACTTATGATGTAGGACTCCTTCTCCCTGCGGCGAGTGTTTCAAACACGCGGGTGCTTGAAAGGGAACTATTATACTAATAGGCATATCGTCAATGATGGAGGGGCCACTAATAAATATATATATAAATAGATATATATATAGATATAGATATATATTTATAATATATATATATATATATATATATATATTTAATATATATAATATATATATATATATATATATATATATATATATATATATATATATGCTGTATTATATATGTATATATATATATATATATATATATATATATATATATATATATTTATACCGGTTTATATATATATATACCTGTATATATATATATACTTTTTTTTTTTTTTTTTTTAAGAGACAATGAACGGAGGAAAGCAAAACACAGATAAAACAAAAAGGTCCATGTGCCTAAAGGCATCCTCCATTCATAAAATGTTTGTAACAACTGGATTTAAACATTTGTAGATTGTAAGTTTGTGGAAAGCAATTCGAGGGAAGTGAATTCCAAAGAGTAGTAGCTCTGGGGATAAATGAATTCTGATAAGCAGAAGTTCTGCATTGTGGAGGAGAAAGCGTAAATTCATGGGCGCTCTCAGCTGCCCTAGTTCTACGGGGAAAGATGTGGAGAGGCGGCACAATTGAAGCAAGTTCCTCGGAACAATTGCTGTGAAAATATCTGTAGAATAATGCAAGGGATGCAACGTTTCTTCGTATGGATAATGTAGGAAGGTCCTCTGTGATTGCAGGGTTATTGATTAATCTAATAGCTTTATTTTGAATTTTGTCCAACTGCCTCAATGCAACCACTCCACTTCTACCACACAGAGTTGAACAGTAATCCATCTGAGAACGCACATGACTTTTATATATCACGGCCAACTGCTCGTCAGTGAATAATTCTCGAACTCTGTACAGGAGTCCCAGTTTTTTAGAGGCATTCTTAGCAATGCTTCTAACATAATGTGTCCAGCTCAAGTTAGTACACCGAGAATGTCAATACTAGGGGAAGTGGGAATATTTACATCATTAAAAAATATATGGGAGTCAGTGAGATTCTGTCAGTTAGAAAATTGAATGTATTTGGTTTTCTGTGCATTAAAGAAAACTAGATTATTTTGTCCCCATCCATTAATTCTAGAAAGGTCCTGGTTCAGAGAAATTGCAGCGTTTATTTTTGAATTTATAAGATCGGGTTGGGTGAAAGAATTGGTAAATGTGAAGGAACTGTGGAGTGTTGAGTCATCTGCGTAGGAATGTATTGGATTATGAGTGGTAGATATGAGATCATTGATATGAATGAGAAACAGAATTGGAGCCAAAACTGATCCCTGGGGAACACCGGCATTTATTGAGTGAAATTGAGAATAAAGGCCATCTACCATTACATGTATTTTTCTGTTATGAAGTAAAATGCCCCAGAACGAGAAGCCCACCACAGAAGCCATGAACGAACACCACACAGAAACACCAAAGGAAAGGTCCACAGAACGAAAGGACCAGCTGACCGAGCCAGCCATTTCAGACAGGCCCAAGCCCGCAGGGCTAAACAGCTCCAGGACACACCCATTTACCTTTTCTAAAACTGACCATTTTCCACACCTCACGTACACTAACCCCCTCGTGTCCTACACTCCTAACTACAAAGATGATGAACAGGAATATACATTCATATTAAAAACATGCCTGTCCCGACGTTGAGCCAATGCCAACACATCAGACAGCCATAATTATAGCTATGTATGTTCTTGCATCCGAGAAGTAGATGTTATATATCTTAGAAGTTCAAACACCCACGCTTGTCCCTAGACCTCGTATATCATTTTCCATGACGAGTATAGATATATGTAACCCGTGCTCAGTCGCCCCTTGCATTGCTCCTCTAGTAACTAAGTATTAATATTAACATTCCCTAACATCTTGTCTTGCCAGACTAAGCTTCTGAAGACCCATCGCCCCATAAATCTATGTATGCAATCCTTAGGTTAAGTATTTTTATCCGCCATTGTGTTCACCTTTTTCCATTTACTTTCCACAATTGTCATACGTCTTCCCCTTGCCTCCTTCGTATCCACAGCCCACACTACGCCAATTTATTTCGTGTCTTACACCTCTTACCCCAACCAGATATTGTATAAGATAACCTGGTTACCAGTATCTGTCATAAGTACCCCGAAACAATAACTAAGTACCCCTACGAACTGCCGCTGTGGTTGGTATTTTATATTTAATAGAAAACGCAGTTCCCAGGGCCAACTAATAGTATCCATAACCCTCTGACTGATCACATAACTCTATCTTTTCCAGACTCATATACCACCCCATAGTTGCATTCCCCGGTAGCATTTGGCTAACGTATTCTACTGCCTTTTCAAACTTCCATATCAATTGTAGCCTAATGCCACCCCCACGCCCAGGGACCTTAGGGGCAAAATTTCCCTGTAGCCCTTGAACTCCCCCCCCTCTCATTAAGACGCCCGCGCTTCTCGACTCTTGTCCGACCTAGCCTCTCTCTCATACCTCTTGAAGATCCTTGAATTGTCCGTTACTAACGCTCTCCAACCTTTTATATATATACTCCTATCCAGCCTACCTTCACTTAGTAGGCCAGAACAACATTAGAACTTTACTAGCCCCTTGCATGCCATCTATTCTCTTACAACACATTCACAACCCTGCACCCAATGGTCGTCGGTGCGAGGCTAGCCGCCCCGCCAGTAACTAACTTCTATTGCCATACTTCCAGATAAATGTGGCAGAGTTAGCAACCCAGTCTCCACCATATCCAGCAAACCCTACAATTAACAACCAGCCGAGTAAAACCAGCTAGCTAAGGCACCTTCGGTTTTGGTATTAAAGACACTCACATCTGTCTCATACACAGAGAGTTATTACAAACACTGGTGATATGGCAAGCCCCTAGCCACAGCCGCCGGACGACTATATCAGAGAGAGGGCGCCCAGCTCCCCCTTTTTGCCCACCCGAGGAGGGAGACCCCCACCCCCGCGGAGGTATACCTGACCCCTGTTTTGACTTTCGAGTCATTGCCAGGTAGCACAGGAATTCTTCCTATCAATGAACTAACCATGAATGACTAACACCTTTACTAACCTCTATTAACTCACAATAAACCATTTACCTTTCTTGCATGCTCTGATCACTAAATTAGCACCTCAGCTATACCATAGAATGAAGATTGAACAATCTAGAGAGACGCTCCTATCACAGCTGTCCCCATCCTCCTCGCAAAGTAGATCCAGTCTCTCTCCCCTAAATACGTCCAGTATAGCCAAAATAGTACCTCTTACTAAGGCTCAGTTATATGAAAATATAAAGGCTTCCTATCGCCCTGTGCCACAACAGTAAATACCATCTTACCTAGTCCCCATATCTATTGAGAGCTCAATTAAGTCCATAAGACTCGAGATCCCTACTGTCTACAGGGTCCAGAACCGAGCCTATAAATCTAACTCCCGCCCCCAGTCAAATCAGTTGAAAGCTAGACACCAACCAGGGGTCACTACCCTGCAGTTAATTTCTAGCTCTGCCCTTGTGTTGTTCCGGAGTGAGATCCCAGAACCGGCAGACTCCGTGGCAGATTTGGATAGAAGGACCTGCCCACGTATTGAAGAACTTCACACATATGGCCCCCCTGGACGGCCGCGGAACCAGTCGTTAGCCCCCAACATCATGGACGCAAGATAACCAGGACCAGACCCATCAGATACTACCCAAGATTCCCTTTAGCAGTACTACATATTACTGTGCTGTTTTAGATTCACTAATTAATATTTCTACGAAGTGGCTAAGACCTTGCCCAGTGTAATTCATACTTAACCATTCCATTTGGGACGTACTAAGCGATCAGTGCTCTTTAATTAACAGGCGACCTTGACTCTCGTAATTACTTTATTCAGATATTAAAACTTTAGTGATATCTAACGTTCGCCCACTGATTTGCGTTCTATGTATTTCTGAGACAAGGATATAAAACTTAGATCAGTACCCCCTGAGGTTACTAGAATTCCCGTGCTCTAAAAATACGTGTGTCTAATCTAGTCTGTGAACTACTACTTGTGCACCAGAGCTACCAGTAATAAATCTAACGGTGAATATGAATCTATAAGTAACATTGATGGTCTTCGGTATATAAACCTGTGAAATCAAAGCCAGTGATCAGAAGATTAATACCTGAACGTTGGAAGTGGGAGACTAGGCTCCATCCAGATCCACTTATGCTAGTGTTGTTCAATTCTATTATATTGTCTTACACAAGTATTCTGCAGTGGTATATCAATAAACGTGATCATGTAACTTGCTACCATGTGTTTCTTTGTGTTCTCTATTCCTCATATCTTGTATTGTGCATGCAGCCTTATATACCCAGTCAATTTAGAACTCACATTACCCAAGTTAAACCTGTAGAAAAACAGGGCATAACATTGGCGGCAGCGGTGGTTCTTGATTCGGATAAAAGGTTGCATTACACTGCAAGTTTGGAACAGTAGAAGCATGGCAACATCGCGAAATCTTCAGCCACTCGCACACATTCCCAAGTATGATGTAAACACTTATGATATCACCAGTTACTTAGACATAATAAAGCCAGTGTACGATGTGGTACTTCATAATGACCGCGAAAAAATCGCCTGGGCAATTTTGCATATTGTACAGTTGGGAGAAGCCGTTTCCCAACTTGTTGATAAGCCTACCTTTAAAGAATTATTCACCAAATGGTGACACAGGATACGCCAGAGAGTACCTGGAACCAGTTTCGATCCTTCGTGATCCGGACTTTAGATCCACTTTTGGGTTCCCCCGTCGCCCCCAAAATAATAAAAGTCGACGAGATCAAGTATGAAGGGGATATAAATGTGACCCTCATACAACTCTACAGATACGTGAGGACCACGTATAGCTATGAAGATTACGACCAACAAAATGAACTCTTATTCACCGCATTGTTAAACATCCTCCCACCCCACATCACCGCCCATCTCGACCCGTATGGCTTATTCGAAGAACATATGCTCGCCATCAGAGAAGAATGCCTACGCAGTTCGATGAATCCCCTATCCAACCTTTTAGCCCCTATCCAAGACTCCGTGCACCCTTCCAAAATGACTTCCGGTGAAAGTCCAACTCCAGTGAACTCTCCCCCCACCAACCCTCAGCAGCCCCCCCAACAAGAGCCGTATTCTAGCTATGCCTACCTATGTAGGCCTACCACAACATATTTTCCACATGACCCCAGAAATGTTCAGCTATCCCCCCACCAACAAAATTTCCCTTGTGACAGTTTCAACCCTCAGCAGCCCCCCCAACAAGAGCCGTATTCTAGCTATGCCTACCTATGTAGGCCTACCACAACATATTTTCCCATGACCCCAGAAATGTTCAGCTATCCCCCCACCAACAAAATTTCCCTTGTGACAGTTTTCCGTCGGTAGCTTGTGACAGTTTTCAGTCAGTAGCTCCCTTCCACCCCCACACAATTCACACCCCTAGAAAACTTCGAAACCCCACAATTGACTCGCCCTCTCATGTCAAACAAACTCACCAGTCCCAGAGAACCTCTAACCAGACCGAGACTGCCACCAAGAAAATTCCCCAAACTCGTCCTGTTAATGTCAAACAAACCCACCAACCCCAGATAACCGCTAACCAGACCGTGACTGCCACCAAGAAAATTCCCAAAATTCGTCCTATTAACAACCCCAAATCAATACATCAGTCCTCTACCAATAACCCCTGTTCTACACCTAACTCTTCCCCCACCAACCCGCCGCAGTCCCCCCAACAAATCCCGTTTCCTAACTCGCTCACCTCTCACCACCCTGACCCTCCCACACGCGCCGTTAAACCTCCCCTCACGCGTGACGACCTAGGGACCCAACTATGTTCCCCCCCTTCCCCCAGAAATACTCAGCTATTCCCCCACCAACAAAATCTCCCTTGTGACAGTTTTCCGTCAGTAGCTCCCTTCCACCCCCCCACAATTCACACCCCTAATAAACTTCAAAACCCCACACTTGACTCACCCCCTCATGACAGACAAACCCACCAACCCCAGATAACCTCTAAGCAAACCGTCACTGCCACCGACACACCCCACCACTCTGATCCTCCCACACGCGCCGTTAATCCCCCCCTCACGCGTGACCCCCACCAAAGTGATTCCCCCCCCCTCATGCGTACCGAACACCTGCTCACCAGTCGGTCCCCCACCATCATGAGCCCAGCTAAACTATCAACCTCCCCCTCTTCACCGTTACCCCACCCGCCCCAAATTCCCCCCCCAAAGATCCCGCTCGACGAAATACCACTCCCATCCCAATCCAACCACAAAACTTTTTCCACCTTGGCTAAACCCCAAAATACTCTCCTCTCGCCCCAAACAACATAATCAACCTCTCAACTTCAACCACTCCTCGAAATCCCATCCATGTCTCTCCCGGAAATAAAATCACTCTAAATTCAACCCCTCTCAAACCACAACCCTGCCTGCCCAGACCCCCCCCACCATCTCCCTATCAAATCCCCACACACCAAACCTCCAAACCACCCGATCATAGTAAACTCTCAACCTTCAGCCTTACTCACCCTTCCCCAAACCCCACTCACGACCACAACTCTCTACACAATTCAACCCCTCCCCAGCACCAACCTCTTCCGCAACAACAACCCCGACTCGACCTGCCCGTTTCATCTTTAAAACCCCCCTATCACTACCCCCGACCGAAACCACTTAGACCCCCCCTCCAAAACTGGCCCCGGGCCAGCTCGCCCCCAGACCCACATTCCTAACGACAAGAACTAACGGTATATCCACCCCGCCCTTCCAAAGTGAAAGTGAACCACCACCCCCTATTACCAGACCGTCACCCAGACTAACGGCGACCCTAAATACCCCCCCCCCCCTGATGATGATGAGGATATTATTGTACTAAATTGTTTCGAATGTTTTCAATTCCTAAGCGATTGGGCATGATTCTATAAATTTACATGTTTTCCATATACTGTATATATTATTTTTTTCCTTAGTCATACTACTTTTCTTGTTACCTACACTTTTCTGACTATCTTTTAAATTTGCTTTATACATTGTTAAACACTTTACCTCTTCTTAATTTCCTGTGTTCTTAATTATCTGTCCTTTCTTAAATTTACATGTTTTCCATATACTGTATATAGTATTTTTTTTTTTCCCTTAGTCATAATACTTTTCTTGTTAATCTACACTTTTCTGACTATCTTTTAAATTTGCTTTATACATTGTTAAACACTTTACCTCTTCTTAATTTCCTGTGTTCTTAATTATCTGCCCTTTCTTAAATTTACATGTTTTCCATATACTGTATATATTATTTTTTTCCCTTAGTCATACTACTTTTCTTGTTAACCTACACTTTTCTGACTATGCTTCTTTTTACTTCACCCTTGAGGCTCGAGGACGAGCCTATAATGAAGGAGAGGGAAGTAAAATGCCCCAGAACGAGAAGCCCACCACAGAAGCCATGAACGAACACCACACAGAAACACCAAAGGAAAGGTCCACAGAACGAAAGGACCAGCTGACCGAGCCAGCCATTTCAGACAGCCCAAGCCCGCAGGGCTAAACAGCTCCAGGACACACCCATTTACCTTTTCTAAAACTGACCATTTTCCACACCTCACGTACACTAACCCCCTCGTGTCCTACACTCCTAACTACAAAGATGATGAACAGGAATATACATTCATATTAAAAACACCCATGCCCTGTCCCGACGTTGAGCCAATGCCAACACATCAGACAGCCATAATTATATCTATGTATGTTCTTGCATCCGAGAAGTAGATGTTATATATCTTAGAAGTTCAAACACCCACGCTTGTCCCTAGACCTCGTATATCATTTTCCATGACGAGTATAGATATATGTAACCCGTGCTCAGTCGCCCCTTGCATTGCTCCTCTAGTAACTAAGTATTAATATTAACATTCCCTAACATCTTGTCTTGCCAGACTAAGCTTCTGAAGACCCATCGCCCCATAAATCTATGTATGCAATCCTTAGGTTAAGTATTTTTATCCGCCATTGTGTTCACCTTTTTCCATTTACTTTCCACAATTGTCATACGTCTTCCCCTTGCCTCCTTCGTATCCACAGCCCACACTACGCCAATTTATTCGTGTCTTACACCTCTTACCCCAACCAGAGATTGTATAAGATAACCTGGTTATCAGTATCTGTCATAAGTACCCCGAAACAATAACTAAGTACCCCTACGAACTGCCGCTGTGGTTGGTATTTTATATTTAATAGAAAACGCAGTTCCCAGGGCCAACTAATAGTATCCATAACCCTCTGACTGATCACATAACTCTATCTTTTCCAGACTCATATACCACCCCATAGTTGCATTCCCCGGTAGCATTTGGCTAACGTATTCTACTGCCTTTTCAAACTTCCATATCAATTGTAGCCTAATGCCACCCCCACGCCCAGGGACCTTAGGGGCAAAATTTCCCTGTAGCCCTTGAACTCTCCCCCCCCCCTCTCATTAAGACACCCGCGCTTCTCGACTCTTGTCCGACCTAGCCTCTCTCTCATACCTCTTGAAGATCCTTGAATTGTCCGTTACTAACGCTCTCCAACCTTTTATATATATACTCCTATCCAGCCTACCTTCACTTAGTAGGCCAGAACAACATTAGAACTTTACTAGCCCCTTGCATGCCATCTATTCTCTTACAACACATTCACAACCCTGCACCCAATGGTCGTCGGTGCGAGGCTAGCCGCCCCGCCAGTAACTAACTTCTATTGTCATACTTCCAGATAAATGTGGCAGAGTTAGCAACCCAGTCTCCACCATATCCAGCAAACCCTACAATTAACAACCAGCCGAGTAAAACCAGCTAGCTCAGGCACCTTCGGTTTTGGTATTAAAGACACTCACATCTGTCTCATACACAGAGGGTTATTACAAACACTGGTGATATGGCAAGCCCCTAGCCACAGCCGCCGGACGACTATATCAGAGAGGGCGCCCAGCTCCCCCTTTTTGCCCACCCGAGGAGGGAGACCCCCACCCCCGCGGAGGTATACCTGGCCCCTGTTTTGACTTTCGAGTCATTGCCAGGTAGCACAGGAATTCTTCCTATCGATGAACTAACCATGAATGACTAACACCTTTACTAACCTCTATTAACTCACAATAAACCATTTACCTTTCTTGCATGCTCTGATCACTAAATTAGCACCTCAGCTATACCATAGAATGAAGATTGAACAATCTAGAGAGACGCTCCTATCACAGCTGTCCCCATCCTCCTCGCAAAGTAGATCCAGTCTCTCTCCCCTAAATACGTCCAGTATAGCCAAAATAGTACCTCTTACTAAGGCTCAGTTATATGAAAATATAAAGGCTTCCTATCGCCCTGTGCCACAACAGTAAATATCATCTTACCTAGTCCCCATATCTATTGAGAGCTCAATTAAGTCCATAAGACTCGAGATCCCTACTGTCTACAGGGTCCAGAACCGAGCCTATAAATCTAACTCCCGCCCCCAGTCAAATCAGTTGAAAGCTAGACACCAACCAGGGGTCACTACCCTGCAGTTAATTTCTAGCTCTGCCCTTGTGTTGTTCCGGAGTGAGATCCCAGAACCGGCAGACTCCGTGGCAGATTTGGATAGAAGGACCTGCCCACGTATTGAAGAACTTCACACATATGGCCCCCCTGGACGGCCGCGGAACCAGTCGTTAGCCCCCAACATCATGGACGCAAGATAACCAGGACCAGACCCATCAGATACTACCCAAGATTCCCTTTAGCAGTACTACATATTACTGTGCTGTTTTAGATTCACTAATTAATATTTCTACGAAGTGGCTAAGACCTTGCCCAGTGTAATTCATACTTAACCATTCCATTTGGGACGTACTAAGCGATCAGTGCTCTTTAATTAACAGGCGACCTTGACTCTCGTAATTACTTTATTCAGATATTAAAACTCTAGTGATATCTAACGTTCGCCCACTGATTTGCGTTCTATGTATTTCTGAGACAAGGATATAAAACTTAGATCAGTACCCCCTGAGGTAACTAGAATTCCCGTGCTCTAAAAATACGTGTGTCTAATCTAGTCTGTGAACTACTACTTGTGCACCAGAGCTACCAGTAATAAATCTAACAGTGAATATGAATCTATAAGTAACATTGATGGTCTTCGGTATATAAACCTGTGAAATCAAAGCCAGTGATCAGAAGATTAATACCTGAACGTTGGAAGTGGGAGACTAGGCTCCATCCAGATCCACTTATGCTAGTGTTGTTCAATTCTATTATATTGTCTTACACAAGTATTCTGCAGTGGTATATCAATAAACGTGATCATGTAACTTGCTACCATGTGTTTCTTTGTGTTCTCTATTCCTCATATCTTGTATTGTGCATGCAGCCTTATATACCCAGTCAATTTAGAACTCACATTACCCAAGTTAAACCTGTAGAAAAACAGGGCATAACATTGGCGGCAGCGGTGGTTCTTGATTCGGATAAAAGGTTGCATTACACTGCAAGTTTGGAACAGTAGAAGCATGGCAACATCGCGAAATCTTCAGCCATTCGCACACATTCCCAAGTATGATATAAACACTTATGATATCACCAGTTACTTAGACATAATAAAGCCAGTGTACGATGTGGTACTTCATAATGACCACGAAAAAATCGCTGGGCAATTTTGCATATTATACAGTTGGGAGAAGCCGTTTCCCAACTTGTTGATAAGCCTACCTTTCAAGAATTTGTTCACCAAATGGTGACACAGGATACGCCAGAGAGTACCTGGAACCAGTTTCGATCCTTCGTGATCCGGACCTTAGATCCACTTTTGGGTTCCCCCGTCGCCCCCAAAATAATAAAAGTCGACGAGATCAAGTATGAAGGGGATATAAATGTGACCCTCATACAACTCTACAGATACGTGAGGACCACGTATAGCTATGAAGATTATGACCAACAAAATGAACTCTTATTCACCGCATTGTTAAACATCCTCCCACCCAACATCACCGCCCATCTCGACCCGTATGGCTTATTCGAAGAACATATGCTCGCCATCAGAGAAGAATGCCTACGCAGTTCGATGAATCCCCTATCCAACCTTTTAGCCCCTATCCAAGACTCCGTGCACCCTTCCAAAATGACTTCCGGTGAAAGTCCAACTCCAGTGAACTCAACCCCCACCAACCCTCAGCAGCCCCCCCAACAAGAGCCGTATTCTAGCTATGCCTACCTATGTAGGCCTACCACAACATATTTTCCACATGACCCCAGAAATGTTCAGCTATCCCCCCACCAACAAAATTTCCCTTGTGACAGTTTACCGACCTCTCCCCCCACCAACCCTCAGCAGCCCCCCCAACAAGAGCCGTATTCTAGCTATGCCTACCTATGTAGACCTACCACAACATATTTTCCACATGACCCCAGAAATGTTCAGCTATCCCCCCACCAACAAAATTTCCCTTGTGACAGTTTACCGACCTCTCCCCCCACCAACCCTCAGCAGCCCCCCCAACAAGAGCCGTATTCTAGCTATGCCTACCTATGTAGGCCTACCACAACATATTTTCCACATGACCCCAGAAATGTTCAGCTATCCCCCCACCAACAAAATTTCCCTTGTGACAGTTTTCCGTCGGTAGCTTGTGACAGTTTTCAGTCAGTAGCTCCCTTCCACCCCCACACAATTCACACCCCTAGAAAACTTCGAAACCCCACAATTGACTCGCCCTCTCATGTCAAACAAACTCACCAGTCCCAGAGAACCTCTAACCAGACCGAGACTGCCACCAAGAAAATTCCCCAAACTCGTCCTGTTAATGTCAAACAAACCCACCAACCCCAGATAACCGCTAACCAGACCGTGACTGCCACCAAGAAAATTCCCAAAATTCGTCCTATTAACAACCCCAAACCTATACATCAGTCCTCTACCAATAACCCCTGTTCTACACATAACTCTTCCCCCACCAACCCGCCGCAGTCCCCCCAACAAATCCCGTTTCCTAACTCGCTCACCTCTCACCACCCTGACCCTCCCACACGCGCCGTAAACCCTCCCCTCACGCGTGACGACCTAGGGACCCAACTATGTTCCCCCCCTTCCCCCAGAAATACTCAGCTATTCCCCCACCAACAAAATCTCCCTTGTGACAGTTTTCCGTCAGTAGCTCCCTTCCACCCCCCCACAATTCACACCCCTAATAAACTTCAAAACCCCACACTTGACTCACCCCCTCATGACAGACAAACCCACCAACCCCAGATAACCTCTAAGCAAACCGTCACTGCCACCGACACACCCCACCACTCTGATCCTCCCACACGCGCCGTTAATCCCCCCCTCACGCGTGACCCCCACCAAAGTGATTCCCCCCCCCTCATGCGTACCGAACACCTGCTCACCAGTCGGTCCCCCACCATCATGAGCCCAGCTAAACTATCAACCTCCCCTCTTCACCGTTACCCCACCCGCCCCAAATTCCCCCCCAAAAGATCCCGCTCGACGAAATACCACTCCCATCCCAATCCAACCACAAAACTTTTTCCACCTTGGCTAAACCCCAAAATACTCTCCCTCTCGCCCCAAACAACATAATCAACCTCTCAACTTCAACCACTCCTCGAAATCCCATCCATGTCTCTCCCGGAAATAAAATCACTCTAAATTCAACCCCTCTCAAACCACAACCCTGCCTGCCCAGACCCCCCCCACCATCTCCCTATCAAATCCCCACACACCAAACCTCCAAACCACCCGATCATAGTAAACTCTCAACCTTCAGCCTTACTCACCCTTCCCCAAACCCCACTCACGACCACAACTCTCTACACAATTCAACCCCTCCCCAGCACCAACCTCTTCCGCAACAACAACCCCGACTCGACCTGCCCGTTTCATCTTTAAAACCCCCCTATCACTACCCCCGACCGAAACCACTTAGACCCCCCTTCCAAAACTGGCCCCGGGCCAGCTCGCCCCCAGACCCACATTCCTAACGACAAGAACTAACGGTATATCCACCCCGCCCTTCCAAAGTGAAAGTGAACCACCACTACTATTACCAGACCGTCACCCAGACTAACGGCGACCCTAAATACCCCCCCCCCCCCCTGATGATGATGAGGATATTATTGTACTAAATTGTTTCGAATGTTTTCAATTCCTAAGCGATTGGGCATGATTCTATACATTTACATGTTTTCCATATACTGTATATATTATTTTTTTTCCTTAGTCATACTACTTTTCTTGTTACCTACACTTTTCTGACTATCTTTTAAATTTGCTTTATACATTGTTAAACACTTTACCTCTTCCTAATTTCCTGTGTTCTAATTATCTGTCCTTTCTTAAATTTACATGTTTTCCATATACTGTATATAGTATTTTTTTTTTTCCCTTAGTCATAATACTTTTCTTGTTAATCTACACTTTTCTGACTATCTTTTAAAATTGCTTTATACATTGTTAAACACTTTACCTCTTCTTAATTTCCTGTGTTCTTAATTATCTGCCCTTTCTCAAATTTACATGTTTTCCATATACTATATATATTATTTTTTTCCTTAGTCATACTACTTTTCTTGTTAACCTACACTTTTCTGACTATGCTTCTTTTTACTTCACCCTTGAGGCTCGAGGACGAGCCTATAATGAAGGAGAGGGAAGTAAAATGCCCCAGAACGAGAAGCCAACCACAGAAGCCATGAACGAACACCACACAGAAACACCAAAGGAAAGGTCCACAGAACGAAAGGACCAGCTGACCGAGCCAGCCATTTCAGACAGCCCAAGCCCGCATGGCTAAACAGCTCCAGGACACACCCATTTACCTTTTCTAAAACTGACCATTTTCCACACCTCACGTACACTAACCCCCTCGTGTCCTACACTCCTAACTACAAAGATGATGAACAGGAATATACATTCATATTAAAAACATGCCCTGTCCCGACGTTGAGCCAATGCCAACACATCAGACAGCCATAATTATATCTATGTATGTTCTTACATCCGAGAAGTAGATGTTATATATCTTAGAAGTTCAAACACCCACGCTTGTCCCTAGACCTCGTATATCATTTTCCATGACGAGTATAGATAGATGTAACCCGTGCTCAGTCGCCCCTTGCATTGCTCCTCTAGTAACTAAGTATTAATATTAACATTCCCTAACATCTTGTCTTGCCAGACTAAGCTTCTGAAGACCCATCGCCCCATAAATCTATGTATGCAATCCTTAGGTTAAGTATTTTTATCCGCCATTGTGTTCACCTTTTTCCATTTACTTTCCACAATTGTCATACGTCTTCCCCTTGCCTCCTTCGTATCCACAGTCCACACTACGCCAATTTACTTCGTGTCTTACACCTCTTACCCCAACCAGAGATTATATAAGATAACCTGGTTATCAGTATCTGTCATAAGTACCCCGAAACAATAACTAAGTACCCCTACGAACTGCCACTGTGGTTGGTATTTTATATTTAATAGAAAACGCAGTTCCCAGGGCCAACTAATAGTATCCATAACCCTCTGACTGATCACATAACTCTATCTTTTCCAGACTCATATACCACCCCATAGTTGCATTCCCCGGTAGCATTTGGCTAACGTATTCTACTGCCTTTTCAAACTTCCATATCAATTGTAGCCTAATGCCACCCCCACGCCCAGGGACCTTAGGGGCAAAATTTCCCTGTAGCCCTTGAACTCTCCCCCCCCCTCTCATTAAGACACCCGCGCTTCTCGACTCTTGTCCGACCTAGCCTCTCTCTCATACCTCTTGAAGATCCTTGAATTGTCCGTTACTAACGCTCTCCAACCTTTTATATATATACTCCTATCCAGCCTACCTTCACTTAGTAGGCCAGAACAACATTAGAACTTTACTAGCCCCTTGCATGCCATCTATTCTCTTACAACACATTCACAACCCTGCACCCAATGGTCGTCGGTGCGAGGCTAGCCGCCCCGCCAGTAACTAACTTCTATTGTCATACTTCCAGATAAATGTGGCAGAGTTAGCAACCCAGTCTCCACCATATCCAGCAAACCCTACAATTAACAACCAGCCGAGTAAAACCAGCTAGCTCAGGCACCTTCGGTTTTGGTATTAAAGACACTCACATCTGTCTCATACACAGAGGGTTATTACAAACACTGGTGATATGGCAAGCCCCTAGCCACAGCCGCCGGACGACTATATCAGAGAGGGCGCCCAGCTCCCCCTTTTTGCCCACCCGAGGAGGGAGACCCCCACCCCCGCGGAGGTATACCTGGCCCCTGTTTTGACTTTCGAGTCATTGCCAGGTAGCACAGGAATTCTTCCTATCGATGAACTAACCATAAATGACTAACACCTTTACTAACCTCTATTAACTCACAATAAACCATTTACCTTTCTTGCATGCTCTGATCACTAAATTAGCACCTCAGCTATACCATAGAATGAAGATTGAACAATCTAGAGAGACGCTCCTATCACAGCTGTCCCCATCCTCCTCGCAAAGTAGATCCAGTCTCTCTCCCCTAAATACGTCCAGTATAGCCAAAATAGTACCTCTTACTAAGGCTCAGTTATATGAAAATATAAAGGCTTCCTATCGCCCTGTGCCACAACTGTAAATATCATCTTACCTAGTCCCCATATCTATTGAGAGCTCAATTAAGTCCATAAGACTCGAGATCCCTACTGTCTACAGGGTCCAGAACCGAGCCTATAAATCTAACTCCCGCCCCCAGTCAAATCAGTTGAAAGCTAGACACCAACCAGGGGTCACTACCCTGCAGTTAATTTCTAGCTCTGCCCTTGTGTTGTTCCGGAGTGAGATCCCAGAACCGGCAGACTCCGTGGCAGATTTGGATAGAAGGACCTGCCCACGTATTGAAGAACTTCACACATATGGCCCCCCTGGACGGCCGCGGAACCAGTCGTTAGCCCCCAACATCATGGACGCAAGATAACCAGGACCAGACCCATCAGATACTACCCAAGATTCCCTTTAGCAGTACTACATATTACTGTGCTGTTTTAGATTCACTAATTAATATTTCTACGAAGTGGCTAAGACCTTGCCCAGTGTAATTCATACTTAACCATTCCATTTGGGACGTACTAAGCGATCAGTGCTCTTTAATTAACAGGCGACCTTGACTCTCGTAATTACTTTATTCAGATATTAAAACTCTAGTGATATCTAACGTTCGCCCACTGATTTGCGTTCTATGTATTTCTGAGACAAGGATATAAAACTTAGATCAGTACCCCCTGAGGTAACTAGAATTCCCGTGCTCTAAAAATACGTGTGTCTAATCTAGTCTGTGAACTACTACTTGTGCACCAGAGCTACCAGTAATAAATCTAACAGTGAATATGAATCTATAAGTAACATTGATGGTCTTCGGTATATAAACCTGTGAAATCAAAGCCAGTGATCAGAAGATTAATACCTGAACGTTGGAAGTGGGAGACTAGGCTCCATCCAGATCCACTTATGCTAGTGTTGTTCAATTCTATTATATTGTCTTACACAAGTATTCTGCAGTGGTATATCAATAAACGTGATCATGTAACTTGCTACCATGTGTTTCTTTGTGTTCTCTATTCCTCATATCTTGTATTGTGCATGCAGCCTTATATACCCAGTCAATTTAGAACTCACATTACCCAAGTTAAACCTGTAGAAAAACAGGGCATAACACAAATTAACGTCAAATTAACTTCGTGTGTAATAATTTCAGTCAGAGGGACGCCATATGATGGCCTTCCAATTCCAATTCAGTTCACCTTCAACCACCGAACTTGAAGTGTATCAGAAGCTGCACTAGGCGTTATTCCAGGCGAACCTTTCAGAAACCTGTATTCACTTCGATCCCGGGATGGTGGAAGAGGCCGAGGGTTGTAGTCCTGCAATGATGACGTCCGACCAGCAACAAGAGAGCCAGACAAGAGTGGAAAGTGAATTTAGTGAACCCAACTACCAGAGTCATGGCACCTACCAGAGTGTCCCAACCAACCATAGTATCTTCCCAAGCACTAACCCAGGTGTACCGGCCATCTCGAGTGTAACTTTCAAACCCAATGCGTTCACAAACTCCAGTGCACAAACAGGAGACTTCCCCCACCGGCCTATACTACTCCACGCTCAGCCCCCTACAAGATCCTTGTTCTACTACCCCACCATCTTACCCCCTAATATCACTACCCACCCCACCATCCTACTGTCCTCTATCCCACTCCAAGCTCTGCCCCCTACAAGATCCCTGTACCATTACCCTACCATCCTACCCCCCAATATCTCTATCCACCCCTGGCTTCCTCACCCCACCATCCTACCGTCCTCTATCCCACTCATCGCTCTGGCTCCTACAAGATCCCTGTTCTTTCTCCGCAATTCTTCTATCCCTACCGACCTCCTGATTCCTAACCCCAACAGTGCCACCCTACCTTACCCTATCCCTACCGACCCCCTGCCTCTTGCTCCCACCAGTGCCACCCTACATGCTTCTATCCCTACCGACTACCAGCTTCCTCACCCCAATAGTGCTAACCTACCTTACCCTATCCTTACCGACTCTCTGCCTCATTTCCCCAGCAGTGACACCCTACCTACCCCTATCCCTACCTACCCCCTGCCTACTCACCCCAGCAGTGCCACCCTACCTACTCCTATCCCTACCGACTCCCAGCTTCCTCACCCAACCAGTACCACCCTACCTACCTCTCCCCTGCCTCCTCCCCCCAGCATCCCCGGCTGGCCCGACACTCCCCCTCCTCCCAGCCCCCAACACCACTACCTTCCTCTCCCCCTCCCCAGCCAGGACATGAACCCCTTCATCACCCCCCCTGGTTTATGTGCTATCCTCTTCCCCCACTGCCTCCCCCAGACCCCCCCAGGAGCCTCGTCAGCCTCCCCCATCATCGACCCCCTCTCCCTGGACCAAGAGGAACACATGGACGTCGAAGAAAAAAGCCAACCAGCGAGCCTATTGGACTTGGAGGCTATGAGGTGCCTCAAACAACAGGAGCTGGACAGGGAGTACAGCCGAGTCCGAAAGAGGCTGCTGTTTTAACGGTGTGATGACTTATGCCTCGAAGACGTGGCCGGTTAAAGAGGAGGATTTCAATAGAATGGAACGGAATGAGAAGAGAATGGTGAGATGGATATGTGGGATTAACCTCGTGGATGGGGTATCGAGCAAGGAAGTGAGAAGACGTCTGGGTATTAGAGGTGACAGCGCAAGAGCCAACTTGAACGCGCATATGGGTAAACCTAGAATGACGTGGGATCAGGTACTCCAGTTCGATCTCAAAATAAATAACTTGACAACAGAGGCAGCCCTTGACAGAGCCGCCTGGAAAGCTGCCATTTAGGACGTGAAACTGTAACAACATTATCTGTAGACAAAGGGGTCTTTAAACATGTATGTATGTATCTATGTATGTATGTATTGTGACGCACCCCAGTGCTGGGCAACGCAACCTGATTGTACTCCTTGGTACTCCACTGTACCGCCCGTGATCTGGCTACCGTCAGCCGCTATGTATATTGAGTGTGACAACTTATAACTATGTTCTTTGTATCTCTGCAAAGGTCTCGTCATGTGCTAACCAGTGGTGGGTTTTGTTTTAAGCCATGTCGAGACCTTCCATTTAATATGTAGTATCAATAGAGAAGTTGATAGATAGGATAATGGGAATTCAGAGAGAGAGAGAGTGAGTTGGGCTTCAGAGCAAGAGGGTAGCAACACGCCGCGCTGCCGGCCGGGTGGTTGCCAGACGTATGGACTGGTTGGCAGCCTTGCCCTTATAGCTAGGCGCGATAGGGTTGGTAGTCCATTGTTGCCTGCCTGGGCTGGGCCCATGTTGTCGTACAGCCCACTGCCTGGAGGTTGGCTGTGTGTTCCTGGACTAGGTTGCCTAGAACCTTTGAGATTCTAACATCCCTTGCTCTCTCTCCCCACTTCTCACGGTTGCACTCTTTCTCTCTGACGACATTACTCTCATTTCATTCTTCTCTCTATTTAAATGCATAACCTTCCCTTGAGGTCCTAAAGGAGTTTCAGCACTCACCTCTCGTATTACTCTTAGGACAAGCATATATTTACATGTATTAGATTTAAGGGGTTAATGTGAACAGCGATCTTCTTGATGAGGATAGTTGGTGAACGTTCTACATGTTCACGAGTTATATGCCCTGCTCATCATCCCATTTGTGACTAGACTGGTGCCATGTGTAAGAGCCCGACCATGCCCAGGAGTTGTCTGTAGAGGGACGAGGACTTAGCCTTGATTTGCATACCGAGCCAGGAGCGAGTGTAGCACCCGAGACTACAGCTCGCTCGTAGTGCCGGTATAGTAGAGTAACGTAATTTATCTGTCCTTGTGTTCTCTACAGTCTTCTCCTGGGTTCTCGCTTTCGGTGCTGGGACTCGTTGTTCCTGTGACTTGGCCTGCTAGCTAGAACACATGGGGATGATGAGTGGGATATATCTTTATTTTACTATGCATTGCAGCTCTCTTTAAGTATATATCTATAACACTTTACAATACACATTACTCACACACAAGACAACACTATTAATACTTTCATGTATCAATTAACTGCACTGTCGTTTTGCTGCTGTGTCCGGAGTTCTGTTGCGTAGGGCGCATACGGACTCGGAGGGGAGACAGAGTGAGAGAAGCGAAGTAGCCTATGCGGTAGTAGGCTACCGGCGCAGTACTGTTGCCTGCAACCTTTTAGTTATTCCAAGTATAGATTCATTATTATAATAAGTGACTACTGTTTATGTTCCTCCCATGTGTATTATTAGGTATCTACTGGATCATGAACATCTTGTATGCTACATGCTAGTGCATGTTAGTAGGGGACAGTTAGTGTAGTGCACGCGCTTTCAAGTAGGCGTGTACATTTGTCATTTAGCATTTCACTGTCATACCTTTAGCCTGCTTCTATTCTACATTATTAGAGGCTTAATATTAACGTAGTTT
This sequence comes from Paralithodes platypus, assembly GCA_032716605.1. Lineage (NCBI taxonomy): Eukaryota > Metazoa > Arthropoda > Malacostraca > Decapoda > Lithodidae > Paralithodes > Paralithodes platypus. The sequence goes on from CM064528.1 coordinate 40,372,407, forward strand.
CTTGAGTATTGCATTTCTTTAGTAATAACGTAACCTATAAATGTCTGAGGGAGTTTAGCCTCATAGCCTACCCCTGTTGTACACTTTCGCCGAGTTAAGGTACCTCGTTACCGTAGACGATAACTCTGTAGGGCGTTGGTGCTTTTGTTGTCTGGAGCATATAGTATTTGGGACTGGAATCGAGCGTGTCGTTGTCACTTAAGCCATTTCTGTCCTACGATCAAGAATCCCGAATATGTATTGCCGATCCAGCCGTAACAAAATGGCGACCTTGCACAAGATTCAGTAGTATCCTATCACATGTTTTTTGGAGAACTATTCTATGCTACCTAGTAGAGCTGGCTAGAATTTTCTTGCATATTGGAGGAATTTTTATTGTGTCATTATTGTATTGGTGGACTTGCAGATTGTTTCGTTAGGTGTCTAGAGTAGAGTCATTCAAGCATCTTTAACATTTTGTGAGTCGAGACTGCAATTAGTAATAAGCACTTTTTTTGTTTATGAACAGCAATTGTATAACCAGCACTATGTCTAATGACTCATCATTTACGGGGGAGGATAACACGGTACAGCCTAGTGACCAGCAAGTACAGCAGATATTTAGGGAGGGGAGTGTTATAAGTGGAGAGAGGGATGCCCGGGCATTTTTGCAGACACCTTTGACCGAACAGCGCCTGCAGGCTATTGATTGTTACGGTCTTCGCTGTTTAGCCACGGTTTTGGGGCGGGACTGTCCTGACAGTTGGGCCAAGAAGAATTTGGTGGCATGTTTGTTGGGTGATGGCGATGGGGCGGTGGGTGGAGTGGGGTCTTGGGGGGTTCCCTCCAAGCCTCCATTCCACTCTACCCCTGAGCTGGGCCCTCAGCCAGCGAGTCTTAGCACGATGCAGCAGGAGTGTTCTCAATGGCAAGCTGGCTTACCCGTAAACACGTCTCGGTGTGGATCCCCCATTTTGTGCTCTCCCCCCCCAGGCCTGTCTCCTGAGATGTTATTTCAGCTAGAACTAGCTAAGTTTAAGCTGCAGGAGACTCAGATACAACAGGCTAGTATAGAACGCATAGAGGTTGCTAGAATCCAAGCCAATCAGGATGCAACCAGGTACCAGGCTGAAATGGATGTCGAGAAGTCTAGAGTAGAGACCACGGGGCGTCATCTCGGTGGTGGGCACCGGGTTACAGACTCACTTTCGCATTTAATTAAGTTAGTACCCGCATTTGATGAGACAGCAGTGACTGAGTTTTTTGCTCGTTTCGAAAAGAAGTGTCGTGAGTATGACTGGCCGGAGGTTAAATGGGCAGCATTAGTTTCATCACGTCTAGTGGGTAAGGGGTTGAAAGCCTACGATGCACTGTCACTGGACGAGAGTGTCGTGTATGGACTGGTGAAGGAGGCTGTGCTCCGGGCCTACGAACTGCAACCCGAAACTTATAGATTGAAGTTCCGTGGCGTGAATAAGAAGAGCGACGTCAGTTTTATGGAGCACGCACGGGACTTAACAGATGCATGTAATAACTGGTTTCGGTCCGAGCACGCAGAGTCGGCTGAGGAAATTAAGCAACTTTTCTATCTGGAACAGTTTTACAAATGTACTGGAACCGATCTAACGCTGAACATTAAGGAAAAATGTCCCAAGACAGTAGAGGAGGCTGCCAAGATGGCAGACCTCAGATTATCATTGATTCGTGGTTGCGGTGCCGCTCAGAGGGCTGAGTCAGGGCAGAAGGGGCGCTATACCCCACCCACCAGAGTTTTCGATAATAACAAATCCTATGACACACATAACCACACTAAAAGCATTGCACCTAATAACACCTACAAACACAAGCCTCTCCCGTTTACTAAAGGTCAGGCCCCTTCTTCGCCCGCACAAGGGAAGAAGCCCATTGGGGATGTGAAATGTTACAAATGTCAGAAGCTAGGCCATTATTCACGTGAGTGCCCTAGTAACACTCCCGCTAAGCCGGTGTCATTGGTTCACAGTATCGGTGTGTCTCTGAAGGCTGCAGCAACTGCCCGGGGTAGGTTGTCAGCAGCTGAGGCACACGCGGTAAAGAAGCGTACGGAAGGCTCGACACCTGTCCGGGACACTTTCTGTAGCCATCGGGGACACGGGTTTGTGAGCTGGGGGAGTGAACTACGGAGGGTTGACTTGTTGAGGGATACGGGGGCTTCGCAAACTTTGTTGAGGAACTTCACAGGGAAACCGATAAATGCGGCCAGAGTTGTTGTGGTGCAGGGTATAAATGCTACGAGGTCATACCCACTTGTGAGGTTGGAGTTGAGAGTGGGAGAGGTGTGCAGGGAGCTGGATGTAGGGATCGTTGAGTGTTTGCCAGTTGAGGGCGTCGACCTTCTTCTCGGCAACGACTTTGCGGTGCCCACTTCCGGGACTCCACCCTTAGTCGTTGCCGAGAGGGCGGCCGACGTGGATGGTGAGAATCGGGAATGGGTTGGGAGGTGCCAACAGGATGAGATGGCCTGTGTGGTAACCCGATCTCGCTCTGCGGCTCCTGCACAGCCTAGCACTCAACCTCGGGGACAGTGGAGGAAGGATCAGGAGAAGGTTGCTAAGGGCAGGAAAAGGGACATTGATTCTGCTGCACTTCTCGGTGATTCGGTACTTGGACCTATAATAAACACGGGAGTTGACTCTGGCCCAGAGATGGTGTGTAACAAGGCAGAGTTGGGTAAGACTTCGCGTGAGGCAAGAGCTGTAGCGAGAGCCACTAAGGCAGTAGAGCCTACTAGCCGGGGTAATGTCTTATTACAAAACCATCTTGATGCATTGACGCCCGGGGACATAAGTGAGCAGCAGCTGCAAGACGCTAGCCTAGCTCGTTATAGCAATGGTGCCATAGAGTTGGAGGAAGATGGGGATGCGAAGCCGGGAGATTTCTTTAGGCTCAACAGGATATTGTACCGCAGATTTTTAGACCCCAAATCGAAGTGGGAGGGCGGTGCGAGGGTAGTAGACCAGGTGGTTGTTCCAAATAAGTATAGAGAGTCCTTATTGTGTCTGGCGCATGATGTGCCGGTGGCGGGTCATTTGGGGGTAACAAAAACATTGGCGGCATTGGGCAGGTTTTTCTGGTGGCCTGGGGTCAATGCTGATGTCTGTGCATGGGTGGCTGAGTGTGCGACCTGCCAGACAACGGGGAAGCCTAACCAGACAATCCCGAAGGCACCTTTGTTTCCCATACCTGTCACCCGGCCTCCGTTCAGCAAAGTTGTAGTAGATTTGGTTGGCCCTTTCCCGCCTACTAGTAGTGGCAATAAATTCCTGTTGACAATCATGGATGTGGCTACGAGATACCCGGACGCATACCCCATGAGAAACGGCTCGGCAAAGGCAGTTGTTAAAAACTTATTATTGTTCTGTTCCCGTTATGGATTTCCACGTGAGGTGCAGTCAGACCAGGGGAGCAATTTTACATCCAAATTGTTCAAGCAAACCCTTCAGTTGCACGGTATATGTTCTGTAGTGTCGTCAGCCTACCATCCCGAGAGTCAGGGAGTCTTGGAGCGGTGGCACTCGACCCTGAAGAGTATGCTACGCTGTTACTGTGCAGAACATGACACTGATTGGGATTTGGGTCTGCCGTATGTTCTGTTCGCTGCACGTGAAGTCCCAGGAGAGAGCCTGGGGTTCAGTCCAAATCAGCTAGTCTTTGGCCATAATGTGAGAGGACCTTTAAGTATGGTGAAAGAGATCTGGGAGGGCGAAGAGAAGCCGGGGTCTGTACTTAAATATGTCCTTGAGAGCCGGGAGAGACTTATAGGTTGCATGGCAGCGGCAGGTAATAACTTGGTTAATGCACAGGCGGTCATGAAGCACCAGTATGACGCCAAGATGAAGCTTCGGGAGTTTTCGGTGGGTCAGGAGGTAATGTTGCTTTTACCTTTGCCTGGACACCCCCTTTCTGCCAAGTTCATTGGGCCGTATGTGGTGGCTAAGAAACTGTCCGACCTTGATTATCTCGTTGCAACACCTGACCGTAGGAAAAAACATCAGTTATGTCATGTTAACCTCATGAAAGAGTATGTGAGACGCCCCTCAGAGCCTCTCACTGTCCCTGTGCTGGCCTGCAGCGGCCAGGGTGGAGAAGGAGGTGGGGACAGTCATGCTGCTGAGGAGGATAGCTGGGACTGTGTCATTTCCGCGGAACAGTGGGCGGGGAATACTGAACAAGAGGCTAGGCAAGCTGTAAGTCACCTGCCTGAGCACCAGGGTGCTGCTGTCCTAGGCCTGTTCAGGTCATACCCCTCTGTTTTCGCCGAACACCCAGGTCTCACTACTCAGGTAACGCACGACGTGGACGTCGGTGATAATGTGCCCTTCAAGTCAGTGCCCTACCGTGTGCCCCCGGTAAAGTTGCCAGCTTTACGGGAGGAGTTAAAGTACATGGTTGAGAGAGGGATGATCACTGAAGGTTATGTGAAGTGGACATCACCCGTCACGTTGCAGCCAAAACCTGACGGCAAGGTGCGGTTCTGCATAGATTTTCGTAGGCTAAATGGCTTGACCCACCAACCCTTACCCTTTGCCTCGAGTTGACGACAGCGTGGACAAGATAGGGAATGCAAAGTACCTTACTAAAATTGATCTTGTAAAAGGCTACTGGCAAGTACCCCTGTCGGACCGAGCTAAGCAAGTTTGTGGTTTTGTGGTAGATGGCAAGACCTACCAATGTAACGTAATGCCTTATGGGCTTAAGAACGCACCTGCCACGTTTCAAACCTGATGAACGATATTTGTGACGAAATCCCTAACTGCACGGTCTACCTTGATGACGTGATAGTATATGATGACGATTTTGAAAATCACCTAAGGCACTTAGAGACCCTGTTTAGGAAGTTGCACGATGCTGGGCTGGTGGTGAACCTGAGGAAGTGCGAGTTTGTAAAGGCTACTGTGCAGTATCTTGGCTTTGTGGTCGGGTTAGGCCGGGTGTGCCCCCCCTGAGCAAGATACAGGCTATCAATATGTTTCCCAGGCCCACCACTAAGCGCCAGGTCATGCGGTTCCTAGGTATGATAGGCTATTATAGGCGCTTCATCCGGGGATACTCTACTGTCTTAGCACCGTTAACTGATCTACTGTCGAAGTCAGTGAAGTTCTGTTGGGCTGCGGAGTGTCAGAGGGCTTTCGACCTAGTCAAGCACCTGCTGTGTACACATCCGATTTTGAGGGCCCCAGACTTCTCCAGGAGTTTTCAGCTGGCGACTGATGCCAGCGGTGTGGGTGCCGGGGCAGTGTTACTGCAGACTGATTCCGAGGGCTTGGAACACCCAGTGAGCTTCTTTTCTCGCAAGTTTAATTCGGCACAAAGGAATTACTCGACTATAGAGAAGGAGCTTCTGGCTATCGTTTTGTCGCTCAAACATTTCGAAGTTTATGTTCCAGCCTACGGCCCGGTAGTGACGATTTATACGGACCATCATCCCTTGAAATTCCTAAATCAGTTTCACAATCGGAATATGCGGTTGACCAGGTGGTCCCTAATGCTCCAAGAGTATAATCTCAACATTCAGCATATTGCCGGGAGTGAGAACGTGATAGCAGATTGTCTATCAAGGGTTGATGATCCAAGATAGTCGTTCACGGTGTGTGGGTTGAGCACGAGTAAAATTAGGCTATCATAACGCCGTCCAAAAAGATTATAAAACAATAAAATAAACGAGAAAACTCTTTCTTTTTTTTAGTTTTGTAACTCTTTATTGTTGTAGCATGATGCATGCAATATTGTGTTTTATGTATAATTCACACTTCAGTTGTTGTGCACCTTTTGCAATTAGTGGCAGCTAAGGGTAGCAGGTCGGTTGGTTGCCTGTCAGATTTTGATAATGCTTCTAAGGTCGATTATCTAAAATCTTGGGGGGGGCTGTGACGCACCCCAGTGCTGGGCAACGCAACCTGATTGTACTCCTTGGTACTCCACTGTACCGCCCGTGATCTGGCTACCGTCAGCCGCTATGTATATTGAGTGTGACAACTTATAACTATGTTCTTTGTATCTCTGCAAAGGTCTCGTCATGTGCTAACCAGTGGTGGGTTTTGTTTTAAGCCATGTCGAGACCTTCCATTTAATATGTAGTATCAATAGAGAAGTTGATAGATAGGATAATGGGAATTCAGAGAGAGAGAGTGAGTTGGGCTTCAGAGCAAGAGGGTAGCAACACGCCGCGCTGCCGGCCGGGTGGTTGCCAGACGTATGGACTGGTTGGCAGCCTTGCCCTTATAGCTAGGCGCGATAGGGTTGGTAGTCCATTGTTGCCTGCCTGGGCTGGGCCCATGTTGTCGTACAGCCCACTGCCTGGAGGTTGGCTGTGTGTTCCTGGACTAGGTTGCCTAGAACCTTTGAGATTCTAACATCCCTTGCTCTCTCTCCCCACTTCTCACGGTTGCACTCTTTCTCTCTGACGACATTACTCTCATTTCATTCTTCTCTCTATTTAAATGCATAACCTTCCCTTGAGGTCCTAAAGGAGTTTCAGCACTCACCTCTCGTATTACTCTTAGGACAAGCATATATTTACATGTATTAGATTTAAGGGGTTAATGTGAACAGCGATCTTCTTGATGAGGATAGTTGGTGAACGTTCTACATGTTCACGAGTTATATGCCCTGCTCATCATCCCATTTGTGACTAGACTGGTGCCATGTGTAAGAGCCCGACCATGCCCAGGAGTTGTCTGTAGAGGGACGAGGACTTAGCCTTGATTTGCATACCGAGCCAGGAGCGAGTGTAGCACCCGAGACTACAGCTCGCTCGTAGTGCCGGTATAGTAGAGTAACGTAATTTATCTGTCCTTGTGTTCTCTACAGTCTTCTCCTGGGTTCTCGCTTTCGGTGCTGGGACTCGTTGTTCCTGTGACTTGGCCTGCTAGCTAGAACACATGGGGATGATGAGTGGGATATATCTTTATTTTACTATGCATTGCAGCTCTCTTTAAGTATATATCTATAACACTTTACAATACACATTACTCACACACAAGACAACACTATTAATACTTTCATGTATCAATTAACTGCACTGTCGTTTTGCTGCTGTGTCCGGAGTTCTGTTGCGTAGGGCGCATACGGACTCGGAGGGGAGACAGAGTGAGAGAAGCGAAGTAGCCTATGCGGTAGTAGGCTACCGGCGCAGTACTGTTGCCTGCAACCTTTTAGTTATTCCAAGTATAGATTCATTATTATAATAAGTGACTACTGTTTATGTTCCTCCCATGTGTATTATTAGGTATCTACTGGATCATGAACATCTTGTATGCTACATGCTAGTGCATGTTAGTAGGGGACAGTTAGTGTAGTGCACGCGCTTTCAAGTAGGCGTGTACATTTGTCATTTAGCATTTCACTGTCATACCTTTAGCCTGCTTCTATTCTACATTATTAGAGGCTTAATATTAACGTAGTTTCTTGAGTATTGCATTTCTTTAGTAATAACGTAACCTATAAATGTCTGAGGGAGTTTAGCCTCATAGCCTACCCCTGTTGTACACTTTCGCCGAGTTAAGGTACCTCGTTACCGTAGACGATAACTCTGTAGGGCGTTGGTGCTTTTGTTGTCTGGAGCATATAGTATTTGGGACTGGAATCGAGCGTGTCGTTGTCACTTAAGCCATTTCTGTCCTACGATCAAGAATCCCGAATATGTATTGCCGATCCAGCCGTAACAGTATGTATGTATGTATCATTAGTTTGGTGATATTAAGATGATTTGTACCATTACTTTGGTGATTTTAAGATCACCCCATCATTAGGTTGATTATATGGGATGCCCCATTTCAGGCATTATTATTTGTTTTCCTGGAAAGCGATAACACACCTGCAATATAAGAGCATGGTGTAGGGTGCTATTGTTGTTATTATTATTATTATTAGTATTATTATTATTATTATTATTATTTAGTATTATTATTATTATTATTATTATTATTATTATTATTTAGTATTAGTATTATTTGTGTGGTCCGAATGGGCCTGAGTAAATACATACATACATTATTATTGATGGATTTAGGGTGATATTATGATGATCATTAATATTATTATTATCATTATTGTTTTAAGGATGTTGGTTATAAATATAATCCTTCATATATTAGTCCTACCGGTAGACGTTTTCAACCCGGTATTTCTGTGATGGTAAACTATTATGTATTGTTGATGTTGGACTAGAGTCATCACACTTGTTAAGGGGAGGTTTTTAGTTCGTTCCCTAGAATTCCATCAATCTTAAAATTACACCCCCTAGACCCCCTTTCAAGATAAATTTGTACATTTTTCGGTAGAAAAATTACAGGCTCGCTATCCCTCGCCAGGATAAAATCGACACCTGAATTGCACGAAAGGTCTTAATATGGGGTGAAAGTTTTTAAAATCGCTAAACTAATGGGGAAAACGTTTTATAATATCGAAAGCAATGGGGCTAAACATGAGGGAGAAGGGGTCAAGAAAAAAATCCCTCAAGTGGAGACCTCCCCTTAACCCGGCAAGCGCGATAGGCC